>CM066038.1:261392671-262592671 GCA_033557465.1 Ichthyophis bannanicus
GAAGAAAAGTCCATAAAATATTAAAGTGAACTGAGGGGAATCCATTTCTGCTTTTTGAGAATCTATTTGCATTTTGGAATCCTGCCATGCACTTTATTTATTTATCCGGTTTTATATACCACCTTCTCCTTAATCACTTATGACCTGGATTGACCGTTGTCCAGAAATAGGATACTTGTCTTGATGGACTTTTGGTCTGACACAGTATAGCAAATGACAAATAGGGTGTAACAAAAAATAATATTTACTTATTTCACTCTGATAATATAAACCTCATTAATATATTCTGTTTCTTCTCCCAGCTGAAGAACCCTAACTTATTCAGCCTGTCTTAATAAGGGAGCTGTTTAACCCCCGATTAATTTGTTTCCTTTCTCTTTATGTTTTCTAGTTCTGCTTGCTTTTTAAGGAAAGAACATAAGATTTCCCAGTATCTTGTTTCTGACAGTAGCCATTCCATGTCACAGATATCTGATGTATCCCAAAAGTAGCCAGTTTCATGCTGCTTATTCCCAGGAATAAGCTATGGTTTTCTCCCAGTCTACCTTTTTAGTAATCTAAATTTCATCCAGGAATTTGTTTCAACTTTTAAAAACCCAGATACACTATCTGCTCTTACCATGAATTTCAGCAAGGAGTTCCAAAGCTTAATTATAAGTTGAGAAAAATATTTTCACATAGAAACAAAGAAAAATGATGGCAGATTAAGACCATACAACTTATCCAGTCTGCCATTCCCTACCAAGTACTAAGCTTTATAGTTCATTTTTTCCCCTTAGAGATCCTCTTGTTTTTGTCCATGCTTTCTTGAATTCAGCTAGTCCCTTGACTCTACTACCTCCACTGGGAGACTATTTCATACATCTACCACTCTTCCATAAAGAATATTTATGCAAATTTAGTCCCGAGTCTATCCCCTTTTAACCATCATTCTATGCCCCCTCATTGCAGCGCTATCTTTCAATTGAAAGAGGCTCTCCTCATGTGCATTTATGCTAGGCTGGTATTTAAATGTCTTTCTCATTTCCCCTCTCTTCCAAAGTATACGTATAGGGATTTACTTTAAAGATCTCAATATGCCTTATGACCAGGATAACTGGCTATTATGGCAGCCACCCTCTGCACAGACTCCATCCTGTTTATATACCTTTAAAGGTGTGGCCTTCAAAATTGCTCAAAAAACTCCAAATGAGGCCTGTCACATCTTTCCTGGTAGTAGTTCCTCACTCTGTGCATCCAAGCATCCCTCTTTCACTGTTGCCTTTTCTACATGTTTGTTTCCAATCATCTTAAGGTGGCTTATCACCCTCTGGTCCCATTCTTCTTTCATGGATAGATGTACTTCACCCTCTACTGATTTGGATTCTTGCAGCCTAGATGAATGACCCTGCATTTATTTAGTATTAAATCTCAACTGCCAAATTCTTGACTATTTTTCAAGCTTTGCTCGATCTCCTCATGTTAGCTGTACCTTCCTGGATGTGTCTATCCTATTGCACATTTTGGTGTCATCTGCAGAGAGGTAAACATACCTGACATCCTTTTGCTATTTCACTTACAAAAAAATCTAAAAAGAATCTGATCAAGGAAAGATTCTGTGACCACACCACTGGTAATATCTTTCTCCTCAGAGTGAGCTCCATTTACCTGTATCCTTTGCCTTCCACTTAACCAATTACTAACCCAGTTACTTTAGGGTCCACCTCTAGGGTGCTCATTTATAAGTCACCTGTACGGAACAGTGTCAAAGGCTTTACTGAAATTTCAGTAAACCACATCTAGTGCTCTGCCTCGGTCCAACTCTCTGGTCGCTCAGTCAAAGAAAGAAATCACTTATCTGACCAGACCAAACTCTAGTAAAAAAAAAAAAAATATATATATATATATATATATATATATATATATATATATATATATATATATATATATATATATATATATATATATATATATATATATATATATATATATATATATATATATATATATATGCTGCCTCGGATCCTGCATTGTATTCCGGAAACCTCACTATGCTATATTTTAGCAGCATTTCCATTAATTTGCTCACCAGAAGTCAGACTAACCAGGCCTGTAAGTGCCAACCTCATCCTTGCTTCTGCTTTTATGTAGAGGGACAACAAGCGCCCTCTCCAATCCTCCAGGACCATTCCTGACTTTAAAGAAGCTATTGAAAAGCTCTGACAATGGCGCTACCAGAACATCCCTAAGTTCCTTCAATACTCTTGAACATATCCCATCTGGACCCATCGCTTTGTCTACTTTTAGTTTAGCTAGCAAGCTCCAACTAGCTGCTCCATCGTTCAAGATCTGCCTCACTTTGGTTCCTATTTGTGGGTGTTTTTTTGAGATCCGGCTCTTGGCTCTTCATCTTTGGACACAGAAATATTTGTTAAACAATTCCCCTCTATCCTCCTCAGCCTCTACATATTTTGCTCCTTCACTTTTGAGTCTGATAAATACCAGTTCTGCACTTCCTGCTCTCACTGAATTTTTTTTGAAATGTGGTTTCTCCAGGAACAAGCAGGAAGTCAGTCCTCGCATATGGGTACGCCGATGGAGCCTGCGCGGAGCAGTTCCTCAGCTTTCAAAGAAAGTCTTTGGGACATGCTACCACGCATGTGTGGTCACTTTCCTGCCCAAGGGTGCCATCTGGCTCAGTCTCCTTTTTTCTGCACAGCCCGACGCATGTCTGTCCTGTTTCCCCAGAAAACTCCTTGCTAATGTGCTTAAAAATTAGCTTTTCCTGGTTTGAGTATCAGTTCCTCTTCCCACCTCGCGCTGGACCCGGTGCTGTTCTCTGCTCCTTTTCCCTTTTTTTGATCGAGGCTTATTTCTTCCGACGTTCGCTCTTGGTTTTTTTTTTTTTTTTTTTTTTTTACCTGGGGGTCGTCGACCCTGGCCGGGTACTCCCCACCATGTCTCCTGGTGGGTTCAAAAAATGTGGCTGCTGCAGTCAAACCATGTCAGTCACAGACACCCATGACTGCTGCCTATGCTGCCTGGAACTGGACCATGGCAGCACCTCCTGTGCCAGGCCATGATGCCTAAGACCAATAAAAAGAGGTCTGAGTTGAGGAAGAAACTGTTCCTCAAGTCCATCTTGGCACCGGCTTCCCTGATGCCAAGCCCCAAGCCCAGCACTTCCCGTGAGGCCCAGGCATCCTCTGAGTCCAGCGGTGGCGGCTCTTCAGAGAAGACCCCGGACCCCAAGAGAAAAAAAAAATCCTTTAAATCCATTGAGGTTCCATCGGAGAAACCCATTAAAACTGCTCGGAGGGACTCGGGTGGTTCCCAGAAGTGCCCTACCAAGGTCCTCAAAAAGGATTTCTCAGCCGGTGGAGACAGTGTGAGGTTCTTCGAGACCATAGTCCTTGTTGAGGATGCACTTGCGAGAGTGCTGGCGCCAGGCCAGAGATCCTCTCTGCCTGCACCGAAAGCTGCGGAGCCTTCTGGTTTGTGAACAAGAATGGTGGCCCTGGAGCAGAACATCACTGCTATCCTGGCCCTGCAGCGGGCAATGATGGCTGGTTCATCTGCATCATCTGCCCCAACAACCAGGCCCCTGATTGCGGGGGAGTCCCCAGTCCTTGAGCTGAGCGCCTTTGGCCCTGGCCCCAGTCGAGGTCTCAGTCCCATTCCTCAGGCATTCGATACTCCCTGGTGAGTTTCTGCGACTCTGACCTCAGATCCCAGGTCCTCTAGAGGCTCCTGGCACCTTGGTGCAAGCCTCGAGGCAAGGAGTCGCAGGGCCTCGGATTCATCATCACCCCTCGACTCCGAGTGGGAGACAGATGACGAGGCATCTCCGGAAACCAGACTTCACCGAGAGATCCCCTCGAACCGGTCTCCACTGGTGCCGTGGCATCGTTCCCCTCCGGAGGATGTGGACATCCACGACTTTGTCAAGGATATGTCTAGAGTCACCTCAGTGCAAACCCAGACAGAGGAAGACCCGCGCATTGAAGAGCTGGAGGTTTTCTAGTATGCAGCCAATTCTCAAGTGGCTACTGCTTAGAATGTGGGAGACCCCCAGTGTCTGCTGGTGGTCAGTCAGTGCCTCGACGCCATGTACCACGTCCGGAAGGGCCCGGGGTTCAACAAATCTCAGCTCCCACATAACTCCATGGTTGTCAAGTCAACCATGCAAAAATTTAGAAGAACCAGAAAACCCACTCTTCTGTCCTCTCTGGAAGGGATGCTAGAACCCTTGATGCCCTTGTGTACAAGTGTTACCAGGGCTCGATGCTGGGGGTGTTGGATCCAGGCCTATGAGTTATACATAGACATGTATCTGAAGGCTCTAACCCAGGAGTTGTCCAAGTTTTCAGTGGGCTGGCGGGGGAACCCCTCCAGCAGTTCCATTCTCTGACCTCCAGGATCCAAGGACTGCTCCATGTTCCTCTCCTGGGTGGCCTATGACGGCTTTGAGTCAGCAGCCTGAGTAGCAGTGGCCGGCACTGGCGCCTGGCACCAAGCCTGGCTACACTCTTCAGACCTTGAACAATGGGTCCAAGACAAGCTGCTTGATGTCCCCTGCAGTGGGGAGAACCTGTTCAGCAAGCTTATGGCTGACAATGCGGCCAAGATTGAGGCCGATGTGACCCTACAGAGTCTCTCAAAGACCTTTATCCTTTCCCCATAAGAAACCATCAGGGAAAAGACCCTTTTTCCGAGGGGGGGGAAGGGGCAATTCCAACAATCACCACTACCAGCCCTTCTCAGACCAGCAACAGGGTTCTCACTCCAAAAGACACGGTCATGGAGCCCAGAAGCCAAAGGCTCAGAAGTCCCCACCCAACCCGCAGGGAGCTTTTGACTCCCAAGGCAGGGCCTCCCCTCCCCCAGGAAACTTTCACCAGCCCACAGGGGGGGGGGGGGGCTGCGTGGCATACTCTGCCCACAGGTGGGCCAAGGTCACCTCGGACCAATGGGTACTTCAAGTGGTAAGGGACAAATACCTCCTCCACTTACAGCAGGTACCACCCAAGTGCTTTTCAGGAGAGACTGTGCGACCTCTCCTTCACCGGACCCTTCTGCTCTGGGAGCTCGCATGTCTGCTCAGGGACAAAGCAGTAGAGCCTGTACGCAATCACCTATGGGGAAAAGGCTTCTACGCCAGATACTACTTTGTCCCGAAGAGAACTGGGGGCTCAGGCCTATACTAGACCTGAGAAACTTAAACAAGTTTCTGGTGAGGGAGAAGTTCAAGATGCTGTCCCTTGGAACACTGCTGCCTTACCTCCACCAAGGGGATTGGCTGTGCTCCTTGGATATAAAGGATGCGTATACTCTCATCCTGATTCACCCCTCCCACAGGTAGTACCTATGGTTCATGGTGGAAGGAGGGCACTACCAGTACAGGGTGCTACTTTTCGGCCTGGCCTCCTTGCCAAGGGTCTTTACCAAATGCTTGGTGGTGGTAGCTGCCCACCTGCGCCTACAAGGGGCTTTTGTTTTCTCCTATTTAGACTGGCTAATCAGGGGTGGTACGGCCGCAGAGCATACAACACCCCTCCTGCAGCACCTGGGGTTCGTCAACTACCCCAAATCTCATCTCTCCCCAGCCCGAACCATGGAGTTCATAGATGTTCAGTTGGACACATTACAGATCAAGGCCGTCCTGCCAAGAGAGGGCAGAACGCTTCAGGCAACTGGCAGGAGAGGTACAATGCCGCCAGTTGGTACTGGCTCATTGTGTCCTCCACCTGCTGGGCCAAATGGCCTCGATGGTCCACATCATGCCCTCGCCCACTTGCACATGCAGACAGCCCAGTGGTGCCTCTGCTTACAGTGGACGAGCCACGAGCATGCTACGGGACAGGGTCAGGATTACCCGCCAACTGGCGGAGGCCCTCAACTGGTGGCAAAACGTACGCCACCTCCAGGCAGAAATGCCCTTCCAGGCACCCGCACCTCAGAGGACTCTGACCTCGGATGCCTCCCTCCTGCATTGGGGGGCGCATTATGGGGACTGCAGCACACAGGGCAGCTGGTCTCAGGAGTCACTTTCTTACAAATCAATCTCCTAGAGCTCAGGGTGATCTTCCTAGTCTTGCGAGCATTCCGCCACTGCCTTTGACACCGGTCCATACTGATCCAGATGGACAACCAAGTCGCCATGTTCTATATCGACAAGCAAGGAGGCACGGGCTCATATTCCCTCTGCCAGGAGGCGGCCCTCCTCTCCTTCACAGCTCGCAACAGCATGCTCTTGCGAGCAGTCTACCTCCTGGGCCAGGACAATGGCCTAGTGAACAGGCTGAGCAGAGTCCTTCGGCCGCACGAATTGTGCTTGAACCCCATGGTGGCCAAGGGGCTCTTCCACCTCTGGGGCAGACCCGCGATGGGTCTATTTGCCTCTCCGGACAACACGCAGTTACCTCTGGTCTGCTTGCGCCAACCGCACCTGGAGAGAGTCGCAGCAGATGCCTTCCTGATCTTGTGGTCTCAGAGGGCCTACTCTATGCATTCACCCCCCCCCCCCCCCCGGTCGCCAGGACCCTCTTCAATGTCCAGATCAAGAGGGTATCACTCATACTAATTGTCCCCAGGTAGCTGAGCAGTCCTGGTTTCCACTGCTGCTCTCCCTGTCGGTGGCACTCCCAGTCCTGGAGGGCCGAGCTCTGTACCTCCTGTCCCAGAAAGGGGGCTCATTCCTGCACCCCAACCTGGGGTCCCTAACGCTAACAGCATGGCTGCTAAAAGAGGTAGCACTGGCCCCTTTAAACCTTCCGAGAGAAGTCTAAGAGATACTACTGGCCTCCTGTAAACCCTCCACCAGACGAGCCTATGCCTTTAAGTGGAGGAGGTTCTCTGTCTGTGTGGATAGAAAGGAAAACCCCTTCTCCTGCCATGTGCAAGTAGTACTCCAATGCCTACTGCACCTGTCCCACACTGGGCTGTCTAATTCAGCGAGGGTGCATCTGAGCGCCATGGCCGCACACCATCACCCTATCGAAGAGAAATCCTCTCATGCCAGTCCCTGGTCTCGGGGTTCCTCTGGGGCCTCCTATTATGTAGGCCCCCTCTCCATCCTCTGGTGGCAGAGTGAGACCTCAACATGGTGCTCTCCCAGCTTACCAAACTGCCATTTGAACCCCTAGCAACCTGCCACTTGCGGTACCTGTCGTAGAAAGTGGCCTTCCTGGTTACACTCGCATCCGCTCAAAGAGTGAGCGAACTTCAAGCCCTGGTGGCGGATCCACCATAAACAAGATTTTATAAGAACGCAGTAGTGCTCTGCACACATCCCAAATAGCACCTTTGTGGAGGAATCTCCCTTCCACCTCAACCAGGAGGTGGTCCTTCTCACCTTCTTTCTGTGGCCTCACGCTGGCAGGAAGGGACTAGTGCTCCATACTCTGGATTGCAAACGGGCCTTGCCCTACCTACAGCAGACCCAGGCCCCCACCGCAAAGCTCCTCAGCTTTTCGTCTCTTATGATCCCAGCAGACTTGGGGCTTCCTGTGACTAAGTGAATTCTGTTCACTTGGGTGGCAGACTGTATTGCCCTCACCTATGAGCGAGCGGGACTTTCCCTTGAACACAGGATCACAGCGCATCACGTGAGGGCGATGGACACATCGGTGGCCAACCTCCTCTCAGTGCCGGTGATGGAGATATGCAAGGCCGTCACATGATCTTCAGTTCATATGCTCACAGCTCACTACTGCCTGGAGAGCTTGTCTCACAGGGGACCGTGCCTTTGGCCAGGCAGTACTCCATAATTTTGGGGTGTAGGCAACTCCTGCCTTCTGACCTTTCTGTGTTCAGGCTACCGGAGTGATAGTGTCCATGGACACTAGGGTCTGCAAAGTGTCTTAGTGGGGACTCACCTTCTGTAACTCACAGCTGCCTAGATGGTCGCCACTGGTGCTGTCGTGGTTTGGTAGAAACCATCATAAAGAATAAAATTACTCAGCATGTAGATAGTCATGGCCTAATGGGAGACAGCCAACATGGCTTTAGACAAGGAAGATCTTGTCTTACTAATCTGTTATGTTTTTTTGAAAGTGTGAATAAACAGGTGGAGAAAGGTGAGTCGGTTGATATAGTGTATCTAGACTTTCAGAAAGCCTTGGACAAGGTCCCTCGTCAGAGACGTTTGGCAAAACTAAAGTCTCATGGGATAGGAGGCAGTGTACTACTGTGGATCAGGAACTGGTTAAAAGACAGAAAGCAGGGGGTTGGGCTAAATGGCCAATTTTCCCAATGGAGAAAGTTGAATAGTGGTGTACCCCAGGGATCTGTGCTTGGTCCGCTGCTTTTTGACATATTCATAAATGACCTGGAAAGTGGAACAATGAGTGAGGTTATCAAATTTGCAGATGACACAAAACTATTTAAAGTTGTTAAAACCCAAGAGGATTGTGGAAAATTGCAAGAGGATCTTGATAAATTGGAAGACTGGGCATCAAAATGGCAGATGAAATTTAATGTGGACAAGTGCAAAGTTATGCACCTAGGGAAGAACAACCCAAACTATGGTTACACAATGCAGGGTTCCACATTAGGAACCACCACCTAGGAAAAAGATTTAGGCGTCATTGTGGATAACATGTTAAAACCCTCAGTCCAGTGTGCAGCGGCAGCCAAGTGAGCAAATAGAATGCTAGGTATCATAAGGAAAGGAATGGAAAATAAAACAAAAGATATTATAATGCCTCTATCGTTCCATGGTGAGACCGCACCTTGAATATTGTGTGCAATTCTGGTCGCCGTATCTTAAAAAGGATATAGCGTTATTAGAAAAGGTTCAGAGAAGAGCCACCAAAATGGTAAAGGGGATGGAAAGATACTCCTATGAAGAAAGTCTAAAAAGGTTAGGGCTCTTTAACCTGGAAAAGAGACGGCTGAGGGGAGATATGATAGAAGTCTATAAATTAATGAACGGAGTGGAACGGGTAAATGTAAATCGATTGTTTACGTTATCAGAATATAGAAAGACTAGGGAACATGCAATGATACTACAGGGTCAACTATTTAAAACTAATAAGAGAAAATATTTTTTCACTCAACATGTAGTCAAACTCTGGAATTTGTTACTGGACAAAAGCCCTGCTTCTGCTCCCGTCAACAACACCTGTCCCGAGTGGCGATGGATGTGTTTCTCATTCTATGGATGGAAGGCCTCCCACCAATACCGCTGTTTGCCAAGACCCTCTTCAAGGTCCAATGCGGCAGGGCATCACTGATTCTCCAGGAACAAGCGGGAAGTCAGTCCTCACATATGGGTGACGTCTGCGCCGACTGAGCCTGCGGAAGCATCTCCCCAGTTTTCAAAGAGAACCTTTGGGAGATGCCACCATGCATGCATGGTCCCCTTCCTGCCCAAGGATGCCATCTTACTCAGTTTCCCTTTTTCCACGGAGCCCTGCAGATGTCTGTCTTCTTCCCCTGAAAAAAAGTTGATTTTCTCATGCATGAAATGCATTTCCTTCTCCAGTTAGCAGCAGTCCCTTTCCCTCCTCAAAGCCCCATCATCTCGGCTTAGAGTTTTGGAATAGTTTTTAGGGTTTTTTTCTCCAGGTGCCGTTTTGCACCTTTTCTAACCACTGGCTGTGTCAAGGGTCTTCGACCTTGCAAAGTCCTTTTGCCCCAATGGCCAGGTGGTTCAAAAAGTGTGATCGGTGCGCAAAGAACATGTCTAACCGATACACATGACTGTTGCCTCCAGTGTCTAGATGCCGACTATAACCCAGAGGTCTACGCCCTGGGAAAAAAGATGTATGCTAAGGCCATCCAAAGTCATCGGCAGAAGCAAGACAACATCTTCCACAGGTTAGATTCAGCCCGTTGTCACCGGTAACTTCACGCTCAAAGGCTCAGCACAGATCCTCAGTCACGTATAGCCCCCACAGTGCCCGATCGGGTCTGTAAACACTCCAACAAGGGTACTCCAGAGCAGGAACACAAGAAGAAAAATAAATTCTTGAGGACCACATCCTTGGAATTGGACACACACGGCAAGTCCTGTGCAAGGTCCTATAGCCCCTAGAGGGTATCCAAGGAATCGGAGTGGGAGCAGCCAGCAAAGGTGCCAAGGCCTCTGATGACGGATCATGGACCCCTGAGGCCTGTCCCGTCGAAGATTTCCTCTCCTCACCGACGCCGGACCCGGTCATCCCAGCATCCGTGTCAAAGGCTGCAACTCCTGAGTGGGAAGCCAGGATGATGGCATTTGAATACAGTGTCGCTGCCTTCCTTGCCTCACAGCAAGTATTGATGCTTGCTCTGTCGTTGCTCACCCAGGGACCTTGATGTCCAGGGCTCCCCGGGCTGCTGATATGATCCTCGAGAGCCCCGGGCCTTGAGCCGATCCTCGGCAAGAGTCTCGATCATGCTCCCAGTCCTCAGGAGTTGAGATCCTCCCAGGTAAGCACTTGTGGCAAATGTTGCCCTCCGACCCTTTTTGTTCAGGCTGCCAGGGCAATGGTTCTCCCTGGACACTGGGGTCCTCAGAGTCTGTCTTCAGATTCACTTGTAGCTGCTCACGGTTGGGCTGTGTTTTTCTACAGTTTCTTGGTAGCCTGTAGCTAGGGAGTCCCATATGTGAGGGCTGACTTCCTGCTTGTGCCTGGAGAAAGCATAGTTACTCACCTGTAACAGGTGTTCTCCAGGGACGACAGGAATCAGTCCTCACAACCCTCCCTCCTCCCTTTGGAGTTGCTATACAATTTTTGCTATCTTTTTTTGTCAGCTATAGCTATGTCATCTGACTAAGATGACACCCTTGGACAGGAAGGGGACCACACATGCATGGTGGCATCTCCCAAAGGCTTCTTTTTGGAAGCTGGGGAGATGCTTCCATGGGGCTCCATCGGTGCTGACATCACCCATATGTGAGGACTGATTCCTGCTGTCCCTGGAAGAACACCTGTTACAGGTGAGAAACTATGCTTTCTAGTAGCCTCCCATTGGTCCAGGCATCCCTGGTTCCTGCTGCTTCTCTGTCAGCAATACCCCCCGCTTCTCCTGGGCTGTGCCCCAGTACTACGCTCACAGGAGGAGGGCTTTCTCCTGCACCCCATCCTGGCGTCCCTGTTGCTTATGGCGTGGCTGCTGAAAGAGTAGCGCTAGCTCCCTTCAATCTCCCACATTACGTGGAAGAGGTCCTTCTGGCCTCCTGTAAGGCCTCCAGAAGAAGGCTGTATGCCTTCAAATGGTGCAGATTTTCAGTATGGTACACTGAGAGGCAGGCAAACCCTTTCTCCTGCTTGGTGTAGCTGGTGCTTCAGTACCTACGCCACTTGTCACAGGTGGGACTGAAGTCCAACTCAGAATCCACCTGAGTGCTATTACAGTGCACCACCATGCTGTTGAGGGCAAGCCCCTCTCGGCTCAGCCCTTTATCTCTCATTTCCTGTGGGGTCTTATGTTGTCCAAGCCCCCCGTCTGCCCACCAACAGTGGAGTGGGATTTAGTGTAGTGCTCACTAAACTGCTGTTTGAACCCCTGGCTACCTGCTACCTGCAGTACTTCTCTTGGAAGGTTGTCTTTCTCTTGGCAGTCATGTCGGCTCGCAGGGTCAGCAAACTCCAGGCTCTGGCACAGCTGCCCTACACGAGGTTCTACAAGAACAGGGTGGTGCTTTGCATCCACCCCAAGTTTCTGCTAAAGGTGGTGTCACCCCTTCCACCTCAGGAGGTGGTGCTCCCCACCACCTTCCCGAGGCCTCATGCCAGCAAGGTGGAGACAGTTCTGCATACTCTAGATTGTAAAAGGGCCCCGTTCTTCTATCTGCAATGGACTCTGAGTCCACCGCAAAGTGCCTCAGCTCTTTCTCCTATGACCCCACTCGATTGGGACTTCCATAACTAAATGAACTCTGTTCACTTGGGTGGTGGACTGCATTGCCCTTGCCTTTGAGCAGGCTGGATCTCACTAGACCACTGGGTCACGATACACTGCGTCAGAGCCATGGCTGCCTCTTAGCAAATCTGCATTTTGTACCTATGACTGAAATCTGTCGGGCTGCCACCTGGTCTTCAGTGCATACCTTCACAGCTCACTACTGCCTGGAAAATCAGCACCTTCAGCTAGGCCATGCATTGTAATCTCTTCAGGGTGTAGGCAACTCCTGCCCTCTGACCCTTCTGTATTCAGGCTACCAGAGTGCTGGTTTGCTGCTGGACACTTGGGTCTTTTGAGAGTCTCTCAGTTGGGACTCAACTGCTGCAGCTCATTGCTCACCTTCTCTGATTGCCATGGTATTTTGTACAGGTTCTCGGTAGCCTGTAGCTGGGGAGTCCCATATGAGAGAAATAATTTGCCAGAGAAAGCATAGTTGCTCACTTGTAACAGGTGTTTTCCAGGGACAGCAGGAAAAAGTCCTCACAACCTTTCCTACTCCCCTTGGAGTTGCTTCTTTACCATATTAACTTTTGCCATCTCAGCTATGTTATTAGACTGAGGCTAGATGGCACCTTTTGGGTGGGAAGGGGTCCAGGCATGTGTGGTGCCTCTCCCAAAGCCTTTCTTTGAAATATGGGGAGATGCTTCCATGTGGGCTCCGTTGGCGCCTGTGTCACCCATATGTGAGGACTGATTCAAGCTATCCCTGGAGAATACATGTTAAAGGTGCATAATTCTACTTTACTCCATCAGGGGTCAGTCTAGCTCTTTGAGGGGTTGCGGATCTCTACCACTTGGAGAAATGTGACTGCTACATGTATCTTCAGGATATAAATTTCCTGCAGCGTAGAGAGGTCCGGAAGGACCTGCAAAAAGAGATGGGGTGGTTTGAGGGCTCGTCTTTTAAGGAAAGGAATACTATCCCAGCTACATAAGGGACTTGCTATGGGAGGGATGGATAAACTGGGATATATGACTAAGTAGGAGGAGGACTTAGGGTTAACTTAGGAGATGGATATCTGGGATGAGATGGTACGAGGGGTGATGAAACTCTCGGTAGCAATTAATTTGCTGGAGAATAGCTATAAACTGCTTTTCCGTTGGTATCTCACCCCAGTAAAACTATTCCGGGTGGGTATCTTGGGGTTTGAGAATTGTTGGAGAGAGTGTGGTGGAAGGGGTACTTTCTTCCACATGTGGGAATGCCGGGTGGTTCAAGCTTACTAGGAAATGGTTATAAAAAGTATAGAGGACATAGGGGGTGGCACTTGATGCCCCAGCCAGCGGTTTATCTGCTCCACCAAAAGAAAGATGTGGTACCTCGGCAATACCAGGGGGTGGTGGCATACTGTATAGTAGCGGCAAAATAGTTTGCTGGAATCAGCCAGTGCTGCCTGGAATAAACAACTATAGGCATCGTCTAGCGGACCTATCCAAGATGCCCAAACAGCCTTTAAGAAAGGGCAGGGTAACCTCGTTGAACAGTGGGGGATGTGTGTGGAAATGGTTAGAGTGCTAAGAGGTGTTCATGGAGGGAGGGAGGACACCTATTAAACAGGGGGGAAATGCATATTTATACATGATTGTTTGAAGGAAGCTGCTGTGAAAGTGTGGGGGGGGGGGGACCCAAGCAGAATATGAGAGGGGGGAGTTGGGTGTTTTTCACTGATTGTTTAATGTAGCTGAGTGGTCCCAGTGAGCCATGTGTTCTGTTTGTAGTATGTTATAAAACTTAACTTTCAAATGAAAGTGTATGAGGTGGATAGTCTTTTTTTTTTTTTTTTTTTTTTTTTTTTTTTGAAATCTTTTATTTAAGCTTTTCTTGAGTATACATAAAGATAAGAAATATATATATTGAACAAACAATATTCAAGAAAACATATCACCCATCATAAAGATACACATCATGAGGAAAGAAACTTCATCAATCCACAAAATAAATCAAAAGCAATAAGGAGTGACGAATCACACCACATAAGAGAGCTTTAATAATAATCTAACCCCCCCTATTCCTCCCCTCTAACTTCTTTCTCATTTATCAACTGACGCAGCTGAGCCACGTCAGTATATACATAACTCTGTCCCTCAAGTGTGATTAAACAACGGCAGGGAAATTTAAGGAAAAAAGATGCTCCCAACGCTACAACCCGTGATCTTAACTCCAAAAACTGCCTACGCCGAGCCTGAGTGGTCCGGCCAACATCTGGAAACACCTGCAGTTTGAATCCACAAAACAAAGCATCCTTGCATTTAAAATAAGCACGAAGAATATGCAATTTGAGAGATTCAGTACCGAAGGTCACCACCAAGGTACAACGCTTGGTAATGAGATCAAGTGAATCTTCCAAAAAAGCAGTAAGGTCCTGCGCTACTGAGACATCGGTTGGGGGAAGAACCCCGTCCTCTGTCGGTAGGGCAGGAACAGATATAGGGATACAATACATCTGCACCACATCCACTGTCTCATTCAAATGCAAAATTTCAGAAAAATATTTCTTCAACAAAATTTCAAAGGAAAGCAGATGAGTATGAGGTAAGTTTAGGAAACGCAAGTTTCTAGCCCTTTGTTGATTTTCAAGTGCTTCCAGTCGACAAGATAATGAGGAAACATCCTTGATAAAAGAGACATCAACGTCTCTACCCGACTGGAGCATTGTATCAACACGGGCTAGAGACTTAGAAAAGGCAACAAGCTGGGAATCAATAACTTGAACTTTATCCACTACTGAATGGGTAAATGTGCATAGAGAAGAGGCTGTCGTAGACAATCGGGAATCTATCCGCTGAAGCGCTAACCAGATGTCAGAGAGGGTCACTTCCTGGGTTAGGGGAGTTGAAACCTCCTCTGATACAGCTGGGTCCACCGGGAGGAGAGTCGGGGCGACAACAAGAGGAGGTGACTCCAAGAGCGTAGAAGATTGTAGAAGTTGAGGGAAGGGAGGCGGCGTTCGGAGCACAGGGCTAAGAGAAGCCCCATCCGAAGACTAATTTGCAGGCGGCAGGGGAAGAAGATGCCTGTCCATGGGGCCGCTCAGTTTACCTCGTTGATTCTCCTTAACGGCCACCTTATTCACAGCTTTCGCTTTGCGCTTCCCCATCGACACAAAAACAGCTTCAACCACCGGTGCTCAGAGAACCTCAGGAGCACCGAAGGAGCACATAAGGAGCGTGTCAGGCCCCTTGTGACCCGCCCCTTAGGACGCGCCCCCGCAGGCCGCGAACACGCAGCCGCGTGTAGCTCTGGCAGATCTTATGGGGCTCGGGGGGGTCCTCAGCACCAAGGGCGACCATCCAATGCCTGCAGCTGACCCGGCTCCCACCTGCTACGCCGCTCCGCGGAACAAACACCCGCGGCAGCTCCCAGGTAACAAAGATCTTTCCCAGCGAGTTGTGGCTCCCGCTGGACTTTAAAGGGCTCGGGGGGGTCCTCAGCACCAAGGGTGACCATCCAATGCCTGCAGCTGACCCAGCAGGGACCCGGCTCCCACCTGCTACGCCGCTCCGTGGAACAAACACCCGCGGCAGCTCCCAGGTAACAAAGATCTTTCCCCATGAGGTGGATAGTCTAACGTGCTCTCTTTTTTTGTAAAATTACCTAAGCAAAGCTCCTTCAAGTAGGACTACTTGTTTCCTTATAACAGATATGCAAATATGACACTATTTCCCCTTACAACCAATACCAAACTCTTGTCTTAATCGGCAAATTAATTGATGAGTTTCTCTGTATAGCAAGATTTTTTACATGGGGTGGGCGGGAGTTGGGATGGGAAGAGAGGGATCTAACTAACCCAGTAGTAACAGTGACTTGAAGGAGCTTGTCTTCCTCTTTGAACCTAAAGATTAGAGAAGAAAAAAATAGCACAAAAGCTTTGACTATAAATAGAAAAATCCCCTTCTGCAAACGGCTACAAAAATAAATCTGTAGCCTGAGCAGTGTAAAAACACTTGGTTCCATTACATTACTTGTAAATTACTGAAATATAGGAACCTGTACATAGGATCTTCATACCTATATCTTTAATTATTCTAGGTTCTGTGTTTGTATATGACTATATGTCACAAAACTCCTCAAAGGTCTTAGGCCTAACTCTTGGTAAAAATCCATGCTGAGGAGCTGCCACTGTTGGAAGGCAAACAGCAAACTTTGATAACTTAAAATATTTTTGCCATCAAGTGTAAATGTGCCTCAAAAATATTTGAATATTCCTTCTAACATCCTCATGATTCTGAATACAGTACTGCTTCATTTATAATTTGCCACAGCACATCTAGGACCAGATTAGGAAATATGCATAGCAACAAAAATATTCTCAAACATATTCTAAGACAAACTAAAGATATACCTACTCTTCTTAATACTCTTCTTAAGATGATGAAGAGATATACTATCGCTATACTGGCCCTCTAATTCTCAATTACTTTATTAAGTAGAGGTTCAGTACCTAAAGGTCATTATATATATATATATCAGGAAAATACTAATCTAAACTAACCTCATCCCTCTAGGTCTTACTGTAAATACATAAAAACATTTTAAATGCTATATAAAAGCATTTTACATAAATAGTCCATTTAGAATTTACTTAATACAATAATCTCTCTGTAATGTCACTGTTCTTTCAGAAAATACTTTGAATCATAAAAGTCCTTTTCTTCAATCATTGTTGTCCAATAAGTCTCTGCGTTGCAAACTCTTAATTCACCGACACAGGAAGCCACCTTCTGGACTTGTGAGGGGGGCCACTGTATAAGATGCATTCGTTGAGAATGTCTTCTCACTTTACAAGCTGAATATCCCACCAGGAACACACGACATGGACCAGGAACTCCGGAGCTGGGAGTGTCTTCGGATGCAGTCTTAATCAGGACCCAATCTGGTGACTACACTTCTGATAAAATAATTCTGCTGATCCTGGATATAAAGAACTTGTCATCTCATTAAGAAGTCACTTGCAATAAAAGGAAAACAAACAGAGCTGAGTGCAACCGTGCACAATAAGTTAAGATAGCGCTGCGCAACACCTGGGGTCTGGGATAACTGCCAAGGCATCCATTAATTATTTCAAATGGTGTCCGGGGAAACACACACTGCCATAAGGGCTAAAAGGAAAAGCTTTTATTCAATCGGAGGCTGTATCAGAGTGACCATTTGGGAACACCACCTCCCTCCTCTGATACAGAGCAGATCTACAAAACAGGCTGCAAAATTAAAATAAAAGGAATTCAGCAGGCAGGCATATGTATACTGTCCCTCAACTAACCCTACAATGCCAATCCTGAAACAGTTTAAACAGATTGTACCAAGGAAAACAATAACAAAAACAACAAATGCACAACCACGGCGATAAAACGTCTGCTGCAGAAACAAGGCAAGTCAGGGCAAAAGACAGTCAGGGCAAATAAACAGATGATTTCGCCTTCCAGCTGCCCGGAACATCACGAAGTCCAAAACTGGGTTTCAAAAGAAGTATCTTCAAAAGGAGATAAAAGAGAAAATAGTCATCTTAACCAGTGCGAAATACTGCAATGTCAGTAACACTGATATCAGAAAAGCGTCTTTTCGGTTCACAAAATGATGTCCTTTGGATTTCAAAATTGCGATGTGTGCTGGCAAAAAAAACACCAGGAAATCAGTAAGATTCAATTGCAAAAATCATTACTACATAGACATAGCGGGAGTCACTTCATTAATTCACTCTGAATAAGAACCCACTGGCTTACAGCCAGTCGGGAGAGTTTACAAAAACACACAGATAACAGACATCAGAAATAGCCACGAACAATTTGAATAGTTTACAATAACCATGGCACTCTTCCCAGTACATTCCTACATTTAAAACAAACCTTCCACTACGATAACGTGGAAGCTACGCAATAATATTTTTGGAAACAATTTGCAGTTGAGACAGATTTAACCCTTAAACCTAACTTAGCAATATAAGCTCTGACCAATAACATACGTAATTTAGGCTACATTAAAAACAAATCATTCGCATAATAAACTAAAAAGAAATGGTTGAGTTTTACATCAGATAATGCAGTTCCTAGGGCCAGTGCAAATATGCAAGACTAACCTTCAAAAAGAACAAATAAAAACAAAACTGCTTTTTAGTTGCCAAGTCATACTGAAAATAAGCAAATCGCAAATCCACAACAAAGGTCCAGGGAGAAATTGGCAAAATCACATTATGTACTGCGCACAGGTTCTGCACAAATCTATAAGTCCTACCGTACAGCCTTCCACAGACAGTCTCGCTTTTAGCACAGAAAGAATCGAAGTCTTACATAATGAAGTGACCCTTTGTGGCTGGAGTGTCTGGAGATCTTCAAGCACAAAACAACGTCTTCACCAGCAGCTGCTGGCACTGAACACAGCTTGAGTTTAGAAAACCGAAGTCCAGGTCTCACAACGATCCTTACAGGTGGGACGAAAGGCATCCGATATCTGATCCCGGCACTGTAGAAGAAAGCTTTCCAGGATGAATGATACTTGCATCTGCAGGAAACGGCACTTCAGAGGAAAAAAAATACAACTGACAATTGTGGTGAACAGCGCCCTCCTGAGCCTATGAAGACGGATGAAAATCCTGAGGTTCAGCAGGATTTATGCCTATTTGAGAAACCAAGGAAGAAAGAGAGACTCTATTCCACAGAGCTGAGCATGGAGACCAGCCCAGGGGAGGAGTCCTGCAGTCCTGATTGGGCACACCCTGCCCTTGGAAGGGGCGTGACCAGGAGAGAACGTGGTTTTAAACCAGAGCATGGCTTTGCTAGTCAAATGAGGAATGGGATTGAGAGGAATGAGGAGAAGGAGAGGAGAAGAGGAAGAATGATTGGAAGTCCAGAAAACAGTATGCTGATACTTGGGAACCTGGCATTGGAAGGAGACCTGCAAAGTTCTATTCAGAGGCAGTGAGTAGAAGTCCCAAGGAGAGAGGACCTAGCCCTGAATTAGACAACCGTTGGAAGGCACAGCCCTGGGAAAGGAAGCCTTCAAGGCAGGCACAAGAAAGAAAACAATCATTCTGTGAAGTACCGTTTGAGCCAGAGAGCAACAAACATTCTAACAGCTGGAGAACGTTGGAGCCATCTGAAGTCAGAACGGCATGGCAACAAGTAAGTGAATTGCCACAAAGTTTCCAGGCTGAACGTAAAGCTAACTCTCCTGTATGTGAAACATTAGCAAAAGAGACTAGCAGTTACTCTGACACAATTAATCTAAGAGAGGAGAAAATAAACAGCCTTAAGCCAGAGGGAAGTTGTATAGCTGATAGCAATTCCCTATCTCCCAAACAGCAGGCTGAATTGCTCCTACAGAGTTTTAAGCAGTTTTTAGAGTTGCAAGCTAGAAGACAGCCAGTGTTACCAGAAACCAGTAATTCCATACAGCTTGAAGAATTAACACAAGATAATACAGATTTACCAGATTGTGAGAGCATGGATTGCACGGTCTGCTGTGTAGAGATGCCAAGCTGAAGGAAACTGTTTTTTTACCGTATGTGAATTGAATGCTACGGAGCTTTTGTATTGCCTTGCTGAGAAAGCTCTAATTATGTGCACCTGATTTTCCCCAGCCCTGTGAAGGTAACAGTGGCTGAAAGAGGCTGCAGTGAAACTAACTGACCTCTTGGGGCAAAGTGAGTAATTTGCTTAGAAGTGAAAAGAAGCAGTTATACTTTAAGTTGCCTTTATCCTAAGTTTTCCTGTTAGCATTTGAAGCACCTATTTTGTTTGCATTTATTTGCCATGTGATGGAACAATATCCTTTACTATAATAAAAATACTGGAAACCCCATAACTACAACTCTTTATTTCGGAGCGAGAGGAGCAGGAACTGCAATACCCAGCATTCCCTGGATACAGGTTACTCTCCTTCCTCACGAAGCATCAGACCGCCGCTCCTGTCTTTAGCCCCAAGGCTGGGCAGGAGCGCCGCACAATGTCCGACATTTGATCCCGGGACAGCCCACAGAGCAGATAGAAGTCTTCCAAGATCAGGGCGAACGGCTGGGAGGGAAATCAACTCTCTGACCATCCTCCTGCTCTGATTCCAGAGACAGTTTCGCTTGCAAATGCTCAATGACAAGCTTATCTAAACTGTCTCGCTGAAGATTCCTATGACCTTCTCATGCTCCGATCCTACCCCTCCCCTTGCTCCTGGGAGGTTGAGCAATCGTCAGATTGAGCGACTCAGTCATTTCACATCAAATGTCAGCTCACTGCACCAGGCACTTTTCAGACTTACATCAGTACTTTTCAGACTTACATCAGCTCCCTTCAGACTTACAGCAGCTGTTCTAGCTGGCCAATCTATTATTAAAGTTGTAAAAAAATACCAATACTCACGGGATTAAACCATTTATAAAAAACAGTAGTGAATCCTGCCTTAAAGATGATGATCTCAACCACTCCTTTTATAGGTTTGCCGTAAGTGTACTACTACTACGGTAAGTGAATTTAACAGAAAATCAATTTTTTTTTTTTTTTTAACCACTAAAACAAAATTATCTCTGAGTCTTCTCTTGGAAATCTATCACAGGGTATGTCACAAACTGGATAAAAAATCAGCTGGGTTATAAAACGCAGTTCCTGAGCGGTCCTCCAGTTTAGTCCTCCACATCCGGGTAGTGCACCTCCTCCTGCAGCACAGAGACTGGACCAATCAGAATCTTGTTCTCATAATGTATCCTGCTGGAGCTCCCATCAGCCCCCCCAGTGTGTCCAGTCTCCGTGCAGTAGGAGGACTTGTGAGCCTAGGGCTGGGCTCACTTAGTGACTTTCAGGCAACATTAGCTGTATTTCCTTAGCATTTTTAATTTTATTTTTTACTACTGTTTCTTTTTCTTTGCTGTCCCTTTAAATTTTCTCCGGTCAGGGACTGAGGGGGGCCACTTCAGGAGCCGAGCCTGCATACTCCTTCTCCCGGCCGTCTGTACAGGGCTGAAGGCAGTGATTTTTATAGCTCTCCCTCCTTGACTGTACGGAGGTGAGATCTAATTTGGCAAAACCCAGTTCGGGTGCATAACGCTGGCTGTAAGCTGTTCACAGCTCTAGCGTGCTGCCGCTGCAGTTTGCTTTCCCTCGTGCTGATCGGGGCTGTCAGGCAGTGCCTTTTATTTTATCTCAGCGGGTTTCCTTTGTTTTCGGCGAGCGGCCCTCCGGCATTAGCGGTGAGTTTATTTTCGTTTCATTTCCCTTTTTGGTTCTTTTTTCGACGGGGTTTTTGCTCGCGTTTTAATCGTACTCTTTTTCCCGCTGTTTTCTTTCTGCCCCCGTCTGTGCCGGCGGCCATTTTCTTTGCGCCGGCGTTTTGTTCTCTTCCCGCTTCTTTTTGAAGGGACTGAGTTTCTGTGCTATGGGGCTTCCCTGGGACGCTTTGTTTATAGCTTATTGCTTTTTCCTCACTTGTGGTCCTTAGTTTTCTTTTCTACAGCTGCTGATTTAAAAAAAAAAAAAAGAGACTTTTCTTTGTTTTCTCACTCTCAGGTCGTCTTTGCTGTTGGCATTGCGCTTCCTGGTCGCCATGTCTGCCAGGCCGCAGTGTTTAGTCTGCGGATCCCGCAAAGGGGCTCTGTCTGACTCAGGGGTGTGTAAGGGCTGCCTGTCGGTCTCCCCTGACCTAGAGCCACGCATGGAAGGCAAAACACTTTTGGGGGCTGTTAGTCCTGCCCGGCAGCTTGACAGTGAGTCATCTCCAGGCCCTCAGGCTCCCTCTTCCCCTGTGGCGTCTAAGGGACAAGGGGTGCCCATTTCCGAGGGTGTCTCAGCTTCTTCTTGTTCCTCGCTGGATTTTTCCCCAGATTTTGTACTGTTGATGCATCAGGCGTTCCGCTTGGGGCGTCTGGGCAAGCTGCCAGTGGCCGACCCTACTCTATTGTCCCTTTTCTCCCGTTTGGCTGAGGAGGGTCAGCGGTCAATTCCGAAATCTGCTAAACGTTCTCGTCTCTCATTTGAGAGTGAGGACGTCGACTGGCAAAACCCCTGACCTAGCGGAGGAAACAGAGAACTTCGGTGAGGAATTGGAAGAGGGGGAAATCCCCGATCCCGAAGATCAGGCCCGGATCATTCGCGTTTTTCAGAGAGAGGAGTTGGTTCCATTAATTACGGAGTCTCTTCAGACTCTTAATCTTGCTTCTGTTCCCTCGGCGGAGGAGGAAGGCCTAGAAGATCCTCTCATTCAGGCCGTCCGGGATTCTCAAGTGGTTTTTCCGGTGCATCGTGTGGTCGCTCAGATGATTCAGACTGAATGGGATCAGCCCGAATCCGGTCTGAAGGGCATTCGCACGATGAACAGATTGTATCCTCTCGCGGACGAGGATAAGGACCGTTTTAAATCACCGCGCGTTGATGCTCTTGTATCCGCGGTCACTAAGAAAACTACGATTCCAGTTGAAGGCAGTGCGGCCTTGAAGGATACGCAGGATAGGAAAGTGGACGGTTTGTTGAAGCAGGCCTTTGAAACTAATGCCTTGTCTCTGCAGGCAGCTATTTGTGGTGCCTGGGTAGCTCGGGCATGTTTACGATGGGCTCAACGTTTAGGTCAAGATTCCAGTTTAGACCAGGACAAGTTGTTAGAGGTGACCCGGTTGGAATCTGGGTCAGCGTACTTGGCGGATGTTCATTATGAATTGATGAGGACTTTGGCTAATAGCATGGCTTCCATGGTTGCGGCATGCCGGTCCATCTGGTTGAGAAATTGGGCGGCGGACGCTTCCTCTAAATCCCGCCTCAGTAAATTGCCCTTTAAAGGGAAGATATTGTTTGGCGAGGACCTGGATAAGTTGGTGAAAGATCTAGGGGACTCGAAGGGTGGCCGTCTTCCGGAAGATAAGCCTAAGCTTGGTAGATCTTCGTCGGTCCCTCGAGGTCCGGTTCGGGACTTTCGGAGGTTTCGGTCGTCCCGGTTGTGGAGTTCCCAACGTGGTCGGTTTGGGTACCGTTCTCAGGGGTTTCGCGGTTTCCGAGGAGCAGGCAGAGGATTTGCTTCCGCAGCCTCTGCGCCTTCTTCCTCCTTTTCCCGCAAGCCCCAATGACGCCAGGCGGATTCCAGAGGACTGCCCTGTTATCGAGGGTCGACTTCGGCATTTTCTGCCTGCCTGGGCTCGACTAATTTCGGATCAGTGGGTGTTGGAGATAGTCCGAGAAGGCTACGCTCTGGAGTTTGCCTGCCCCCTTCGAGATTCCTTTGTTCTGTCTCCCAGCAACAAAGGCCAGCTCAGAGCAAGCTATTCAGTTAACCTTAGATCGTCTTATCGCCTTGGGAGTGGTGGTACCCGTTCCGGCAGCCGAGCGCGGGCTGGGGCGCTACTCCATTTATTTCGTGGTGCCAAAGAAAGACGGATCCCTCCGTCCTATTCTCGATCTCAAGGGCGTCAATCGTTGTCTCCGCGTGCCCCATTTCCGCATGGAAACCCTGCGTTCGGTCATCGTAGCGGTACGTCAAGGGGAATTCCTTACTTCTCTGGATCTGTCCGAGGCTTATCTGCACATTCCTATCCGATCGGTGCATCAGCGTTTCCTCCGGTTCGCGTTTCCATGGGGGCACTTTCAATTTCAAGCTCTTCCCTTCGGGTTAGCGACAGCTCCGCGTATTTTCACCAAGATCATGGTAGTAGTGGCCGCAGCCTTGCGGCGGGATGGCGTCCTGGTTCACCCTTACCTAGACGATTGGTTAATTCGAGCGAAGTCCAAGGAGAGTTTGCAGGCTACATTGAAAGTGGTCACTCTGCTGCAATCTCTCGGCTGGGTGGTCAATGCGAAGAAAAGTCAGTTAGTGCCGACGCAGTGTCTCGAATATCTCGGGGTTCAGTTCGACACGGCGAGAGGGTTGGTGTGCTTACCGCACCGGCGTGTTCAGGCCTTGTTAGGTCTCATATGCTCTTTCCTCGGAATGACCGCTCCTTCGGCTTGGTGGTACCTGCGCTTGTTGGGGACGATGGCAGCTACGCTAGAGGTTGTTCCCTGGGCCAGGTTTCACATGCGTCCGCTTCAGCGAGCCCTAATGCGTCGTTGGTTGAACCAAACGGAGTCGCTCAACAAGCGGTTGCCTTGTCCGACCCGTGTTCGGCGAGCGCTACAGTGGTGGAGGTGTCCCCGAACGTTGCAAGCGGGTCTGCCCCTGCAACAGCCTCAGTGGGTTCCGCTGATAACCGATGCCAGTCTACTCGGCTGGGGTGCCCACTGCGAGGGGTGTTTTGCACAGGGGACATGGTCAGCCCAGGAAGCCTCCTGGTCCATCAATCGGCTCGAGCTTCGGGCAGTTCAGAGAGCACTAGAGGTCTTTCAGTCGACTTTAGAGGGTCGAGCAGTCCGGATAATATCGGACAATTCGGCGACGGTGGCGTACATCAACCGGCAGGGAGGCACAGGAAGCGTGGCCTTGGAAGACGAGGCAGAGGCGTTGTTCCAGTGGGTCAAGCTTCGTCTGTCGGCAATTTCGGCGGCGCATATCGCGGGAAAAGACAATGTCATGGCAGATTTTCTCAACAGGGTGCAGGTTGATCCCGGGGAATGGGAGCTGCACCCACAGGTCTTCGCGCAGATAGTTGGCCGGTGGGGTCCTCCGCTGATGGACCTCATGGCAACGTTTCAATCGGCCAAGACAGGACGGTTCTACAGCAGACGTAGAGAACGCATGTCCGAGGGGATAGACGCCCTCATTCAGCCTTGGCCGACGGACGGACTCCTCTGTCTTTCTGCCTTGGGCGTTGATCGGCAGGGTGGTCCAGCGCATCGAAGCACATCGCGGACGGGTACTCCTTGTGGCTCCGGATTGGCCCAGGCATCCCTGGTATGCGGATCTGGTTCGCTTGGTGGTCGGGCTTCCCTGGAAGCTTCCAGTCCTGCTGGATTTGCTGGTTCAGGGACCCCTGCGGATGCCCCACGTGGCTCGGTTCTCGCTTACGGTTTGGCCATTGAGAGGGCTCGGTTGAGGAAGAAGGGCTATTCTTCAGCGGTTATCTCTACTCTGCTACGAGCTCGCAAGTCATCCACTTCTCTCGCGTACGTGCGCGTGTGGCGTATTTTTGAAGACACGTGTTCGCGCCGGAGGATTCGGGCTGCGACGGCTTCTATTTCTATGATTCTCAATTTTTTACAAGACGGTTTTGAGAAAGGGCTGGCCGCCAGTTCTTTAAAGGTTCAGTTGGCGGCTCTCGCGTGCTACAGAGGCAAGGTTCTTGGCCTTTCTCTGGGGATGCACGCGGACGTCTGACTGTTTCTGAAAGCTGTTTTCCGTCTTCGGCCATCGCGCAGGATCGTTGTTCCTCCTTGGGATTTGAATCTGGTCCTCCAAGCCTTGGCTCGTCCGCCTTTTGAACCGCTCCGGCAAGCGTCGATCAAAGATCTCACCCTGAAGACAGTCTTTCTAGTGGCCATTTGTTCGGCGAGGCGCATTTCGGAGTTGCAGGCGCTTTCCTGTAGGGAGCCGTTCTTATACTTTTCTCGGGATCGAGTGGTGTTGAGGCCCGTTCCGTCCTTTCTTCCAAAGGTGGTGTCTCCTTTTCATCTCAATCAATCTGTCTTTCTTCCAGTGTTTCCCTCTGCCTCGGCGAAAGATTCGGAGGCAGGATTGCACCGCTTGGATGTTCGGCGGGTCCTTCGTCGTTATTTAAAGGTTTCGGAACCCTTCCGCCGTTCGGATCGCTTGTTTGTCCTTTTTGGCGGGGTCCGGAAGGGTGAAGCGGCGGCAAAGTCTATCTCTCGCTGGATTAAGGAGGCGATTTCCTCCACTTATCTACTGCAAAACCGTGCGGTTCCATTGGGTTTACGGGCTCACTCTACTAGAGCGCAAGCGACGTCGTGGGCGGAACATTGGTTCCGCCGGTTGAGATTTGCAAGGCGGCTACTTGGTCGTCTCTCCATGCTTTCAGCAAGCACTACCGGTTAGACGTGTTGGCCGCTCGGGATTCTTGTTTTGGGTCGGCGGTTGTGCGTGCCGGTTTTCAGGGTCCCGCCCGTTCCTAACTGCTCTGTTACATCCCGGATGTGGAGAACTAAACTGGAGGACCGCTCAGGAAATGAAAATTACACTTACCTGGTAATTGTAGTTCCTGGAGGGTCCAGTTTGGTCGTCCTTCCCTCCCTTCTGTTACTTCCTTTTCATACGGCGCGCTCTCGTCAGGGTGACGGGGAGTCCTATGAGACATTTTGAGGACCCTTCTAGATGGGTTCTAGGGCTTCTCCGTCTTGCTAAGTGCTGTCGGTGCCTTCTTTTTGGTCGGTTGCTTACTGCGGTGTTGGGTGGTCGGCAGAAGCGCTGTGCAGAGTCTTGGCTTCCTCGTTTGGGGAGGGAGTCATGGTAACTGTAAGGGGGTTTCATTATGATAAGTTTTACTATGTTTCCTTGTTTCATGTGTTGCTTCTTTAAGTCTGCTCTGTTACTAGTTCACTGGGGGGCTGATGGGAGCTCCAGCAGGATACATTGGTCCAGTCTCCGTGCTGCAGGAGGAGGTGCACTACCCGGATGTGGAGGACTAAACTGGACCCTCCAGGAACTACAATTACCAGGTAAGTGTAATTTTCATTTCTAAGCAAATTATCTAAAGCAGCCCAAGTGGAACATGAACTATTCTACTGACGCAAAACAGTTTGAAGAAAACTTATAGCACCATGTAATTGAATACATTTCTCTCTATAGGTCATAAAAATGCTTATTCAGACCCTTTTCAATATCATCAACAAGTTTACTAGAAATTCCTAATTCCTTTGTAGCAGAAATATCATTTCTTACTGTTTCCTTTAAGGAATCTATTTATGTACAGTACATTCTATTTCACGACTAAGAAGGTCATTCATTTCTCTGAGCTGAGACACATTGCAAGTACCAAAATTCTCGATTTGTGCATTCCCTAATATTCTTTGCTTATCTCTTATCTCATATCTTAATTTCGCTGCACGGGTGACTATCTCCCTCTCAGAAACTACATAATTCTTAGAACAGACAGGGGGAGACGTCGGGAATACACCTGGATCTCGTCCAGCTCCAATTGCAGCCACCTCTGCATCATACTCCGGAGAAAAAATGACTGGGACCTTCCCTGCCCAGACATTACCAATCTCTTTCTCGTGTGGGTCACCCGGTTTACCAGCATTCACTAATCCAAACAATTCATTCTTCAAGATATGTGCCATTTGCTGCCACCAACCAAACACTAGCCCTTCACGGGCATCACATACTCTGTGTTTAGCCTGCAAAGCACATTTCAGAAAACGAAGCTTATCTACAAAAAATGTTCCCTCCAAAGGAAACTGTAAAAGCACATTATTAGTCACCGCATACCAGTGCACAACATAATTAGTAGCCATATCTCCATACTTTTCACGCATACAATAAGAAGGGCTACCTTTCTGAAGAGCTAAACCCATAGCTTTAACATGCTATTCACACAATTGAGACAACTCCTGTTCACCTAACAGATTGCTCATTGCTGGCACCATATAATACTCACAAACACCTTCCACCCTTGCCAGGAATGTTGAAATCTGTAGAACGGTCACGGCACCAACTGAAGAGCTTACTTAACCCTCTCCTCACAAGCAACCTACTGGGCTCTTGAAGCTACAGAAAACTACATTCAAAACAATGGGAAGGTTATCAAAAGACAGCAATAAAATACAACACAGTTCTATAGAAAATACACCAAAGCTTTGTGGAGAGAAACAAACAGAACCAAAGTTCTCCTTGTTTACTCTAACTACTAGCCATGGTTCACTTTATTTATAAGGCTCTTTTAGATGATACAGCATAATTTCACTTTATTATACGTCAAATATGACGTATTTATCATATCGTAGGTCAACTTTATTCAGTGTGGGTCAGTGTGCGGAGACATACATGGAGTCCAAGACATAATTGTTTACTGCTACATAGGTCATTATGAGGAGACATACAGGAGTCCAAGACATAATTGACATAATTGTTTACTGTTGACAGCTTGATATCTAATAACCCTGAGTACTGCTTGATATCTACTAACCCTGAGAGTATTTTAGCTAATAACCCTGAGACAGAGAGGCTAGAATACAACCTGCCCTTTTCTTTATTTATATAAACCTTCACTTAGTAAGCAAATATATGAAGTTTTATTTCCAAGCAAGGTTCTGAACAGAATTAACTCTTTCTCAGGTTTAGTCAGTCTAATAGTGTACGGTACCCTGTACAAACATACATGCTTTCAGTCTCTACATGCAGACCAGGTGGCCAAGATCTTTCAAATTTGGGGAACCCCAGACATAGACCTCTTTGCAAGTCCGTTGAATGCCATACTTCCCTGATTCTGTTCCAGAATTCCAGCTCAGGGCTCTCAGGCCAGGGATGCTTTCCTCCTTCACTGGGGGCAAGACTTCCTTTATGCCTTTCCACCCATTCCCAAAACCCTGTTCAAGCTTCAGAGAGACAGAGGGTGTATGATTCTCATAGCTCCACATTGGCCACGGCAAGTGTGGTACCCTCTGCTTCTACATCTCTCTCAAGCTCCCTCCCTGGAGTTAGGATCTGCTCCAGATCTCCTGTCACAGGAAGACGGAATGTTATGGCATCCCAATCCCCAGTCTCTGTATCTCAAAGCTTGGTTGCTGAAGGCCTAGATCTTCATGATCTTAACCTCTCTCAGCAAGTAAAGGATGTCCTTTATGCTTCCAGGAAACCTTCCACAAGACGCTCTTATGCTTTTAAGTGGAAGAGGTTTACCATATGGTGCTCGCAGAAGGGTCTTAACCCCCTTGCGATACCTCTGGAATCTTTACTGGAGTATCTCTTTCATTTATCCAATGCAGGACTTAAGACTAATTCAGTAAGAGTCCATTTGAGTGCTATTGCAGCTTCTTTCAAGCCTCTAAATGGACAACCTATTTCCTCCCATCCTCTTATAGCAATCCCATCCTCCCCACCGGTGGCATGGGATTTAAACCTGGTTCTTGGTCAGCTCATGAAGCCACCTTTCGAACCCCTAGCTACTACCTCATTGAAATTCCTTTCTTGGAAAGTTATCGTTCTCATTGCAATCACATCAGCACGTCGCATCAGTGAGTTGCAAGCACTAGTGGCTGATCCGCCTTATACAAGGTTCCATCATGACAAGGTGGTCCTTTGGACTCATCCACACTTTATGCCAAAGGTGGTCTCGCCTTTTCATCTTAACCAAGCGGTCTACCTGCCTGTGTTTTTTCCAAGGCCTCATGCAACAAATGCAGAAAGTAATCTTCATACTTTGGACTGTAAAAGAGCTTTAGCCTTTTACTTCCAAAGAACACAGCAACATAGAAAGTCCTCTCAGCTCTTTGTTGCTTTTGATCCTTCTCATTTGGGACTTCGTGTCCAAGAGAACGCTGTCTAAACTGGATTGCTCAATGTATTGCTCTTGGGCAACTGTTGGCTCTCCCCTATTATTTAGTTTAAAAGTTGCTCTATCTCTTTTTTTAAAGGTTAATGCCAGCAGCCTGGTTCCATCCCAGTTAAGGTGGAGCCCCATACCTTTGGAAAAGCCCCTCCTTTCTCCAGAATGTTACCCAGTTCCTAACAAATCGTAAACCCTCTTCCTTGCACCATGTTTCATCCATGCATTGAGATTCCGGAGCTCTGCCTGCCTTTTGGGTCCTGCACATGGAACAGAAAGCATTTCGGAGAAAGGTACCCTGGAAGTTCTGGATTTCAACTTCCTACTTAAAAGCCTAAATTTAGCCTTCAGAACCTCCCTACCACACTTTCCTATGTCATTGGTACCGACATGTACCAGGGCAGCAGACTCCTCCCCAGCACTATCTAAGACCTTGTCTAGGTGGCACATGAGGTCTGCTACCTTTGCACCAAGCAGTCATGTTACCAGGCGATCCTCATGTCCACCAGCCACCCAGCCATCTACATGCCTAATGATCAAATAACCAACTATAACAGCTGTCCTAACCCTTTCCTCGTGGGCACATGGCCCTGGAGAAATCTCAGTGTGAGAGGGTCTTACATCACCTGGAGGACAGGTCCTAGCTACAGGATCACTTCCTGCCATACCAGGGTGATGCTGTCCTGTCATGTGACCTTTCTCCTCATTGGCAATAGGGATGCTGCCAGAGTGGAGGTGGGATTTCAGTACTGTATCCCTGTAGGTCTTGTCTGTGTATCTCTCTGTTTTCCTTATGTCCTCCAAGTGTGCTATTCTAGCTTCCAGAGATCAGACTCATTCCCTGAGAGCAAGGAGCTCCTTGCACCTCATGATTAGGCAGAATAGCATACTTTAATTGTGTTTCTGTCCCAGGTGATATACTTGTTCAAACTCTTCAAGTACTGGTTCCCAAGAGGAGCTTGAAGGAGCTACAGAAAAATGTTTATTTGGCAGCAGAAGCTACTGTGGGAGGTGAGGGGGTCTTTAGTATCTTTTTTTTTTTTTTTTTTTTTGTATAGATGGAAAAAGCAAGGGTGACTGGGAGTGCCTAATTTTCATTTTTATTTAGTGGCTCGACTTAAAAATATAGTTGATTGATTGGGGGGAGGAGGGACGAAGATCAGAAATGCATGCAAATTGAACAACAGTCGTATGTGATAAGGGGTGAGAGGTTGATGTGCACAGACCAGGAGAAGGGCCTCGGAGTGATAGTGTCTGAAGATCTCACGGTGGTGAAACAATGTGACCAGGCAGTAGCCAAAGCCAAAAGGATGCTAGTTTGCATACAGAGAGAAATAACCAGCAGAAAAGAGGAGGTATTAATGCCTCTGTACAAGTTGTTGATGAGGTCTCACTTGGAGTATTCCGTTTTAGAGACCATTTCTCACAAAGGATATAAAAAGACTTGAAACGGTTCAGAAGAAGACGACCAAAATGATTTGGAGCCTGTGTCAAAAAACATATAAGAGACTTGAAGACCTACATATGTATACCCTAGAGGAGAGGAGGGACAGAGGAGATGATAGATGTTTAAATGCTTAAAGGCTCTTAATGAACAAACAAACCTTTCTCAAAGAAGAGGAAGCTGTAAAACTAGAGGGCATATATTGAAGCTGCAAGGCGGTAAACTTAAAAGCAACTACAGTAAATACCTTTTCACTGAATGCCCTACAAAAGGAAGCTATGGGGGTGAATACTGAGATGGAATTCAAAAAGGCATGGGACAGACTCAGTGGATCACTTTTAATCTCCAGGAACAAGCAGGAATGAGTCTTCACATATGGGTACGTCGGTACCGACGGAGCCTGTGCGGGAACGCTCCCCAGCTTCCCAAAAAGGAAAGCTTTTGGGAGCATCCCACAGCGCCTGCGCGCTGCCTTCCCGCCTTTCCTAACCAACTCTCCTCAGTTCTTCTTTGCCGCGGAGCCAGCAGGTCGAGCCCCGTCACCGCTGAAGAAGTTTATTTATTTATTTATTTACAGTCTCTTATATACCGCACTATTCAGCATCAGCGCGGTTCACATGGAACAAAATGCTCAGTACATTTAACACGTATGAGTTTACAGGTAACAGGGTATAAATAACTTGGATAACCGGGGTAACTATTTACAAAACATACTACATGGGATCATATACACAGAAGATACATAGGGAAACCAGCCACTATAGGAATGAATATCACACTTGGTGAGTTGTTGATATACCCTAGATTTATCTGGGGCTGGTATCAGTGGGTGTTATTGGGCTCTAGGTGACGCCATTGGGTTCTATAAGGTATTTGTAGAAAAGGTGGCCTTTGAGGGCTTTCCTAAACTGTGTCAGGCTCTTAATAGCCCGGATATCAGGGGGTAGTGCATTCCAGCATATTGGGGCACTGAGACTGAATGCTCTGTTGGCTGTCGATTTAGTGCAAGTAGTAAGTTCCCTCGGGATGTTGAGGGAGTTTATAGCCATGGATCTCCTTGCTCTATTTGGAGATGTGCTATGGATAAGCGAGGATAAGGATGCCGATGTGAGATTATTGACAGCTTTAAAAGTAATTATCAAGGTCTTGAAGACTATTCTAGCTTGAATAGGAAGCCAATGCAACTGTATCAGCAGGGGCGTAATGTGGTCGTACCTGGAGGCTCCATGGATGACTCTTGCTGCCGCGTTCATGGCTAGCTGAAGTGGGTTTAATGTAGATTGGGGAAGACCTTGTAATATGACGTTGGCATAGTCGAAATGTGGTATAACCAACGCCTGGAAGATTGTCCGGAAATCAGTTGGATCAAGCATGGAACGTAGGTGTCTAAGTGAGCGTATCTTGTAGTAAACCGATCTGACTATGTTTCCTATGTGGGCTTTCATGTCTAGGCGTTGATCTAGTGTGACTCCCAAATATCGAATTGAGGATTTAGATTGCAACTCTGCTTCTTTTACTTTAAGATATTTTGGGGGGGTAAAATTGGGATTCCTTGTTATGAAGAGTACTTCAGTTTTCTTATGTTGTATTCTGAGATTTTGAGACAGGAGCCAGTCAGATATTGCGTTGAAGCAACTCGTCAGTGGGGAGAGGTCGAGATGCTCGGTTTATTTTTGTTTTATTTTTGTTCTTTATTTCATTTTATTTCTTTGGTCGCGTGTCTGCCTTCTCCCGACTCCGGACCGGTACCGCCGGCCTCTTCTTTCTTTCTTAAAAAAAAAAAAAAAATCGATATTTTTCCTCACTTGGTGTATTTTTCTTTTTAGCCTTAGGGCCCACAAGAAAATTTCCCTCATGGAAAAACCAGCCTCCGGGTTCAAAAAATGCACTAAGTGTAGCGGTACTATTTCTGTTACAGATACCCATGAATGGTGCCTTAAATGTTTGGGTCCTGAACACTCCATTCCGGATTGTCCGTCCTGCTCTCTTATGTCTAAACAGGGGTTACAGAACCGAGCAGCCAAGCTCCATGTGCTGTTTCCCGCTGATGCACCGTCGGTAGCATCGACATCTTCCAGGTCGTTTTCTCCTGATGGATCTCAGGTAACCAAACATAAACCTAGCAGGTCCTCGAAGGGTAGATCTCCCTCTAAGCATCGAGATGCCTCCGGGCTTGCCCTCGAGGATCCTGCGCCAGCAAAACAACCCCGGCGGGAAGCTCCGGCTTCCAAAGCTCCTCCTATGGGGTTACAGGTTGACATCGATGGTACGGCCTAGACGGATCACCTGTTAGAATGCTCTGGGGTACTGGCACAATCTCCCGGTACCGACTTCCAGGCGTTCATGGCGTCGATGGATCACAATGTTCTGTCCATGCAGCAGGCTATTACGGCCTTCATTCAAGCTGCGACGCCGCTGGTACCGAAACAAACTCCGTTCTCGGTATCGGCTCCGGTACCAGCACCGATACCGGTACCGACGACATCGACCAGGATACCGGCTGCAGCGGTTCCTTGTCCAGGGCTGCTTACCTGTACCGATCCAGTACCGGGGACACCCGATGTCGATACTGCTCGATACGCGTATCGAGCGTTGGAAGAGCACCCTGACAGGTGATACTTTGATTCCTCTGATTCTGATACATCAGACGAGTCTCCTGAAGTATCCATAGCCCTTCCTGAAGAGCCGCCTTCTCCAAAAAGAAGAATGTCTCCTCCAGAAGACTTGTCCTTTCAAGACTTCATAAGAGAAGTAGCTAAAGGACTTTCTATTTCAGTAACTTCTGAATCAGAGCCTAGAGCTAAAAAATTGGATATTTTAGGCTATTCTAGAGCTCCTAAAGAGGCGGTCACCTTACCAATTCATGAGATTCTTTATGAACACATGATTGATCTGTGGGAGACTCCTCTCACTCTCTCTCCTCATTCTCGTAGATTGGACACTATGTATCGTGTCCCTCCTTGCCCTGGATTTCAAAAAACTCAGCTTCCTCAACATTCCATTGTGGTGCAGTCAGCTATGAAGAGGATAAAGAGTACAAAGAAACACTCTTCTGCTCCTCCAGGAAGAGAATGCAGGACCTTGGATGCCTTTGGTAGGAAAATCTTCCAAGCCACTATGCTTATTGCCAGAATCAACTCATATAGCCTTTACATGGGTATGTTTCTAAAGGAAGTTGCACAAAAACTGCACACTTTCCTCCCTTTTCTTCCAGAGGATAAAAGGGAGGAATTCCTTATTTGGCTTAAGCATACCCAAGACATTTCAAAGTTTTCCAACAGGGCAGCCTTTGACTCTTTTGAAGGTGCCAGCAGAGCCTCAGGCATTGCCATAGCTGCTCGCAGAATTGCTTGGCTCCAGGCTTCTGATTTAGAGCCCTGGGTTCAAGATGGCTTAGGAAATCTTCCCTGTACAGGTGAAAACCTATTTGGCAAAGAATGGCAAATAAAAGCCACTCAAATGGATGCAGAAAACTCTGCTCTGGATAGACTTTCAAAGTCAACCTCCATTCCTGCCAAGAAAAAGCCTTTTAAAAAGTCATTCTTTAAAAAGGGCAGATTTCCTTCTATTTCTGGCCAACAATCTTCTACAGGTCGCTTTGCCACTAAGCGTCAGCAACCTAAACAGGCCAGGCCTAAGCCTACAGGGGCTGCTGCAACTCAGCAGGCCCAACCTCCTCAGGGTTTTTGACTTGATGCTAGAGAACTTAGCCTTTCTGGTTCTAAAGCAGCCAGAGCCTCTCACCATTCCAGGAAGGTTAGCTCATTTTGCTCCCAGATGGGAGCAAATAACATCAGAGCAGTGGACCCTCTCCATCATAAGAGAGGGCTACAAGCTTCATTTTTCAAACCTTCCTCCCCACACCATGGTGAGACATTTCAGTTCTCCCACATCTCTTCTCGACCTTCTAGGTCAAGAGGTAGCTACCCTTCTTGCCCAAGGGGCAATAGAAGAAGTTCCTCTTCTTCATCAAAGGTCAGGGTTCTACTCCCCCCTATTTTCTCATTCCAAAGAAGACAGGGGGATACAGACCCATCTTAGATCTCGGAGAATTGAACAAATTTCTATGCAAGGAGAAGTTCAAGATGCTTTCTCTAGGCACTCTCCTTCCATACCTTCAAAGTCAGGATTGGCTTTGTTCTCTAGATCTCAAGGATGCGTACACCCATGTCCTCATCCATCCCTCTCACAGAAGATTCCTACGGTTTCTTTTCCAAGGAAAACATTACCAATACAGAGTTCTTCCTTTCGGTCTGGCCTCTGCTCCAAGAGTGTTAACCAAATGCATGGCAATAGTTGCTGCATTTCTACGAACTCTGGGAATATTTGTCTTCCCATACCTGGACGACTGGCTCATTCGAGCTCCATCTCAGTCAGAGGCCCAGAATTCCTTGGACCGCACAAGGCGCATTCTGCAGTATCTGGGACTTGTGGTAAACCTCCCAAAGTCTCAGCTCACCCCTACTCAGTCCCTAGAATTCATAGGGGCCTGGTTGGATACCACTACTGCAAGGGCCTACCTTCCTCAGGCCCGTTGCCAACGTCTAGTGCAGTTAGCCTCCCAGATTCAGTCAAAGAGCCACTTAACTGCCCGGGAGATGCTACAACTGCTAGGCCACATGGCTTCCACAGTGCATGTGGTACCCTATGCTCGCCTACACATGAGAGCAGTTCAATGGACTTTGTCCACCCAGTGGACTCAAGCTTCAGGTGCTCTCTCAGACCAAATAGCAACCTCCAAACGTCTCTTTTGGTCTCTCCAATGGTGGATGTCCACTCAAAATCTGTTGCTGGGGTCCCCCTTCCAACAGTTGTTGCCCCACGCAACCCTCACAACAGATGCCTCCCAAACAGGTTGGGGAGCCCATCTGCAGGACCTCTCCACTCAAGGCACTTGGTCCCCACAGGAGACCTCCCTTCATATCAACCACTTGGAGCTTCAAGCAGTTTTTCTAGCTCTCAAGGTTTTTCATACCCTCCTCAGCTACAAGACAGTCCTCATTCATATGGACAATCAAGTAGCCATGTTTTACATAAACAAGCAAGGAGGAACTGGCTCTCTGTCGCTTTGCAATGAAGCTTTAAGATTGTGGGCCTTTGCCAGAGAGCATCAAATCCATCTCCTGGCAGTATACCTCCCAGGAGTCCAAAACTCTTGGGCAGACAGACTCAGTCGAGTTCTGCTTCCACACGAATGATCCCTGCACATGGATCAGGTACTCAGTCTTCCAAGAATGGGGAACCCCGGACATAGACCTCTTTGCAAGTCCGTGAAATGCCAAACTTCCCCGGTTCTGTTCCAGAATTCCGTGTCAGGGAGTTCAGGCCAAGGATGCCTTCCTCCTCCGTTGGGGTCAGGGCTTCCTATTTCCACCCATTCCCTTGATTCCCAAGACTCTGTTCAAACTCCAGAGGGATCAAGGATCTATGATCCTCATAGCTCCACGCTGGCCACGCCAAGTGTGGTACCCTCTACTTCTACATCTCTCCCAAGCCCCCTCTCTGGACTTGGGAGCTGCTCCAGACCTTCTGTCCCAGGAGGAAGGGACTTTGTGGCACCCAAACCCCAAGTCTCTACACCTCAGAGCTTGGTTTGAAGGCCTAGACCTTCAAGACTGGAATCTTTCTCAACAAGTGAAGGATATCCTCCATGCTTCCAGAAAACCTTCCACCAGGCGTTCTTATGCTTTTAAATGGAAAAGGTTTTCCATTTGGTGTGCTGAAAAGGGTCTTGACCCTCTAGCACTACCTTTAAATTCTCTTTTAGACTATCTTCTGCATCTTTCCAATGCAGGCCTTAAAACAAATTCAGTAAGAGTCCATTTGAGTGCTATTGCAGCATCCCTTAAGCCCATCAATGGACAACCTATTTCCTCTCATCCTCTCATTGCAAGATTCATGAGAGGCCTAACTTTAACTAAACCTCCCATTAGGCGTCCTCCGGTGGCATGGGACTTACATTTGGTTCTTGGTCAGCTCATGAAGCCACCTTTTGAACCCTTAGCCACTACCTCCTTGAAATTTCTTTCATGGAAGGTTATTTTCCTCATTGCAGTTACTTCAGCTCGCTGCATCAGTGAACTGCAGGCATTAGTGACTAATCCACCATATACAAGGTTCCATCATGATAAGGTAGTCCTTAGGACAAATCCACACTTTATGCCTAAAGTGGTCTCACCTTTTCATCTTAATCAAGAGGTATATTTACCTGTGTTTTTTCATACTCTCCATACTCTGGATTGTAAAAGAGCTCTTGCTTTTTACTTACATAGGACACAGCAACATCGAAAGTCTTCCCAGCTTTTTGTTGCTTTTGATCCTTCTCATTTGGGACTTCCAATCTCTAAGAGAACACTGTCCAATTGGATTGCTCAGTGTATTTCTTTCACCTACCAGAGTAAGAACCTTTCTCTGGAGAGCCATGTCACAGCTCATAATGTGAGGGCCATGGCCACCTCTATGGCTCATCTAAATTCTGTGTCCATCGACCAGATCTGTCGAGCAGCCACCTGGGCCTCGGTTCATACCTTCACAGCCCATTACTGCTTGGACAAGGACTCCCGCCGGGATGCCTTGTTTGGTCAGGCTGTCCTCAGACACCTGTTCCATTCTTAAACAACTCCTGCCCTCCTTCCCTGGATGGATGCCTGAGATCCGTAGGAGGACGCAGACCCCTTTCAGGGTCTCATATCCTTGGGGATCTCCCAGGCATCTTAGCTAGGGAGTCCCCATATGTGAAGACTCATTCCTGCTTGTTCCTGGAGATAGCACAGTTACTTACCTGTAACAGGTGATCTCTGGGAACAGCAGGAATAAGTCTTCACAACCCTCCCACCTCCCCTAGGAGTTGTATCTCTTTTCTATTTTTCCTTTCCTCTCTCTCTCTATTGTCTCAGCTTTAAACTCGAACTGAGGAGAGTTGGTTAGGAAAGGCGGGAAGGCAGCGCGCAGGTGCTGTGGGATGCTCCCAAAAGCTTTCCTTTTTGGGAAGCTGGGGAGCGTTCCCGCGCAGGCTCCGTCGGTACTGACGTACCCATATGTGAAGACTTATTCCTGCTGTTCCCAGAGATCACCTGTTACAGGTAAGTAACTGTGCTTTATAGCAAAATATTAAAATCAGAATAAACTTTATTATCTTCAACAAATAGAGGGGGTGACCTGCAGGGAGCGGCAGATGATACTCTAGTCACCTTACAGGGCAGACTAGATGAACAATGCTGGTCTTTATCTGCCATTATTTACTATGTTATTATTTGGGAGTTCTCTTGCAATGTTACATGGGTGGGTACAGGAGTGGAGGGAGGTTAGCATTTGGGGTGTTTGGTATTTGAGGGGTGAATACCTTTTGTTGATACCTTTGCACTTTAGCACATGTTTCAGCTCAGGACACTGCAATCCTTTTGTTTACACTGGAAAGGGCTGGGTTTGAGCTCCTTGGTTCAGTTCTGCTCAGATGGGGACTGTGTGTCATTTGCAGGACTTTAGGAGGAGTTTGGGATTCTGCCTAGGGTTTTCTAAAGGGTACTTGCAGGTGTGACAGTTTTAATAAGGACTGGATGAGGGTTAAAGGGGGGGGGGACTTGGGGATTTTGAGGTGCTTAACCTTTACCCTTGCTGCAGAGTACCAGCAGTCTAAGATTTATGGAATGTTGGTGGGGAATAAAGATGCAGAGACTAATTTTCAGAAGTCTTGGGAGAAGGACCTGGGAACAACCCATGAAGAAAAATAATGGGAAAAAGTATTTGAAAAAGTAGGTAAAGTTTCAGTTTTTAGTTTAATAGCAGAACATAAGTATAAGCTTCTATATGGGTGGTATCTTGTTCCCAGTTTGCATAAATTGGCCCCAGTGATCTCTCCACTGTGCAGGAGGAGTTATAGTGGGTGAGATTTCCTGCACCTGTGGTGGCAATGCTCCAACTTCAGGATTTCTGGACGGCAATGAAAAGTTAAATGAAGACGATGGTCAAAGGGACCTCTCAAGTAGGAATCGGGGAGTTCTGGTTGAAGGGGGGAGGATTTGCATTGGTCACAGGGTAAGTAAGGTCACATAGTAGGTAACTTGCTCTTATGTATGCAAATGGAGCAAGTTGTGAAATGACATTGTTTTTGGAAAACCACTCTTGTCATGGCGGATAAGGATTCAGAGTTGTGCTTACGGAGTGTCTTACTGTCTTGCAGTTGGAACTTATACCAATGTTTGAAAAAGTTTGAGGACCTTTTTACAAAGTGTTCTGTGTCTATGAGCTGTTGTAGAGCTAAAGGGGGGAGGATTGCTAACTTGTAAAAGTTTATTTTCAAAATGCTTTAATAAAGATTTAAATTAAAAAAAAAAAGAATTACCTTGCTGCCAACATCTGGGCAGCTGCATGTACTAATTATTCATAGTATGCAGAATAAAAATGTTATATTTAGAAGCTGAAAAGGAAGAGTCTGATTTGGATATAGTGGCAGTTACAGAGACGTGGTGGAAAGAAAACAGAGGGACCAGGCCAAGAAAGATAGAGTTGGAAGAAAGGAAGAAGTGCTGTGTGTGTTTAAAAAAAATTAAAGCCACAGAATTGCAAGGCTTATGAGGTGAGGAGGAGACACTGGATTCTTCTAGAAAGAAGGTATGGAATGTCTGTTTGCATTAGTGTGATTATGTAGACTTCCTTTGCAGGCAGAAGAAATGGATTTAATTGAAGACATTCACTATATTGCTATGAAAGGAGAAGTACTTATGGTAGGAGATTTGTAAATTTTGCCAGATGATTGGGATATTCCTTTTGCGGTGTCATCAAAGTAGATTGATGCCAGAACAGTTCTGCTTGTAGAGAATCAGTAACTGGTAATGTAACTTACTCTGGAAGGGAGTAATATTGCACTTAGTGCAATATTTCTGATGTTACAGTGGGTGATCATGTGTCATGCAGTGATTGTCAAGATGGTGAGCTTCAGTATTAGGACATGGATGGAAATTTATTCATTCAAAAGCAAGGGTTTTGGATTTTAGGAAAATTTAAATTTGCAAAGATGGAGGAGTAACTCAAGTAGTCATTGGCTGGGTGGTAACATCTGGGGGTTATAGAACAACAGTGGGCAAAACTGAAAGGAGGTATTTTATAAGGACAACAAATGTTTTAGTTGAAGTAATAAAAATAAGAGGGAAAGGGTTAGAATAAGTGAATGTGGTACCTGTCCACAAAGGCAGAAGTAAAGAAGAGGTTGATAAATAGACAGTCTGACCCCTGTGGTTAAATTAATAGAAATACTGCTAAAGCAGAGGATGGTGCAGTGCTGGAATCCACAGGATCCGAGACTGCATGCTTTTACTAGAGGGTAGGTCTTGTCAAACGAATCTCCATTTATTTGATTGGGAGGCCAGAGAATAGGATTGGGTGAGACTGTTAGATGTGACATACTTAAATTTCAGCAAGGCCTTTGATACCATTCTACATTGGTAACTCATTTCTAAACTGAGTGCCCTTGGGACCCTAAGGTGACCGACTGGGTAAGAAACTGGTTGAGTGAGAAGCACCAGAGGGTAGAAATGAATGGCGTGAACTCTGAAGACAGATTTGGGGACATTACCAGTGGCATGCCTTAGGGATCAGATCTTGGTCTTTTTTTCTTTTTAACATTTTTGTAAGTGGTATTGTAGAAGGCTTTCTGGAAAGGAACACCTCTTTGTGGATGATGGGTGACATGAAGAGGGATCTAGTGATTTATCTATTTCTGTTTCTTTGGATCTCTGCTGCATTTGATGATGTTGATCACCGCACTCTCCTCACCCGTCTGTCAGACTTTGGTATTCACGGCACTGTTCTTCAGTGGTTTCGGTCTTTTCTCTCGTCTCGCACCTTTGCTGTTCAGTCAGGTCCCAACACTTCCCCTTCCTTTCCTTTGCACTGTGGTGTTCCCCAAGGTTCTATCCTTGCTCCCCTTCTCTTCAATGTCTTCCTTGCTCCCCTTGCCCTGATCATACAACAGGCTGGTATATCTACTTACTTTTACGCGGACAACATTCTCCTAGTTCACCATACTTATTTATTTTATTTGTTTATTTATTTAGACAGTTTTGTTTACCGCCTTATCCTTCAATCAAAGCAGTCACAACACAATTGGGGGATACATTTAACACACGGGGATATGAGACACATACACTAATACTTACAGGGAACATGGGCAATGGAGGGTTAAGTGGCTTGCCCAAGACCACAAGGAGCACCTGTGGGACTAGAAACCCCAGTCCTTCTGGCCCAAGGTTGCTGTCCTCTAGTGGGATTAGTAGTCCCTCAGCCCCAGATCTCTCTGCTCTCAAACCTGTCTTGCTTCTATTTCCGGTTGGTTCACTAGTAACTTCGTATCTTCCTTCATGTTAACCCCTCCAAATCCTCTATTTGGTTTACTTTTGGTGCCCATTATGTCCACCCTTCCCATCCCTCTGGTTCCCACTCTCTGCTACATTGGTGTTACCCTTGATCCCTCATTTTCTTTTCACCACATTCCTGCACTTGTGTGTAGATCCTTCTTTCATCTTCTTAGGATTCGAGCTGTTTGGTCGCTTCTTCCGCCTCCATCCCTCACTATTCTCGTCCTCTCACTGGTGATCACTTATCTTGACTACTGCAACTCACTCCTCGCAGGTCTTCCCCAATATTAGCTTCGCCTTCAATTAATTCAAAACGCGGCTGCCCGTCTTCTTACCCATTCCTCCCCTCGTGATCATGTTACTCCCTGTCTCCTTTCCCTTTATTGGCTCCCCATCAAAGTTAGATTCCTGATCGTGTCCCCAGTCTAGTCCCAAAACCTCTGGGTTGCCCATCTCATCTAGCAACTTGGAGACTGAGAAACTCCTCCTTTTGTGACATCACCAGTATATCTCCCCGGTGTCTGCCTCCTGTCACCAGTTACCTCAGTCTCCAAGCAGCTGGATAGATGGGGGGGTCCGGGCTCACTGGAGAAACGATTAAGGATTGACAAGGGTAGTGTAGTTTAAAATTTTGTGGGTTTTGAATTTAAGGAGTCCTGTTGCTTTAAGATTCGGTGATCTGACAGCTTGCAGCAGGTCGGCGCTCTCATTTTGTTTGCCTCCCTCCTCCCTGTTACTTCCCCTCTACCTGCTCCAGTCTCTATGGGTATTGGGGCCTGCCAGGGTCTGCCAGATCGGAAGCGGTTTCTGGTGTCAGGGCAGTGCCGGTGTTCAAAGGAGTAGGAGACAGTTCGGAGGTCTGAGAGCAAAGTCTGCCGGCGCTGTGCAAAAGCTGTGCCTGCCAGCGTGCCTGGTGACTCTGTCCCGCCGCACGGAGCCTGCATAATTTTTGAGGTGCGGAGTGTGGTATCGGGCCCGGAGCAGCTCATTGTCGTCGGAGCCGGCATCAGGCGCAGTTGCTTGAAAAAGACCCGCAAACGCGTGCCTTCAAGTGCCACGAGGTAAGCGTTGCTGTTATCAGGGCCGAATTTTTTTTATTTTTACTCAGCGCGGTTTTGGCACGCTTTTGACTGGCGGTCCGGCTGCGTGTTCAGAGAGCATGCCCAGGAGGGGCAGTTTCGCTGAAATTTTAGAGTCTTCATGAATCCTTGGCGGGGGCTCGTGTTCTAATTTTTGGGGTTTTTTTAAACGCTACGGAGAACTAGTGGATTTATTTATCTGCACTCTAGGTTGCTTCGCACTGCTGTTTATTCTGCAGACCACAAGGGTACCGAACAGTACTCAGCCAAGTGGTCCTAAGTGTACCATGCCCTCCAAACCACGGTGTGTGGGTCTAGGAAGGCCTCCAGCGCAGGGGTGTGTATGTCCTGCGTGGGGGAGGCTACGGCTTTGGACCTGGCCCCAGCGCCTCTGTCTGGCTCTACGGGGGGTGCGTCGGAACCCTCGACTTTTCTCTAGTACCCGAGTTAATGCAGGAGGAGCCGGTGGCAGGTCCCTCTTCCGTTGCGGGCGCTCCCTCCTCGCAGACGGCTCTTCCTGCGGACCTTTCTGCCATTTTTTCGCAGCAGTTTGTTGCTCTTCTTCAGCAGACGGGTTTTTGGCAGTCACCTACCACAGAAGCTGGCGACCGAAGTCAGCGGAGGTAGAAAGTGTCCGGTACCTCCGCGAGTTGAGGATGGCCCGAGTGGGGGCAAGAAACCCCGTTCTGAGGGGGAGTTGAGAGACCAAGCGGAGGTTTCTGAAGGTCCACTGTCAGATGAGGAGGATCACAGTTTGATTTTAGATGAGGAGCTGGAAGAGGGTGAGATCTCAGAGAGAAGATCAGGCTAGAGTGGTGAGAGTCTTCAGAAGAGAGGAACTGCTGGCTCTCATTGTGGAGACTCTAAAGGTGCTCAATATGCCCATTCCTGATTCAGCGGCGGATGATACGCTAGAGGATCCCTTGTTGCAGGTGTTCAGAAAGACCCAAACGGCTTTCCCTGTGCATAGGGTGTTTCAGGAGACGATTCAGGAGGAGTGGAACGTGCCAGAGGCACCCTTGAAAGGTTCCAGAGTTATGGGTCTCTTGTATCCGTTGTTAGATCAGGATAAAGAAGTTTTCAAATCGCCCAAGGTGGACGCGGCCGTCTCGGCTGTGACCAAGAAAACGACAATCCCTGTTGAGGGCAGTGCGGCTCTCAAAGATGGTCAAGACAGGAAGCTAGATGTCTTGTTAAGTCTTCGACGTCAATGTGATTTCTCTGCAGGCGGCCGTGTGCGGAGCGTGGGTGGCTAGAGCCTGTCTTCGCTGGGCCCAGCAAGTCCAGGAGGGGCAGCAGAGTCCATTGGCGGGTGAAGCTGCCCGATTAGAATCAGGAGCAGCCTATCTGGCGGATATTCATTATGACCTTATGCGGGGTCTGTCAAAAAGTATGGTGTCGGCGGTAGTGGCTCGGCAGTACCTGTGGCTTCGCAATTGGGCGGCGGATAGTTCCTCTAAGGCTAGATTAAGTAAGTTGCCTTTTAAGGGCCGTTTGCTGTTCGGAGAAGAGTTAGAGAAGTTGGTGAAGGATCTCGGGGAGTCCAAAGGAGGCAGGTTACCAGAGGATAAGCCCAAGCCGTCTCAGGGTGCTCTTGGAGGCAGGGGGCACTTACGGGATTTCCGCTGGTTCCGCTCCCAAAGGTTCTCTTTGGGGCAAAGGGGGCGCTTTCCAAATAGAATCCAGGGGTTTCGAGGTTTTCACGGAGCAGGAAGGGGTTTTGGTCCCTCTTCCTCCTCTTCTAACTTCAAAAAGTCACAATGAGATGAGGAGGGCCCAGGCGTCTCTAGTGCCGGTAGGGGGGCGTTTGCGGGAGTTTTATCTTGCCTGGGTCCAAATTACATCAGATCAATGGGTTCTGGAAATCATTCGGGAGGGCTACGCTCTGGAGCTCTTGGGTCCAGTACGGGAGGCCTTTGTGCAGTCTCCCGGCAAGTCAGTAACAAAGTGTGCTGCGCAGCGGGAGACAGTGCAAAGGCTTTTGGACCTCAGGGCAATAGCTCCCGTGCCCTCGGACCAGTACAGCTGCGGTCGGTACTCCATTTACTTCATCGTCCCGAAAAAAGACGGAGGGGTTCGACCGATTCTGGATCTCAAAGGCGTCAATCGATGTCTGCGGGTGTCGCATTTTCACATGGAAACGCTGTGCTCCATTATAGTGGCGGTTGCCACCCACCCACTCCCTGGACCTTGAGGGTTAAGGGAGGGGCTGGCCTTGAATGCCCTTGAGGGTTAAGGTTGTAGTTGTGTAGGTGCTCAAGTAGTAAGGCAAGGCAAAGAAAATTTCTTTTGTGAGGTTTTTCTCCCGCTCCGGAGTTCAAATGCAGCAGACGTAAATGAAATAATGTAGCACAAAACAAGGCTGAGAAACTTAACTAAACAAGGCTTTTTACTGCTTGGCTAAATGTCCATTACTGATCACATTCGGTTGTCATGTGACCTCCTTTCAGTAACGCAACAGAAAACTCTGGTAACAGCAATGCTCCTGAATTGCACACAATATGCTTTCACTTATTCTCTTCACATAAGCTTCTTTTAGCATAGCAATCAGTAAGTAACTTTGCTATATTCTTTCATATAACATTGGCAAGCATATCACTTAAATGTCCTTTTGAATCACACATGTAGAGCAGTCCATCGGGACTTCCTGCTCTGTAGACAGCAGAGAAATGAGAGGCATTTCTTCCTCACAGCTGCTCATAGGCTTTGCTACGTCATGAGGAGAAACTGCTCTACTTTTAAGGAACTCCCTGAATTCAGTGAGAAGTAATTCAGCCTGTGTATTTTCTGAGCTAGGCTGAGAATATCCTCCTTCAGGTAAATGTTTGTTTAATGTTCTTATCTCTTGGCAATTATCAGTGCTTTTACTGGGACAACAGTTCAGCGTGTAAGCATTTCCCTTCCCCCACCTATCTCCAAATGAAAGTGCAGGGTAAAACGCTTCAGCTGTGCTTGGAGAGTCTCTTAGCGTGTTAAAAGGAAAACAGTCAGACTTCTCTTGGCTTAACCAATTACTATCAAACTTTCTGCCTTTGTTCTGTCTTTCACAATTAAAGTTCACTCTTTCTGGCTTCCCACTGTTAAGCTTGCTAGCCGTTCCAAACCCACCAGATACCTTGTGCTGGGGCTTCTTCCAGGGTAATTCTTTCTCCCTCTGCCTCCTGTTCCAAGGTTCTGCTTGGTCCTTTAAACTCCTGAGCTGTAGCCTTGGGTCTCTCAGTGCCTTTGAATTCTTCTGGTAACAGAAGTCTTTCTCTGCCCCTGAGTCTCCCAGCTCCCGTCTGCTCCTTCGTGGATCACAGTTGCTTAGTGGTTCTCTTTCCAACGGTTCCTGTTCCTGGTCATCTGACCTGTCCTCGTTCAGGTGCTTGTGTCCTGACTCCTCCTCTCTGTCTTGCTCCTGGTGCTCGTGCTCCTCCAACTGTTTGTTTCTATTTCTCAGTTCTTAAGCTGGCTGAGTACTGCACTGCCCGCCTCCTGTTTGGGCGTGCCCAATCAGGGACTTGGCTTCTCTCCTGCCTTGAGGTGAGGTGTGGTTCCTGATTAGCTCTGTGTTTGTTTTCTCTCAGAAGAGAGAATCCTGCATTCCCTTGCAGTACCGGTTCTCTCCACCGGATCACTATCATTTTCCATTGCTTCATAAGAGTCTCCTACGTCACACGGTGCAGAAAGAGTTCTCACGTCCCTGGACTTGTCGGAAGCATATCTTCATATTCCTGTAAGGGCGGATCATCATAAATTTCTGAGGTTCGCAGTACCATTCGGGCATTATCAGTTCCAAGCGTTACCCTTCGGCCTAGCAACTGTTCCGAGAGTCTTCACCAAGGTTATGGTGGTAGTAGTGGCAGCGCTGCGCAAGGAGGGCATCCTGGTGCATCCTTATTTAGACGATTGGTTAATTCGAGCGAAGTCACAGACCGAGAGCGAGAGAGTCACGGCCCGAGTGGTAGCATTCTTGGAAAGCCTCGGGTGGATAGTCAATATGACGAAGAGTCGCTTGCGACCTTCCCAGAATCTGGAATATCTCGGAGCTCGCTTCGACACTCTGAGCGGGAAAGTGTTCTTAACGGAGCAGCGAGCACAGGTGCTGCGCAGCCTTGTGGGGGGAGCTTCTTGAGGCTCAAAGCTCCCTCAGCATGCCGTTACCTGCAGTTATTGGGTACCATGGCGGCGACAATAGAGACAGTGCCATGGGCGAAAGCTCACATGAGGCCTTTGCAGAGAGCATTGCTTCGCTGGTGGTCGCATCAGCTGAATCCCTTGTCCCGGAAACTCGCCTGCCCGGAGGACACTCGTCAAGCTCTGCGCTGGTGGTTGCTTCCCCAGTCTTTGGAGCGGGGGAAATCCTTGGAGGCTGCAGACTGGGTGGCGGTGATGATGGACGCCAGTTTGCTGGGCTGGGGAGCTCATTGCCAGGGCACCTCTGCGCAGGGGCGCTGGAACCCTCAGGAAAGGACGTGGGCGATCAACCGCTTGGAATTGAGAGCGGTGTATCTGGCAGTGCAGGAGTTTCGGTCGTTACTCGGGGGTGGGGAAGGCGGTCCGAGTTTTCTGACAATGCGATGGCGGTTGCCTACGTCAACAAGCAAGGGGGCACCAGCAGCGTGGCGCTAAAAGCCGAAGCCGAATTCCTGTGTGGCTGGGCGGAAGCAAATCTCTTGGACTTGTCGGCAGCACATGTAGCAGGGGTGAACAATGTGAAAGCCGATTTCCTCAGCTGGGTAACGGTGGACCCGGGAGAATGGGTGCTGCATCCCGAGGTCTTCGACATGGTGGTTCGCAAGTGGGGAACACCGGTCATGGATCTCATGGCGACCTTCGCCTCAGCAAAAGCCAGCTGCTTCTTCAGCAGGTGAAGAGAGAGGATGTCGGAGGGCCTGGATGCCCTTATGCAGGTCTGGCCGGAGGGGCAGCTGCTGTACGTCTTCTCCGTGGGCTCTGATAGGAAGGGTCCTGCAGAGAGTAGAAAAGTTCAGAGGGCAATTAATCCTAATAGCGCCGGATTGGCTGCGTCGCCCCTGGTACGGAGACCTGGTGAGGTTGTTGGTGGCAAAACCCTGGCGGCTTCTCTGCAGGGCGGATCTGTTGGTTCAGGGACCCCTAGTTATGCCTCACGTGGGTCGGTTCTTGCTTACGGCTTGGCTCTTGAGAGGGCTCGGTTAAGATCCCAGGGGTACTCAGCGGCGGTTATTGCTACCCTGTTGAAATCCAGGAAGTGGTCTACTTCTCTGGCGTATGTTCGTGTCTGGAGGATCTTTGAGGTGTGGTGCGGGGCAAGGAAATGCGAGGCATTAAAGGCTTCTATTCCCCAGATTTTGGAATTCTTGCAGAATGGCTTCGACAAAGGGTTAGCGGCGGCGTCTTTGCGTGTTCAAGTGGCGGCGGCGTCCTGTTAGAGGCAGGTTAGCAGGTCAGTCACTTGGGTGTCAGCGCGATGTGAAGCGGTTTTTAAGGGCGATGTCGCTTGAGACCACCATCTAGACAGGTTTTCCTAAGTGGCATCTTCCCTTCGTCCTGGATGCATTGAAACGAGCGCCCTTTGAACCATTGGCGCGTACGTCGCTTAAGGATCTCACTTTGAAGGTGGTGGTCTTAGTGGCTATCTGTTCGGCTAGGCGAGTGTCGGAGCTGTAAGCTCTTTCCTGCAGGGAGCCTTATCTTTCTTTCTTTGCGGCTAAGGTAGTTTTGAGGGCTGTTCCGGCTTTTTTGCTGAAGGTGGTCTCGGCATTTCATGTGAACCAGGAAATTTCCTTGCCGGTGTTTGCAGAGGGCAGGGAGGATTCTTTGTCGAAGGAACTGTATCTTTTGGATGTCCGGCGGGCTTTGAAGAGGTACATGAGCCGGACGGCGCCCTTTCGAAAGTCGGATAGGCTTTTTATCCTCTTCGCAGGTCTGCGAAGGGGAGAAGCGGCATCGAAAGCGTCTATTGCGCTTTGGATCAAAGAGGCTATTGCGTCTGCATACGTCTTGCAAGGTAGAGTAGTGCCGGAGAGTTTGAGGGCCCACTCCACTAGGGCTCAGGCTACCTCCTGGGCGGAGGTGCGGTTGGTCTCTCCGGTGGAGATTTCTAAGGCAGCGACGTGGTCGTCTTTACATTCCTTTGTTCGGCACTATCGCCTGGATGTGCAGAGGGCGGAGGAGACCTCGTTTGGGTCGGCAGTTCTTCAGGCTGGCTTGCCAGGTCCCTCCCGTATTTGTGTGTTCACTGCTCTGGTACTGACCCAGAGGTTTCGGGACTAGACTGGGGACACAATCAGGAAGGTGAAATTAGACTTACCTGCTAATTGTTCCTGGAGTGGAACCAGTCTAGTCCCGTATCCCTCCCAGCATTCTTGGCCGAATGGTAGCCTGAAGTGTCTGCGCAGTTTACAGATAAGCCATGGTTTCTTCCGCTGGTTATAAAAAAAAAAGGCAGGGCTGGAGAGATGGTATGGCCCTTTGTGTCCTGGTAGGGCTTACTGTCCTTTCTGTGGGTGAAGGGGTGGCCTGTTCAAGTTTTCAGTCACAGGATTGAGGGGGGTTTTTAAGTGCCCCTCATCAATGTTTCCCAGTTACCGTAGTTGGGTTAGTTTAATGTTGATAAATGTTTACTTGTTTCTCCAGTGAGTCTGCTTTGTCAATAGGATACTGGTGACAGGAGGCGGACACCGGGGAGATATACTGTTGATGTCACAAAAGGAGGAGTTTCTCAGTCTCCAAGCTGCTAGATGAGATGGGCAACCCAGAGGTTTCGGGACTAGACTGGTTCCACTCCAGGAACAACAATTAGCAGGTAAGTCTAATTTCACTTTTATATACAAGCTTCTCACTATCACACAAGGTCCTTCACACCAGCACGCCTCAGTATCTGGCTGACATCTATCTCCAGCCCACTCCCCATCTACTTCGCTCTGCTCACGGCAATCGTCTTTCCCCCATCACCTGCTCAGGCCCATCTTGAATTAACCCGTCATGCCACTTTCTTCTTTTTAAGTCCCGCCCTTTGGAATTCCCTCCCACACTCCCTTCGTACTGAATCATCTTTTCTCCAGGACCAAGCAGGAAGTCAGTCCTCACATATGGGTGACGTCGGCGCCGACGGAGCCCTCGTGCGGAGCATTTCCCCAGCTTTCAAAGAAAGCCTTTGGGAATTGCAGCACGCATGCGCGGTCCCCTTCCCGCCCAAGGGTGCCATTTTGCTCAGTCTTCTTTTTTCCGCGGAGCCCGACGGACGTAGTTCGTTTTTCCCCGAGGAAAGTTGATTTTCCCTATTTTTTTCTTTTTTCTCCGGTTCGACGCCGGATCCTTTTCCCGCTCGGACCGATACGCCGGTATCGAGTCCTTTCCTCTCTTTTTTGTTTTTTGTCCTTTGTGACTGGCGTTCGCGCCTTTTTTCTTTTTTCCCTGGCAGCCTGGTCTTTTGACCTAGCAGGGGCCCTTTTTCCCCCGATGGCTACCAGCGGGTTTAAGAAGTGTGATCGATGTAAGAAACTTATGTCTCTTACCGACACACACGACTGCTGCCTCCGTTGCCTCGGACCCGATCATGACCCCATGATCTGTGGTCCGTGTGGCAAGATGTCCTCAAAGGCGTTGAGGAGTCGGCAGCACCAGAAGGATCAAATTTTTTCTGACTCCGCGTCCGGCCGGGCCCGGACCTCGTCAGAGGCCTCGACATCTCGGGACTCTGGCCCCGAGCAGCGTCGGGGTTCCTCTGAGCGGGGGTCTCCTTCGCGGGGACATCGCAGGAAGAATAAACCCGAGAGGGCGTCGTCGGTGGACGCTCCTGGTTCCTCGAGGGCCAGGTCGCATAGCCCCGATAGCCGCCCCGGGTCTTCGGAGTCAGAGAGGCCTGCCAAGCATCCTCGTGTCGAAATGGAGTCTGCTGGACACGTAAGTGCTGTTGTCCTTGTGGACTCTCCTCCAAGGGAGCCGCCGTCAGGCCCGACGCCGTCGGGGCCCGAGTCAGGGGCTGCTGGGTCTCCTGAGCTCGGACTCAGGTTGACGGCCTTGGAGAGCAGCTTCGCTGCCTTCATGGAACAGCAGCGGGCATTGATCGCCGGTCTCACCGGTGCATCTGCCCCGACCACCGGGACCTCGATGTCTAAGTCGACCCCGGAGGCCGAGCCGATCCTCGTCCATGCGGGCTCGAGTCGATCCTCTGCCACGGTCTCCCTCGACCTCCTGTTTGGGGCCGAGGTCGTCGTTGCCGATACCCTCGGCGTCGAGGCGGAGGGCATCGGTGCCCACCCGACCGGAGCTGCTCGATTCCTCCTCCGAGGAGTCAGACTGGGAGATGGAGGACGAAGAGTCACCCGACACCCATTGGACTCGGTGTGTCCCGTTGGACTCGCCCGAGTCCAAACCTCGGAGACGATCCCCACCGGAGGATACCCGGTTCTCGGACTTCGTGCGGGATATGGCCAAGGCCTTGGCCTTCCCCGCGGATCCCGAGGAGGAGCCTCGAGCCGAGGAGCTCGAGGCCCTCCAGTATGACTCTCCCCCGAAGGAGGCCTTTACTGTTCCGGTTCCTCCGATGCTGGAGCGGCTGCTCTTCCGCATGTGGGAGACCCCAGCCTCGACGCCGGTGTTAAGCAAGCGGGTCGATTCCATTTATCGAGTCCGCAAGAGCCCTGGGTTCCAAAAGGCACAATTACCGCACCATTCCATGGTTGTGGAATCGGCCATGCATCGACTGAAAAGTCAGAAGATGCACTCCTTGGTGCCTCCCGGCCGGGAGGCCCGGAACCTGGATGCCCTCGGTAAGAAGTGCTTCCAGGGCTCTATGCTTGCTTGCCGTGTCCAGACTTACCAGCTCTACATGGGCATGTACCTCCGAGACCTGGCAAAGGAGATTGCCGGGTTCTCTGCTGGTCTCTCCGAGGAACCTTTGCAGAGGTTCCAAGCCTTGTCCACCAGTATTCGAGAGTGCTTGAAGTTTATCTATCGAGCAGCCTACGATGGCTTCGAGGCTTCGGCCCGATTAGCCGGGGCCGGCATAGATGCCCGCCGACAGGCTTGGCTACAGTCATCCGACCTCGAGCCATGGGTCCAGGACAAGTTGGTCGATGTCCCCTGCCGAGGTGAAAACCTCTTTGGCAAGGCCATGGCTGAAAAGGCTGCAGAACGCGAGACCGAGACTCTGACCAGGACTAGGCTTTCCAGGAAAACCTCTGCCCCTTCTCAGAAGAAGGGCTCGGGGAAAAAAAGTCCTTTTACCCGAGGAAGTCGTCTGCCTATAAACAATACCCTCATTATCAGGCCTCTGCAGCTCCCCAACAGGGTCAGCAGGCCAAGGGGCAGGGTCAAGGGCCCCGTAGGCAGAAGGCCCCCAAGCCACCTACACCGGCCCCTGCTCAGCAGGGTGGGGTTTTTTGACTCAAACAGCATAGCCTCTTCTCAGCTGGCTTCTCTCAGCACAGGAGGCCGGCTGGCCCACTTTGCCCACAGGTGGTCAGCCGTCACATCAGATACCTGGGTTCTTCATATAGTCCAAAAGGGCTATCTTCTCCATTTTCACCAGGTACCTCCCTCCTATTTTCCAGGGGAGCCTCCAAGACCCCCTCTGCACAGGGACCTACTCCTTCAGGAGTTAGCAGTCTGCTAAAGGATCAGGCTGTGGAACCGGTGCCCCACCACCTGAGGTCAAGGCTTTTATTCCAGGTACTTTCTGGTACCAAAAAGAACAGGAGGCCTCAGACCCATCCTAGACTTGCGCAACCTCAACAAGTTCCTGGAGAGGGAAAAGTTCAAGATGCTTACCCTTGGAATCCTGCTGCCCTACCTCCAGCAGGGAGACTGGCTATGCTCCTTAGACCTAAAGGATGCGTATACTCACATCCTTGTCCATCCAGACCACAGACAATATCGCAGGTTTGTTGTGGGAGGAAACCACTATCAGTACAGAGTACTACCCTTTGGCCTGTCCTCCGCTCCCAGGGTGTTCACCAAGTGCCTGGCAGTGGTGGCGGCCTACCTGAGGCTTCAGGGTCTCTTTGTGTTTTAGTACCTGGACGACTGGCTCATAAGGGGCCAATCTTCCCAGGAGGCCAACCAGGCCACCCTTCGCACTGTGGCTCTGCTTCAGCACTTGGGGTTTGTCATAAATTTCACTAAGTCCACTTTGCTCCCGTCCCAGAACTTAGAGTTCATAGGGGCCAGACTAGACACTCTTCAAGCAAAGTCTTTTCTGCCTCTCGACAGGGCCCACAGGCTAATGGATCTGGCCAGCCAGTTTCGCAGCAATTCCCTGGTCTCTGCCAGGCAATTCCTGAGACTACTCGGCCATATGGCTTCCACGGTTCATGTCACCCCCAATGCCCGCCTGCACATGCAACCTGCTCAGTGGAGCCTTCGCACTCGGTGGCATCAAGCCACAGGGGGCCTGGTGGACTCAGTGAGAATCTCCGACCTCCTGGTCTCCTCTCTGCAATGGTGGCTTCATCTTCCGAATTTGGTGCTCGGAGTGGTTTTTCAATCCTCTCCGCATACTCAGGTGCTGACAACCGATGCTTCTCTTCTCGGTTGGGGAGCACATTGCCAAGGGACATGTACTCAGGGTCTCTGGACCCCTTGGGAGGCTACTCAACAGATAAACTTCCTGGAGCTACGGGCGATACGCCTAGCTCTGAGAGCCTTCTCCCACCTCACCTCTCACCAGTCTGTACTGGTTCAGACGGACAATCAAGTTGCCATGTTCTATGTGAACAAACAAGGAGGCACAGGCTCCTTCCTTCCTTTGTCAGGAGGCACAACGACTGTGCTCTTGGACTGTCAATCACGGAATCCTTCTCAAGGCTGTCTACCTCCCAGGTCAGGAAAATTGCCTGGCAGACAGACTGAGCCGGATCCTGCAACCACACGAATGGAGATTGAACCCATTGGTGGTTCAGCAGATCTTTCTCAAGTGGGGGCTCCCCACCATGGACCTTTTCGCCAGTCCTCTGAACCGGCAACTCCCGAGATTTTGCTCCAGACAACCGCATCCTCTCCGAGTAGCGGCGGATGCGTTTCTGATCTCGTGGTTCACAGGCCTGCTGTATGCGTTTCCTCCCACTCCACTGGTATCCAGAACGCTGTTCAAAGTCCTCAGGGACGGGGCTTCATTAATTCTCATAGCCCCCAGGTGGCCAAGGCAACCGTGGTTCCCGCTTCTGCTGCAGCTGGCGGTGGACACATCTATTCCTCTGGGGTTTCAACACGATCTCCTGTCTCAGGATCAGGGGACTCTCTTGCACCCCAACCTCCAGTCCCTTCATCTGGTGGCCTGGCTGCTGAAAGGGTAGTCCTAGCTCCCCTACTACTATCTCGGGAGTGGAGGATGTAGTCTTGGCCTCTCGGCGTCAGTCCACCAGGAAATCCTACGCTTTTAAGTGGCGTAGATTCTCTGCATGGTGTGCTCAGCACAGTGAGAATCCCTTCTCGTGCTTGGTAGCGGTAGTATTGCAATATTTGCTCTACCTCTCCAATCTGGGCCTTAAGTCTAACTCTGTCCGTGTTCATCTTAGTGCTCTCTCAGCACACCACTCCCCGGTGGATGGCAGGCCTCTTTCCAACCACCCTTTGGTGGCTCGTTTCCTCAGAGGCCTTCTTCTACTTAAGCCTCCTTTGCGTCCACCGGCCCCTGAGTGGGATCTGAATGTGGTCTTACAGCGGCTTACTTGTCCGCCTTTTGAACCTATGGCTACCTGCCCTCTCCGTTTTCTCTCTCCTGGAAAACTTTATTTCTGGTAGCTCTCACCTCTGCTAGGCGAGTGAGTGAACTGCAGGCACTAGTGTCTGATCCTCCTTACACTAGGTTCTACAGGAATAGGGTAGTCCTACAGACTCACCCTAAATTTCTTCCTAAAGTTGTCTCACCTTTTCACCTAATCAGGTGGTGGTTCTTCCGACCTCCTTTCCCAGACCGCATGCCAACCGGGCTGAGATGGTCTTGCATACCCTGGACTGTAGGAGGGCGTTATCCTTCTACCTTGACCGTACGCGGGAGCATTGGAAGGCTGTTCAGCTTTTCGTTTCTTTTGACCCCAATAAGTTGGGGCTCCCTGTCTCCAAGCGTACTTTGTCCATATGGGTCGCTGACTGTATCGCCTGGGCTTATGGGGCAGCCGGCCTCTCGTTGGAGGGTCGAGTCACGGCTCATCGTGTCAGGGCGAAGGCTGCGTCAGTGGCTCATCTCCGCTCTGTTCCGTTGGCAGACATCTGCCGGGCCGCTACTTGGTCTTCAAGCCAGACTTTTGCGGGCCATTACTTCCTTGAGAGGGAGTCCCGTAGGGACAGTGCTTTTGGACAGGCAGTACTCCATAATCTCTTTGGGGTTTAGGCAACTCCTACCCTCCGGCCCTGGTGTTGGGCTACCGGTCGGGAGCGTTCTCAGAGAAGATTCCTTCCTTCTGTGCTGACAAGCTAGCGGGAGCTCATTTTTCCGCTTGGGGTCTCCGGTAGCCTTAAGCTGGGGAGTCCCATATGTGAGGACTGACTTCCTGCTTGGTCGTGGAGAAAGAGTAGTTACTCACCTGTAACAGGTGTTCTCCAGGAGCAGCAGGAATCAGTCCTCACAACCCTCCCTCCTCCCCTTGGAGTTGCAGTCATATGATTTGTTTTTGCTAATTTTTTGCTGTCTTTTAGCTATGTCATCGGACTGAGCAAAATGGCACCCTTGGGCGGGAAGGGGACCGCGCATGCGCGCTGCAATTCCCAAAGGCTTTCTTTGAAAGCTGGGGAAATGCTCCGCACGAGGGCTCCGTCGGCGCCAACGTCACCCATATGTGAGGACTGATTCCTGCTGCTCCTGGAGAACACCTGTTACAGGTGAGTAACTACTCTTTCCCCGGTTCAAGTCCCTTCTTAAGACCCACCTATACTGTCAAGTTTATGATCTTCCCACCCCATCCAATCATTCCGCATTCCCCCAGGCAGATCCCCCACTTGCAATGACCTCATGATCCAGTTTGTTTACATCTGTCACAGCCTCCCTTTCCCTCTCCCACCCTTAGCCCCTTGTCATGTCTAATATTTGTGGTGTCTCTTGTCCATTGCTGTCCCTTGCTATCCATCTCTTTGCCTTTCCTGTTTGCTCTCCTATAAATTTGATGGCATTCTTTTTCCTCCTTTGTTTCCAGCAGTTTATATTTTTTTTATTGTACACCACCATGACACTTTGGTAAGGGCGGTATATCAAATGATGCACATAAAGTGAAACTTGAAAAATGGTTGAGAATTTGGCAGCTAAGATAAAATGCTGAAGAAGCAAGGTCATGCATTTGGCCAAAAATCTAAGGGAGCATTACAATGTAGGCTGTGAAGTACTTCAGTTAATGAAGGAAAAACAGTGTTTGGGGTAGATAATACTGGTTAATTTTAAAGTGTCCAAACTGGTGGAAAAGGCAATGGAAAAAGGATATTTGGGTACATAGGGAAGGAATATCCAGCAGAACAAAGGAGGCAATAGTGCCTTTGTGTAAGTCTCTAGTGAGACCTCATTTGGAGAACTGTGTACAATTCTGGAAACCGCACCTTCAAAAGGATATAAACGGATGGAGTCTGTCCACAGCTACTGAAATGGTCAGTGGTCTTTGTCATAGAGCATTTGGGGAGATGGAGGGCAGGAAATGGGGCACACCGTGTGAATTGATGAAGGGGAAAGTGTGGAAGGAGAACAGAGTTGGAGAGGAGTTGGGGGGGGGGGGTAGTGCAAGGTTTAGGAAGCTAAAGAAATGAATGCGTGGGCGGGGGCACAAGGTGCATCCCCTCCCCCTCCCATATATAGACAATCGCCCTATCCCCACACCACACCCACTCTAACTCACGCGCAAACCAAGTACCCCATCTTCGCATGACTGACGCACACGCACACACTGCCACATCCCATATCCAGACAGGCGCACCATACACACACACACACTTGCTATCCAAATCCAGAACCGTGATGTAGTTTTGTCTAAAGATGCCATGTGATACTAGTCTTGTGAGACCTGAGAACATGAGACCAGTGCAAGAGACAATGGGGAGGTGGGTGGCAGCGAGGAAGTCACAAGCGCTGGCTCCTAAATCTGCACACTGTCAAAGCCTGCCATAAACTGTTGTTAACATGGAATGGGGGATAGTCCATTGCTTTTTTTTCCTGTGATAAGCAGCATCATGGGAGTTGTGGCCTAGTGGTTAGGACAAGATACCTCAGGCTGGAGGGCCAGGGGTTCAATTCCCACCTGGGGACAGCAATCTCAGGCCGGAAGGACTAGGGTTTCTAGTCCTATAGGCAAGCCACGTTAACCCTCTGTTGCCTCAGGTACACAGATTGTGAGCCCTTTGGGGATAAGGGAATGTATCCAGTACCTGCTTGTAGTAACTACTCTGATGCCCTTCAGCCTGGGAGGTATATCAAGAAATTGCATAAAAATAAACATCTTGCCAGGTACTTGTGACCTGGATTGGCCATTGTAGGAAACTGATGGATCAGTAGTCTGACCTAGTATGGTAAATTTTATGTTCCTCATATTTTCTCTCTGTATCTGTGTGGTGTCATGGGGAGAGGAGAAGGGGCTCAGTCAGCAATCTGGCTCTGCTTTTCTCAGAAAGAACAAGACATCCAGATGCTAAATTAAAAAAAACACTTCCCCATGACTACAAAAGGGGATTGCTACTTCTGGAGAGAGATCTGCAATTGTAAGTATTTACTTCTGGGAATTTTTCTAAATCTTGGGGAAAAAGGAATTCTTTAGATTAAAGCTGATTAATCTGTGAACCCAGTGTATTTGTTAAATCAGTCAGGACCTAGTAGCAGTAAAGAGTTTTCAGTTTAAATTTAAAACACAGCAGAGAGCTTTCTGGTTAAATTTAGAAGCCAGCAGAGAGCTTCTACTTTAAATTTCTTTTTTTGAAATTTTAGATTTTTATTTGGTACAGCACAAGTTAGTACATCATTTTTCCTCTCCTTTACAATCAATGGCATAACATGCATCCGGCTGCATCCATCAGCCCATCATTTACCTAATTTCCATTTTATCGTTACTTTACATTACTGTACATCATTTACTTCTCTCCATGTACCTGTACATTGTTGTTGTATTTAAAGATTCCCTTCTCCCCTCCTCCCCACTCCCCCCCCCCTGGATCCTGTGATGCCCTTCCTCTTTTTACTATTCCCTTCTTGAGCTTGAATAGTTTCCCCCTTTCAATCGTTGTCCACCTTTTGTAACCACTCTTTGTACTTTTCCCATCTCCTTTGAAAGATCTCAGTCCTGTGCGTTTTATATGTATTAATCTCACTCATCCTGTAAATATAGGCCAATCTGCTTAATATCCTCTCAGGGATTGGTGCTCTCTCAGACCTCCATCTCTTCGCTATTTCCATCCGCACTCCAATTGCCAGCATCTTCAACATATACACCAGGTCACTTTCCGAATCTCCCCCCCCCCCCCATTCATTCAGTAACACTCCAGCTGGTGTGATTTATATTATTTGATTTATCAGGTTTTATATATCGCTCTATCCTTTAATCAGAGCGGTTTACAAAATAAGTAGCCTTATATCTAAACAATAGTATAACTAATACTTAATTTCAATGAACATTGGATTGTAAAGGGTTATAAAGGAGTACTTGGAGGGGGGAGAGGGATCACTGGTAAGGAACGCTTCTAGGGTGGGAGTAAGGGAGCTATTTACAGAGGAAGGTCTTTGCAAGGGGGGGAATGTTGGAGGGAGGTTGAGGGGGGTTCAAGGGAGTTTATTTACAAATGAGTTATATACAGCAAGGGAGTAAGCTGGCGTAAGGGCTTTACTGGAGGTAAAGGAAGAGTAGACTGTGATGGCCCCATAGTAATCAGTGAATAGGAAGGTCTTTAGTCTTGTTTTTAAGTCCTTAGCATCTGTAGTAGTCCTGATGTCCTGGGGGAGGGAGTTCCAAAGGGCAGGTGCTGCAAGGGACAGTGCCTTCCTGGATGTTGAGTTCGTTGTTGATGGTCTACGTCTGGGCCTAGTGTCTGTTTTAGTTTTGATCAAATCCTTGAGGGTGTTAGGCACTAGATTGCGCTGGATTTTGAAGAGGATGAGGGCTGTTTTGAATTTGATTCTTAGCGTGATAGGTAGCCAGTGTAGTTGGCTCATGATAGGGGTGATGTGTGATAGCTCCCACCCAGCCCACCATCTCCCGTATAAGGTCCACCATCCACTGCTACGTTTGCTGTAGCACAGGGCAGCTCCACCACATGTGCATGTAGTACCCCCTCCAACACATCAAGTCTTTATATCTCCCCATCTTACACAATTTTGGACTGGGGTTAGATACATTCGGAACAGCATCTTGTAACAATGTTCTTGGATTGCTTCCGAAACCACAGGTATTTTTACTCCTTCATATATTTTTTCCCATCTGAGAATCCCATTGACCCCCCCCCCCCCCAAGTCCACCTCCCAAGCCCACATATTTATTTATTTACTTATTTCTTCTATACCGCCCCTTCCAGTGATCAGGGGCGGTTTACATGGAACAAATTATGTATACTACTGTATACTTTACATATGCGTTTCTTGGTCCATGGGTCCCTTCAAAGTGTTGTACCTAGAAATTACACCGCTTGATAGATCTCCCAGCCTAAACATCTTCTCAAATTGTGTCTCTTTACTACTCAGGCAGTCTTATTTGTTTTCCCCCTCTCAGCGCTTTCATTTACATTGGTTCTTTTAACATATACTTTTCGTTTTAGTTTTTGCTCTCATTCTTTGCATCAGATCAGCGTTTTTTAATATTTTTTGGCTCTCCTGGAGTGCTTACATGTTACTCCAGATACGTGTTATTTCAGAAGCTCTATCATGCACCTTGTTGCAGTTCAAACATCTTTCCTTTCTATTCATTGACAATACAAGTTTTCTCCTCTCACGTTGTAGTATGCAATGGAAAATATTTTTTGTGTGCCCTATTTCAGTGTCAATCCTAATCCTTGAGTATTTGCACATATTTTCCTTTATCTTATACACTCCTATTTCCCTTAGTGTTCCATATATCTTGTGTGGGGGTGCAATTTTTGTTTGTCTTTTTCCTGGCGGTTTTCCGCCCCAAAACATTTTTGTTTTTTACTTATTTTCTGTGCTCATTTGTTACCCTTGATGACACGTTATCACAATTTTTATCCTGCACCTGTCATTTTTATATTTACTTCACGGCTTTGAACATCACTTTATTGAGAATACATTTTGGTTCTCCTTGTATGTTAGTGTGCAATGCCAATAAACTTTCAATATTCCATGTGGGAGGTCTATCCTTGTTTTTGTTTTTATTCTTTTTTGCGTTTGGTTGGCGGTTTGCGGCCCCAATTTTCTTATTTTTTACTTTTGTTGGTAGGTTTGCCATTTTGTTGCCCTTTGTTCCTTTTTTATATATTCAGTCCTTCGCTCCATCATTTGGTTCGCCTGTAATACTTCTAAGAAAGATGTCAATCTTTGACGTGTGTGAGGGCACTCCCACATTGTTTGTTTTCTCTAATTTGCACCTGCGCGGCGTTTTCCCGCCTCAACAGTTTTGTTGGTAAGTGTAACGGTTTGGTTTGTAAATACAGTCTCATCCTCCTTTATAATTTGTTATACATTTCGGCATTTGCTTTTATACATATGCCCTGTATTCCTATCTATGGCACAGACTGTTTTTACTGTTAGTCATCTGTTATGTGTTGATTCTTTTTAGCCTCAGTCTGTGTAATTTGTTCTGTATCTACCTTTTATGAATCCAGACCTGAGCAGCTATGTTATCTACCCATGGTACATAATGCCGTTCTTTCTTGTTAGCTGATGTGCCGCATTTATCCTTTTATTTTTATTTTTTATTTTTCTGTTTCATAGTGCACACTGTTTTCATTTGTAAGTCATCGGCTTATCTCCAGGAACAAGCAGGAATGAGTCTTCACATATGGGTACGTCAGTACCGACGGAGTCTGCGCGGGAACGCTTCCCAGTGTCTAATCAAAGAGCTTTTGGAAGCATCCCACCACGCCTGCGTGCTGCCTTCCCGCCTTTCCCAACTGCCTCTCCTCAGTTTTCGTTTTTCTGCGGAGCCGGCAGGACATCCTCCTGTCACGGCAGAAAATTCTTGTTTTATTTCTTTATTTTTTTTTTTTCAGAACTTTATTTAAACACCAGTAATAAGCAATTACAACAATCAACAGTCAATCCCCGAGTGGGGAGGGACTCTTATCCCCACATCAGAGAACCAGAATCATATACCGGTGTTACATTTTATGAAATTAAACAACAACTAAGAAAAGCACCCCCCCTCCCCCCTCCCATAAGGACATGATCCACTCCCAACAGTCACACCCTAAACAACAGTGTCTTAGCTTACCACCCCTCCATCACCATATCAACAACATGTAGGCACAGTGGTCTCGGCTGCTGCCCATTGCAAGACCTCATTACGGCTACGTGAGCTTAATTTTTGGATATATGGATCCCACAGCATCTGAAAGGTTGACCAGCGACGAGGGCTACCTCGGGCACTCCTACACTCCGCGAGCATCAGTTGGTGGAAACTATTCCTCCATTCCCAGAAGGTAGGCGGGCACCTCTCTCGCCATCGGCGAAGTATAGGCCCCTTCGCCACCAAGCAAGCCTTACGCAGTAGCAGCCACCCCCATTTTCCCTTAGGACATGTACGGCCCAGGCAGTCTAACGTGACAAAGAGGACATCCCATCGCACCGCTTGCCCCAACAACCCCTGCATGTAGGAGGAGATTCTGGCCCAGTACGGACGAATGTGTCGACAGCCCCACCACACATGTAACAGGGTCGCCATGGGGGCGGAGCACCTCGGGCAGCCTCCATCCATCGTCAAATGACAGCGGAAGGCCCTCCGCGGTGAAAAGTGTACCCGAGTCAAAGATTTAAACTGGATTTCTCTCCACCGCACCCCCTCCGCAAGGGTGACCACCCGGCAAAGACCCCTGAGAACAGTACCCGGGGGAATCTCGCACTCCATTTCCCTGGCCCATGCTAATTCCACCGGCTGGTAGTCTGGCAAAGGTCTGTACTTATCCAATCTAGCCCGCAAGGCTCGGATAGAGGGAGGAATGTCCTCTCCCAAATCAAAAAATTCCAGGATCTGTGCCGACCGGGCTACCTGGAGTTCCGCTACTGGCAGGGAGGACACATAGTGTGAGAGCTGCATATAGGAGAAGATGTGTATCGGATCCAGAGCATATTCCGCCCGAAGCACTGAGATTTACACGTACCCGTAGAGCCCACAACATGCCCGATATTACAAATTCCTTTTGCTGCCCAGCGCTGCAAGACTACGGTATCCGTTCCCGGGGCAAAGCTAACATTACCCTGAAACGGTAGCCAGCTCGAAGCCTTCCAACTTCATTGCCAAAACACATTTAACTACCGCCAAGTGCGCCGAACAGATCCCAAGAACACGCTATCCGTAATATATGACGGGAGCACACGGTTCTCCTGGTGTAAAAGGGCCAACAATGAATGCGGGGCAACAAAAGCCTCCTCCAACGTCCGGGGAGTAAACACCTCGGTACCCCCCAGCCAGTCCCCCAGGTTTCTCACCTGGCAAGCCAGAGCGTACGCCCCCAAATCCGGAAGTCCCATACCTCCTTGACGCCAGCCCCCCATCAGTCGTCTATACGAGATACGAGCTCTCGCCCCCTGCCATAGAAAATTCCTAATCACCCCTTCGAACCAAAGAAGGTCTTGTCACAAGACCCAAACCGGAAGGGTTTGCAGCCAATATAGTATCCGGGGGAGAACGACCATCTTAATCGCAGCTATACGCCCAGAAAGACAGTGGAAGTGGTCCCCATGTCTGTAATTGAGCCCGTAGTTTAGTCATCACCCAGTTCAGATTAGCCCGATAAAGATGCGCCGGTCGAGGGGTTAAAAGAATCCCCAGATACACAAAATAATCGTTGGCCCACCGAAGGGGAAAGTCACCCTGCCACCGCGGCCTCAATTGGCCCGAGACATCCAAAGCCTCCGATTTGTCCCTATTAATGCAGAAGCCTGCGAATCGCCCAAAGGTCTGAAATTCCTCCGGCAACGAGGTTTGGGGGGACAGTAGATGGACCAGAAGGTCATCTGCAAAGGCGGATATTTTAAATCCCTGCCTCCCGATAACATTACCCCGTATTTCGCGAGATCGTTCCACTTTTCGAATAAGAGGATCCAGAGACAAGGCGAATAGAAGAGGGGAGAGGGGGCATCCTTGTCGGGTCCCTCTACAAAGCGGGAAGACCTCCGAGAGCAGCCCATTACATGAGATCACCGCCCTCGGGTTTGCGTATAAACCCCTCACCATTTTGCAGAATGAGTCACCCAGGCCATAACGCGGAAGCAGATAATGTAAATATTGCCAACTAACCCTATCAAAGGCTTTTTCCGCATCAAAGCTTATCAGCAAGGAATCCTGGCCTCGCCGTTGCACCCCTTCCAGTGAGGCAACGATTTTCCGTAGGTTACGCACGGCATAGCGGGACTTCACAAAGCCGACCTGTGACTCATGAACTAACTGGCCAAGAACACCTGCCAAACGTTCCGCCAATATCTTGGCCAGCAGTTTAAGATCGAAATTAAGAAGTGAAATGGGACGATAGGAAGCTGCACGAAGCGGGTCCTTCCCTGGCTTTGGAATAAGTATAATGTGAGCCTGATTGCTACCCCATCGAAAGAAGCCCTGTTCGGCTCTACGGGTATACACCTCTACGAGGGTCGGGGAAACCAACTCGTTCAGAATCTTGTAAAATTCCGCACCCAACCCGTCCAGTCCAGGGTGATTTGTAACAACGCGCATTGGATATAACAGTCTGCACCTCTTGCAGTGTAACCGGTTGGTCTAAGTGCTCTCTTTGCGCCTCCGTTAGCTGAGGGAGATCCAAGTCTGCAAGATAATCCTTCATCTGTAGCGGGGAGTCGGGCTCCGCCGCATAGAGCTTTTGGAAAAAGGAACGGAAAACTTTAGCGATCTGCGGACTATGCTGATAAAGCATTCCCTGATCATCTCTTAGCGCTGGGACTAACCTTGATCCCCGGGGCCCCCGCAGGCATCGAGCCAACAATTTCCCCGGCTTATCCCCTTGTCTGTATAACTGGTACCGAAAATATTGTATAGATTTTTTTGCCCGTTGGTGCAAAACCTCATTCAGTGTTTGAGTCTCCCATAGCCGTCTTTTAAGACTAGCATTAGGGTTACTGGCACAAAGCCGGCGTAGTCTTGTCACCTCCCGTTCCAGGCGGATTATGCGCTCAGACATCAGTCTCCGTCTTCTTGCCTGGTATCCCAAAATATCGCCTCGCAAGACCACTTTGGCAGTCTCCCAGACTAATTCAGGATCATTCTGATGACTCGTATGATCCTGTTCAAACTCCTGCCAACGGCGACGCAGGAAGGAGCAAAATTGGGGATCTGTATAAAGCTCCAAGGGGAAACGCCAAACTCGTGAGGCACGGGTCCCCCCCCCCCCCCACTGAAGCTCCAACCAAATTAATGCATGGTCAGAAATCTCCCCCGGTCCAATCTGTGCATCCCTCACAGCAGCAAACAACTCCCCTGAGAGCAACAAATAATCAAGGCGCGCCGACGATCCATGGGCTCGGGATTGATGAGTGAAATCTTTCTCGGAGGGGTGCAGTAACCTCCAAGGGTCGACAAGTCCCAGTCGTGACCACAGGCTAAGTAACGCCCACGTGGATCGCCGTCGCTCTTGCGAACCCCCATCCAGAGACGTATCCAGTGCCACATCCATCACAGCATTAAAGTCACCCCCTAAAATTACGGGCACTTCCGGTAAAAGCTCAATTTTAGAGGCCAAACGGGCATATAAACCAGAATCCAGTACATTAGGGGAATATACGTTCCCAAGGATTACCGGTTTCCCTTCCAAGGCTCCGTATAAGAGGACAAATCTCCCAGAAGAATCAGTAACTTCCTTCTCGACCTCAAAGCGTATACGCTTGTGAATCAAAATAGCCACCCCTCCCTTCTTACCCTGCGCTGGGGATCCATACACCTTTCCCACCCATGCCCTAGCCAATTTACCATGCTCCACTGCTGTCTGGTGGGTCTCTTGGAGCATAGCTATATCAACTTTCTGCCGGGCGAGGGCCTGCAACACTTTAGAGCGTTTAGTGGGACAGCCCAAACCACAGACATTCCAAGAAATAATCCTCAATGTACAACAAACATGAGAAAGCACTGTGCCAGCATAAATACCAATTTTTCTGAAGGAGCCCTCCCAGCCTGGGGCCCCCCCCCCGACTCCATCGAAGGCGGTAAAGCCCAAGAGTAATATCCCAATAACAGGTGTGACCATGTCCCCCCTCTCCCCACTCTCTCTCAACCCTCCCCTCCCCACCCTCCCCCCAAAACCCCTCCATATCTTCACCTCGGTGGCTCTCTAACAGCCACTTAGCCATAGCGCGGTAAGACTACGCTCGCTGGTCACCTTGAAGCGTCCGGTCTCCCTCACCCCCATCTTCACCCCCATAATGGGCTAACGGGACAACTCTGGCACCCGAGGATCAAGGAGGGAATCCGGCCTCCCCCATCAAGCAGCCCAGGTAGAGCGGAGAGTATCAAACTGGGGAGAGGAATATGTAAACCCCCACCGGTGAAATCAGCTGTAAATAAAAAGGGGGTAGTCCAATACTCCTCCCCCCCCTCCCACTGTATCCCCAAATACCTCTTCCCCAAACCTAACCCCCCTCCCCCTTGGTGTCTCTCCCCTCACTTCTCCACCCTACACCCTTCGCACCCCCTTCCCCTAGCTCCATCCCCCCTCCTCCCTCCTCTCCCCCTCCACTCCTCTTTCCTCTCACTCTTCTCCCCTCCTGTCCTCTTATCTTCACCTCACGCCTCCCCGCACTCCCGCCCTATTAACCCACTCCCCTCCACCCCCTCCGTCCGTTTTAAGTCCCCCCTTTCTCCTCACCCCAACCCCCACACTCAGCCCACCCCCACCGCTCCTCAGACCCCTCCCTCTTCCCAAACATATTACTCACCCCCCTCCACCTCCCCCCCAGGAATCGCCACCGGCGAAAAGAAACTAACCATATGGAGCATCACCTATAACAGCAAACCCCAACCGCTATTGTATCCCACACTCAAACTATTTAACCAAACATACCCCCCACACACACACACTCAAAACACTAATGGGGGCTGCCCCCGAGTACAGGACAGGAAAGACAAACCACAGCACTGTAAAGTAGTTCAAGCCTCATCAGGGCCCCATGTCAGGGTCTCATCATTTTGTCGACGGTATCCTCCGGTAGCGCCTCCAACATCTCTGGAGTCCCAAGGCACCGTGCAACTTATGTGATGTCCAGCAGCAACTGCGGGATTGTGCAATGTCCCGGCCATGTTCAAAGGCCGCCAAGCTGTACAGCGCTCCGTCACGTCCCCGACAAAGTCACATTTGCTGTGTTTTTGTTTTTTTTGTAGTTTCAAGGTGTTTGGTGTTCCCTGGTTAAGGGTCTCCACAGCCCGCCGATCCGGGCTTGTCCCAAACAACTCCCCACTGCAAAGCCAATTGCCTAGCATCTTTAAGGGCGGATTGCAGGGGGACTGTTACCATGCACAATGGTCTCCACGAACGAGGCTGCCTCATCTGCCGTTTCAAAAGTCCGATGAGCTCCAGCATGGTAAACATGCAGCCGGGCCGGATACTGCACCAAAAATTTAACTTTTGCAGCAATCAGTTTCTGGCAAAGCGGAGCATACGCTCTCCGACGCAGGCTGAGGGCCACCGAATAATCCTGTGCTATTCGAAAGGTGAGATTTTCATGGGTTAAGACTCCACGTTGTCGAGCAGCCTGGAGCATCGCCTCCTTTTGTGGGAAGTGGAGGAATTTTGCCAGCACCACTCTAGGCCTGCGCTCCTGGGCCTGCCTGCTCCCCACCCGATGGATTCGTTCGATGATCAGGTCTCCGCCATCGAGTAGTCCCTCCAAAGAGCTGTGGGAACAGGGTCTCCACATATCGTTTCAGGTCCTTATCTGCCACTGTCTCTGGGATACCCATTATTCTTAGATTGTTGCGGCGGGAGCGATTTTCTAAATCGTCGATTTTCGACGTTTGCAGCTGTACCTGGGCCCTCAGTGTCGCCAATTCTTTTGTGACTGTCTCAATTGAATCCTCCGCCTTCCCAATTCGCTCCTCCGCCTCCTCCAGGCGATTCCCCAGGGCTCCCACCGAGCTCTGCAAAACATCCATCTTCTCGTGTAGGGCCGCAAATTGGGAAGAAAGTGCCTCTGACACCGCTGAGGAAACCTCCTCCAGGAAGGCCGGTGAAGATGGTGAACGCGGCATCGTGCTTCCATCTGCCATTTTGGCCACAGAGGCCACCCGCTCCTTCTCTCTTCGAGCGGTTTTCGTCGACGATGCCATTCCTAAGAAGGCTCCCCAGTCTCCAAACCAGACCCACCGATAGTAGGAGGTAGGCAGAAATATTTAGCCCCGGTGAGATTTCGCCAAAAATCACTTTAAACTGCCGGTTTGGGGCAAGGGAGACCAGAGCACAGCTAGAACACGTCTACTGTCCTCACCGCATCACGTGCCCTCTATTTCTTTATTTTTCTTGTGGTCGCGGCTGTCTCCCGACGCCACCGGTACCGCCGGTGTTTTCTTTTCTTTTCTTGTACAATCTTCCTTCTTCAGGGAATATTTTCTTCATAGTGTCTCACGGTTTTTAGTATAGCAGTTGGAGAAAACTTCTTTTCCTTCATGGAACCGCCAGCCACTTTCTTCAAGAAATGTTCACACTGTGGCGGTACAACTTTACATTTAGACCCCCGAAGTCGGTGTCTAACCTGCTTGGGTCCTGATAACAGTTTGGTGAGAAGAGGTCTTCAATATCGAGGTTCCCTCAATACACGGTTTCCCTCCAGCTTTGGGGCACCGTCCCTTCTACACAGGATCAGGTAACCCACAAACAGTCTGTTAAGACTAGCCAGCCCTCGAGTGGTAGGTCTCATGCACAGCATGTAGACGGCTCCGGCCTTGCCCTCGAGGGCCCTTTGGCTTCAAAACCCCGGCGGGAGTCTTCGGTCTCCAAAGCGTATAAGGGGTTTCAGGTTGTTCCTGGGGTTCACCCCTCACAGAACATACCTAAGCTGTGTCTGGTGGTGGCATCCACTTTGAGCGGTACCGATAACCTGACATCGGCACTGGTGTTGGATGAAACACTCCTCACCAGGGATGGTCATCTGGCGTCCTCGGTGCCTTCGGGACTGGTGGATACTCTCCAGACTGACCTTCCATTATCGGTACCAACACCAATACCACCATCGATGTCGGTACCCTCCAGACGTGCATCGATAGCCTCGCTTCCTTCGATGCCGAGTCTGGAATCGATCTCCAGTCTGGAGGACTGGGTACCGACTCGCCTTGGTACCGGCTCTCGGCGGTACCGAAGGCTCAGTTCCGATTCGGTTCCGCAATTCTCGGCTCCCTCGAGGCCGACTGAGTTGCCACTAGCTGACCTTCATTCACCGGTATCAGGCACAGTACCGGAGTCGGTGCCGATGTCCTCATTACTTTTACGGTCGGTGTCTTTGATGCCCAGTTTAGAATCGCTCTCTAGTCTGGAAGACTTGGTACCAATATCATTTGGTACCGACACCGATCGATACCGGTGGCTCGGTACCGAGAATAGCACCCGGAGGTCTTCGGTTGCCTCGGTACCGATTGAACGGTCTCCGATGACTGTTCCGATGTGTCTGTAGGGCTCGACTCTGACATCGGTACCGGTATCGACATCGGAACCGGTATCCACAGTACCATCGTGGCCAACTCCGGCCATGCTTTATTCAACAGGATCGCTCACTTCTATGCCAAGCTTGGAGTCGATACCTGGCATGGACAATGTGGTAATGTCGGTCGCTGCTCCTGACAGTCAGTACCGGCGACCATCCTTTAAGCATTCCACACTGCACTGTGCAGGATCTTCTATTCCCATATATTTATTTATTTAACTGCATTTATATCCCGCTTTTCACCGGGTCATCTGGATAGCTCTGTCGGTGCTCAGGCTAGTTCTTCAGATCTAACATATCCAAGGGAAATTCCTGTTGGGGGGAACCCTCCTTTCAGAGTTTCCTCCTGGATATAGCAAGATCTCTTGCCATTCCTATCCCAGGACATGATCCTGCACAGGCCTCTCTTTCTACCAAAGCAAAGGAGAACATAATGCTTCCTTTGCATCATTCCTTACAGGATCTCCTTCTAGGAATGTGGGAAACACCTTTAAGGGTACCCCCACCTTCCAGAGCAACTGATCTCTTATATCAGGTGCCCCCTCTCTCCAGGGTTCCAAAAGACTCAACTTCCTCATCATTTCATAGTTGTGGAATCAGCAATGAGGAGGGTAAAGAGCAAGAAGAAGCACTCTTCTTATCCGCCAGGTCGTGAGTCTAAGATGCTTGATGCCTTTGGACGTCAAACCTTCCAAACATCTATGCTTTCTGCAAGAATTCTCTCATATATTTTCTATGAGAGTCTATCTCTTGAGGAGGTCACAAAGCAATTACATCTTTTGGCTCCTTCCCTTCCAGAGTCTAGGAGTGCAGACTACTCTTCACTGCTTATGCATCTCTAAAATAACTCTTGGTTTCTTACTCGTGCTTCCCTAGACTCTTTTGAGTCTGTTAGCAGGACTTCTGCTATAACTATAGAGGCACGACGTAGAGCCTGGCTCCAAGCTTCAGGCTTGGACAAATGGGCACAGCACAGACTGGGACATACTCCTTGCACTGGAGATAATCTTTTCAACAAGGAGTCTCTACATCAGGTTACTCAGTTTGCCACTGATTTACCTGTTCCTAAGGGCTCTTCTGCACCTTCTTCTGTCCCAGTAGGTAGGAAATGTCCTGCCAAACTTTCTTCCCATAGGAGAAGAAGGTTTTATGCATCATCTGCCCATCCTACAGATGTTCCCAAACAGGGGAAGCATCGTCCTGGTCTGCAGAGTTCAACCTCTCACCAGACTCAGCAAACCCAGCAACCACAGGGTTTCTAATTAACCCATCAGATGCTTGTGACTCTGGGGATTACAATCTGCAGTTGTTTCTTCTCAATAGGGACAATCCACTGCTGTCATTCAAAATCCTAAACATGGATCTCTTCTTGAAAGACATCCATTCTTTCTATATGAGCTGTCAGGATGTTCATGCTTTTAGCGCACAGGATTCTCCTCTTTTTCCTTCTAGGGAAAGCGGTCCATCCACTATCAAATGATAGTTTCCTGTGCCAGCATGTCTCCTTTCCTTTCTATAGACTTACTGTTTTGTAAGTTTTCTTCAGCTCCCTTTTCTTTAGCTCCCTTTTCTTTACCCTCTTACTAGGGTTTTTCCTCTGTAAGAGTGGTATTGCTCACTGGAGGGCTTTTCTTCAGCCTCTCTAATTTTCTTACTTTTCTAGTGCGGAGTTCTCTTCTCTGAGTTGACTCCTCTTTTTCAATCTTGCTTGGCAGCAGTTTATCAGACACGTCCAGAGTTTTCTACTCTTGTTTTGTCTGTTCTTTCTGTTTTTAATCAGTGCCATTCTTCTGCTGTCTGGCAAGCAGCTACCAATGCAGGAGCCTTAATGTTTCGACCACTGGTTCTTGTCCACCTGTAACCAGATTTGTCCTCCACTTCTGTCTGGGCTTAGTAGTGACTCCAAGTCAGTGCTGTCATCTGTCTTGGAATTTTTGTCACTACAGGCTTGTTGGATTGCCTTCTATTTCTACCATCTCCATTCCCATGGGTTTGGCAGTATAGTTGACATAGCTACTGGCTTTTCTGCAGCCAGTTCTATTTCTTCATTCTCCTGCATAATGCTCTATGCAATTCTACAGAGAAGCTCTCCACTATGGGCCCTTGCTAGAGAGCATGGGGAGTTTTTTCTCCAACTGCTATACTAGATGGTTGAAAAAGGTTTTTCAGTCATATCTTCCCATGACTAGAAAAGTCCCCTTTTTTGCTATAAAGCACATGGGCCTACTCTTACGTGAAAGCTTAAGGAGTTGCTAATTCCCTGCCTTTTTCCATAGTATTTCCAATAGGGAATATGTTTTCTCCTTCCAGCTCGTTCTCATGGTAAGAACGCATGATACCTTTTTGCCCTTACGCAGGTCAGCATGGTATCTCATTCCTATGCATCTTCTGTTCACTTACCATGCTAGAGTTCTAAAATACTCAGGACTTGCAGGCTGCTGACTGATAACATCTGCTTTTCACTTAACCATCCTGGTTATTCTACTACCTAGTATCCCTGTAGCCATAACCAGTGGGAATTGATTCTCTATATGTCTTCTCAAGTAGGTTCCACCTTGTTCTTAGATGAATCTTTCCCCTCCACATTTTTTTCCATGTGCATGCTTGGAGGACATATTTCTGTCTGCTTCTTGCAGACTTCATATTCATACCTATAGCACACATCCTACAGATGTCTGTCTATCATGTGTGAGTAGTTTATACCCTTCATATCTCACTATAGATATATCCTCATATATCTGTGTATATATATAAAATATATATGTATACCTATATCTATATCTATATGTATTTGTCGAGATATTCTACTATCGGTAGATATGTATTCTGCTTTATCTACCTGACTGTCGAGGCTCATATAGCCATATGTTTCTGACAGAAGGGTCTTTACCCATACTATGCTATCCAGCATGTTTTCGGGTCCTACACTCACAACCACTTGGTGGTACTTAACACCAAAATAGAACACCACAAAGCTGTCTCAGGGAAGCAATAATCCAAAATACAATTCAAACCCTGTACTATGCTTAACTCACATATTAACAACCAAGTTTGTTAGACCTAGGCTTTTTTGTTCCATTGCTGTAAGCCCTTTTGATAAAGCCTTTTGGCGAAACGGAAGCTCGCGTCAAGGGCAAGCATGGAGAGTTGAAGTTTCAAGTCTAGAGCCTGAAAGAGAAGTGTTTTTCCTCAAGTTCTGGCTGGTTCATTGAGCTGGCTTTGGGCAGTGTGCTGAAGAGCCGTTGGTTTTGGTTCCGTTGAGACTGTGTGCTGTTTAAGCTGCTTACTTCAGATAAGTACAGTGTGCTTTTATTTGTGAACCTACATTTACTTGGGAGTAATTTTGTGTTATGTTTTTTCAGCTTTGGGACTGCACTGATGACTCCAGATGTACTGCCATGATTATTTAAGTTAGACGCTTTTAATGGGTGTGTGTTATGTATGTGGTGAATGCTTGTGAAGATTACTGGATATAGGTTCCTAAGTGAAATGTTTGGGGTGTATTAAGTTTATATAATTGGTTATATCTATATGGTTGGATGGTATAGGCTATTTGACCTGTGATGTGAAGCGTCTGCTATTTCCCTATCGTGACTAGTCTCTGATTGAGGGATATTAGCCATCCTGAGGTCATTTTTGCCTGCTAAAAGAAATTATTGTAATAAGATTAATATTGGTTGTTAATATTTGAGTTAAGCATAGTACAGGGTTTGATTTGTATTTTGGGTACTTAACACCAACCATAACCCTAAGGTTAGGTACCCCTGAAGCTCTCCATGTCCAATATCTCTCCCAGCTGACTCCAGTTGGGAGAGAGATTGCAGATCTTCAGCCACTCACAGGCTACACCTCCGGCGTTTGTCCTTTCTTTTGGGATACCAGAGGTTCCCATACCCTTTCTCCCCACAAGGACTGAGCCTGTTTATCCAAACCGGTTAGCCTTTCTCTTTTGCCAAAAGAGTTGGGTTTTTATCATAAAGCCTTTGCTGAAGGCCCCCCATTTTTTTGTACTACCCCAGTTTTTCCTACTGGGGTTCCCTGTTACCTTTCAGGATTCTGACCTCCATTATCTTTCCTACAGGTATCCTACCTCCACTTACAGTGAGGTCCTTCTTGAGGTTCCTCCACTGGGTTCCCCAGTAGATTCCATGAACCTCCATACTTCTCTGAAGTCCTGTTAGGGGAGGTCCATATTGCAATATTTTTCCTTTGCAATATCTTTCATGACAATTATCATCCACACATGGACTCCTTGTCTGCAATCCTATACTAGGTTAGCTGTTCCTCAGCACCTTTCTTCTCAACTCCTACCCTCCATCCTCAGGATGCCTGGTGTTCTGGGGGATAGCATGTTGCAACCTATGACATGCTGGGACTCCAGGCATCTCAGCTTGGGAGTCCCCATATGTGAAGACTCATTCCTGCTTGTTCCTGGAGATAGCACAGTTACTCACCTGTAACAGGTGATCTCTGGGAACAGCAGGAATAAGTCTTCACAACCCACCCACCTCCCCAGGAGTTGTATCTCTATCTTTCCTTTCTATCTTTGTCTCAGCTTTAAAACTTAACTGAGGAGAGGCAGTTGGGAAAGGCGGGAAGGCAGCACGCAGGCGTGGTGGGATGCTTCCAAAAGCTCTTTGATTGGACGCTGGGAAGCGTTCCCGCGCAGACTCCGTCGGTACCGATGTACCCATATGTGAAGACTTATTCCTGCTGTTCCCAGAGATCACCTGTTACAGGTAAGTAACTGTGCTTTATGTGCAATGCTTTCTAGTCCTAGTCTCTGTAGTTTGTCTTGTATCTACATTTATATATTCTTCTGCGATTTGAGACCGGAGCATTTATTGATCAGTTTTTGGCACGTATCGTTTCCTCCTGTTGGCCAGTATGTTGTATTTCTCTTATATTTCGGATGTTCACGTCCATGTGTTTCCTTTTTTTTATCTATAATCACAGTTCACGATGGTGGAAAATCTTTTATTCCTGATCTTGGCCCTCTAGGGCCATTAACCATATGTCTCTTGTTCTGTTTCCTCCAGAGGTTTCCTCTTTTATGGTAAGTCCCTTTCTTTTGCTTTTGTTTCTTCCTTTTTTGTTGTGCACAGTTAATCCCACATGCCTTTCTTCATCCGTACTAATTACGTTATATTGATGGTCCCTTTTTTTCTGTACTCATGGTCTGCTCCGCTGAAAGGTATTAGCCATTAAATGCAAATCCCTTCCATTTACAGCCTACTTTTACCGTTTTTAAGCTACATTGTATTGCACATATAGTGCAGATTGTTTTTTTTATACCTTGTCTTATACATTTTACATTTTCAATCTACAGTTTTTGTGGCGTTGTCTCCCTCTTTTTCCCATTATGTTCCTGTTTTGATTATATTATGCATTTTTATTTATTTATACTTTGTATTGTCCATAGATTTGGAAGAGTGGTTTTATCCTCCCGTCTGGTAATGTTTTTTACGCTTGTATGGAGTTTTTACTTCCTTTGTATTACTCTTCATGTTATATATGTCTATTGATAATGTTTTGTACATATTTATTACTATAAGAACATAAGATATGCCATACTGGGTCCGACCACTGTCCATCAAGCCCAGTATCCTGTTTCCAACAGTGGCCAATCTAGGTCATACGTACCTAGCAGTTTCCCCAAAAGACACAGGCTCTGCAATGCTTGTACTGGGTCAAGTATTGATATCCTGGGTCCCTTCTTAATAATGGTTTATGGACCTTTCCTCCAGGAACTTGTCCAAACCTTTTTTAAACCCAGCTACACTAACAGCCTCTACTACATCCTCCGGTAACAAATTCCAGAGTTTGATTACACGTTGAGTGAAAAAATATTTTCTTTTATTAGTCTTAAATAGTTTATCCCATAGCTTCATTGTATGTCCCCTAGTCTTTCTATATTCTGATAACGTAAACAATCGATCTACGTTTACCCGTTCCACTCCGTTCATTAATTTATAGACTTCTATCATATCTCCCCTCAGCCGTCTCTTTTCCAGGTTAAAGAGCCCTAACCTTTTTAGCCTTTCTTCATAGGAGTATCCTTCCATCCCCTTTACCATTTTGGTGGCTCTTCTCTGTACCTTTTCTAAAATCGCTATATCCTTTTTAAGATACGGCGACCAGAATTGCACACAATATTCAAGGTGCGGTCTCACCATGGAACGATATAGAGGCATTATAATATCTTTTGTTTTATTTTCCATTCCTTTACTTATCATACCTAGCATTCTATTTGCTCTCTTGGCCGCCGCTGCACACTGGGCCGAGGGTTTTAACATGGTATCCACAATGACGCCTAAATCTTTTTCCTGGGTGGTGGTTCCTAATGTGGAACCTTGCATCGTGTAACCATAGTTTGGGTGGTTCTTCCCTAGGTGCATAACCTTGCACTTGTCCACATTAAATTTCATCTGCCATTTTGATGCCCAGTCTTCCAATTTATCAAGATCCTCTTGCAATTTTTCACAATCCTCTTGGGTTTTAACAACTTTAAATAGTTTTGTGTCATCTGCAAATTTGATAACCTCACTCGTTATTCCACTTTCCAGGTCATTTATGAATATGTCAAAAAGCAGCGGACCCAGCACAGATCCCTGGGGTACACCACTATTCACCTTTCTCCATTGGGAAAATTGGCCATTTAGCCCTACCCTCTGCTTTCTATCTTTTAACCAGTTCCTGATCCACAATAGTACACTGCCTCCTATCCCATGACTCTTTAGTTTTGCCAAAGGTCTCTGATGAGGGACCTTGTCAAAGGCTTTCTGAAAGTCCAGATACACAATATCAACCGACTCACCTTTGTCCACCTGTTTATTCACTCCTTCAAAAAAACATAACAGATTAGTAAGACAAGATCTTCCTTGTCTAAAGCCATGTTGGCTGTCTCCCATTAGGTTGTGACTATCTACATGCTGAGTAATTTTATTCTTTATGATGGTTTCTACCATTTTTCCCGGTACTGACGTCAGGCTCACCGGTCTGTAGTTTCCCGGATCACCCCTGGAACTCTTTTTAAAAATTGGTGTTACATTGGCGATCCTCCAATCTTCAGGTATTATAGATGATTTTAATGATAGTTCACAGATTACTGATAGCAGTTCTGCAATTTCATATTTCAGTTCTTTCAACACCCTTGGATGTATACCATCCGGCCCAGGTGATTTGCTACTCTTCAGTTTATCTAATAGTTGTAAGACATCTTCCCGATGTATCGATATTTCCTTCAATTCTTCCGCACCTTTAAATACCACTTCAGTCATGGGTAACATCCCTACATCTTCCTCAGTAAAGACCGAAGCAAAGAATTCATTCAGTCTCTCCCCTATCGCCTTGTCGCCTCTTAGTGCTCCTTTAACCCCTTTATCATCTAATGGACCAACTGACTCTCTCACAGGTTTTTTGCTACGAATGTACTTGAAAAGGTCTTTATTTCGCGTTTTTGCTTCCGCAGCAAGCTTCTTCTCAAATTCTCTCTTTGCCTGCCTTATCAATGCCTTGCATTTGACTTGCCAGTGCTTGTGCTGTTTCCAGGTTTTGTCGTTTGGCTCTTTTTTTCCATTTCCTGAAAGATGCTTTTTTGGCAACAGCCTCTCTGACCTCACCTTTAAACCATGCTGGCAGTTTTTTGGACTTCCTTCCACTTTTCTTAAAGCGTGGAATACAGCTGGTCTGGGCTTCCAAGATAGTATTTTTCAACAACACCCAAGCTTGATGTACGTCTTTAACCTTCGCAACTGCTCCTTTTAGGTTTTTTTCTTAACTGTTTTCCTCATTTTATCATAGTCTCCCTTTCAAAAGTTAAAAGGTAGTACTGTGGATTTCCTTACTATCCCTCCTCCACTAATTAAATCAAAGGCGATCATGCTATGATCACTATTGCCAAGTGGCCCCAACACCCTTATCTCTTGCACTAGATCTGCTGTTCCACTAAGGACTAGGTCTAATATGGCTTCCCCTCTGGTCGGTTCATGAACCAGCTGCTCCAAGAAGCAGTTATTTATTTCGTCTAGGAACTTTATCTCCCTAGCATGTCCTGACGTGATACTGACCCAGTCGATACCGGGGTAATTGAAATCACCCATTATTATTACTGTGCTGTAACTTTTGTTAGCTTCCTTGATTTCTTTGAGCATTTCGTCATCCATTTGGTCATTCTGGCCAGGTGCTCGATAGTACACCCCCACTGCCATCGCCTTCCCCCTTTTATATGGAATTTCAATCCATATAGATTCTACAGCAGATTTTGTTTCCTGCAAAACTTTAATCCTTTCTGAGTCAATGCCCTCTCTAACAGAGCGCAACCCCTTCACCAATTTGATCAGCTCTATCATTACGATATAGTTTGTACCCAGGTATCACAGTGTCCCACTGGTTGTCCTCCTTCCACCATGTCTCTGATATTCCAATCATATCTAACCTTTCATTTAGTGCTATATATTCTAACTCTCCCATCTTATTCTTTAGACTTCTAGCATTTGCATACAAGCATTTTAGAGAATGTATTTTATTCATGTTAATTTGGCTATTGTTAGACATGGGTAAATTGGGATCTTTAAGCTCTGTCTGCTCCATACTTGAGGGCATTTGGGCTACTTTACTCTTTTGTGGAACCTCTCTGCTTTTGGTAATATCCTTCAAGGATACATTCTTCCGAACCATCCACTCTTGGGCGACTGTCGGCTTTCCCCTAATATCTAGTTTAAAAGCTGCTCTATCTCCTTTTTAAAGGTTAATGCCAGCAGCCTGGTTCCATCCCGGTTAAGGTGAAGCCCATCCCTTTGGAAGAGCCCCTCCTTTCCCCAGAATGTTCCCCAGTGCCTAACAAATCCAAAACCCTCATCTCTGCACTATTGTCTCATCCACGCATTGAGACGCCGGAGCTCTGCCTGCCTTTTGGGTCCTGCGCGTGGAACAGGAAGCATTTCGGAGAATGCTACCCTGGAAGTTCTGGATTTCAACTTCCTACCTAAAAGCCTAAATTTTGCCTCCAGAACCTCCCTACCACATTTTCCTATGTCATTGGTACCGACATGTACCAAGACAGCAGACTCCTCCCCAGCACTATCTAAGACCTTATCTAGGTGGCGCGTGAGGTCTGCTACCTTCGCACCAGGCAGGCATGTTACCAGGCGATCCTCACGTCCACCAGCCACCCAGCGATCTACATGCCTAATGATCGAATCACCAACTATAACGGCTGTCCTAACCCTTCCCTCATGGGCACATGGCCCTGGAGAAACTTCTTCGGTGCGAGAGGCTTTTACATCACCTGGAGGACAGGTCCTAGTTACAGGATCACTTCCTGCCACACTAGGGTGATGCTCTCCTGTCACGTGACCTCTCTCCTCCATGGCAACAGGGGTGCTGCCAGACTGGAGGTGGGACTTCAGGACTATATCCCTGTAGGTCTCGTCTATGTACCTCTCTGTCTGTCTTATGTTTTCCAAGTCTGCTACTTTAGCCTCTAGAGAATGGACTTGTTCCCTGAGAGAAAAGAGCTCCTTGCACCTAGTGCACACGTAAGACCTCTCTCCAACTGGGAGAAAATCATACATGTGACACTCAATGCAAGACTGGAAAGCCCCCATCCCGCTGCTGGATTGCTGTCTGCATCTTAGTTTTAAGTTTGTGTCTAGATCTTTAAGTTCTTACTTACTAGGGGTTGCTATGGGTATTTATACCAATAAAACTGTACCTAATACGTTCAATATACCTTGTTCACCTGAAGCTTAATTAATCTCAGGTCCTTGGTGTATGACTGATTTGGGTAATGAGCTTCACCTGAAAGCACCTCCTGTCTTTTAAGATGTGTAAGTACCTATAAAGCTATGATTATCCCAGGGGTGGGTGGGAAATAACACTTATTAAAAGAGGGCTGCTACACAGTACCCTGTCCTGTGCTGCTGAGTTAAGCTAAATTCTGATTTGATTTAAATTATAGCTCTAAGCTGCTGCTAGGCTCTAACTACTTATGAAATTTAAACTACAAGCTCTCTGCTGGGTACTAAATTTAACCAGAAAGCTCTCTTCTGTGTGTTAAATTTAAACTAAAAGTACTTTGCTGTTACTTGGCCCTCAGTGACTATTAAATTTAAACTACAAGCTCTCTGCTGGGTATGAAATGACAAATGGGTACTAACCCTATCAATGCTGTACCAGTATACCTAGGGGACTACACCTATAACCACTCCTGTGGTTATTAACACCTTTTTTCCCTTACCATAACCTTTTCAGGTTAGGTACTCCTGAAGCTCTCCATGTACCTTTCTTTCCTAATTGACGCCATTTAGGAAAGACATTGCGGAGCTTCCGTTGTTCTAAAGCTTAGCGCTCCTGAGTCTGTCCTTACTTTCTTATCGGATACAAGGGTCTCCATACCCTTTCTCCCCTACATGGACTGATTCCAACCCCAGTCCAGTTGGGTCAGACTCAATTTTTCTCTTGGTCCTAAATTTGTACTGTTTTTGGACCAAAACAGCTTAAGCTTTCTTTAATAGTACCTTCTGCGTCTCCGCTGAAGCTCTACCTCTTATCCTACCCCAGTTTTCCCCTGGGGCTATTTCTCACCCTGAAGGGTTCTGACCTCCACTTGTTTTTGTTCTATTTTATTACCTCTACTTCTCAGTGAGGTACCCCTTGAGCACATTCACTGGCTCTTCTCTCAGATCCATATGTAGCTCAGTGCACCTGTGCAATGCCAACAAGGGAGGCCCAGATTACAATATTTTACTACTAAATGCCCTCGATACAGGGTCTTCCCCTTTTGAAGCCCTGTTCTAGCCAGCTGTTCCACAGCTCCTTTCTTATTCAACTCCTACCCTCCATCCCCAGGATGCCTGAGGTCCTGAGGAATAGCATGGCTCGTTCTAGACTTGCAACATGCTAGGACTCCCTCCGGGCATATGAGCTTGGGAGTCCCCATATTTGAAGACTCATTCCTGCTTGTTCCTGGAGATAGCACAGTTACTTACCTGTAACAGGTGATCTCTGGGAACAGCAGGAATAAGTCTTCACAACCCACCCACCTCCCCTAGGAGTTGCATTTCTCTATCTCTATCGTTCCCTTCCTTGCTCTCTCTCTCTCTCTTTGTCTCAGCTGTAAAACTTAACTGAGGAGAGGCAGTTGGGAAGGCGGGAAGGCAGCACGCAGGCGTGTTGGGATGCTTCCAAAAGCTTTTTGATTGGACGCTGGAAAGCGTTCCCGCGCGGACTCCGTTGGTACCGACGTACCCATATGTGAAGACTTATTCCTGCTGTTCCCAGAGATCACCTGTTACAGGTAAGTAACTGTGCTTTACGGTGGGGGCCTGGGTCTGCTGTAGTTAGGACAAGGCCCATTTGCAATCCAGAGTATGGAGCACTAGTTCCTTCCTGCCAGCGTGAGGCCACGGAAAGAAGGTGAGAAGGACCACCACCTGGTTGAGGTGGAAGGGAGATTCCTATGTTGTCTACATTTTATCAGTTTCATTTTCTACATAGATTGAGAAGAAGTGGTCTGTTCCACCTCTTTATATGTCTTTTATTGTTTATTCTGGTAATGTATTTTATACACTCTTATATAATATTTTATGTAATATTATTTTTAATCCTTATGTATTCTTTGTGTTTTTAAAATATTGTTTGTCCATATTTTAGACCCCTGAGAAAGGCTTCTGGCCGAAACTTTTAAGTTGGGTCACCAATAAAGGCTTTTGTGAATTATCCCTGTGTGGGCTGTGGTCCTTGCCCTCTGCTTCTTCCCCCCAGAAAGTGTGCCAATTGGGTGTAACCATACCAATCACTCTCACTATTTGGAACACTCTCTGAAGCTCCTCAAACTGCCTTAAATAACTCTCCTCAGATAATACCTGTCCCATAGACTGTAACCCTTTCTCATGCCATTTTTTAAATATCCCAGAACTTTCTCCCACCAAAAACTCCTCACATTGTGTAATCCGCTGTGCTCTGATATTTCCTCCCGCATGTGTGTGTTCCTTATGTTTCCTGTCCCAGACTCGAAGTGTACATGTCACGTATGGGTTCTTATCTACCCCTCTTCCCTCCCTTCTTTTCCACATCCAATCAGTAATGTAGTTTGGTCTTACCGTCTCTTGTTCAATTCTACTCCATTGAGACCCATCCTTCTCCAACCTCCACCCCAATAACACTCTCAACTGTGCCTCTTCATAATACCTTGCAATCTCGGGTACTGCCAGACATCCTTCCTTTTTCTCTCTATACATTATTTTCCTTTGCACCCTAGGGGAACTGCGTCTCCAAATAAAGGAGAAGATTCTTCTCTGCACTAGATTTAACATTGCAGTGGGGATCTCTATAGGCAAGGTCATAAACAAAAAAAGTAGTCCGGGTAATATATTCATCTTCACTATGGCAATCCTTCCCATCCAAGAAAAAATGGGTTTATCCCATTTTATTAAATCAGTTAGCACTTACTTTATAGTTGGCTCATAATTTAACTTGTATAAATCAGACCCCTCTGCACTAATCTGGATCCCCAGCTATCTCACACTTTTATTAGCCCACTTAAATGGGAATACATTTTGCACCATACCATCTTCCTGTGAGTTCAAGCTTAGTTTTAGAACTTCTCTTTTCCCCATATTCATTTTATATCCTGATAATGCACTATGTTTCATAATCTCCTGTACTAGCACTGGTATAGACTCCTTCATTTGTCCCAATGTATACATCACATCATCTGCAAATAGTGAGATTTTATATTCCTCCTCCTACCTTTTAATCCATGTATTTCCTTATTCTGTCTGACCCTTTCGGCCAATGGTTCTATCACCATAGCAAACAACAAAGGAGATATCGGGCACCCCTGCCTTGTGCCTCTGCCTAGCATAAATTGCTCTGAATATGCCCCATTTATCTCTATACGTGTCTTAGGTTCTCTAAAGAACCTCGATCCATTTCTGGAAGTTCTCTCCCAGACCCATCTTCATAACTGCAAACATGAAAGCCCATTCTACTCTGTCGAAGGCTTTCTCCGCATCCACTGCCATCATTATAGATGCTGTCTGATCCCTACGTACCTGCCATATTAAATTCAGCAATTTGCATACATTCACTCGCTTGTCTACCCGAAATAAACCCTGCTTGATCCTCCTTTATCAGCCGTGAGCTAAATTTCTGCAACCTGGCTGCCAATATTTTAGCTAGTATCTTAGCATCCAGATTTATAAGTGAGATGGGCCTGTGTTACTCACACTTCCTCTGGTCCTTACCTGGTTTGGGTATTACTACCACACCAGCTACCTCCATAGAGCGTGGTAGCTTTTCCCCTTTTAGCACTTCATTGAAGACATCTCTCAGTATCCAACTAACATCCTCACAAAATTTTTTATAAAACCTGGTTGTAAATCCATCCTGTCCTGGCACCTTACCCTCCTTTAAACTCCTTATGACCCCAACTACTTCTCTAGAAATCTCTCTATTCATCCACTTCTCTTGCTCTAAGTCCAATTGCTTCAATGTGATCTCTGCCAGGTACTAATCTATATCCACCCCCTTTCCTTGTTCCAATTCATAAAGCTTGCAATGGTATTCCCAAAATTTTTGTATTTGTTCAGTACCACTAACCCACCTTCCCTGCTCATCTTTTATTCTCAGGATCTGCTGTTGCATCCTTTTTCCCATAAGTTTTTGTGCAAGTTACCTGCCTGGTCTATTTCCCTGTTCATAAAATTCATGCTTAAGTTGGTTTAAATTAAAGGCCTCTTCCACTTCATTTAATTCTCCTAATTCTTCCCATAATTTTCTAATCCATTGCATCCTCTTTCTTCCCCCTCTGTTTATGCAGTCTTTCTTCTGTTCTCAACTTTATTAACAACTCCCTCTCTTTCTGTTATTTTCTTTGCTTCCGTCTCACCGCCAGCATTATACATTGTCCCCTTACCACCGCCTTCAGCCCGTCCCGTACACTGGCTGGCTTCACTTCACCCCCCCATTATGACACATTTAATCCCTTACAGTGCTCTGAATACTTTTTTGCCCTTCCACCTCATCTATAAGGGCCTCATTCAACCTCCAAAAACGCAGACCTCCTCCTCCTCTTTGTAACCTTAAGGAAGCCTCCACCGGTGCATGATCTGACCAGCTTATGGGTCCTATATCTACCTCCTTGACCTGTTCTATTATCCTTCCATCCACCCATATCATGTCTAATCTGCTGTAACTTTTATGTGGATATGAGTAGTGTGTATATTCTTTTATTTCCATGTATGTATCTCCAAACATCAACTGTACCCGGTTTGTATAGCAACTTCCCCAACTTTTTGCTTACCCCCCTAGCACCATGCTTATTACCCCCCTTAGTGTCAATTCTAGGATTCAGGGTTGCGTTAAAATCCTCTCTTAATATCACCGGGCTTTGCATATATGGTTCCACCACCTCATAGAGCTTCCCATAAACCCTCCCTTGCTGTGTATTTTGCGCATATATACGCCCTACTACTATGTACCTCCCTGCTATTTTCCCTTTCCAGAAAACAAAACGCCTTCCCGGGTGTCATTCCATATGCTCTTCTTCCACCCTCAACCCTTTTGCAAATGGTATTCCCACTCCCCCCTCCCCCCCTTGACGATTCGCTGTTATGGGCCAGATAAACTTTGTCATATTCTTTATTCATCAACCATCTTTCTTGTACTTTTTTTTTTTTTTAAATAATGCGTGTCTTGTATAAGTACAACATCCGCTCTTGTTCTGCTGCCCTCTTTTAGTAAGGCATGCCTTTTATACCAGGAGTTGAGGCCTTTCACATTTATGGTTACAATCTTACGGTTCTTTATTTTATTTTATTTCTTTGGTCGCGCGTCTGCCTCCTTCGACGTCGGACCGGTACCGCCGGTCTTTTCTTTCTTTTCTTAAAAAAATATAATTCTTCCGTTCCACTTTAGTGTATATTTTTGTCTCTTTGGGCCTTAGGCCTAAGGGAAATTTCCTCATGGAAAAGCCCGCCTCCGGATTTAAAAAATGCACTAAGTGCAGCGGTACCATTTCTGTTACCGACACCCATGACTGGTGTCTTAAATGTTTGGGTCCTGACCATTCCATCACGGATTGTGTGTCCTGCTCCATGATGTCTAATAGGTTTACAGAACCGAGCAGCTAAGCTCAGTACCCTGTTTCCCTCTGATGCAGCTTCGGTGGAATCGACGTCGTCCAGGGCTTCTTCCTCCTATGGATCTCAGGTAACCAAACATAAATCCAGCCGGTCCTCGAAGGGTAGATCTCCCTCTAAGCATCGAGATGCCTCCAGGCTTGCCCTCAAGGATCTTGTACCGGCAAAAGTACCCCGGCGGGAAGCTCCGGCTTCCAAAGCTCCTCCTATGGGGTCACAGGTTGACATCAATGGCACGGCCTCGACCGATCACCTGTTACAATGTTCTGGGGTACCGGTAGAATCTGCCGGTACCGATGTCCGGACATTAATGGCGTCGATGGATCAGAATATTCTGACCATGCAGCAGGCCATCACGGCATTCATTCGAGCTGCGACGCCGCTGGTACCGCAACAGGCTCCGTTGCCGGCACCGGCACCGATCTCGGTTCCGGTGCTGGTGCCGGTAACGATTGCATCGACATCGGCTTCGGTGTCGACTGCAACAGTACCCTGTCCGATGATGCCCATCGGTACCGAACCGGTACCGATCACTCCCGATGTCGATACCACTCGGTACGCGTATCGAGCTCTACAGAAGCATCCAGACAGGCGATACTTCGATTCCTCCGAAGACTGATGCATCGGAGGTTTCTGTCGAAGCATCGGTACTCCTTCCTCAAGAGCCGCCTTCTCCAAAAAGAAGAATGTCTCCTCCAGAGGACTTGTCTTTTCAGGACTTTATAAGAGAGGTGGCCAAGGGGCTAGAGCCAAAAAGTTGGATATTTTTCAATATCCCAAGGCTCCTAAAGAGGCAGCCACTTTGCCAGTTCATGAGATCCTTTATGATCACATGTTGGGCATATGGGAGACCCCTCTTACTATCTCTTCCCACTCTCGTAGGCTAGACACCATGTACCGTGTCCTGCCTTGTCCTGGGTTTCATAAGACTCAGCTTCCTCACCACTCTATTGTGGTGGAGTCTGCCATGAAAAAGTTAAAGGGTGCAAAAAGGCACTCTTCTACCCCTCCAGGGAGAGAATGTAGAACCTTAGATGCTTTTGGCAGAAAAATCTTTCAAGCCAGCATGCTTGTTTCTAGAATCAACTCCTATAGTCTTTATATGGGGATGTTTCTAAAAGAAGTTACAGATCATCTGCAAACTTTCCTCCCTTCCAGAAGATAAGAGGGAAGAGTTTCTCATTTGGCTTAAGCATGCCCAAGATGTTTCCAAATTTTCCAACCGTGCAGCCTTTGACTCTTTTGAGGGTGCCAGCAGAGCTTTGGCTATTGCCATAGGTGCACGCAGAATTGCTTGGTTACAAGTTTCTGATCTGGAACCTTGGGTCCAAGATGGATTAGGAAATCTTCCTAGTACAGGTGAAAACCTTTTTGGCAAGGATTGGCAAGCAAAGGCCACGCAGATGGATGCAGAAAATTCTGCTTTGGATAGGCTTTCAAAGTCTACCTCTAATCCTGTCAAGAAGAGGTTGTTCAAAAAGCCATATTTTCCCAAGAAGGGAAGATATTATCCTGTTTATGGTCAACAGACATCTTCTGCAGGTCGTTTTGCTGCAAAGTGTCAACAACCTAAACAGGCCAAGCCTAAGGCTGCAAGGACTCCTGTAGCCCAACAGCCTCAGCCTCCTCAGGGCCTTTGACTTGCATCTAGAGAACTTAGCCTTTCTGGCTCTAGCAAAACCAGAGCCTCACCATTCCAGGAAGGTTAACTTACTTTGCTCCCAGATGGGAACAAATCACAGCAGAGCAATGGACCCTCTCCATCATAAGGGAAGGGTACAAACTTAATTTCTCAAACCTTCCTCCTCACACCATGGTGAGACAGTTCAATTCTCAAACATCTCTCCTTGACCTTCTCGGTCAAGAGATTACTACCCTTCTTGCCCAAGGGGGCAATAGAAGAAGTACCCCATCTTCAACAGGGCTCAGGGTTCTACTCCCCCTACTTTCTTATCCCAAAGAAAACAGTGGGTTACAGACCCATATTAGATCTCAGAGAATTGAACAAGTTTCTGTGCAAGGAGAAATTCAAAATGATTTCTCTAGGTACTCTCCTTCCATACCTTCAGAGTCAGGATTGGCTTTGTTCTCTAGATCTCAAGGATGCGTATACCCATATACTCATCCATCCAGCACACAGAAGGTTCCTTCGGTTCTTTTATCAAGGGAAGCACTACCAATACAGGGTACTTCCTTTTGGTCTGGCCTCTGCTCCAAGAGTGTTCACAAAATGCATGGCAGTAGTAGCTGCATTCCTATGCACTCTAGGAATATTTGTATTCCCATATCTGGACGACTGGCTCATCCGAGCTCCATCCCACTCAGAGGCCCAGACTTCCCTAACCTCCACAGTGCGTGTTCTGCAGTGTCTGGGACTAGTGATAAACATTCCAAAGTCCCATCTCATCCCCACTCAATCTCTAGAGTTCATAGGGGCCTTGCTGGATACCACAACTGCAAGGGCCTATCTTCCCCAGGCCCGTTGCATACGCTTAGTGCAGTTAGCCTCCCAGATTCAGTTAAAAACCCATTTAACTGCTCGAGAGATGTTACAACTGCTAGGCCACATGGCATCCACTGTGCATGTGGTCCCTTATGCTCGCCTTCACATGAGAGCAGCTCAATGGACTTTGTCCACCCAATGGACCCAGGCATCAGGGGGTCTGTCAGACAAAATAGCAACCTCCAGGCGCCTCTTTTGGTCTCTCCAGTGGTGGAAGTCCACTCAAAATCTGTTGCAGGGGTCCCCCTTCCAACAGTTGTTACCCCAAGCAACCCTTACAACAGATGCCTCTCCAAAGGGTTGGGGAGCTCATCTTCACGACCTCTCCACCCAGGGCATTTGGTCCCCACAGGAGACCTCTCTACATATCAACATCTTAGAGCTCAGAGCAATCTTCCTGGCTCTGAGTCTTCCATACCCTGCTCAGCTACAAGACAGTCCTCATTCACATGGACAACCAAGTAGCCATGTTCTGTGTGAACAAGCAGGGAGGGACTGGCTCTGTCGCTTTGCAACGAAGCTCTGAGATTGTGGGCCTTCGCCAGAGAGCATCAAATTCATCTTCTGGCAGTATACCTTCCAGGAGTTCAAAACTATTGGGCAGACAGACTCAGTCGAGTTCTGCTTCCACACGAGTGGTCCCTTCATATGGACCAGATAGAATCTTTCGAATTTGGGGATCCCCGGATATAGACCTCTTTGCAAGTCCGTGGCATGCCAGACTTCCCCGATTCTGTTCTAGAATTCCGTGTCAGGGAGTTCAGGCCAAGGATGCCTTCCTCCTTCATTGGGGTCAAGACTTCCTATACGCCTTTCCACCCATTCCTCTAATTCCCAAGACCCTGTTCAAGCTTCAGAGAGACTGAGGGACTATGATCCTCATAGCTCCACGATGGCCACGCCAAGTGTGGTTCCCTCTACTTCTGCATCTCTCTCAAGCTCCCTTCCTGGACTTGGGATCTGCTCCAGATCTCCTGTCTCAGGAGGGGGGAACGTTGTGGCACCCAAACCCCCAATCTCTCCACCTCAGGGCTTGGTTGCTGAAGGCTTAGACCTTCAAGATTGGCATCTGTCTCAGCAAGTGAGGGATGTCCTTCATGCTTCCAGAAAGCCTTCTACAAGGCGTTCCTATGCTTTTAAATGGAAAAGGTTTACCATTTGGTGTGCTGAGAGGGGTCTTAACCCTCTAGCAATACCTTTGAATTCTTTACTAGAGTATCTCCTGCATCTTTCCCATGCAGGCCTCAAAACGAATTCAGTACGGGTCCATTTGAGTGCTATTGCAGCATCTCTCAAACCTCTCAATGGACAACACATTACACCACTTTCCCATATTAACAAGGCTCTTTTCAGACAATATGTCTTCCGAATGTAAATAATTTATCTGACTATTTGTTGTAAATACTATCCCGGTTATCCAAGTTATTGTTCCTTTTATATGTAAAAACCAGATAAATGTAACTTGTCTGAAGTTTTCTTGTTCTCTGTAAACCGCGCTGATAACGAATAGTGCGGTATATAAAAGATGTTAATAAATAATAAATAAATAAAAAACCTATTTCCTCTCATCCTCTTATTGCAAGATTCATGAGAGGCCTTCTTTTAACTAAACTTCCCATTAGACCACCTCCAGTGGCATGGGACTTGAATCTGGTTCTTGGTCAGCTCATGAAGTCTCCCTTTGAACCCTTAGCCACTACCTCCTTGAAATTTCTTTCCTGGAAAGTTATCTTTCTTATTGCAGTCACCTCAGCTAGCCACATCAGTGAGCTGCAGGCCTTAGTGGCTAATCCACCTTATACAAGGTTCCATCATGATAAGGTAGTCCTTAGGACCAATCCACACTTTATGCCTAAAGCGATCTCACCTTTTCATCTTAACCAAGAGGTGTACTTACCTGTCTTTTTTCCAGGTCCTCATGCATCAAGTGCAGAGAGGAATCTTCATACCCTGGATTGTAAGAGGGCTCTTGCCTTTTACTTACAAAGGACACAGCAGGATAGAAAGTCTTCTCAGCTCTTTGTTGCTTTTGATCCCTCTCATTTGGGACTTCCAGTCTCTAAGAGAACACTGTCCAATTGGATTGCTCAGTGTATTTCTTTCGCCTATCAGAGCAAGAATCTTTCTCTGGAGGGCCATGTCACAGCTCACAATGTGAGGGCCATGGCAACCTCTATGGCTCATCTAAATTCTGTGTCCATCGACCAGATCTGTCGAGCGGCCACCTGGGCCTCGGTTCATACCTTCACAGCCCATTACTGCTTGGACAAGGACTCCCGCCGGGATGCCTTGTTTGGTCAGGCTGTTCTCAAACACCTGTTCCATGCTTGATCAACTCCTGCCCTCTATCCCTGGCTGGATGCCTGAGATCTATGGGAGGAGGTAGAGCCCTTCTCAAGGTCTCACAACCTTGGGGTGTCCCCATATGTAAAGACTCATTCCTGCTTGTTCCTGGAGATAGCACAGTTACTTACCTGTAACAGGTGATCTCTGGGAGCAGCAGGAATAAGTCTTCACAACCCACCCACCTCCCCTAGGAGTTGTATCTTTCTATCTATCTTTCCTTTCCTCTCTCTCTCTTTGTCTCAGCTTTAAAACTCAAACTGGAGAGAGGCGGTTAGGAAAGGCGGGAAGGCAGCGCGCAGGCGCTGTGGGATGCTCCCAAAAGCTTTCTTTTTTTTGGGACGCTGGGGAGCGTTCCCGCGCCGGCTCCGTCGGTACCGACGTACCCATATGTGAAGACTTATTCTTGCTGTTCCCAGAGATCACCTGTTACAGGTAAGTTACTGTGCTTTCTCCCACCTCTGGTAAACATGTTACTTCTGCTTCCTTCATATCTGCCACCAACTGAACTGCTGTTTGTGCCCGCCTTTTAATGCCATGGCTGGTAAACACAATTCCTGCTGGGTATAACCATTTATATTTAATATTTTCTTCCCTCAGCCTCATTTGTAGCGTGGCCACAGCCAAGTCCGCAAAAATTGCCACCTTATTTCCTTTACACTCAAGAGGGCCTGCTCCTCTCACCTTATTAATTATTTTTTCTTTAGTTTTAATGTTCTGGAGGCATATAATGTCTCTTGGTGCCTCCCCTCTTCTTGGACAGAGGATGCGATGCGCTGTGTCTGTCTTCACTTCCAATGCCTTCTCTCTGTCCTCAGGATCCTACAGCACCGCCATACATATATCACGTGCCATCTGTTCAGTCTCTGTATTCTACACTTTCCGGCACCCCTTTTATTCTTAGATTTTGCCTTCTTGCTTGGTTTTCCAAGTCTTCAAGCTTCAACTCCATCTGTTCCTTCCCACTTTCCAAGCCGTTCACTTCTTTATTGATAACGCTCATATTGTTTCGCGCCTCCTCCCCCTCTTCCCCAGTTCCTGCACATCAGCGCGAAAATCCATTATGGCCCCCACCATTTCTGACCGCAGCTCACCAAACCAGGACCGCAGTTCTTCTTTGGAGATTTGTACCACGACACTTTTACTTTGCACCTCTTCTAAGGTACCCAGCTGCTCTTCATACTCGGCCTCCATATTCGTCTCGCCTCCCATTTTTTCTCCTTCTTTCTGCTCCCCTCTTATCGCTGCGAACATGTACTCTCGTATATCTGCTGTTTTTTTTTCCTTGCTGTCATTCCACCAGCCTCTGCACCCTCTCACCAAAACAATCCTCTCTGGGGTATTTGGTTCACTTCTGTAGGGGAGATTAGTTACTTTTCTGGGGATGAATGGCGGAGCTCTTTTTTCAGCCGTCCATGCGGTTCGGTGACGTCACCGGAAGTCCCCTACTTTAAATTTCATACTCAGTCAGAGCCTAGTAGCAGCAAAGAGCTTTAATTTAAATCAAATCAGAATGTAGCTTAGCATAAAAGGCAAAACAGGGTCAGTATTCCTTGAGCAATAAATTATTTCTAGACACCTTTACACAGGGGCCTTCTACATACGGGCAAGAGACCTGTGAAATTCTTTAAATAGGTGTTAAAGCCAGGTGACAGATCAAAGGGCCAGTTCAAAAGACTCCTCTATCAAGCAAAGACTGTGTTAATCACTCAGGAAATTGGTCACAGTTTACCTCAGAAGCACAGGTATAAAAAGTTCAACCAGAGTTATGTGCTGCTCAGTCTTGAACTACAAAAGGGGGACTGCTACTTCTAGAGAGAGATATGCAATTGTAAGTATTTACTTCTGGTAAGTTTTTCTTAATCTTGGGGAAAATGTCATTCTTTAGATTAAAGCTGATTAATCTGTGAACCCAGTGTATTTGTTAAATCAGTCAGGACCTAGTAGCAGCAAAGATCTTTCAGTTTAAATTTAAAACACAGAAGAGAGCTTTCTGGTTAAATTTAGAACACAAGACTCCCTCTATCCAAACAAGGACTGTGGGACTCCCCCTGGAGATTGGTCACGGATTACCTTAGAAGCACAGGAAAGAGTACTGTATAGCAGCTAGCTTTTAATAAGCAGTCTTCCTCCCTCCCTCCCTCCCTCACACCCACCCACTCCTGGGGTAATCGTAGCTTTATAGGTTCTTAAACCTCTTAAAGGAAAGGAAGTGCCATATTCACTCTCAGGTGCAGCTGTTTATTCTCATCAGCATTAATTAATCTCAGGTCCTTAATGTAACTTAAGGTGAACAAAGTACATTAAACGTATTAGGTGTAGCTTTATTAGTAAAAGTATCCCCAGCAACCCTTAGTAAGTAAAGAACTTAAATATCTAAACACAACCTTAAAACGAAGATGCAGACAGCAAGATGTGGGCTTTCCAGTCTTTTGCATTAAGTGTCACATGTATGATTTTCTTCCAGTTGGTGAGGGGTCTTACGTGTGCACAAGGTGCAAGGAGCTCTTTGCTCTCAGGGAACAAGTCTGATCTCTGGAGGCAAAAGTAGCAGACTTGGAAGACATAAGGAGGTAAATAGACGAGACCTACAGGGATATAGTCCTGAAGTCCCACCTCCAGTCTGGCAGCATCCCTGTTGCCATGGAGGAGAAGAGAGGTCACGTGACAGGAGAGCATCACCCTGGAATGGCAGGAAGTGATCCTATAGCTAGGACCTGTCCTCCAGGTGATGTAAAAGCCTCTCGCACCAAGGAAGTTTCTTCAGGGCCATGTGCCCATGAGGGAAGGGTTAGGACAGCCGTTATAGTTGGTGATTCGATCATTAGGCATGTAGATGGCTGGGTGGCTAGAGGACGTGAGGATCGCCTGGTAACATGCCTGCCTGGTGCAAAGGTAGCGGACCTCACGCGCCACCTAGACAAGGTCTTAGATAGTGCTGGGGAGGAGTCTGCTGTCTTGGTGCATGCCAGTACCAATGGCATAGGAAAATGTAGTAGGGAGGTTCTGGAGGCTAAATTTAAGCTTTTATGTAGGAAGTTGAAATCCAGAACTTCCAGGGTAGCATTCTCCGAAATGCTTCCCGTTGCACGCACAGGACCCAAAAGGCAGGCAGAGCTCCGGAGTCTCAATGCGTGGATGAGACAATGGTGCAAGGATGAGGGTTTTGGATTTGTTAGGAACGGGAACATTCTGAGGAAAGTAGGGACTTTTCCGAAGGGATGGGCTTCACCTTAACTGGGATGGAACCAGGCTGCTTGCATTAACCTTTAAAAAGGAGATAGAGCAACTTTTTTTTTTTTTTTAAATTGAAATTTATAATTTTACAAAGAAAATCACAAGAGTAATTACTCACACAAGTACAAACTATTACAAAGAAATATAATACTACACCAAAACAAGCCCACATTAAGGGAGGTGAGACATTATATAAATCAAAAGAAAAACCCTCCAACTGGTACCTGGAAAGAAAATCAAAAAACTCCTTTTGAACTAATCAAGAAACCTAAATTAAGACCAAAAACCATTCTATGAATCAAGCCTTGCCTTCCAGAAACTCTAACAATTGTTCAATAGCAAAGAAAATATTATGTTTCCCTTGAAATACCACATGGCATTTACAGGGGAACTTCAAGTAAAATAAAGCCCCCAGAGCCAGGACCCGCGGACGCACCTCCAAAAAGGCCTTCCGACGGATCTGTGTGGCTCTGGAGACATCAGGAAACATTTGTATCAACTGACCACAAAACGTTTCAGCTTTTTTTTTTAAATAAGCATGTAACATCCTCTCCTTGTCCAATTCTGATAAAGTAACTAATAAAGTAGCCCGTTGAGCAATCTCATCCTTGGATGACTCCAAGAAACCTGAAACATCCAAAGTAGATGAAACAACCTTATCATAACCCATAAGTAGAGGACCATTTTCATCTCCCACATTAACAGAGGTCAATTTACTCGATGGCAAATAGATTTTTGACAACCCCATCTCCTCCCCATTAGAAAATAGCAAAACCTCTTTCAAGTATTTATAAAAAAGAATAGGAGATAGGTAATGGGTCTTGGGAAAATTCAACAGCTGTAAATTCCTAGATCGCAAAACTTTTTCTAAATTCTCCTCTTGCCTAAACAATAAAGATACATCTTGAGATAACTTAAAAGGTAACTCTGAGAAGATGGACGAGCCTCCAAAGCTACGGTGGCAGCTTCCAATGTTACCAAACGTTTCTCCTGGTCCTTAAATTTAGACACAGTTTCTTTAGTAAATTCAAAAACTTTTTGAAGAGAAACAGTTAACGAAGACTCCATCCGAGCCACAATAGCCCAAATATCTTTCAAAGTTATGTCAGTAGGGGGAGAAACTTCTGAAGTAGCCGACATAAAAGTAATCACAGATGGAATTGGAGGTGATAAAGTATCTGGCAGTTTATCAAGCTTAAGAAAGGAATCTGACAACAAGCCTGAGCCGACAGCCCCATTACTTGCCTTACGAGGCATAATGGCGGCGTCGGAAGTAGATAAGGGATCCTGAGAGGGAGGAGTTGAAACCCTTATATTCTGAGAGGGGCCGCACAGGGGCGTACTCAGTGTTGACACATTCACAGAGGCGTCGGAAGATGTAGAATCCATTTTCAAAGGATCACCAGTTCGAACATGAGCATCCATAGGACTGAGCACTTTGACCGCCTTGGGCAGAGTAGAAAACACCACTTTCTTTTTCCGCTTCCCCATAACAGTCAACTCTCATGCACCGTAGTGCACCGCCGTGCACCAAAGGGGCAGCACCTGCCCCTTTGGTCACGCCCCTTCGGTGCACTCGCCCAAAGGCGCGCCCGCTAACGCGTCCCGCGTTGGGGCAGCTGATTTTAAATCCCACAGATAGACGCAATCCAATCAGAGAGGGTCTCAGCAGGCACCAGGAACCAATGAAGGTTAAGCAAAGAATCAAACAGGAAATTCTCACACCTCCGAGATAGAGCAACTTTTAAACTAGATAATAGGGGAGACGCCCAAGAGCGCATGGTTCGGAACAATGTATCCTTGAAGGACACTACCAAAAAAATGAAGTTAGGACACATCAGCAGAAAGGTTTCAATAAAGACAAAGGAAGCCTAAATGCCCTTGAGTACAGAGCAGACAGAGCTTAAAGGTTCCAAATTACCTCTGCCTACCGATAACCAGATTAATATGAATAAAATAAAACCTCTAAAATGCTTGTATGCAAATGCTAGAAGTCTACAAAATAAGATGGGGGAGTTAGAATATATAGCACTAAATGACAAGTTAGATATGATTGGTATCTCAGAGACATGGTGGAAGGAGGACAACCAGTGGGACACTGTGATACCGGGGTACCAACTATGTCATAATGATAGAGCTGATCAAATTGGTGGAGGGGTTGCGCTCTGTTAGAAAACGCAACGAGTCACGAAGGATTAAAGTTTTGCAGGAAATAAAATTAACTATAGAATCTCTGTGGATTGAAATTCCATGTAAAAATGGGAAGACAATGGCAGTGGGGTTGTACTATCGACTGCCTGGTCAGAATGAACAAATGGATGATGAAATGCTCAAAGAAATCAGGGAAGCTAACAAACGTTACAGAACAGTAATAATGGGTGATTTCAATGACCCCGGTATTGACTGGGTCAGTGTTACGGCAGGACATGCTAGGGAGATGAAATGACTTCTGCTTGGAGCAGCTGGTTCATGAACCGACCAGAGGGGAAGCCATTTGGACTTAGTCCTTAGTGGAACACCAGATATGGTGCAAGAGATAAGGGTGTTGGAGCCACTTGGCAATAGTGATCATAGCATGATCACGTTTGATTAAATTAATAGAGGAGGCATGGTAAAGAAATCCACAATACTGCTTTTTAACTTTCGAAAGGGAGACTATGATAAAATGAGGAAAATAGTTAAGAAAAAAATAAAAGGAGCAGTTGCATCAAGCTTTAGTGTGTTAAAAATACAGCTGGTCTGGGCTTCTAAGATAGTATTCCACACTTTAAGAAAAGTAGAAGGAAGTCCAAAAAACTGCCAGCATGGTTTAAAGGTGAGGTCAGAGAGGCTGTTGCCAGAAAAGCATCTTTCAGGAAATGGAAAAAAAGTGAAATGACAAACTGGAAATGGCACAAGCACTGGCAAGTTAAATGCAAGGCATTGATAAGGCAGGCAAAGAGAGAATTTGAGAAGAAACTTGCTGTAGAAGCAAAAACGTGTAATAGAGACTTAAGTACATTCATAGAGAGAGTTCTGTGAGAGAGTCCTGTGAGAGAGTCCATTGGACCATTAGATGATAGAGGGGTAAAAGGGGTAGTAAGAGGGGACAAGGCTATAGCGGAGAGACTGAATGAATTCTTTGCTTTGGTCTTTACTGAGAAAGATGTAGGGATGTTACCCATGACTGAAGTGATAGTTAAAGGTGATACTGCGGAAGAATTGAAAGAAATATCGATACACCGGGAAAATGTATTACAACTATTTGATAAACTGAAGAGTAGCAAATCACCTGGACCAGATGGTATACATCCAAGGGTGTTGAAAGAACTGAAATATTTGATTGCAGACCTGCTATTAATAGTCTGTGAACTATCATTAAAATCTGTAATACCTGAAGATTAGAGGATGGCCAATGTAACGGCAGTTTTTAAAAAGGGTTCCAGGGGTAATCCAGGAAGCTACAGACCGGTGAGCCTGAGGTCAGTACTGGGAAAAATGGTAGAAACCATCATAAAGAACAAAATTACTCAACCTGTAGATAGTCATGGCTTAATGGGAGACAGCCAACATAGCTTTAGATAAGGACGATCTTGTCTTACTAATCTGTTATGTTTTTTTGAAGGTGTGAATAAATAGGTAGACAAAGGTGAGTCGGTTCATCTAGTGTATCTTAATTTTCAGAAAGCCTTTGATAAGGTCCCTCATCGGAGACCTTTGGCAAAACTAAAAAGTCATGGGATAGGAGGCAATGTACTATTGTGGATCAGAAATTGGTTAAAAGATAGAAAGCAGAGGGTAGGTCTAAATGGCCAATTTTCCCAATGGAAAAATGTGAATAGTGGAGTACCGCAGAGATCTGTGCTGGGTCCGCTGCTTTTTGGCATATTCATAAATGACCTGGAAAAAGTAATTACGAGTGAGGTTATCAATTTGCAGATGACACAAAACTATTTAAAGTTGTTAAAACCCAAGAGGATTGTGGAAAATTGCAAGAGGATCTTGATAAATTGGAAGACTGGTCATCCAAATGGCAGATGAAATTTAATGTGGACAAGTGCAAAGTTTTGAACCTAGGGAAGAACAACCCAAACTATGGTTACACGATGCAAGGTTTCACATTGGGAACCACCACCCAGCAAAAAGATTTAGGCGTCATCGTGGATAACATGTTAAAACTCTCCGCCCAGAGTGCAGTGGCTGCCAAGAGAGCAAATAGAATGCTATGTATCATATGAAAAGGAATGGAAAATAAAACAAAGGATATTATAATGCTTCTGTATCGTTCCATGGGGTGACCGCACCTTGAATATTGTGTGCAAATCTGGTCACCGTATTTTAAAAAGGATATAGCATTATTAGAAAAGGTACAGAGAAGAGCCACCAAAATGGTAAAGGGGATGGAAGGATACTCCTATGAAGAGAGGCTAAAAAGGTTAGGGCTCTTCAACCTGAAAAAGAGACGGCTGAGGGGAGATATGATAGAGGTCTATAAATTAATGAATGGAGTGGAATAGGTAAACGTAGGTATACGTAGATCGATTGTCTACATCAGGGGTCTCAAACTCAAATTGCTTTGAGGGCCAAATGAGGACTTGTAAAATAACCCGGGGGGCCGCATGAGACGTGGGACCTCATTTGCATAAGGGACCTCATTTGCATAAATATTTGCATAATGTTACCATACCCTAACTTTTAGTAAACATGCCTCTTAATGAGTGCATGAATAAAGAAAGACTAAAAGATTTCTACATTACTATAATCCAGTGGCAACCGCCAGGCACATTAGGAACTACTACAAACAAACACTGCCCATTTAGAACCCATAGCAAACCCGCCATATCCTAACAGCACTACCAGGACTCACAAAGCACCATACCCTACCTATCAAAAGGCAACACTGCAAATATTAAATCAATACATTTCAGAGAATAACAATACATGACCTACTGGGGACAGAGAACAAGTAGCAATGTCAAATAGGAATTACATAAACAGAATACCTCAGCTCAGTTACACATGCAGAATACACCATCACCAAACAAGGAACCAAATTTAGAAACAAGACAATTTAAACTGGGACCCCCCCAAAAGCCAAACTTGGAATGTACAACAACACTGTAGAAATAAAACTATAAATTAATTTCCTCTTGTACTAAACAAAGCGCAGGCGTTATTGATGCACATTTCCCAGAACTGACATATTCCAGTTAATAAATTCAAAATAAAGATATTTTTCTACCTTTTGTGCATTTTTTTTCAGTTCCAGCCACTTTCTTCTGGTTTCTTCGTGCCTTCTGCTAACTCTCCATCGTCTGCTGTCCATTTGTCCTTCTCTCTTCTAGCTTTTTCCATTCTCCCTCTACATCTGCTTTAACATATTAATCTTTCTCCTTTTGCTCTTTCCTCATTCCTATTTTCATCCACTCAAATTTTACCCCTCCATCCTCAATCCCCACTTACCTGGCCAATTGTAGATTTGTCTTCCCTCCCACACAAAATATTTTCCCCTCTCCATTTCACTCTCCCAGCTCCATCCCATTCTAATCCTCCCCCAACATCAGCTCCCTTCTAGTTCCAGTCCCACACAGCACCCCCTCCCTTCTAGTCACTGCATCAGCCCATTTTCAGTCCTAGCCCCCCATCAGCCCATTTCCAATCGTAGCTCCCCCCCATCAGCCCATTTCCAGTGCTAGCTCCCTCCCCTCACAGCCCATTTCCATTCCAAGCCCCCCTCCCCATCAGCCATTTGCAGTTCAAGCCCCCCTTCCACTCAGCCCATTTCCAGTCCTAGCAGACCCCCCAGCCTATTATCAGTCCTAGCTCCCCCATAGCCGATTACCAGTCCTAACCCCCCATAGCCCACTTCCAGTCTTACCCCTCATAGCCCATTACCAGTCCTAACCCCCCCCCCATCACCCCATTTTCAGTTACCCCCTCATAGGCCATTACCAGTACTAACCCCCCCCCCATCACCTCATTTTCAGTGTTACCCCCAACACCCCATTTTCAGTTACCCCCTCATAGGGCATTACCAGTACTAACCCCCCCCCCCATCACCTCATTTTCAGTGTTACCCCCATCACCCCATTTTCAGTTACCCCCTCATAGGTCATTACCAGTACTAACCCCCCATCACCCCATTTTCAGTGTTACCCCCATCACCCCATTTTCAGTTACCCCCCTCATAGGCCATTACCAGTCCTAGCCTTCCCCCCCCCCCCATAGCCCATTACCAGTCCTAACCCCCCTCCCACCATCAGCCAAATTAGATGAAAAAAAAAATGTATATTTGCTGCTGCTGCAGTATTAAGCGTCCCGCGGGCCCCTCTGCCTGGTCCTCTCCTCCCTGCAGCATTCAGCTCCAAAAGCGGCGGCTTTCAGAGCCGCGACGAGCGTGAGTTTCTCTCGCGCGGTTCTGAAGACTCTCGCGCTGCTCTTCAGAACCGCGCGAGAGAAACTCTCTCTCTTCGCGGCTCTGAAAGCTGCCGCTTTTGGAGCTGATACTGCAGGGAGGAGAGGACCAGGCAGAGGGGCCCGCGGGACGCTTAATACTGCGGCGGCAAGTTTGGAATTTTTTTTTTTTTACTCGCCGGTACTTCGCGGGCCGCACAAGATGCTCTCGCGGGCCGCATGTTTGAGACCCCTGGTCTACATCATCAGAATATAGAAAGACTAGGGGACATGCAATGAAGCACAGGGTAACCTATTTAACACTAATAAGAGAAAATATTTTTTCATTTAACATGAAATCAAACTCTGGAATTTGTTACCCGAGGATGTAGTAAAAGCTGTTAGTGTAGCTGGGTTTAAAAAAGGTTTGGACAAGTTCCTGGAGGAAAGGTCCATAAACCATTATTAAAAGGGACCCAGGATATCACTGCTTGACATTCTCTTTTGGGGAGACTGCTAGGTAATTGTGACCTAGATTGGCCACTGTTGGAAACAGTATTGGGGCAAGCAGTAGATTTCCCAGGGCCCTCTTTAAATGGTTTATGGACCTTTCCTCCATGAATTTGTCCAAACCTTTTTAAACCCAGCTACACTAATAGCTTTTATCACATCCTCTGGTAACAAATTCCAGAGTTTGAGTGAAAAAATATTTACTCTTATTAGTCTTAAAAGGATCTCCAGGAACAAGCAGGAATGTAGTCTTCACATAGTAACATAGTAACATAGTAGTTGACGGCAGATAAAGACCAGCATGGTCCATCCAGTCTGCCCAGCGAGATGGCAAGAGTAGGTGCACCTGTCGCTCCGCGCAGGCCACCCCTCTCCATATCCTTGTTCAGGGGTAAACCCACCACTCCATATAGGACACCCCTATTTGTTGAGACGTTATATGGTTCGGAAGTTAGATGGTTCGGAAGTTAGATGGTACCGTTTATTTTGTTTTTTTTTTCCTATTTCTGTAAAGGGATCCTCTGTGTTTGTCCCATGCCTTTTTGAATTCCGTCACCGTGTTCGCCCCTACCACTTCCATCGGGAGGGCATTCCAAGCATCCACCACCCTTTCAGTGAAAAAATATTTCCTGACATTGCCTTTCAATTTACCCCCTTGCAGTTTCATGTTATGCCCTCTAGTTTTACAGGTTCCCCGTCTCTGGAAGAGGTTTGTTTGTTCATCATTTCTCTTTAAGTATTTAAAGGTCTGAATCATATCTCCCCTGTGCCTCCTTTCCTCCAAGGTATACATATTTAGGTCTTCAAGTCTCTTCTCATAAGGCTTCTGACGCAGGCTCCAAATCATTTTGGTCGCCTTCCTCTGAACAGTCTCCAGTCTTTTTACATCCTTTGCAAGATATGGTCTCCAAAACTGAACGCAGTATTCCAAGTGAGGCCTCACCAGTGACCTATACAGTGGCATAAGTACCTCTTCTTTTCTGCTGGTAATCCCTCTTTGTATGCAGCCCAACATCCTCCTGGCTTTTGCCACCGCCTTGTTGCACTGTTTTGCCACCTTGAGATCAGCAGAGATAATCACACCAAGGTCTTTTTCCTGAACTGTGCATACCAACCTTTCTCCCCCTATCTTGTACATTTCTCTTGGATTTCTGCTACCCAAGTGCATGACACTGCACTTTTTTGCATTAAATCGTAGTTGCCAAGCTTTAGACCAGTCTTCCAGCTTTTGTAGATCTTTCTTCATGTTAACCACTCCCTCAGGGGAGTCCACTCTGTTGCAAATTTTTGTGTCGTCTGCAAAAAGACAGACTTTTCCATTCAGTCCTTCAGCAATATCACTCACAAATACATTGAACAGTGCCGGGCCCAGGACCGAACCCTGGGGCACCCCGCTAATCACCTTCCTCTCATCCGAGTGAGCTCCATGTACAATCACCTTCTGTCGTCTGTCAGTCAGCCAATTTCTAATCCAGTTTACCATCTTGGGACCCATCCCCAAGCTACTGAGTTTGTTGATAAGCCTCCTATGAGGAACAGTATCAAAGGCTTTGCTGAAATCCAGGTAGATGACATCCATTGCATGCCCCTGATCTAGTTCCCTCGTCACGCAGTCAAAGAACTCGATCAGATTTGTCTGGCAAGATCGTCCTTCGGTAAAACCATGTTGCCTCGGGTCTTGCAAGCTGTTGGTTTTCAGAAAGTTCACTATTCGCTCTTTCAGGAGCGCCTCCATTACTTTTCCTGCCACCGAGGTAAGGCTCACGGGTCTGTAGTTTGACACTTCTTCCCTGTCACCACTTTTGTGTAGAGGTACGACATCAGCCATTCTCCAGTCCTGAGGAACCTCTCCTGTTTCCAAGGATCTGTTGAAGACATCCTTTAACGGTCCTGCAAGAACCTCTCTGAGCTCTTTCAGTATCCTGGGATGTATCCCATCCGGTCCCATGGCTTTGTCCACTTTCAGTTTAGCAAGTTGTTCTAACACCTCCTCTGCTGTGAATGGTGTGGTATCCACTTCATTCCCATTCCTATACTTGGGAGTCACAGCTGGTCCATCCCCAGGATCCTCTTTAGTAAACACAGAGCAGAAGTAATTGTTTAGCAATTTTGCTTTTTCAGTGTCACTTTCCACGAGTCCTTTCCCAGCACTTCTGAGTCCTGCAATTCCAACTCTGATCTTTTTCCTTTCCCGAATATACCTGAAGAAATTTTTGTTGCCACCCTTAACATCTTTAGCCATTTTTTCCTCTGCCTTTGATTTTGCTATCCTTATTTCTCGTTTTGTCTCTTTGAGTTTGATCCTGTATTCATTTCTGTGTTCTTCGGTCTGCAAGCTTTTGAATTTTGCAAAAGTTGTGTTTTTTGCCTTTATATGAGCAGCCACCTCTTTGGAAAACCAAATAGGTTTCCTTCTCCTCTTGCTTTTATTTACTTTTCTTACATATTTATCTGTTGCTCCTTTCAATGCCTCCTTTAGTTTAGCCCATTGCAATTCCACTTCCTTTATCTCTTCCCACCCCGTCATCTCCTCCTTTACATACTCTGCCATTTGATTGAAGTTAGTGTATTTGAAGTTTAGGACTCTGAGCTTGCTATGATTGGCCTGTGCCATGGCTTTTATTTCAAACCACACCGTGTGATGGTCGCTGTTGCTCACAGGGGCACTCACGCAGACATTTGACACACTATCACCGTTGGTGAGCACTACATCCAGCGTTGAGCTTTCCCTGGTTGGTTCCATCACCATTTGTCTAAATAATGCATCTTGGAGAGCATCCACAATTCTTTTGCTTCTTTCCAGATGTGCAGAAGGAGTAATCCAATCCACATCAGGTAGATTAAAGTCACCCAATATGATTGCTTCCCCCTTTGATGCTATCTTGGCAATATCTCTAATCAATTCATTGTCTCTCTCTTCAATTTGAGTCGGAGGTCTATAGACTACAGCAATATGGATGACAGTGCCATCTCCTCTCTCCAACGCAATCCAGAGCGCTTCTTCTTTTCCCCATGTCCCCTGCATTTCAGTAGCTTTAATATTGCTTTTGACATACAAGGCTACTCCTCCTCCTCCTTTTCCATTTTCTCGGTCCCTCCTGAATAGATTATAGCCAGCTATGGCTATATCCCAATCATGTGATTCATTAAACCATGTTTCTGTAATGGCCACAATGTCCAAGTCTGTTTCTGCCGTTAGGGCTTCCAGGTCTGGAATTTTGTTGGCTAAGCTTCGAGCATTTGTGCTCATTGCTTTCCAGCACTTTCCTGGCTTGTGTGTATTTTGCATTGATTTTGTTCTGCCCACTTCCTCCCACATGTTTTTGATGTGTGGTTTAAAAGTGTGGCTGTTTCTGATGTTGTTCTGCTTTTGTTGGGGGTGGCATGCAGATGTTGACCTTCCACATCCGTCACCCCCTTTTCCTAGTTTAAATGCATGTCCACATGCTGCCTGAATTTTTCACTTAGGATTCTTTTCCCTGTGGAAGAGAGATGTAGTCCATCAGCACAGTATAGTCTCTTGTTGATCCATCTGTTGTCCCAGTTGCCAATAAATCCGAATCCTTCTTCTCTGCACCAGGTCAGGTCATATATGGGTACGTCGGTATCGACGGAGCCTGCGCGGGAACGCTCCCCAGCGTCCAACCAGGAAGCTTTTGGGAGCATCCCACAGCGCCTGCGTGCTGCCTTCCCGCCTTTCCCAACTGTCTCTCTCCAGTTCTTCGTTTTCCGCGTAGCCAGCAGGTCGTGTTCCTATCACCGCAGAAAATTTTCCTTCTTTTTGTGGTCACGTCTGCCTTCCTCGATGCTTTACCAACTCTGCCGATTCTTTTCTTTACTTCTTTATTTCTTTTCTAAAAAAAAAAAAAAAAAATCCTTAGTTTTCCCCAATTTTTTTTTTTAGGTGCACATGCCATTTTGGGCCTTAGGCCCAAGATATTTTTCCATAATGGAAAAACCCTCCGGTTTTAAAAAGTGCATCAAGTGTGGCGGTACCATTTCCGTCACCGACACTCATGAGTGGTGTCTGAAATGTTTAGGTCCTAACCATTCCATCTTGGAGTGTATGGCCTGTGCCATGATGTCCAAGAGAGGTCGACAGAACCGAGCCACCAAGCTCAGTACCCTGTTTCCCTCTGGTGCAGCTTCGGTGGCATCGACGTCTTCCAGGGCTTCGTCTTCCTCCCGTGGATCTCAGGTAACTAAACATAAGTCTAGCCGGTCCTCAAAGGGTAGATCTCCTTCTAAGCATCGAGATGCCTCTGGCGTTGCCCTCGATCATTTCACACCGGCAAAATTGCCCTGGCAGGAGGCTTCGGCTTCCAAAGCATTATCGGGGCTCCAGGATGTTCTTGAGGCCTCGACCTCGGCAGAACTACTGGTGCCATGCTCTGGGGTACTGGTGGTTCTCTCCGGTACCGACACATAAGCATCGGCAGCATCGATAGACCAGAGAGTACTGGCTATTGAGCGCAGTCTGGCGGCTCTCCTTGCAGCGTCGACGCCCTCGGAACCGCGTCAGACTTTTCTACCGGTACCGATATCATCGACTAAGGTGGCCGCATTGCTGGCACCCAGTCATCCGATGCCCTCCGGTACCGATACTCCAGTACCGATTACTCCCGGTACCGACTTCGGTTGGTACGCGTATCGGGCTTTTCAAGAGCATCCTGACAGAAGATACTTCGAGTCCTCAGAAGAGTCTGAAGATTCTGACAGTTCTGTCGATGCAGGAAATCTTCTCCCAGAGGAGCCTTCCTCCCCTAAACGTAGGATGTCCCCTCCAGAGGACATTTCCTTTCAAGATTTCATCGGAGGTGGCTCGAGGTCTGTCTATTACTGTGGCACCTGAAACAGAGCCCAGAGCAAAGGAGTTGGAAATTTTACAATATCCTAAAACTCCTAAGGAGGCAGCTACCTTGCCCATCCATGAGATCTTGTATGATCTCATGTTGAGAATGTGGGAGACACCTCTTACCACCTCTCCTCATTCTCGTAGACTGGATACTCTGTATCGAGTCCCTCCTTGTCCTGGATTCCAAAAAACTCAGCTTCCTCACCACTCTATTGTAGTGGAATCAGCTATGAGAAGGATCAAGAGTGCAAAGAGGCATGCCTCTATTCCTCCAGGACGTGAGTGCAGAACTCTGGATGCTTTTGGACGTTGTGTCTTCCAAGCTTCCATGCTTTCTGCCAGGATCAGTTCCTATAGTCTATACATGGGAATGTTCCTGAAGGAAGTCACTTACAGGCTTTGAGTCCTATTCTCCCTGACAATAGACAGGATTTTCTCACATTGCTCAAACATGCCCAAGATGTTTCAAAATTTATCAACCGTGCAGCTTTTGACTGCTTTGAGTGCATAAGCAGAACCTTGGCTATTGCTATAGGTGCATGTAGGATTGCTTGGCTCCAAGCATCTGATCTGGAGCTCTGGGTTCAAGACAAACTGGGAAATATTCCTTGTACTGGTGAGAACCTGTTTGGTAGAGATTGGCAAGAGAGAGCCAACGAGATGGATGCTGAAAACTCCACCTTGGACAGACTGTCCAAGTCTTCAGCTGATCCTGCAAGAAAAATCTTTTAAGAAACCATTCTTTTCTAAAAAGAAAAAAATGTATCCTGCTTATTCTCAGCAGGCACGTTCTGCAGGTCAACCTGTCCGGAAAACTCAGCAACCACCCAAACAAAGGAGGGCGAAGACTGTTAAGCCTCAACCGTCTCAGCAGTCTCAGCCTCCACAAGGTCTTTGACTTTCATCTAGAGAACTTAGCCTTCCTGGCCCTCAATGGACCAGAGCCTTCCACCATTCCAGGAAGGTTATGCCATTTTGCCCCCAGGTGGGAGCAGATAACAGCAGAGCATTGGACACTCCATTATCAGGGATACAAGCTGCACTCTCTGTGCATGCCCCCTCCCACAATGGTAAGACAGTTCACTTCTCAGACCTCTCTCATCAATCTGTTAGATCAAGAGGTCTCTACACTTCTTGCCCAAGGGGCAATAGAAGAAGTACCCATTCATCATCAGGGTGCAGGGTTCTACTCCCCCTATTTCCTTATCCCAAAGAAAATAGGGGGATACAGACCTATCTTGGACCTCAGAGAATTGAACAAATTCCTGTTCAAAGAGAAATTCAAAATGATTTCTCTAGGAACTCTGCTGCCATACCTTCAGAGTCAGGATTGGCTTTGTTCTCTAGATCTCAAGGATGTGTACACCCATGTTCTCATACATCCAACTCACAGAAGGTTCCTTCGGTTCCTTTTCCAGGGAAAGCACTTCCAATACAGGGTGCTTCCTTTTTGTCTGGCCTCAGCTCCAAGAGTGTTCACAAAATGCATGGCTGTGGTAGCAGCATTTCTCCGCACATAGGCATATTTGTCTTCCGTTACTTAGACGACTGGCTCATTCGAGCCCCATCAGTCAGAGGCCAGAAATTCCCTATCTTGCACGATGCGTATCCTTCAGTATTTGGGTCTAGTTATAAACATCCTAAAATCCAGTCTAACTCCCCCTCAGTCTTTAGAGTTCATAGGAGCTTTGCTGGATACCAAAAGGGCAAGGGCCTATCTCCCCCAGGTCCGTTGCCTTCGCATGGTGCAGTTAGCTTCTCAAACAGTGCTAAAACCTTCCCTCACTGCCTGAGAAATGTTACAACTACTAGGCCACATGGCATCCACAGTGCATGTGGTTCCTTACGATCGCCTCCATATGAGAGCAGCACAGTGGACTTTATCCACCCAATGGACCCAGGCATCAGGATGCCTGTCAGACAAAATAGCAAGCACAAGTCTTATTTTGTCCCTCCAATGGTGGCAGTCCACTCAAAACCTGTTGCTGGGGTCCCCTTTTCAACAACCCTTACCCCAGGCAACTCTCACAACAGATGCTTCACCACTGGGTTGGGGAGCTCATCTACAAGACCTCTCCACCTGGACTCCACAGGAGACTCATCTGCATATCAATCTCTTAGAGCTCAGAGCAATCTTCCTTGCTCTTCGAGTGTTCCATACCCTGCTCAGCTACAAGACAGTCCTCATTCATACGGACAATCAGGTAGCCATGTTCTATGTGAACAAGCAAGGAGGAACAGGCTCTGTCGCTTTGCAACGAAGCTTTGCAACTATGGGTCCTCGATAGAGAGCATCATATTCATCTCCTGGCAGTGTATCTCCCAGGCATACAAAACTCTTGGGCAGATAGACTCAGTCGAGTTCTGCTTCCACACGCATGGTCTCTCCATCCAGACCAGGTGGCCAAGATTTTTCAGATTTGGGGAACCCCGGACGTAGACCTTTTTGCAAGTCCGTTGAATGCCAAACTTCCCCGGTTCTGTTCCAGAATTCCGGCTCAGGACTTTCAGGCCAGGGATGCCTTCCTCTTTCACTGGGGTCAGGACTTCCTTTATGCCTTTCCGCCCATTTCCCTAATTCCCAAAACCCTATTCAAGCTTCAGAGACAGAGACCATATGATTCTCATAGCACCACATTGGCCACGGCAAGTGTGGTACCCTCTGCCTCTACAACTCTCTCAAGCTCCCTCCCTAGAGTTTGGGTCTACTCAAGATCTCCAGTCTCAGGAGTTCGGAATGTTATGGCATCCCATTCCCCAATCCCCAATGTTGATTGGCACATTCCTGCTGCAGTATCATCTAGAAGTAAGGAGATCCTGGATTCTCTACAGGGAGAACTATTCAGGCAATTGGTAACAGACCCCACATGTGAAGGGGCCATGTGGACTTGGTGCTTACCAATGGTGAAAGTGTTTCTGATGTTATAGTGGGAGATCATTTTGCATCCAGTTATCACCAGATGGTGTGGTTCAGTGTTAAGACTAGGGCTGTTAGAATCCATTCAAAGGGGAGGATCTTAGACTAACTTTGCGAAGATGGGCCAATACCTCAGGGAGTCGTTAATTGGATGGGAACAGTTGAGGAATGTAGAAAAACAGTGGGCAAAACTGAAAGGGGATATTTTAACGGGCAAACAACCTTTTTGTTAAAATGGTAAATAAAGGTAAAAGGAAAAGGAGACCGCTATGGTTTTCGAAAGAAGTAGCTGAAAAAGTAAAGAAAAAGAGGGAGGCCTTCATGAAATACAAGAGATCACAGAGAGAGAAAGACAGGCATCTGTATTTGGAAGCTAGCAAAGTAGTCAAGAAGGCAAATATTCAAAAGGAGGAGGAAATAGCCAATGCAATAAAATGGGGGGATAAGACATTTTTCAGATATATTAGTGAGAAGAGGAAGGGCAAGAATGGTATTGTCAGACTCAAGGGTGCAGGGGAGGAATATGTAGAAGCTGATAAGGATAAAGCGGAATTGCTTAACAAATATTTTTGTTCTGTGTTCACAGATGAAGAACCAGGAGCAGGACCTTAGAAAACACCCACAAATAGGAACAGAAGCAATGGACATCTTGAACAATTTTCAAAAGACTGTGTTCATGATAAACTATCTCAACTTAAAGTAGACAAAGCAATGGTACCGGATGGGATACACCCTAGAATACTGAGGGAACGTTGGGACGTTCTAGCAGCTCCACTGACTGACCTTTTCAATGCCTCGTTGGAGTCGGTAGTGGTGCCAAAGGACTGGAGAGAGGCTCATGTGGTGCCTTTACACAAAAGCGGAAGTAAGGATGTGGTTGAAAACTACAGGCCGGTTAGTTTAACTTTGGTGATGAGTAAATTATTGGAAAAGCTGCTGAAAGAGAAAATAGTGAGGTTTCTGGAGTCCAGCGGATTACAGGATCCGAGGAAGCATGGATTCACCAGAGGCAGGTCTTGTCAGACAAATCTGATTGATTTCTTTGACTGGGTGACCAGGAAGTTGGACCGAGGGAGAGACCTAGATGTGGTGTATTTAGTTCTCCAGGACCAAGCAGGAAGTCAGTCCTCACTTATGGGTGACGTCGGCGCCGACGGAGCCCTCGCGGAGCAATTTTCCCCAGCTTTCAAAGAAAGCCTTTGGGAATTGCAGCGCGCATGCGCGGTCGTCTTCCCGCCCGAGGGTGCCATCTTAGCCAGTCTTCTTTTTTCCGCGGAGCCCTACAGACGTCCCCGTCTTGTCCCCGCGAAAAAGTTGATTTTCTTCTTTATTTTATCCTTTTTTCTTTCGGTTCGACGCCGATCTTTTTCCCGCCGGACTCGCGACGCCGGTCTCGAGTCCTCTTACTTTTTTCGGCCTCTATGTCTTTCCGTACCTCGACGACTGGCTCATCAGAGCAGCGTCGGCTCAGGAGGTCACCAACGCCACCTGCCGCACGGTGACTCTGCTGCAGCACTTGGGCTTTGTTATAAACTTCGCAAAGTCCACTTTGCTCCCCTCACAGGATCTCGAGTTCATCGGCGCAAGGCTGCACACTCCTCAGGCGCGAGCATACCTACCGCTCGACAGGGCTCAACGGCTCATGGACCTAGCCGACCGCTTTCGCAGCCAGCCCCTGGTCTCCGCCAGGCGCTTCCTGAGACTGCTCGGCCATATGGCTTCCACCGTCCATGTGACCCCCAATGCCCGCCTGAATATGCGGTCTGCTCAATGGTGTCTTCGCCAGCAGTGGCGACAAGCCACGGGCGACCTAGCAGACCTAGTGCGCGTCTCCGAGCCGCTGGTCTCGTCTCTCCGGTGGTGGCTCCGGCAGCCGAACCTGATATTCGGAATGCCTTTCCAGTCACCTCAGCCGACCCGGGTGCTGACCACCGATGCATCCCTCCTGGGCTGGGGAGCACATTGCCAAGAGGCACGTACTCAGGGCCTCTGGACCACGTGGGAGTCTGCTCAGCAGATCAACTTCCTGGAGCTCAGGGCGATCCGCCTAGCTCTCAAAGCCTTCTCCCACCTGACTTCCCAACAGTCCGTCCTTGTCCAGACGGACAATCAAGTTGCCATGTTCTACGTGAACAAGCAGGGGGGCACGGGCTCCTTCCTCCTCTGCCGGGAGGCACAGAAGCTCTGCTCTTGGGCCGTCAGTCACGGCATTCTCCTCAAGGCAGTTTATCTCCCGGGCCAAGAAAATTGCCTTGCAGACAAACTCAGCAGGGTCCTCCAGCCGCACGAGTGGCGTCTGGATCCCTTGGTAGTTCAGAAGCTCTTCCTCAAGTGGGGTCTCCCCACGGTGGATCTCTATGCCAGTCCTCACAACCGGCAGCTTCCTCGCTTCTGCTCTCGTCAGCCACACCCCCTTCGGGTTGCGGCGGACGCCTTTCTGATTTCATGGTCGGGGAGCCTTCTGTACGCTTTCCCTCCCATCCCGCTAGTCTCTCGGACTCTTTTCAAGGTTCTCCGAGACAAAGCCTTCATGATCCTGGTGGCCCCTCGCTGGCCCAGGCAGCCGTGGTTTCCGCTCCTGCTGCAACTGGCGGTGGAGGATCCAATCCCTCTGGGGATACAACCGGATCTCCTCACTCAGGATCAGGGGTCCCTCCTGCACCCCAACCTCAGGTCTCTCAACCTCATGGCCTGGCTGCTGAGAGGGTAGTCCTTGCTCCCCTTCTCCTGCCGGCGGAGGTGGAGGAGGTCGTCTTGGCTTCGCGACGGCCTTCTACCCGCAAATGCTACGCCCTTAAATGGCGTCGCTTTGCAGTCTGGTGTACCCAACAGTCTCAGGATCCCTTCTCCTGCCCGGTGTCGGTGATCTTGCAGTACTTGCTGCACCTCTCTAATCTGGGACTTAAGTCCAACTCCGTCAAAGTTCACCTCAGTGCTCTTTCAGCACATCATGTGCCGGTGGACGGCAGACCTCTCTCCAACGACCCTCTCGTAGCGAGGTTTCTCCGAGGTCTCCTTCTACTTAAACCACCTCTGCGCCCGCCAGCGCCTGACTGGGACCTGAATGTGGTTTTGCAGCGGATCACCTGTCCGCCTTTTGAACCTATGGCTACCTGTTCTCTCCGTTTTCTGTCTTGGAAAACACTGTTCTTGATAGCCCTCACTTCCGCTAGACGCGTAAGTGAATTGCAGGCCCTCGTGTCTGATCCCCCTTACACTAGGTTCTACAAGAATAGGGTGGTCCTACGGACTCATCCGAAATTTCTGCCTAAAGTGGTCTCCCCTTTTCACATCAATCAGGAGGTGGTACTTCCAACCTTCTTTCCCAGACCACACTCCAGCCGAGCTGAGACGGTCCTCCATACCCTGGACTGTAGAAGGGCTCTGAACTTCTACCTTGACCGTACGCGGGAGCACCGTAAAGCTGCTCAGCTTTTTGTGTCTTTTGACCCCAATAGATTGGGGCTCCCGGTCTCCAAGCGTACTCTGTCCATCTGGGTTGCGGACTGTATCTCTTGGGCTTATGGGGCAGCCGGACTCTCCTTAGAAAGTCGAGTCACGGCTCATTGCGTTCGGGCAAAGGCCACGTCAGTGGCTTACCTCCGCTCTGTTCCGCTGGCAGACATCTGCCGGGCCGCTACTTGGTCTTCGAGCCAGACTTTTGCGATCCATTACTGTCTCGAGAGGGAGTCCCGTAGGGACATTGCTTTCGGACAGGCAGTCCTCCGTAATCTCTTTGAGGTCTGAGCAACTCCTGCCCTCCATCCCGGATGTGGGCTACCGGTGGGTGATAATTCAGCGAAGATTCTATCCTTCTGTGCTGCTGAGCTAGAAGGAGCTCATTTTTGTGCTTAGGGTCTCCGGTAGCCTTGAGCTTGGGAGTCCCATAAGTGAGGACTGACTTCCTGCTTGGTCCTGGAGAAAGCGTAGTTACTCACCTGTAACAGGTGTTCTCCAGGAGCAGCAGGAATCAGTCCTCACTACCCTCCCTCCTCCCCTTGGAGTTGCAATCGTCTGCTTATGTTCTTTTTGCAAATTTTTATGCTGTCTTTTTAGCTATGTCATCTGACTGGCTAAGATGGCACCCTCGGGCGGGAAGACGACCGCGCATGCGCGCTGCAATTCCCAAAGGCTTTCTTTGAAAGCTGGGGGAAAAATTGCTCCGCGAGGGCTCCATCGGCGCCGACGTCACCCATAAGTGAGGACTGATTCCTGCTGCTCCTGGAGAACACCTGTTACAGGTGAGTAACTACGCTATTTCAGTAAAGCCTTTGACACTATTCTTCACAGGCGACTTATAAACAAACTGAGCACCCTAGGGATGGACCCTAAAGTTACTGCTTAGGATAGAAATTGGTTGGGTGGGAGGCGACAAAGAGTACAAGTAAATGGAGCTCACTCTGAGGAGAAGGATGTTATCAGTGGTGTGCCCCAGGGATCTGTCCTTGGTCCTATTCTTTTTAACATCTTTGTTAGTGATATAGCAGAAGGGCTTTCAGGTAAGGTTTACCTCTTTGTGGATGATACCAAAATCTGCAATAGAGTAGACACCCAGGAAGGGGTAGATAACATGAGGAGGGATCTAGCTAAGCTTGAAGAATGGTCTAGAATTTGGCAGCTGGGATTTAATGTTAAAAAACGTAAGGTCCATCCAAGGGAGCAATATAGTATAGGGGGTGAAGTACTTTTGTCCACTAAAGAAGAGCGGGACCTAGGCGTGGTTGTGTCTGATGATCTTAAAGTAGCTAAACAGGTAGAAAAGGTGACGGCAAAAGCTAGAAGGATGCTTGGGTGCATACGGAGAGGAATGGCTAGCAGAAAAAAGGTGATAATGCCTCTGTATAAGTCTTTAGTGCGACCTCATTTGGAGTATAGTGTGCAATTCTGGAGACCACACCTTCAAAAGGATGTGAACAGGATGGAGTCAGTGCAGAGGGTGGCTACTAAAATGATTAGTGGTCTTCATTATAAAGCATATGAGGACAGACTGAAGGATCTTAATATGTACACCTTAGAGGAAAGGCGGGATAGAGGTGATATGATTGAGATGTTTAAATACCTCCGTGGCATAAATGTTCAGGGAGAGAGCCTCTTTCAATTGAAAGCAAGTTCTGCTAAAGGGAAAATGGGATGAGGGTGAAGGGAGATAGATTCTGGAGTGATATGCGGAAATATTTCTTTACGGAAAGAGTAGTGGATCCGTGGAATAGTCTCCCAGTGGAGGTGGTAGAGATGAGGACAGTAACTGAATTCAGAAAAGCATGGGACAAACACAGAGGATCTCTAAAGGTAAAAAGGGGACTGTTGTAGTTATGGAAGAACAGACTAGATAGAAAAAGACCACATGGCCTATCGTCATATTTCTGTGTTTCTATGTTTTTAATCCCTGCATCTCAGGGCTTGGTTGCTGAAGGCCTAGATCCTCATGATCTTAACCTTCCTCAGCCAGTAAGAGATATCCTTTATGCTTCCAGGAAGCCTTCCACAAGACGCTCTTATGCTTTCAAGTGGAAAAGGTTTACCATATGGTGTTCGCAAAAGGGTCTTAACCCCCGTGCGATACTCTAGTAATGATTCCAGAGGTATCTCCTTCATTTATCCAATGCAGGACTTAAGACTAACTCATTAAGAGTCCATTTTAGTGCCATTGCAGCTTCTTTCAAGCCTCTGAATGGACAACCTATTTCCTCCCATCCTCTTGTAGCAAGATTTATGAGAGGCTGCCTTCTAACCAAGCCCTCCATTAGGCCACCTCCAGTGGCATGGGATTTAAACCTAGTTCTTGGTCAGCTCATGAAGCCGCCTTTCGAACCTTTGGTTACTACATCATTGAAATTCCTTTCTTGGAAAGTTATCTTTCTCATGGCAATCACATCAGCATGCTGCATCAGTGAGTTGCAAGCACTAGTAGCTGATCCACCTTACACAAAGTTCCATCATGACAAGGTAGTCCTTAGGACTCATCCACACTTCATGCCGAAGGTGGTCTCGCCTTTCCATTTAAACCAAGCGGTTTACCTGCCTGTCTTTTTTCCAAGGCCTCATGCATCTAATGCAGAAAGGAATCTTCATACTTTAGACTGTAAAAGAGCTTTAGCCTTTTACTTGCAAAGAACACAGCAACATAGAAAGTCCTCTCAACTCTTTGTTGCTTTTGATCCTTCTCATTTGGGACTTCCAGTCTCCAAGAGAACACTGTCCAACTGTATTGCACAGTGCATTTCCTTTGCCTATCAGAGTAAGAACCTTCCTCTGGAGGGCCATGTCACAGCTCACAATGTGAGAGCCATGGCAGCCTCAATGGCTCATCTACACTCTGTGTCTCTCAACGACATCTGTCGAGCAGCTACTTGGGCCTCAGTTCATAGCTTCATAGCCCATTACTGCTTGGACAAGGACTCCCGCCGGGATGCCTTGTTTGGTCAGGCTGTTCTTCAACACCTGTTCCATACCTAATCAACTCCTACCCGCCATCCGTGGTTGGATGCCAGAGATCCATGGGGGAAGTGGAGCTCTTCACAGGGGCACACAACTTCTGGGGTCTCTCCCTGGCATCTAAAGCTAGGGAGTCCCCATATGTGAAGACTACATTCCTGCTTGTTCCTGGAGATAGCATAGATCTCCAGGAACAAGCAGGAATGAGTCTTCACATATGGGTATCGTTAGTACCGACGGAGCCTGCGCGGGAACGCTCCCCAGCGTTCAAAAGGAAAGCTTTTGGGAGCATCCCACAGCGCCTGCACGCTGCCTTCCCGCCTTTCCTAACCGCCTCTCTCCAGTTCTTCTTTTCCGCGGAGCCAGCAGGTCTGTTCCTGTCACCGCTGAAGAAGTTCTTTATTTTATTTTATTTCTTTGGTCGCGCGTCAGCCTTCTTTGATGTCGGACTGGTACCGCCGGTCTTTCTTTTAAAAAAAAAAAAAAAAAAGACTACTATTTTCACTTCTGTGCTTTTTTCTTTTGGCCTTAGGCCTACGAAAAATTCTCCTCATGGAGAAGCCCGCTTCCGGGTTTAAAAAGTGCACGAAGTGCAGCGGCACAATTTCTGTCATTGACACCCATGACTGGTGTCTAAAATGTTTCGGTCCTGACCACTCTATCATGGATTGTGAGTGCTGTTCCATGATGTCTAAAAGAGGTCTACAGAATCGAGCAGCCAAGCTCAGTACCCTGTTTCCCTCTGATGCAGCTTCGGTAGCATCGACGTCTTCCAGGGCTGCTTTTTCCTCCCATGGATCTCAGGTAACCAAACTCAAGTCCAGCCGGTCCTCGAAGGGTAGATCTCCCTCTAAGTATCGAGATGCCTCTGGGCTTGCTCTCGAGGAATCCGCACCGGCAAAATTACCCCGGCGGGAGGATCCGGCTTCCAAAGTTTTATCTATGGGGTCACAGGTTGACATCGATGGCTCATCCTCGACCTCAACCGATCACCTTTTGCCATGTTCTGGGGTACCGGTGGTTCCCACTGGTACCGACGTCCAGACATTGGTGGCGTCAATGGATCAGAATATTCTGACCATGCAGTGTGCCATTACGGCATTCATACAAGCTGCGATGCCTCCGGTACCGCAACAAACTCCGTTGTCTGTTCCGGCACTGGCACCAATATCGGTTCCGGTGCCGGTACCAATTGCATTGACATCGGCTTCGGTGTCGACTGCAGCGGTACCCTGTTCTGTGATGCGAATCGGTACCAATAACTCCCGATGTCGATACCACTCGGTACGCGTATCAGGCTCTGCAGGAGCATCCAGATAGGCGATACTTCGATTCCTCTGAAAACTCTGATGAATCAGAGGTTTCTGTCGAAGCATCGGTACTCCTTCCTCAGGAGCCCTCTTCTCCAAAAAGAATGTCTCCTCCAGAAGACTTGTCTTTTCAAGACTTCATTAGGGAAGTGGCCAGGGGCCTCTCCATTTCAGTGGCCCCTGAGGCAGAGCCTAGAGCCAAAAAATTGGATATCTTACAATATCCTAAGGCTCCTAAAGAGGCAGCTACTTTACCAATTCATGAGATCCTTTATGATCACATGTTGGGCATATGGGAGACACCTCTCACCACCTCCCCTCATTCTCATAGGTTGGACACCATGTATCGTGTTTATCCTTGTCCTGGCTTTCATAAAACTCAGCTTCCTCACCACTCTATTGTGGTGGAGTCTGCTATGAAGAGGATAAAGAGTGCAAAAAGGCACTCATCTAATCCTCCAGGAAGAGAATGCAGAACCTTAGATGCTTTTGGCAGGAGAATTTTCCAGGCCAATATGCTTGTTGCTAGAATCAACTTCTATAGTCTCTATATGGGGATGTTTCTAAAAGTTACAGATCACCTACAAATTTTATCTCCTTTTGTTTCAGAAAATAAGAGAGGAGTTTCTCACCTGGCTTAAACATGCCTAGGATGATTCCAAGTTTTCTAACCATGCAGCCTTTGACTCTTTTGAGTGTGCTAGCAGAGCCTCAGCTATTGTCATAGGTGCACGCAGAGTTGCTTGGCTACAAGCTTCAGATTTGGAACCCTGGGTTCAGGATGGACTAGGAAATCTTCCTTGTACAGGTGAAAACCTTTTTGGCAAAGATTGGCAAGCAAAGGCCACTCAGATGGATGCTGAAAATTCTGCTTTAGATAGACTTTCAAAGTCTACTTCTGCTCCTGTTAAGAAAATGTTGTTCAAAAAGGGATTTTTTCCCAAAAAGGGAAGATATTATCCTGTTTATGGTCAACAGGCATCTTCTGCAGGTCGTTTTGCTGCAAAGCAACAGCAACAATCTAAACAGGCCAAGCCTAAGGCTGTAAGGGCTGCTACGGCCCAACAGCCTCAGCCTCCTCAGGGCCTTTGACTTTCAACTAGAGAACTTAGCCTTTCTGGCTCTAAAAGAACCCAGAGCCTCTCACCATTCCAGGAAGGTTAGCTCACTTTGCTCCCAGGTGGGAACAAATCACAGCAGAGCAATGGACCTTCTCCATAAGGGAGGAGTACAAGCTTCATTTCTTAAACCTTCTTCCTCACACCATGGTGAGACAGTTCAATTCTCCTCCAACATCTCTCCTCGACCTTCTGGGTCAGGAGATTGCTATCCTTCTTGCCCAAGGGGCAATAGAAGAAGTACCCCTTCTTCAACAGGGATCAGGGTTCTACTCCCCCTACTTTCTTATCCCAAAGAATTGAACAAGTTTTTATGCAAGGAGAAATTCAAGATTTCTCTCGGTGCTCTCCTTCCATACCTTCAGAGTCAGGATTGGCTTTGTTCTCTAGACCTCAAGGATGCGTACACCCATGTCCTCATCCATCCAACACACAGAAGGTTCCTTCGGTTCCTTTATTGAGGAAAGCACTACCAATACAAAGTGCTTCCTTTCGGTCTGGCCTCTGCACCAAGAGTGTTCACAAAATGCATGGCAGTAGTAGCTGCATTTCTACGCACTCTAGGGATATTCGTATTCCCATATCTGAACGACTGGCTTATCCGAGCTCCATCCCAGTCACAGGCCCAGACTTCCCTAGCCTGCACAAGGCATGTTCTTCAGTATCTGGGACTTGTAATAAACATCCCAAAATCCCATCTCACCCCTACTCAGTCTCTAGAGTTCATAGGGGCCTTGCTGGATACCACAACTGCAAGGGCCTATCTTCCCCAGGCCCGTTGCCTACGCTTGGTGCAGTTAGCCTCACAAATTCAGTTAAAATCCCATTTAACTGCTCGAGAGATGTTACAACTGTTAGGCCACATGGCATCCACTGTGCATGTGGTTCCTTACGCTCGCCTTCACATGAGGGCAGCTCAATGGACTCTGTCCACCCAATGGACCCAGGCATCAGGGTGCCTGTCAGACAAAATAGCAACCTCCAGTCGCCTCTCTTGCTCTCTCCAGTGGTGGAGGTCCACTCAAAATCTGTTGCTGGGGTCCCCCTTTCAACAGGTGTTACCCCAAGCAACCCTTACAACAGATGCCTCTCCGAGAGGTTGGGGAGCTCATCTACAAGATCTCTCCACTCAAGGCATCTGGTCTCCACAGGAGACATCTCTACATATCAACCTTTTAGAGCTCAGAGCAATTTTTCTAGCTCTGAGTCTTCCACACCCTGCTCAGCTACAAGAGTCCTCATCCACACGGACAACCAAGTAGCCATGTTCTACGTGAACAAGCAGGGCGGGACTGGCTCTCTGTCGCTTTGCAACGAAGCTTTGAAATTGTGGGCCTTTGCCAGAGAGCATCAAATTCATTTCATGGCAGTGTATCTTCCAGGGGTTCAAAGCTCTTGGGCAGACAGACTCAGTCGAGTTCTTCTTCCACACGAATGGTCCCTCCATGGGGACCAGATAGCCAGGATCTTCTGAATTTGGGGAACCCCGGACATAGACCTGTTTGCAAGTCCGTGGAATGCCAAACTTCCCCGGTTCTGTTCCAGGATTCTGTGTCGGGGAATTCAGGCCAGGGATGCCTTCCTCCTTCATTGGGGGCAAGACTTCCTCTATGCCTTTCCACCCGTTCCCCTAATTCCCAAGACACTGTTCGAACTTCAGAGAGACAAGGGGTCTATGATCCTCATAGCACCACATTGGCCATGCCAAGTGTGGTACCCTCTACTTCTGCATCTCTCTCAAGCTCCCTCCCAGGACTTGGGATCTGCTCCATACCTCCTGTCCCAGGAGGAGGGAACGTTGTGGCACCCAAATCCCCAGTCTCTTCACCTCAGAGCCTGGTTGCCTAAGGCCTAGACCTTCAAGATTTGCATCTTTCTCAGCAAGTGAAGGATATCCTTCATGCTTCCAGAAAGCCTTCCACTAGACGTTCCTATGCTTTTAAATGGAAAAGGTTTACCATTTGGTGTGCAGAGAAGGGTCTTAACCCTCTTGCAATACCTTTGAATTCTTTACTAGAGTATTTGCTGCATTTATCCCATGCAGGCCTTAAAACGAATTCAGTAAGAGTCCATTTGAGTGCTATTGCAGCATCCCTTAAACCTCTCAATGGACAGCCTATTTCCTCTCATCCTCTTATAGCAAGATTCATGAGAGGCCTTCTTTTAACTAAACCTCCCATTAGACCACCTCCAGTGGCATGGGACTTGAATCTGGTTCTTGGCCAGCTTATGCAGCCACCCTTTGAACCCTTAGCCACTACCTCCTTGAAATTCCTTTCCTGGAAGGTTATTTTTCTCATTGCAGTCACTTCAGCTCGCCGCATCAGTGAGCTGCAGGCCTTGGTGGCTAATCCTCCTTATACAAGGTTCCATCATGACAAGGTAGTCCTCAGGACCAATCCACACTTTATGCCTAAAGTGGTCTCACCTTTTCATCTGAACCAGGAGGTATATTTACCTGTCTTTTTTCCAGGACCTCATGCATCAAGTGCAGAGAGGAATCTCCATACCCTGGATTGTAAGAGCGCGCTTGCTTTTTACTTACAAAGGACACAGCAACATAGAAAGTCCTCTCAACTCTTTGCTTTCGATCCCTCTCATTTAGGACTTCCAGTCTCAAGAGAACTCTGTCCAATTGGATTGCTCAGTGTATTTCTTTCGCCTACCAGAGTAAGAACCTTTCTCTGGAGGGCCATGTCACAGCTCACAATGTGAGGGCCATGGCAGCCTCTATGGCTCATCTAAATTCTGTGTCCATCGACCAAATCTGTCGAGCGGCCACCTGGGCCTCGGTTCATACCTTTACAGCCCATTATTGCTTGGACAAGGACTCCCGCCGGGATGCCTTGTTTGGTCAGGCTGTCCTCAAACACCTGTTCCATACCTAATCAACTCCTACCCCCCATCCCTGGTTGGATGCCCGAGATCCATAGGGGGAGGTAGAGCCCTTCTCAGGGACTCACAACCTTGGGGATCTCCCTGGCATCTCTAGCTGGGGAGTCCCCATATGTGAAGACTCATTCCTGCTTGTTCCTGGAGATAGCACAGTTACTTACCTGTAACAGGTGATCTCTGGGAACAGCAGGAATAAGTCTTCACAACCCACCCACCTCCCCTAGGAGTTGTATCTCTCTATCTTTCCTTTCCTTTCTCTCTCTCTTTGTCTCAGCTTAAAACTCGAACTGGAGAGAGGCGGTTAGGAAAGGCGGGAAGGCAGCGCGTAGGCGCTGTGGGATGCTCCCAAAAGCTTTCCTTTTGGACGCTGGGGGCCGTTCCCGCGCAGGCTCCGTTGGTACCGACGATACCCATATGTGAAGACTTATTCCTGCTGTTCCCAGAGATCACCTGTTACAGGTAAGTAACTGTGCTTTACTCCCCTGTTACAGGTGATCTCCGGGAACAGCAGGAATTTAGTCTTCACAACCCACCCACCTCCCCTAGGAGTTGTATCTCTCTATCTCTTTCCCTTTCCCTCTCTCTCTCTCTCTTTGTCTCAGCTTTAAAACTCAACTGGAGAGAGGCAGTTGGGAAAGGCGGAAAGGCAGCATACAGGCGCTGTGGGATGCTCCCAAAAGCTTCCTGGTTGGACACTAGGGAGCGTTCCCTCCAGGCTCCATCGGTTCCGACGTACCCATATGTGAAGACTAAATTCCTGCTGTTCCCGGAGATCACCTGTTACAGGTGAGTAACTATGCTTTACGCTTTGTTTACACCATCAAGAAGTAGAAAGACTAGAGGGTATGCAACGAAGCTAATCAACTTACATTTACCCATTCCACTCCATTCATTAATTTATAGACCTCTATTATATCTCCCCTTAGTTGTCTCTTTACCAAGTTGAAGAGTCCTAACCTTTTAAGCCTCTCCTCATAGGGATATCCTTCCATTTCTTTTACCATTTTGGTGGCTGTTCTCTGTACCTTTTCTAATTCTACTATATCCTTTTTAAGCCCAGCGTTCACAGAAGGAAGTGAGCTCCCCCCTCCGTGCTGAAGACCAGCGGGAATATTTAAATACGAAAAGTGCTACAGGTGTGCCCGCTCCTTGCGGACCCACACCAAAGGGCCCTTGGAGTGGCCAAGGAGTGGTGTTTCGCACTATCCGGTAACCTGTACAAGACTCTGGTAAGATCCGCAAAAGCATCTGCTGCTGGCCAAGCCAGGAAGACAGGCAGACAGAAAGAGACCGGGAGTTACAAGCACTGCATGATTAGCCATTGACCCCCACACTATTTACACATTCTCCACAGGATTACAGGAGGCATAAACAGCTTAAGGAAACACACAAACGCCATATAATGAACAACATAGATTCCCAGCATGAAGCCCTACCACATCCTATTCCTGATGATATTGTTCATACACCTCTCTCTACTTCAAGTAGGATCTCCCTGTCACCTTTATGCTCCCTATATTATCTGAAAGGCAACCAAACCCACCATGGCAACACTGCCACAAGCAATCTTTCAGGAGATTGCACAGACTCATCCAAATCAGAACCACTAGACTCCCAAACACTCTCAAGACTAACCTCAGTCTAACAACCCCAGTAAACTGTATACTAATCGATGCCAGATCAGTGTGCAACAAATAAACACCATATCTGGCTGTCAACAAGACCAACAAATAGATATCCTGTGCATAATGGAAACCAGGCTTACAAATACAGATAAAGTCCTCTTGAACCACATCACCCCTCCCTCATACGCTGCCCACGACTATGCAAGAGAGGAAGAGGAGTTCTCATACTAGCAAAGAGCCACTTCAAATTCAAAGTCATCTTCATGACGAGCATAGATGAGTTCAACATAATCATCATCACCAATAAACACATCATATTTTTCCTTACATATAGAGCCCCAAACACAAAACAGTGAGCTCTCCGTCCTACTAGAATCGGTGTCTGCACACACCTCTCCACGCAAACCCTCGATAGCACTTGGAGATCTCAACCTCACATCAGCATCCAATAAAGAAGTCAAGGCCTTTCTCAGAGCTATAGAGTCACTGCAATACATGCAGCTACTATCCACACCCACACACCATCTAGGCTTCACCCTAGACATTATCTTCATTCCTACCACGCTACTGTAACAAGATGCCATACTATGACCAACAGTAACCCCAATACATCATCACATAATAAATTTTATAATATCCGTGAACAACACAACCACACCAAGACAAGAGAATAACGACATCAGAAGATTCAGGTGTTTCTATAAAGAATTCCTGCAGCAAATATTATCAAAGTTACACCAAGATCCCACAAAACTTGAAAGTACATCTAAAAAAAAAAAAACTGGAACAAACCATCTCAGCAGCCACAGCAGCACTAAGTAAGAGGAAAACAGACAGAACAAACTCCGCACCCGGTTCTCCAATAAAATAAAAGAAGCTAAGAGGACCCTCGAAGTCTGAAAGAAAAGGAGATGTAATAAGAACCAAGACACACTGCAGCTATACACAAACAGAATACAATGACCTAATCAACAGATGTAAACAAGACTACCACACCAACATTCCTCCCCCCCTCTGAAATCCACCCTGTACCTTTCTTCCTACCCACTTACTGCTCTATAACTTCACTTCCCCTAAATCCCCACTTCCCTACAAACACACTGTACATAGAAATATGATGACAGAAAAAGACCACATGGCCTATCTAGTCTGTCCTTCCATATCAACAACTACAGCAGTCCCCTTTTTACCTTTAGAGATCCTCTGTTTGTCCCATGCTTTTTTGAATTCAGTTACTGTCCTCATCTCTACCACCTCCACTGGGAGACTATTCCACAGATCTACTACTCTTTCCATAAAGAAATATTTCCGCATATCACTCTTGAATCTATCTCCCTTCACCCTCATCCCATGTCCCCTCGTAGCAGAACTTGCTTTCAATTGAAAGAGGCTCTCTCCCTGAACATTTATGCCACGGAGGTATTTAAACATCTCAGTCATATCACCTCTATCCCGCCTTTCCTCTAAGGTGTACATATTAAGATCCTTCAGTCTGTCCTCATATGCTTTATAATGAAGACCACTAATGATTTTAGTAGCCACCCTCTGCACAGACTCCATCCTGTTCACATCCTTTTGAAGGTGCGGTCTCCAGAATTGCACACTAGACTCCAAATGAGGTCGCACCAAAGACTTATAGAGAGGCATTATCACCTCCTTTTTTTTCTGCTAGCCATTCCTCTCTGTATGCACCCAAGCATCCTTTTAGCTTTTGCCGTCGCCTTTTCTATCTGTTTAGCTACTTTAAGATCATTAGATACAACCACGCCTAAGTCCCGCTCTTCTTTAGTGGACAAAAGTACTTCACTCCCTATACTATATTGCTCCCTTGGATTGTTGCAGCCCAAATGCACGACCTTACATTTTTTAACATTAAATCCCAGCTGCCAAATTCTAGACCATTCTTCAAGCTTAGCTAGATCCCTCCTCATGTTATCTACTCCTTCCTGGGTGTCTACTCTATTGCAGATTTTGGTATCATCCGCAAAGAGGTAAACCTTACCCGACAGCCCTTCTGCTATATCACTAACAAAGATGTTAAAAAGAATCGGACCAAGGACAGATCTCTGGGGCACACCACTGGTAACATCCTTCTCTTCAGAGTGAGCGCCATTTACTTGTACTCTTTGTCGCCTCCCACCCAACCAATTTCTAACCCAAGCAGTAACTTTAGGGTCCATCCCTAGGGTGCTCAGTTTGTTTATAAGTCGCCTGTGAGGAACAGTGTCAAAGGCTTTACTGAAATCTAAATACACCACATCTAGAGCTCTCCCTTGGTCCAACTCCCTGGTCACCCAGTCAAAGAAATCAATCAGATCTGTCTGACAAGACCTGCCTCTGGTGAACCTATGCTGCCTCGGATCCTGTAATCCGCTGGACTCCAGAAACCTCACTATTTTCTCTTTCAGCAGCGTTTCCAATAATTTACTCACCCCTGAAGTTAAACTAACCGGCCTGTAGTTTTCAACCACATCCTTACTGCCGCTTTTGTGTAAAGGCACCACATGAGCCTCTCTCCAGTCCTTTGGCAGCACTCCCGACTTCCATGAGGCATTGAAAAGGTCAGTCAGTGGAGTTGCTAGAACGTCCCCAAGTTCTCTCAGTATTCTCAGGTGTATCCCATCTGGTCCCATCGCTTTGTCTACTTTAAGTTGAGCTAGTTTCTCACGAACAGAGTCTTCTGAAAATTGTTCAAGATGTCCCTCGCTTCTGTTCCTATTTGTGGGTGTTCTCTGGGGTCCTGCTCCTGGTTCTTCATCTGTGAACACAGAACAAAAATATTTGTTAAGCAATTCCGCTTTATCCTTATCAGCTTCTACATATTCCTCCCCTGCACCCTTGAGTCTGACAATACCACTTTTGCCCTTCCTCTTCTCACTAATATATCTGAAAAAGTCTTATCTCCCTCCCCCCCCCCTCATTTTATTGCATTGGCTATTTCCTCCTCCTTTTGAATCTTTGCCTTCTTGACTACTTTGCTAGCTTCCCTAAGTTTTTCCAAATACAGGTGCCTGTCTTCCTCTCTCTGTGATCTCTTGTATTTCATGAAGGCCTCCCTCTTTTTCTTCACTTTTTCAGCTACTTCTTTCGAAAACCATAGCGGTCTCCTTTTCCTTTTGCATTTATTTACCATTTTAACAAAAAGGTTGGTTGCCCTTAAAATATCCCCTTTGTTTTGCCCACTGTTTTTTCTACATCCCCCAGCTGTTCCCATCCCACTAACGACTCCCTGAGGTATTGGCCCATCTTCGCAAAGTTAGTCTTCCTAAAGTCTAAGATCCTCGCCTTTGAATGGATTCTAACAACCCTAGTCCTAATACTGAACCACACCATCTGGTGATCACTGGATGCAAAATAATCTCCCACTACAACATCAGAAACACTTTCACCATTGGTATACACCAAGTCCAGTATGGCCCCTTCACGTGTGGGGTCTGTTACCAATTGCCTGACTAGTTCTCCCTGTAGAGAATCCAGGATCTCCTTACTTCTAGATGATACTGCAGCAGGAATGTGCCAATCAACATCTGGCATATTGAAATCTCCTATCAGTAGTACTTTCTCTTTCCTAGCAATGCTATATAGGTCACTCTGTTATCAGATACTCTGTACATAATTTATATTGCAAGAGCCCTTATAACTACTGCATTATAAGTTTCTTTTCAATATCTCCATGCATGCCCCCCTCCCTCTCTTCGTTTTATATAATTCGTTTTAGTTGATTTGTAAACCGCTTTGATTCAAGGAGAAAGCGGTATAGAAACCCAAATAAATAAATAAACAAACATAATGAAATCTACCAATAAACCAAGTGAACTATTCCACATAATCCAGGCCCTAACCAATGCTCCACACGAAAATGATACCGCAATACACCCACAACAAATAACACACTACCTCATAACAAAACACAAGGGATCTCACCAAGGATCACTATCTCAGACAACAGCCCATAAGGAACGCCTAAGTGGGACATGGGCAGAACTTAACATACTCTCTAGAGAACAGATCAAACAATTTCCACTCTAAATACAACCACATTGCCCTCTGACCCATGCCCAGTTACATGGATCAAAACATCCAGGGAAGACCTCAGCCCACAAATACACAAAATAGTAAAAGCATTCCTCACCTAAGGCTACATGCCTCAAAAAAGCAACCATTAGGCTAATACTTAAAAATACATCACTAGACAAAGACAACGAAAAAATTCTAGAAACACAGATACAGGACCATGTAAACAAACACGGGCCTCTGGATCCTCATCAACATGGATTCAAGCCCAACCATAGTGTGGAAGCTCTCCTGACCTCACTCGACAGTATAAAAAAGGATTTGTACTCATCTTATCTTTTATCTTCAGTTTTTTAATATAATGTTGAACATGCAAGCATCTGAGTGGTTTATAATACAATTAAATTCTGCTGGAAATGGAAATAGAATGCCTTTATTTGGACAGTAAAGAGATAGAGAGATGAACATGCTGAGAGGAAAGAGAGAATGGGGAAGAAGAGGGAACAGGGCATTAGTGCAAGGGGGGGAGGCAGGAAGGGGGAAGATCAAAGGTGGTAGAAGAGGTGAGCTTTTAAAATTAATTTAAAGCTGGTGAAGGAAGGTTCAATGCAGAAGTTCAGAGGGAGGGAGTTTTGAGTTTAGGGCCAGGAAAAAAGAAGGCAGAGTTACTGGTAGATTCCAAGTGTGCTTGAGACGGGGATGGGAGGAACATGCAGTGTGGATCATCTGGAGTGAGCATTGGAGGGACATGAAGGTGGACAAGATTAGAGAGGTATTACAGGGTCCCAGCGTGGATTGATTTGTGAACTAGAGTAAGGTACTGTATTTAGAAGGTAATGGGGAGCTAGTAAAGATGAGGAGATAAGTTCAGAAAAATAGGATTGTTTAGCAGAATGGAGAAGGCGGTGATAGTGATGACAGTAACGAAAATGGGCTAGAGAGTCCGGTGAGGGATGCTTGCGCCACAGGCGCTCAGCACAGCAGAGGTAGGAACGATGAAGGAGAAGACCAGGATAATACCAAGGAAGGATGGTGATGGGACTGGTGGGATTGAGACAGGCTGAAGGGGGAAAAGCTTGTTAAGGGCAGAAAGTAAAGTGGAATTCCAGGTCTGAACCTGAGATCCACGGGGAAAGTGAAAAAAATCGGCTGTGAAGAGTTTTGGAGGAAGGAAACTCTGAAGGGTTTCGGGTTTGATGCAGCAGCAAAGGGGAAACTGGTAGGGTTTCCCAGGAGGAGGGAAGGGACATATCATCGGCATTCAACATAGTATCCCATAGCATATTTCTGCAGTGACTCCAAGAAATTGGCCTTTACAACCTTACCATAAAGTGGTTCCAGTCTTATCTGAGCAACAGATAGCAAGAAGTCAAATGTGGAATGATCAAATACACTATATACACAACACACCATGGCATTCCACAGGGATCACCCATATCATCACTGCTCTTCAGTCTGTATATCCAGCCAATCTGCAACATCAGGAAACACAATTTCCAATACCAGCTGTACACTGATGATTCTCTTATACTCCAGTCGATACAGATAAACCAGACTACTCGCTTATAACCAAATGCCTGGAGGAAATGACCACATGGCTCAACAACAGACTGAAGATAAACTGCATGAAAACAGAGGACCTACACATCGCAAGAAACACAACATTCACCCCTCCAAACACAATTGAACTACCACACAATAGCATAACAGTAAAAAACGAAGTCAAATACCTAGGTGTCATGCTTGATCAAAACCTAAATCTTCACACTCATAAACATGATCACAAAGAACACCTACTACAAAATACAGATCATCCAAAAGCTCAAGCTTCTTTTAAGCCATCATGACTTCTGTACTCTATGGCAGGCTTTTGTTATGCCAGTCATCAACTACTGCAATTCATTGTTCCTGAGCGGTCCTCCAGTTTAGTTCTCCACATCCGGGTAGTGCACCTCCTCCCGCAGCTAGGAGACTGGACCAATCAAAATCCTGCCATGTATGATGTATGCAGTCGGAGCTCCCATCAGCCCCCAGTGTGTCCAGTCTCCTTGCAGCTGGAGGACGTGTGTGCCTGGTATAGGCTCACTTAGGCTCTTGTTAGGGAGCAACACTGGGAATTTTAGTTATAAGGAGTTTTGTTTTGGTTTCTTATTTCTCTTTTATTTTTTCAGGTAGCTGTCCCTTTAATTTAGTTTTCTTTATTTCAGCGTTAAAGCCCTCTAAGGGGCAGAGCCGGTGGTAAGGAGCCAGGGCTGCATAAACCTTCTGCCTTCACTCCGGAGGCTTTAGTAGTCTCTTAGGCTGCATCTTTCCCCTTGACTGCACGGGGAACAGAGCTGCCTTGGGCCAGATCTCCCTTCTACTTTTGTTAGTCTTTGAGCTCCTGCGGCCCCGTTTTCAGCCTTGGCCTGACTGCTGGTAAGTCCGCGGGTGGATTCCCGCTCCCGATTTGGTCTGGGAGCCAGTTTTCAGCAGGGCTCCATCTTCTTCGGCGGGGTGCTAGTCAGCGCTATTCGTGGGATTTATTTTTGTTATTTGCTTTTTGGCTGCGCTCCCTTACCCGTTCCTCTCCTCCGTGGTTTTTTGCGCCTTTTTCCATTTGCCGGTACAGGCTGCCGGCGGCCATTTTGCGTTTATTTTACTGTTTCCCACGGTCAAATTTAGATGTGCACGGGCCCCCCTTGCGTTTTTTTCGGGGTCTTAACGTGGCGATTTTACCTGCCTGCATCTCTGCTTGCTGACCAGATACTTTTCAAAAAAAAAAAAAAAAAACGGTTCACTGGCACAGGAGATTTATTCCTTGACCTTTCATTGGGGGTGCCTTTGGGCAGAATTTGTGTTTTGGGGCTTCCCCAATGCTGGAATGTCCGCCGCTAAGCCGCAGTGCGTGATCTGCGGATCGCGCAAGGGAGCGGTGGCTGACTCTGGAATCTGTCGGGGCTGTGCCTCCGTTCCTGCGGCAGTACAGCATCAGTTGGAGTTGAAAGACATTCCTGAGGCTGTCTGCTCCCCGGTCTTGCCGGAGGGGGAGTCCACGCCTGATCCGTTGCCTTCTGCTTCGTCAGCTCTGCCTAAAGGGCTTGCTACCGCTGTTTCATTGGAGGCTGCGGAATGCCCTTCCGGGGGTTTTTCCCCTGAGTTTGTTCTCCTTATGCACCAGGCATTTCGCTTAAGCCGTTCTGGCAAGCCTCTGGTGTCCTTGTCTGCTTCGCTCCCCCTCGGCTCGGCAGGGGAGTCCCGGTTTCCTTTTCAGCCTGCTGCAAAGCGCCTTCGGACCATGGACCAGGAACCAGAACCGGACAACCTAAGTTGGCAGGAGGTGGAGCTGGAGTCGGATGCTGATCCGGAGGAGTTGGAAGATGGTGAAATCCCGGAGCCGGAGGATCAGGCCCGAATAATTTGAGTGTTTCGTAGGGAGGAGTTAGTTCCTCTGATCACGGAATCCCTACAGACCCTAAACCTAGTGGTAGCTCGGCCTCTGGAGGAGGAAGGCCTGGAAGATCCGCTCATACAGGCCGTGCGTGACTCTCAAGTGGTGTTTCCAGTACATCGAGTGGTAGAGCAGATGATTCAAACTGAGTGGGATCAGCCTGATTCCGGTCTGAAGGGGATACGGACTATGAACCGGCTGTATCCCTTAGCCGGCAAGGACAAGTTTAAGTCGCCGCGCGTCGATGCAGCTGTTTCGGCAGTTACAAAAAAGACCACCGTTCCAGTTGAGGGCAGTGCTGCCCTGAAGGATGCACAGGACAAAAAGGTGGATAACTTGTTGAAACAAGCATTCGATACCAATGCTTTATCCTTGCAGGCCTCTATCTGCGGCGCTTGGGTCGCTAGGGCCTGTTTGCGCCGGGCTCAGCACCTGCGGTCGCTGTCCGGTTTAGACCCTCAGGGCTTGCTGCAGCTGACGCGTCTAGAATCTGAGTCAGCGTACCTCGCCGATGTGCATTATGATTTGATCAGGTCTTTGGCTAATAGCATGGCTTCGTTAGTGGCGGCTCGCAGATCTATTTGGTTGAGGAACTGGGCGGCTGACGGCTCTTCCAAATCCCGCCTCAGTAAACTTCCCTTTAAGGGCAAATTATTGTTTGGTGAGGCCCTGGATAAGTTGGTTAAGGACCTCGGGGAGTCTAAGGGTGGTAGACTACCAGAGGATAAGCCAAAACTCAGTAGGACCGCTCCGCCCTCGCGGGGTCACTTTCGGGACTTTCGCAGATTTCGGTCTTCCCGCCTCTGGTCTTCCCAACGCGGCCGTTTTGGATCCAGATCCCAAGGATTTCGTGGGTTTCGAGGAGCGGGACGGGGCTTCTCGGGTCCTTTCGCCTCCTCCGTTTTTTCCTTTAGTTGAAAGCCACAATGAAGCGAGGCGGGCTCCGGAGGGAACTCTAATCATCGGGGGTCGCTTGCGCGATTTCCTTCCCTCTTGGGCCCGAATTACATCCGATCAGTGGGTGCTGGAGATCGTGGGAGAGGGCTACGCGCTGGAGTTTGCTCGTCCGCTCCCCGAGTCCTTTGTTTTCTCCCCCAGCAAGAGCGAGCAGAAACTAGAAGCGATCCGGTTGACGTTACGCCGCCTTTTAGCGTTGGGAGCTGTTATTCCCGTCCCGCCTGCCGAGCGCGGCGGAGGTCACTACTCCATTTATTTTGTGGTGCCAAAGAAAGACGGGTTGCTTCGCCCCATCCTAGACCTCAAAGGGGTGAACCGTGTTCTCAGAGTTCCTCATTTCCGAATGGAAACCTTATGGTCAGTCATTGTGGCAGTACGTCACGGAGAGTTTCTCACGTCCCTCGACCTCAAGGAAGCCTATCTGCACATTCCTATTCGACCGTCTCATCAGAAGTTCCTTCGCTTTGCTTTTCCGTGTGGCCACTTTCAGTTTCAGGCCCTGCCCTTCGGGCTAGCTACCGCGCCTCGCACCTTCACGAAGGTGATGGTGGTGGTTGCGGCGGCCTTGCGACGGGAAGGCATCTTGGTTCACCCGTACCTCGACGATTGGTTGATTCGCGCGAAGTCCAGGGACGAGAGTGTGCGAGTCACGGACAGAGTGGTTTCTCTTCTGCAATCCCTCGGCTGGGTGGTCAACGGCAAGAAAAGTCACTTGTCGCCGACTCAGTCTCTAGAATATCTCGGGGTTCACTTCGACACGGCGCGGGGGCTGGTGTGCTTGCCGGAGCGCCGTGTTCTAGTCTTACAGGGTCTGGTGCGCGCTTTCCTAGCGATGTCTGCTCCATCCCCCTGGTGGTACCTTCGGCTACTCGGCACCATGGCAGCGACCCTGGAAGTGGTGCCGTGGGCGCGCTTTCACATGCGTCCTCTCCAGAGCACCCTGTTGCGTCGCTGGTCCAACCAGTTCGACTCGTTGAACAGGAGATTGCCCTGCCCGAGGACGGTTCGTCGCTCGCTCCGGTGGTGGCTGTGCTTGGAGAACTTGTTGAGGGGGCTTCCACTAGAGACGCCCCTGTGGGTTCCATTGATCACAGACACCAGTATTTCAGGCTGGGGAGCCCATTGCGAGGGCCGATTTGCTCAAGGGACGTGGTCTCTTCTCGAGGCCTCTTGGTCGATCAACCGTCTCGAACTCCGAGCAGTGAGACTCGCGCTGCTGGCCCTCGAGGACTTGGTAGTGGGGCGACCAGTGCGGGTTCTATCAGACAACTCGGCGACCGTGGCCTACATCAACCATCAGGGAGGCACCGGAAGTGTGGCTCTGGAGGCTGAAGCGGCGGCTTTGTTCAATTGGGTCCAATCCCGGCTGCCGGCCTTCTCAGCAGCGCATATCGCAGGACGGGACAATGTGGCAGCGGATTTTCTAAGCCGGGTGCGGGTGGATCCCGGGGAATGGGAACTAAACCCGCAGATTTACGCGCAGATAGTTCATCGCTGGGGACCGCCCGTCATGGACATCATGGCGACGTTTCATTCAGCGAAAACAGGGCGTTTCTTCAGCAGGCGCAGGGAGCGCATGTCGGAGGGGATCGATGCCCTTCTCCAGCCGTGGCCAGGGGACGGTCTCCTTTATGTCTTTCCACCTTGGGCGCTAATCGGCCGAGTCGTTCAGCGCATCGAGGCTCACCGGGGGCGAGTGTTGCTGATTGCTCCGGATTGGCCACGCAGACCGTGGTACGCGGACTTGGTGCGGTTGCGCGACGGGGTTCCCTGGCATCTGCCGCCGTTACCGGATCTTTTGCTTCAGGGTCCTCTTCGAATGCCCCAAGTGGATCGGTTCTCGCTTACGGTTTGGCCATTGAAAGGGCTCGGTTGAGGAAGAGGAGTTATTCTCCTGCAGTGATTTCCACTCTTCTCCAAGCACGAAAGACTTCTACCTCTCTCACATATGTTCGGGTCTGGCGGATCTTTGAGGACTGGTGTTCCCGGCGCGGGGTCCGAGCGGCGACATCCGTGCCCGTGGTGCTCAATTTTTTACAGGATGGGTTCGAGAAGGGTCTTGCGGCCAGTTCTCTCAAGGTTCAGCTGGCCGCTATCGCTTGTTACCGAGGCAAAGTGCTGGGTGTTAGCCTAGGGTCTCACCCGGAAGTGCTGCGTTTTCTCAAGGCCGTTTTCCGATTGCGCCCTTCGCGTCGCGTGTCTATTCCTTCCTGGGATTTAAATTTGGTGTTGAGAGCACTGGTTCGCGAACCTTTTGAACCTCTTCGGCGGGCGTCTCTTAAGGATCTGACTCTGAAGACCGTTTTTTCTGGTGGCCATCTGCTCGGCGAGGCGTATTTCCGAATTGCAAGCGCTCTCGTGCAGGGAACCTTTCTTATCCATCTCTAGGGATCGTGTAGTGCTTCGGCCGGTTCCTTCTTTTTTGCCCAAAGTGGTGTCGCCTTTTCACTTGAATCAGGCGGTATTTCTGCCGGTTCTGCGTGCTGGTCCGGAGGGCCCTGCTAGCAGTGGCCTTCACTGTCTGGATGTCCGGCGCGTTCTGCGTCGTTACTTGAAAGTGTCTGAGTCTTTTCGGAAAACTGACCGCCTCTTTGTCCTCTTTGGAGGGGCACGGCGCGGGGAAGCTGCTGCTAAGGCCTCTATTTCTCGGTGGATTAAGGAGGCGATTGCTTCGGCGTATCTCTTGCAGCATCAGCCGGTCCCGGCGGGTATACGAGCCCACTCAACCAGGGCTCAAGCGACGTCTTGGGCGGAACATAGTCTGGTTCCTCCTGCAGAGATCTGTAAAGCGGCTACGTGGTCCACCCTGCATGCCTTCAGTAAGCATTACCGCTTGGATGTGCTTGCCGCTCAGGATTCTCGTTTTGGTTCTTCAGTGCTGCGCGCCGGATGGCAAGGTCCCGCCCGGTGTTGACTGCTCTGTTACATCCCGGATGTGGAGGACTAAACTGGAGGACAGCTCAGGAAATGGAAATTACACATACCTGGTGATTGTAGTTCCTGGAGGGTCCAGTTTAGTCCTCCTTCCCTCCCATATCTCAGATTCGGTTTGCGGCGCGCGTTTTTGCTGTTGCGGGCGGTGCGCTCGTCTGCGGGCGTCCTTCCTTTCCTTTTCCTTTTTTTTTCCCGAGCTCACCTGTCTGTTTCTTCTGGAGTGCAGGTAGAAGCGCTGTGTAGTGTTCTGGCTTCCTCGTTTGGGGAGGGGGCCGGTGTATTCCTTCCGTTCTGGGGGGTCTAGTTTGTTTTCAGAGATGTGTTTTTCATATTCTCACGTGTTGCTTCTTTGAGTCTGCTTTGTTACTAGTTTACTGGGGGCTGATGGGAGCTCCGACTGCATACATCATACATGGCAGGATTTTGATTGGTCCAGTCTCCTAGCTGCGGGAGGAGGTGCACTACCCGGATGTGGAGGACTAAACTGGACCCTCCAGGAACTACAATTACCAGGTATGTGTAATTTCCATTTACTTGGCCTCCAAAAGCAAACTATTCACTCACTTCATCTGACTCGGAACACGGCAGCCTGCATCATCACTGGTTCAACAAAATACGACCACATCACCCCCATACTAAGCCAACTACACCGGCTCTCAGTCGACTCATATGCCAAATTCAAACACTGAACATCTTCAAAATTCTACAAAACACCTCAGCAGACATCTTACAGGACCTAATCACAAAAGACCCAAACAGGCCCAGAAGGAACAACAGCAGGAATGTGATTGACACACCCAGCCATTACTCAAAGTTCAAGCAGGCTACATTCAAGAGAGCGTTCTCACTCTGTGCAAGCCCTATGGAACTCCCTCCTGGAAGATATCAGACACATTCCAGCAAACGCAGGGAGTAACGCAGGGTTCATCTTTCGGCCCTGCTCTTCAACATCTATAGCCAGCCGATTTAAGCAATAATTCAGTCATATAACATTCTATACCACATCTATGCCGATGTCTTACTATATACCCCATTTTCCAGATAGTCCTAACCTCCATCATTACAGAATGTTTCACTGCTGTTTCACTGACTCTCTATACACAACCTTAAAGTCAACTGCAAGAAGACCGAAGTCTTATTTATAACCAGAGACCCAAACATTTACCCCATCAAATTCCCTGCGGATGAATGACATAGAGCTGATGACGAAGCATGAGGTGCGTTTCCTGGAAGTCATCTTGGACAAAAGATTGAGTATGGAAGCGCACATACGAAATGTCATCAAGGCGATTTACCATAAAATAAAGACGCTCCGTCATCTGTGCTCACTCCTGGACCCCTCAGACTTTTGCACCGTATTCCAGGTGCTCATCTTCCCGCACCTGGAAAAACCAATATTCTCCACTGCCTGCCAAAACACATACTACAACCACTCCAACTGGCCATGAACACAGCTGACTGAACACTGCACGGAGCATCCAGATTTCAACATGTCATACCCATCTTAATGCGGTTACACTGGCTCCCAATATCAAGCCATCTGATTTACAAAGCCCTATTGATGACGTTCAAGATTCTAAATGACGTGACTGCGGACTCCCTTGCCGCAATAATACAACGTACCCCAAATAACAGAATGAGGAGATCGAACATGGCGAGCATGCTGACAACCCCTTCATCAATAAGGACATGCATCCAAGCCACCATGAACTGTGCCTTTTCTTTATATGCACCAGTCCTATGGAACATGCTCCCTGCTTGTCATCTACAACCAGTCAACCTTTAGAAAAGCCATAAAGACTCACTTCTTCCAGCTGTTCTACGACCACATACCATAGATATGACATATACATTGCCTGTCAATCCACAGCTCAACCTCCCCTTTGTGACCGTTAAGATCTACTTACTAACTTATAATTTAGTTCCCCCTGTCCTACCCAAGTTGATGTTCCTATCAATGTTATTCACTTGTTTCAGTTTAATACCTGTTCTATATAAAACAGTTCTATTTATGTTCTATGTAAACCATGCTGGTTTTGAAATAGTGAGGTATATAAAAATAAATAACAAAATAAAATGTTTTCAGCTTCCTTTCTGAAGTTTTTTTAATTATACACAGAACACTTTGGAAGCATAACATAGCAAACCATACAGCATTCTTTACCAATTAATACCCGACTTGGCCCCCAGAACACCTCCGGACAATACAATGCCCAAGAGACACTGATCCATAACATTACCTCTCGCCAACATGTATATAGTTTCATCTGTACATAGTTTCTCGTGCTATAATGAGCCTGCATGTCACCCCTCCCTTTTTTTTTCATTAAAGCTGTAAAGATGCTTTCGTTAAAGTTGTAATGTAAACTGCTCTGACTTAAGGATAAAGCGGTATTTAAAAAACCTGTTAAATAAGATACGGCGACCAGAATTGCAGACAATATTCAAGGTGCAATCGCACCATGGAACAATACAGGGGCATTATAATATCCTTTGTTTTATTCTCCATTCCTGTCCTCATGATTCCTAGCATTCTATTTTCCGTCTTGGCCGCTACTGCACACTGGGTGGAGGGTTTCAACGTCTTATCCACAATAACTCCTAAATCTTTTTCCTGGGTGGTGCTTCCTAATATGGAACCTTGCATCATGTAACCATAGTTTGGGCTGTTCTTTCCTGGATGCATAACTTTGGACTGATCTGTGGAAGGTAGCGGTATATAAGCAACTGTTAAATAAATAAAAATAAAAATAAAATAAATAAATTAAATTTCATCTGCCATTTGAATGTCCAGCCTTCCAGTTTATCAGCGGCCTCTTGCAAGTTTCACAATCTTCTTGGGTTTTAACAACTTTGAATAATTCTTGTCGTCTGCAAATTTGATTACCTCCCTTGTTCCCATTTTCAGATCATTTACGAATGTTAAAAAGCAGCAAACCCAGCACAGATCCATCAGGTACTCTTATTCACCTTTCTCCATTGGGAAAATTGGCCATTTAGCCCTACCCTCTGCTTTCTATCTTTTAACCAGTTCCTGATGCACAGTAGTATGTTGCTTCCTATCTCATGACTTTTTAATTTCCCTTGTTAAAGGATTTCTGAAAATCCAGGTACACTATATCGACCGGTTCAACATTGTCTACCTGTTTTATTCACACCTTCAAAAAAAAAAACAATTAGTAAGACAAGACCTTCCTTGGCTAAAGCCATGTTAGCTTTCTCCCATTAAACCATGACTCTCTATATGTTCAGTCATTTTGTTCTTTAAAATGGTTTCTACCATTTTGCCTGGTACTGATGTCAGGCACACCTGTCTGTAGTTTCCTGGAACCCTTTTTAAAAATTGGCGTTACATTGGCCATTTGCCGATCTTCAGGTATTACAGATTATTTTAATGATTAGTTCACAGATTCTAATAGTAGGTCTGCAATCTCATATTTCAGTTCTCTCAGCACCCTTTGATATATATCCATTTGCTCCAGATGGTTTACTACTCTATCAAATAGTTGTAATACATCTTACCAGTTTATTGATATTTCTTTCAGTTCTTCCGATGCATGACCCTTAAATACCATTTCAGTCATGAGTAACTTCCCTATGTCATCTTCATTAAAGACCGAAGCAAAGAATTCATTCAGTCTTTCTGCAATGGCCTTGTCCCCTCTTAGTGCCCCTTTTACCTCTCTGTCGTCATAATGGTGCAACAGTCTCTCTCAGGTTTTTTGTTATGAACGTTCTTGAAAAAGTTTTTATTATGTTTTTGCTTCCACAGCCAGCTTTTTTTCAAATTCTTTTTGCCTCCCTTATTAATGTCTTGCAACTAACTTGCCTGTGCTTATGTTTCCAGTTTTCATCATTTGGCTTCTTTTTCCATTTCCTGAAAGATGCTTTTTTAGCTACAACAGCCTCTCTGACCTCGCCTGTAAACCACCATGCTGACAGTGTTTGGACTTCCTTTCACTTTTCTCAAAGCATCGAATTACAGCTGGTCTGGACTTCCAAGATAGTATTTTTTCTCCAGGACCAAGCAGGAAGTCAGTCCTCACATATGGGTGACGTTGGTGCCGACGGAGCCCTCGCGGAGCAATTTTCCCCAGCTTTCAAAGAAAGCCTTTGGGAATTGCAGCGCGCATGCGCGGTCCCCTTCCCGCCCAAAGGTGCCATCTTGGCCAGTCTTTTTTCCGCGGAGCCCTACAGACGTCTACTAGTCACCGCCGAAAAGTTGATTTTTTTCCTTATTTTCAGTATTTCTTCGGTTCGACGCCGGTCCTTTTTCCTTCCGGCCTCGCGACGCCGGTTGCGAGGCTTCCCCTTCTTTTTCGGTTTTTTCTGTCCTTCGCGACAACTTCGCGCCTTTTTTCATTTTTCCCTGGCGGCCCGCTCGTTCGACCTCGCAGGGGCCCTTTTTCCCCCGATGGCCGCCAGTGGTTTTAAAAAGTGTGTTAAGAGTAAGAAACTGATGTCTCTTACCGACACACATGATTGCTGCCTCCGTTGCCTGGGCCCCGATCATGAAGAAATGATCTGTGGGCCCTGTAGCAAGATGTCCGCGAAGTCTTTGCGGAGTCGGCAGCATCAGCGGGAGAGAATCTTCTCTGACCCCAGCCGTACCCGGACCTCGTCAGAAGCTTCGGTGTCCAGAGAATCTGGCTCTGAACACCGCCGGAGCTCTTCTGAGAGAGGGTCCCCTAACCGGGAACATCAGCGGAAGAAGAAACCCGCGAGGGTGGCGTCGGTGGACGCTCCTGGCTCCTCGAGGGCCAGGTCGCATAGCCCCGACAGCCGTCCCGGGTCTTTGGAGCTGGAGCGGCCGTCCAAACAGCCTCGTCTGGAGATGGACTCCTCTGCTCACGTAAGTGCTGTTGTCTTCGTAGACTCGCCTCCGAGTGGTCCGACGTCGGGGCCCGAGTCGGGGTCTGCTGGGTCTCCTGAGTTCGGACTCAGGTTGACGGCCTTGGAGCGCAGCTTGACTGCCTTCATGGACCAGCAGCGGGCATTGATCGCTGGCCTCGCTGGCGCGTCTGCCCTGACCGCCGGGACGTCAACGTCTAAGTCGACCCCGGAGACCGAGCCGATCCTCGAGTCCATGCGGGCTCGAGTCGATCCTCGGTCGAGGTCGCCTTCGGCCTCCCGTTCGGGGCCGAGGTCGTCGACGCCGACCCCCTCGGCGTCGGGGCGGACGGCGTCTGTGCCCGCCCGACCGGAGCCGCTCAACTCCTCCTCCGAGAAGTCCGCCTGGGAATCCGAGGTGGATGAGTCGCCTGGTTCTTTCCGGACTCGGTGTGTCCCTTCTGACTCCCCCGAGTCCGAGCCTCAGAGACAGTCCCCCCCCGGAGGATGCCCGGTTCTCGGACTTCGTAAGGGACATGGCCAAGGCCTTGGCCTTCCCTGCGGATCCCGAGGAGGAGCCTCGAGCCGAGGAGCTCGATGCCCTCCAGTATGACTCTCCTGCGAAGGAGCACTTTACTGTACCGGTTCCTCCGATGCTGGAACGACTTCTCTTCCGCATGTGGGAGAGTCCGGCGTCGTCGCCGGTCTTAAGCAAGCGGGTCGATGCCATATATCGAGTCAGCAAGAGCCCTGGCTTTCAGAAAGCACAGCTGCCGCACCATTCCATGGTGGTGGAATCGGCCATGCATCGGCTCAAGAGCCAGAAGATGCACTCCTCGGTGCCTCCCGGCAGGGAAGCCCGCAGCCTGGATGGCATCGGTAAGAAGTGTTTTCAGGGCTCTATGCTTGCTTGTCGGGTCCAGACTTACCAGCTCTACATGGGCATGTATCTCCGGGACCTGGCTAAAGAACTAGCCGGATTCTCTGCTGGTCTCTCCGAGGAACCTTTGCGGAGGTTCCTGGCCTTGTCCACTGGTATTCGTGAGTGCTCCAAGTTCATTTCTCGAGCAGCCTATGATGGCTTCGAGGCATCGGCTCGAGTGGCCGCAGCCGGCATCGGAGCCCGCCGCCAGGCTTGGCTCTAGTCATCCGACCTCGAGCCCTGGGTGCAGGACAAGTTGGTCGATGTCCCCTGCAGGGGTGAAAACCTCTTTGGCAAACCTATGGACGAGAAGGCTGCTCAGCTCGAGACAGACTCTCACCAGGACTCGGCTCTCCCGGAAAACCTCTGCCCCTTCCCAGAAGAAGGGCTCGGGGGAAAAAGCCCTTTTACCCGAGGAAGGCGGCTGCCTATAAACACTACCCTCATTATCAGGCCTCCGCAGCTCCCCATCAGGGTCAGCAGGCCAGGGGACGGGGTAACGGATCCCGTAGGCAGCAAGCCCCCAAGCCTGCGCCACCGGCCCCTGCTCCGCAGGGTGGGGGTTTTTGACTCTTTCAGCATAGCCTCTCCCCCTCCGCTGGTTTCTCTCAGCACGGGAGGCCGGCTGGTCCACTTTGCCCACAGGTGGTCCAACATCACGTCAGATACCTGGGTGCTCCACATAGTCCGAGAGGGCTATCTTCTACACTTCCACCAGGTACCTCCCCCTACTTTCCAGGGGAGCCTCTGCGACCCCCTCTTCACCGGGACTTACTCCTTCAGGAGTTGGCAAGTCTTATTCGGGAACAGGCAGTGGAACCGGTGCCCCACCACCTGAGGGGTCACGGCTTTTATTCCAGGTACTTCCTGGTGCCAAAGCGAACTGGAGGCCTCAGACCCATCCTGGACTTGCGGAACCTCAACAAGTTCCTGGAGAGGGAAAAGTTCAAGATGCTTACCCTTGGAATCCTGCTGCCCTACCTCCGGCAGGGAGATTGGCTATGCTCCTTGGATCTAAAGGATGCCTACACTCACATCCTCATCCACCCCAGCCACCGACAATACCTAAGGTTTGTGGTGGCGGGCAATCATTACCAATACAGAGTACTGCCCTTTGGCCTATCCTCCGCACCACGAGTCTTCACAAAATGTCTCACAGTGGTAGCGGCTTATCTCCGGCTTCAAGGCCTCTTCGTCTTTCCTTACCTGGACGACTGGCTTATCAGGGCTCCGTCCGCCACGGAGGCCACTCACGCCACGCAACGTACTGTGACTCTGCTCCAGTACTTGGGCTTTGTCATAAACTTCGAAAAGTCCACTTTGCTCCCCTCTCAGGACCTCGAGTTCATCGGCGCCAGATTGGACACGCTTCAGGCGCGGGCTTTTCTGCCGCTCGACAGGGCTCACCGGCTCATGGCTCTCGCCAGCCGTTTTCGCAGCCATCCCCGGGTCTCGGCCCGGCTCTTCCTGAAACTGCTCGGCCATATGGCGTCCACAGTCCATGTGACCCCCAATGCCCGCCTGAACATGCGGCCTGCTCAGTGGTGCCTTCGCTCTCAATGGCGTCAGGCCTCGGGGAGACTGGCGGACTCGGTACGCATCTCCAGCCCGCTAGTCTCTTCTCTACGATGGTGGCTTCACCTACCCAACCTAGTGCTCGGAATGCTTTTCTAGTCTCCTCCGCCGGTTCAGGTTCTGACGACCGACGCTTCTCTCCTGGGTTGGGGAGCACATTGCCAGGGGTCATGTACTCAGGGTCTCTGGACCCCGTGGGAATCTGCCCAGCAGATCAACTTCCTGGAGCTCAGGGCCATTCGCCTGGCTCTAAGAGCCTTCTCCCACCTCACGTCTCACCAGTCTGTGCTGGTCCAGACGGACAATCAAGTTGCTATGTTCTACGTGAACAAGCAGGGGGGCACGGGCTCCTTCCTTCTCTGCCGGGAAGCACAAAAGCTCTGCGCTTGGGCCGTCAGCCGGGGAATCCTCCTCAAAGCTGTCTATCTCCCAGGTCAAGAAAATCACCTGGCAGACAAACTGAGCAGAGTCCTCCAACCGCACAAGTGGAGATTGGACCCGTTGGTGGTTCAACGGATCTTCCTACGGTGGGGCCTCCCCACACTGGATCTCTTTGCCAGTCCTCTGAACAGGCAACGTCCTCGATTCTGCTCTCGGGAACCGCATCCCCTCCGAGTTGCGGCGGATGCTTTTCTGCTCTCATGGTCCACGGGCCTTCTGTATGCCTTTCCTCCCATGCCGCTGGTGTCTCGAACTCTTTTCAAGGTTCTCCAGGACAAGGCCTCCGTGATCCTGATCGCTCCCCGGTGGCCCCGGCAACCGTGGTTCCCGCTTCTGATGCAGCTGGCGGTGGATACCCCGTTGCCTCTGGGGTTTCAACCCGATCTCCTGACCCAGGATCAGGGGTCTCTCCTACACCCCAACCTCAGATCTCTTCATCTGATGGCCTGGCTGCTGAAAGGGTATTCCTTGCTCCCCTCCTGTTGCCTCCGGATGTGGAGGAAGTCGTGCTGGCTTCCAGGCGACCCTCTACCCGGAAATCCTACGCCCTTAAATGGCGTCGCTTTTCCAACTGGTGTACTCAACAGTCTCAAGATCCCTTCTCCTGCTCGGTGTCGGTGGTCTTGCAGTACTTGCTTTCCCTCTCCAATCTTGGGCTCAAGTCCAACTCGGTCAAGGTTCACCTCAGTGCTATTTCAGCACATCATGTGCCAGTGGAAGGCAGGCCTCTTTCCGGCCACCCCCTCGTGGCTCGGTTCTCCCGGGGCCGCCTTCTCCTCAAACCACCATTGCGCCCCCCAGCCCCTGACTGGGACCTGAACGTGGTTTTACAGCGGATCACCTGCCCGCCTTTTGAACCCATGCCTACCTGTCCTCTTCGTTTTCTCTCTTGGAAAACCTTATTCCTGGTAGCCCTCACTTCCGCTAGACGCGTTAGTGAGCTGCAGGCCCTGGTGTCTGATCCTCCCTACACTCGGTTCTACAAGAATAGGGTGGTCCTGCGGACTCACCCTAAGTTTCTTCCAAAAGTGGTCTCCCCTTTTCACATCAATCAGGAGGTGGTGCTTTCGACCTTCTTTCCCAGGCCACACTCCAACTGAGCTGAAATGGTCCTGCATACCCTGGACTGTAGGAGGGCGCTGAACTTCTACCTCGATCGTACGCGGGAGCACCGTAAGACGGCTCAGCTCTTCCTGTCTTACGACCCTAATAAATTAGGGCTCCCTGCCTCCAAGCGCACTCTGTCCAACTGGGTAGCTGACTGTATCGCTTGGACTTATGCGGCGGCAGGCCTCTCGTTGGAGAGTCGAGTCACCGCTCATCGGGTTCGGGCGAAGGCTGCGTCAGTGGCTTACCTCTGCTCTGTTCCATTGGCAGATATCTGCCGGGCCGCTACTTGGTCTTCGAGCAAGACTTTTGCGGCCCATTACTGCCTCGAGAGGGAGTCCCGCAGGGACAGTGCTTTCGGACAGGCAGTCCTCCGTAATCTCTTCAAGGTTTAGGCAACTCCTACCCTCCATCCCGGATGTTGGGCTACCGGTTGGAGATTAATCAGAGAAGATTCCTTCCTTCTGTGCTGCTGAGCTAGAGGGAGCTCATTTTTGTGTTTAGGGTCTCCGGTAGCCTTAAGCTGGGGAGTCCCATATGTGAGGACTGACTTCCTGCTTGGTCCTGGAGAAAGCGTAGTTACTCACCTGTAACAGGTGTTCTCCAGGAGCAGCAGGAATCAGTCCTCACAACCCTCCCTCCTCCTCTTGGAGTTGCAATCATATGATTTAGTTTTTGCAATTTTTTTGCTGTCTTTTTGCTATGTCATCAGACTGGCCAAGATGGCACCTTTGGGCGGGAAGGGGACCGCGCATGCGCGCTGCAATTCCCAAAGGCTTTCTTTGAAAGCTGGGGAAAATTGCTCCGCGAGGGCTCCGTCGGCGCCGACGTCACCCATATGTGAGGACTGATTCCTGCTGCTCCTGGAGAACACCTGTTACAGGTGAGTAACTACGCTTAACACCCATGCTTGATGTAAACCTTTAACCATTGTAGTTGCTCCTTTTAGTTTTTTCTTAACTATTTCCCTCATTTTATCATAGTCTCCCTTTTGAAAGTTAAAAGGTAGTACTGTGGATTTCCTTGCCGTCCTTCCTCTGTTTATTAAATCAAATGTGATCATGCTATGATCACTATTGCCAAGTGGCCCCAACACCCTTCTCTTGTACCAGAACTTGTGTTCCACATAGGACTAGATCCAAAATGGCTTCCCCTCTTTTCGGTTCATGAACCAGCTGCTCCAAGAAGCAGTCAGGTATTTCATCTAGAAACTTTATCTCCCTAGCATGTCCTGCCGTGACACTGAACCATTCGATACTGGGGTAATTGTAATCACCCATTATTATTACTGTGTTGTAGCTTTTGTTAGTCTCCCAGATTTCTTTGAGCATTTCATCATCTGTTCATTCTGGCCAGGCAGTCAGTAGTATACCCCCACTGCCATTGCCTTCCCCTTTTCACATGGAATTTCAATCCATAGAGCTTCTATAGTGTGTTTCCTGAAAAACTTTAATCCTGTGTGACTCAATGCCCTCTCTGTCATAGAGTGCAACTCCTTCGCCAATTTGATCTACTCTATCATTGCAATATAATTTGTGCACAGGTATCAGTATCCTGCTGGTTGTCCTTCCACCAGGTCTCTGAGGTACCAATCATATCCAACCTCTTATTTAGTGCTACATATTCTAACACTCCCATCATATTTTTTAGACTGCTAGCATTTGCATACAAGCATTTTAGAGGTTGTATTTTATTCATATTAATCTGGTTATTGATAGGCAGGGGTAATTTGGAATCTCTAAGCTTTGTCTGCTCTGTACTTAAGGGCATTTGGGCTACTTTTGTCTTTATTGGAATTTCTCTGTGGTTATGCTCTAACTTCAGTCTTTTGTTAGTATCCTTCAAGGATACATCATTTCGAACCATGCGCTCTAGGGCAACTGTCGGCTTTCCCCTATTATCTAGTTTAAAAGCAGCTCTGTCGTCTTTTTAAAGATTAATGCCAGCAGCCTGGTTCCATCCCCAGAATGTTGCCCAGTTCTTAACAAATCCAAAATCCTCTTCCTTGCACCATCGTCTCATCCACACATTGAGACTCTGGAGCTCTGCCTGCTTTTTGGGTGCTGCGTGTGGAATGGGAAACATTTCTGAGAATGCTACCCTAGAAGTTCTGGATTTAAGTTTCTGGCCTCCAGAACCACACTTTCCTGTGTCATTGATACCAAGATAGCAGACTCCTCCCCAGTGCTATCTAAAACCTTGTCTAGGTGGTGCGTGAGGTCTTCTACAGTTGCACCAGGCAGGCATGTTACTATATGATCCTCAATCCACCAGTCACCCAGCTATCTACATCTAAATGATCCAATCACCAACTGTAATAGTTGATCTCCAGGAACAAGCAGGAATAAGTCCTCACATATGGGTACGTCGGAACCGACGGAGCCTGCGCGGGAAAGCTCCCCAGCTTCCCAGAAAGGAAGCTTTTGGGGCCTCCCACTGCACATGTGCGCTGCCTTCCCGCCTTCCTGACCAGCTCTCCTCAGTTTCTCTTTTTCCGCGGAGCCAGCAGGTCGTATTCCTGTCACCGCTGAAGAAATTGTTAATTTTATTTGTTTTCTTTAGACCGCGTACCTGCCTTCCCCATACCGAAACCGGTACCGCCGGTCTCTTTCTTTCTTTTAAAAAAAAAACAAAAACAAATCTTTTCTTTTTCCTCAGCACAGCTTGGTAGCTTTTGTTAGGCCTTCAGGCCTACCCAAATTCTCCTCATGGAGAAGCCAGCTCCTGGTTTCAAAAAGTGTACCAAGTGCAGTGCTGTCACTTCTGTCACAGACACCCATGAATGGTGTCTTAAATGTTTGGGACCTGACCACTCCATACCGGACTGCCCATCCTGCTCCCAGATGTCTAAACGTGGGTTGCAGAACCGGGCCAACAAGTTCCATGTGCTGTTTGCTTCGGATAATCCAGCATCACAGTCATCCAGGTCTTCCTCTCCGGATGGATCTCAGGTAACCAAACCCTCTGTGGGCAGGTCCTCAAAGAGCAAATCTCCTTCAAAGCATCGAGAGGCTCTCTTTTGAGTCTGAGGATCCTGCCCCAGCCAAACAACCCTGGCGGGAAGCTCTGGCTTCCAAAGCACCATCTATGGGGTTACAGGTTGACATCGATGGCACGGCCTCGACTGATCACCTGTTAGACTGCTCTGGGGTACCGGCCCATACCGGTACCGACATCCAGGCAGCAGTGGCGTCTATGAGCAATACTGTTCAGACCATGCAGCAGGCCATGCTGGCTTTTATCAATGCTGCGACGCCCTCGGTATCGCGTTCAGCGATACCAGGTCCGGTTCCGGTATCGTCTCCCATACCGGAACCGAGACCATCGACTTCCAAACGCAGATCGGTTCCGCATGCCGGATCCGGGTTTTTACCCGATACCGATCCCATACCCGGTACGCCCGATGTCGATACCGATCGGTATGCGTATCGTGCGTTGGAAGCAAATAGAGAATACTCTGATTCCTCAGAGGATTTTAACTCCTCTGAGGACTCTGAGCTGTCTCTGGTTCTTCATGAAGACCCCTCTTCCCCAAAGAGGAGAATGTCTCCACCAGAGGATTTGTCCTTTCAAGAATTCATTATTGAATTAGCTAAAGGACTTTCTATTACCACATCCTCAGAAAAAGAACCGAGATCAAAGAAATTGGATGTTTTAGGATACCCCAAGGTTCCTAAAGAGGCAGTCACCCTGCCTATCCACAAAATCCTTCAAGAACACTTGATGGACTTATGGGAGGCTCCTCTAACGTTGTCTCCTTATTCTCGTAGGCTGGACACCATGTACCGGGTCCCCCCTCCTCCTGGTTTTCAAAAGACTCAGTTGCCTCACCATTCCATTGTGGTGAAGTCTGCACTGAAAAAGATTAAGAGTACCAAAAGGCACTCTTCTACCCCTCCAGGACGAGAATGTAAGACCCTAGACTCTTTTGGCAAGAAACTTTTCCAGGCTACTATGCTTATAGCCAGGATTAACTCTTACAGTCTGTATATGGGCATGTTTCTTAGAGAACTTGCCCTAAAGATACGACTTTTTGCCTCCTTTATCCCTGAGGATAGAAAAGAGGAGTTCATTTCTCTGGTGAAACAGCTTTTAGATGTTTCTAAGTTCTCCAACAGAGCAGCTTTTGATTCCTTTGAGGGTGCCGGTAGAGCTTCGGGCATTGCTATTGCAGCCTGACGACTTGCTTGGCTCTAGGCCTCTGACCTAGAACCCTGGGTCCTAGATGGCTTACGGAATCTGCCCTGTACAGGTGAGAACTTATTTGGTAAGGACTGGCAAATTAAAGCCACCCAAATGGATGCAGAGAATGCTACCTTGGATAGACTTTCTAAGTCTACCTCTGCTCCTGCCAAGAAAAAGTCTTTCAAGAGGCCTTACTACAAGAAGGCCAGATTTTCCACAAATACTGGCCAACAATCTTCTCAGCCTCGCTTTGCTACTAAACGTCAGCAACCTAAACAGGCAAAGTCAAAGCCTGTAGTGTCTACCACTCCTCAGCAGGCTCAACCCCCTCAGGGGTTTTGACTTGCCCCTAGAGAACTTAACATTTCTGGCTCTAGAACAACCAGAGCCCCTCACCATTCCCGTAAGGTTAGCTCACTTTGCTCCCAGATGGGAGCAAATCACATCAGAGCAATGGACCCTCTCTATCATCAGAGAGGGCTACAAACTTCATTTTTCCAACCTTCCTCCATATACCATGGTGAGGCACTTCAATTCTCCCCCTTTTCTCCTGGACCTGTTGGATCAGGAGGTCTCTTCTCTCCTTGCCCAAGGGGCAATAGAAGAGGTTCCTCTTCTTCAACAAGGGACAGGATTCTACTCCCCTTATTTTCTCATAACAAAGAAGACAGGGGGATTCAGGCCTATCCTAGATCTGAGAGAATTGAACAAATTTCTGTACAAGGAGAAATTCAAAATGCTTTCTCTAGGCATTCTCCTTCCATACCTTCAGAGTCAGGATTGGCTTTGTTCTCTAGATCTCAAGGATGCGTTTACACATATACTCATCCACCCATTCCACAGAAAATATCTAAGATTTCTGTTTCAGGGAAAACATTTCCAGTACAGAGTACTTCCCTTCGGTCTAGCCTCTGCCCCAAGAGTGTTCACCAAATGCATGGCACTTGTTGCCGCATTTCTAAGAGGTCTGGGAATGTTTGTATTCCCATATCTGGACGACTGGCTCATCCGAGCTCCATCTCAGTCAGAGGCCCAGATTTCCCTGGACCGCACAAGGCACCTTCTGCAGTATCTGGGACTGGTGGTAAACCTTCCCAAGTCTCAACTTACCCCTACTCAGTCTCTAGAATTCATAGGGGCCCAGTTGGACACCACCACTGCAAGGGCCTACCTGCCTCAAGTCCGGGGCCAATGTCTGCTGTGCTTGGCCTCCTAAGCTCAGTCCAGCAGTCACTTGACAGCCAGAGAAATGCTGCGACTTCTGGGCCACATGGCCTCCACGGTACACGTGGTGCCCTACGCTCGTCTTCATATGAGAGCAGCTCAATGGACCTTGGCCACCCAGTGGACTCAAGCATCAGGAGCGCTCTCCGACCAAATACTCACCTCAAAACGTCTGTTTTGGTCCCTCCAATGGTGGATGTCCACCAAGAATCTGTTGTTGGGGGCCCCCTTCCAACCTTTGTTGCCCCAAGCAACCCTCACAACAGATGCCTCCCAAACAGGGTGGGGAGCCCATCTACAATCCCTCTCCACTCAGGGTACTTGGTCTCCGCAGGAGACCACCCTTCACATCAACCTCCTGGAACTGCGAGCAATCTTCTTTGCCCTCAAAGTATTCCATACCCTCCTTGTCAACCTGACCGTCTTAGTTCAGACAATCAGGTGGCCATGTTCTACGTAAACAAACAAGGAGGGACAGGCTCTCTGTCGCTTTGCAACGAAGCTCTCAGATTATGGGCCTTCGCCAGAGAGCATCAAATTCATCTTCTGGCAGTATATCTTCCAGGGGTTCAAAACTCTCAGGCAGACAGACTCAGTCGAGTTCTGCTCCCACACGAATGGTCCCTACATATGGACCAGATAGGCAAAATCTTTCAGGAATGGGGAACCCCGGACATAGACCTCTTTGCAAGTCCGTGGAATGCCAAACTTCCCCGGTTCTGTTCCAGGATTCCGTGTCAGGGAGCTCAGGCCAACGACGCCTTCCTCCTGCATTGGGGTCAGGAATTCCTATATGCCTTTCCACCCATTCCTTTGATTCCCAAGACTCTGTTCAAACTACAGAGGGATCACGGATCCATGATCCTCATAGCTCCACGCTGGCCACGCCAAGTGTGGTTCCCTCTACTTCTGCATCTCTCCCAGGGACCCTCCCTGGACCTGGGAGCTGCGCCAGACCTTCTGTCTCAGGAGGAGGGGACTTTGTGGCACCCAAACCCCAAGTCCCTACACCTCAGAGCTTGGTTACTGAAGGCCTAAGCCTTCATGACTTCAATCTTTCTCAACCAGTGAAAGATATCCTTCATGCCTCTAGGAAAACCCTCCACGAGGCGTTCCTATGCTTTCAAATGGAAACGTTTTTCCATTTGGTGTGCTCAACAGGGTCTTGACCCTCTAGCACTTCCTTTGAATTCTCTACTAGACTAACTCCTGCATCTTTCTAATGCAGGCCTTAAGACGAATTCAGTAAGAGTCCATTTGAGTGCTATTGCAGCATCCTTAAAACCTATAAATGGACAACCTGTCTCCTCTCATCTGCTTGTTGTAAGATTTATGAGAGGCCTGACTCTAAGCCTCCCATCCGACCTCCCCCGGTAGCATGGGACTTGAACCTAGTTCTAGGTCAGCTTATGAAGCCACCTTTTGAGCCTTTACACTCCACCTCCTTGAAATTTCTTTCATGGAAGGTAGTTTTCCTCATTGCAGTCACTTCAGCTCGCCGCATCAGTGAACTGCAGGCTTTAGTGGCTAATCCACCTTATACTAGATTTCATCATGATAAGGTGGTCCTTAGGACGAACCCCCACTTTATGCCCAAAGTGGTTTCGCCTTTTCATCTTAATCAAGAGGTATATCTACCTGTCTTTTTTCCGGCTCCTCATGTATCCAGTGCAGAGAGGAACCTTCATACTTTAGATTGCAAAAGAGCTCTTGCCTTTTACCTCAACAGGACCCAGCCACATCGAAAGTCTTCCCAGCTTTTCGTGGCTTTTGATCCTTCTCATTTGGGACGTCCAGTCTCCAAACGTACACTTTCCAATTGGATTGCTCAGTGTATTTCCTTTGCTTACCAGAGTAAAAACGTTTCTCTGGAAGGCCATGTCACAGCTCACAATGTGAGAGCCATGGCCACTTCTATGGCTCATCTTCACTCTGTCTCCATAGATCAGATCTGTCGAGCCGCCACATGGGCCTCGGTTCATACCTTCACAGCCCATTACTGCTTGGACAAGGACTCCCGCCGGGATGCCTTGTTTGGTCAGGCTGTCCTCAAACACCTGTTCCATACTTGAACAACTCCTGCCCACCTTCCCAGGATGGATGCCTGAGATCCATACGAAGATGGCGAACCGTGGAACGGGATCTCCCAGGCATCTTAGCTAGGGAGTCCCCATATGTGAGGACTTATTCCTGCTTGTTCCTGGAGATAGCACAGTTACTTACCTGTAACAGGTGATCTCTGGGAACAGCAGGAATTAGTCCTCACAACCCACCCACCTCCCCTAGGAGTTGTATCTTCTATCTATCTATCTTCCTTTCCTCTCTCTATTGTCTCAGCTATAAACTCGAACTGAGGAGAGCTGGTCAGGAAGGCGGGAAGGCAGCGCGCATGTGCAGTGGGAGGCCCCAAAAGCTTCCTTTCTGGGAAGCTGGGGAGCTTTACTGCGCAGGCTCCGTCGGTTCCGACGTACCCATATGTGAGGACTAATTCCTGCTGTTCCCAGAGATCACCTGTTACAGGTAAGTAACTGTGCTTTCCAACCCTTTCCTCATGGGCACATGGCCCAGGAGAAACCTCCTCGGTGCAAGAGGGTTTTACATCACCTAAAGGACAGATCCTAGCTACAGGATCACTTCCTGTCACACCAGGGTGATGCTCTTTGTCATGTAACCTCTCACCTCCATGGCAACAGGGATGCTGCCAGACTGGAGGTGGGACTTCAGTACTATATCTCTTTAGGTCTTGTCTATGTACCTCTCTGTCTTCCTTATGTCCTACAAGTCTGCCACTCTAGTCTCCAGAGATCGGACTCATTCCCTGAGAGCAAAGAGCTCCTTGCACCTAGTGCCACATGTAAGACCCCTTATCTGGGAGAAAATCATACATGTGACACTCTATGCAAAAGATTGGAAAGCCCCATCTTGATGCTGGACTGCTGTCTGCATCTTAGTATTAAGGCTTTGTTTTGGTATTTGTTGTTTACTTGGGTTTGCTGGGAATATTTATACTAATACTACTATAGCTAATACGTTTCATGGACTTTGTTCATGTCAAGATTAATTAATCTCAGGTCCTTAATGTATTCCTTATGAGGAAAACCAGCTGCACCTGAAAGTGAATATGGGCACTTCCTTCCCTTTAATAGGTTTAAGAGCCTATAAAGCTAAGCTTATCCCTGGATTGGGTGGGCGGGAAAGAAAACTTAATAAAAGCAGGCTTGCTACACAGTACCCTGACTTGTGCTTCTAAGGTAAAGTCTTAACAATTTCCATGTGATTCACATAGCTCTTGGTTTGATAGAGGGGGCCTTTCAAATTGCCCCTTTGGTCACTTGCCTTTAACACCTATTTAAGACAACTTCACAAATCTTTTGCCTCCCAACTGGAAGGCCTTTTTTTAAAGGTCACTAGAAACAAGTTTAGTTCTTTCAATTCAAACTATTTACTCTACTTGTATGCTTAGCTATACTCCGATTTGATTTAAATGAAAAGCTCTCTGGTGGTACTAAGACCTGACTGACTCAGCAAAAACACTGAATTCTAAAATACATAGATTTTTCAAATTTAACCCAAATAATTCCCTTTTTCCCCAAGATTTAGATTATATTCCAGAAGATAAATACTTACAAGTGCAAATCTGTTTTCAGCTGTAGCAGCCCCTTTTGGTAATCCTTAAAGACTTTATAAAAATGTTAGAACAGAATCTAACCAAGGAGAGATTCCTGCAGCACACCACTGGTAACATTCTTCTCAGAGTGAGCACCATTTGCCTATACAGTTTATCACTCTACCAATTTCTAACCCAGTCGTTCACTTTAGGGTCCATCTCTAGGGCTTTAGGGACGAGGTTGGAATGGATGCTGATTGGTCAAGAGGAGCAGTTTGGCAGGGCCACCTCCCCAAAGTTATGCAAATTGCTTTTGGTGAAAGCTTTGTAAATATAACTATTTATATTACTTAAGAAGGGATGCTTTTACAGAAGATAATCAAGAGGGATTTTATCTCTATTGAGCATCTTTTTGGTGGAGACAAATTCATCTAAAGGGTTAATCTCCAAAGTTGTGTAAGATCTAAATTGTAATATATTGTGACAGACACGCCCATCTTGGGGACATGGAATTGGACTTAGGGAAGAGCCCAGTTGTGTATTTCAAGGGTAACCTGAATCCTCCGTACACCGATACCCACGAAATCCCTGCCTGGCCTGGATCTCAGGCCCCGCGAAGGGAGAGAAAGAAGAGAGAGAAAGCCCAAGGTGCCACACCCAGACTCCTGTGAGGTCCCGGCAGGCATGAGAATAGATTATCACCTGGGAAGGGCCGGAAGGGAGGAGGAGGGGCTGGAACCCTGGAGGTGGAAATATAAACCCCTGCTAAGGGAAAGAGAGGGAGGCTGGAGAAACAAGAGGCTCAGAGTCAAGAGAAGCTGGAGACGCAGCGGAGCCATAGAGGAGAGCCCTGGGAGGAGCTAAACCACAGGGAACACAGCCGAGGAGACGGGCCGAAGGTACTGACCGGCTGTCTCGGGTAGAGTTGGGAACAGGAGTGACTCTAGGACCCAAGGGGGAGCTGTTTACTGAGCACTGCTTTGAGAACTCAGAACGGAACACTGCTCCAACAATTGAAGATGTGCAAGTCGATACTGCTGAGGATGACTTGAGGGCTATGGATATTCCTATGGACTGTACTTTATGCCAAGCCAAGTGCGTTGAACCGTTATGCTGAGGGCTAACACTTTCTGAGAAGGTCTCTTAAAGCTGGAAATAACAAGACCCAGAGAACCGACAGGAGGCCTGAGATACTTTTGCTAGTACCCGGAGGTTTGTGACGCAGCCAGGAAAACTTGCAGGGAAGCTAAAAAGCTTGGTGAATATTTGCTGCCCGTGTCTCCCATATTTTGGTTTAAACTTAATCCGGGAAGGGAATTAAAAAGAAGCTTTTGTTCCAGTGGGACTAAATTTTATTGTTGCCATTAATTGTTTTACAAGGCAAGGCTAAAAAGAGGCATTTTTACCCTTGCTAAAGAAGTGCTGTTTTTTCAGGGCCGAGAAGCGTTTGAAGCAGCTGTGTGTGTTTGAAGCTTGTGAAGCAGTTATGCTGTTCTAGTGCTGTATTACCAATAATCCTGCATAAGAAGGAGTCCTGTGTACAGGGTACTTGAACTTTTGCGTAAGAAATAAAATTCTGTCACTTTGCCTTACCTTCGGATCATGACTACAACTTCTTCTTGAAGCCATTTTTGAAGGCAAACTACATATCCCGAGATACGCCTGGGGAAAGTTAGTTTGCCCAAGCCAATCGAGAGAAGTTCCTCCGATACCACGCCCCTCTAGGCTAGAGGCGGGTGGTGAGGGCGTGACAATATTTATGAAAATGAAATATATAAAAGACTGGGAATCGGCCTTAGGAGAAGACCTCACTGAAAAGCCATGGAGGGGGCTGTATAAAAACACCCACTGTTCTTTGATCTCTGTAGCAATAAAGGAAAAAATATGCAAGATATTGTTTAGTTGATATTTAACTCCTCTTAGCTGTTTCAAATGGCATCTGCAAATTTCTGAAGAAATTTGGTGGACCTGGCTACTTTTGGGTTTTTTTCCTGAACTTTAATCTCTTTGTTAAATAGTGACAAATTAGCTTACATCCTATTATATGCAGTTTTTACAATAGAGACCGGCTTTGTAAAATGACAGCAGTTTTCTTAATACCCATCCAAATGAGGGTTCCTGAGACGAAGTCTGAACAACCTTCACAGCCTCCTTCACCTTAAAAGTGCGATAACAATTTTGTCTTAAGATCATGTGTATAAAGATGTGTGTTGCTTGATGATAAAATATGGGTGCCTTTCAGATTATCCTAAATATATGACAGGTGTAAGTTTCTGGCTTTAAAGCAGTGTTTATTTTTATGGAGATTTCCTTTCTGCTTGGGTTTCTTTATAAATTCATGCTAAAGTATGAGGAGAATATATTTTGAATCAGTTATGCTGAAAATCTTTCTTGATAGGTTAAATGTATGTTGTAATATGGTTATGAACATGGGCCTTGTAATCTGACTAGTATAACAGCAAAGATGGGTATTTGCTTCTAATTTAAATGCTTATGGGACTCCTGATTTAGCTTTTTCTTTTTTTCTTATCCTTGTCTTGATTTGCCCTTCCTTTCGTATCTTAGATTCCTGATTTCAAGTTGGAAGTGGTTAAGTGTGGGGGATTTTTTTGTGGGGGTTTTTTGTTGTGTTTTTTTAATGACTGGTGGGAAATGATACCTGGGGATTTTATTACTCTTTCCAATTAACTCTGCACACTTCTTTATTCAGCTAATACTTGACTAGATTAACTTATAGCTTTCAAAATATACAGATTTACAAAATTACTGTGCTTCAAAAACATATGGGGAGAGCACTTTTAAAACCTTAAACACCATACTGAGCAAACTAGATTTTCATTTCCTTCATTTCTGTACAATGCTTCTAGTAACCAAGGCTGCTTAGTGCATTATCCCACTTCAGTTTCTGTCTACCACCATTTGCTATGTTAGTATGAAAGGTCTTACTTTTGGTGACACTCAGTTTGACATGCCTAATCAATGAGTTTAGGGCTTTAGTGACTTAGTGTAGGGTAAATACATTTCTCCAGGAACAAGCAGGAAGTCAGCCCTCATATATGGGTGCGTCGACGGAGCTGTGTGTGAAGCATTTCCCTAGCTTTCAAAGAAAGCCATTGGAATATGCGACCATGCATGCGTGGTCCCCTCCCTTCCCATGGGTGCCATCTTGCTCAGTCTCCTTTTTTCCACAGAGCCCAAAGGATGTCGGTCCAATTTCCTCAGGAAAAATCCTTGCTATGTCCTTAAAAATTAGCTGTTCCCGGTTTGTTCCTCTTCCCGCATCGAGCCAGCCCCGGCACTGTTCTCAGCTCCTTTCTGCTTTTTTTTTTTTGATCGGGGTTTGCCCCGATTGGCATTTGTGCCCTTTTTTGCCCGGGTGTCGAGCCTGGCCAGGTGTTCCTCCATGTCCCCAGGTAGGTTCAAAAAATGTGACCGCTACAGTCAAACCATGTCTGTCACCAACACCCATGACTGCTGCCTACATTGCCTGGGATTGGACCATAATAGCACCACCTGTGACCTGCACCAGGCCATGACACTGAAAATAAAGAAGAAGAGTTCAGAGTTGCAGGAGAAACTGTTCCCCAGGTCCAACTCGGCACCAGCCTCCCCGACTCCGAGCTCCAAGCCCAGTACTTCCCGAGAGAGCCAAATGTCCTTTAGCGGCAACTCCTCTGCACAGACCTCAGACCCCAAGCATAAAAAGAAAAAAGCCTTGAAGTCCATCGAGATTCTACAAGAGAAACACGGCAAGACCGCCCGGAGGGACTCCGGCAACTCAGAGAAACATCCCACCAAGGTCCTCAGGAAGGATGCCTCTCCTGTGGAGACCGTGCGAGGGTCCTCAAGGCCATAGTCCTCATCGAGGACACATTTGCAAGAGTGCCAGCGCCAGGTCCGAGATCCTCGGTGCCCATGACGAAAGCTGTTGGGCCTTCTGACTTGGAATCCAGAATGGCAGCCATGGAGCAGAACATCATCACTGCTATCCTGGCCATGCATCAGGCAATGATAAACAGGTTCATCCGCATCATCTGCCCTGATAACCGGGCTCCTGACGGCAGGGGTGTCCCTGGTCGTCAAACCGAGCTCAGAGCGCCACTGGCTTCAGGAAAGCCCTTGGCCTCAGTCAAGGTCTCCGTCCTGTTTGTCAGGAATCCGATCCTCCCCGGCAAGTTTCTGATACTCAGACCTCTGGTCCTTGGGAGGGCTCCAGCCCTTTGGAGCAGGCTATGAGCCAAGGAGTCGCAGAGCCTCAGACTCGTCTTCCCCCCTCGACTCTGAGTGGGAGACAGACTATGAAGCTGCCCCGGAAACCAGACGCGGCACCAAGACATCCCATCGGACCCGTCTGCCCCGGTGCCATTCTCCTCTAGAGGGTGTGGCCTTATACGACGACTTCAGAGATGTGGCTAGGGCCCTCTTGGTGCCAACCGAAGTGGAGAAGGACGCATGCACCGATGAGCTGGAGATCCTCCAGTTCGAGTCTCCACCCAAGGAAACTCTCACGGTGCCAGTGCAGCTGATCCTCGAGCGGCTACTGCTCTGAATGTGGGAGACCCTGGCATCGGTGCCGGTGGTCAGCCAACACCTCAATGCCATATACTTCATCAGGAAGGGTTTGGGGTTCCACAAGCCCCAACTCCCACATAATTCCATGGTGGTTGAATTAATCATGCAAATCTCAAAAGCCAGAAGACTTACTCTTCTGTCCCCCATGGCAGGTATACTAGAGCCCTCGACGTCCTTGGGCACAAATGTTACCAGGGTTCGATGCTAGGGTGCCAAATCTAGGCCTATGGCACTATACATAGGCATGTATTTGAAGGCCCTGACCCAGGAGTTGTCTTGGGGTCTCAATCGGTTCCAAGCCCTGACCTCCAGGATCAAGGACTACTCAAAGTCCCTCTCCTAGGCGGCCTATGACAGGTTCAAGGCAGCAGCTCAATTAGCTGTGGCTGACATCAGGGCTCAACTCCAAGCCTGGCTACAGTCCTCGGACCTCGAGCAGTGGGTCCAGGACAAGCTGCTAGACATCTCCTGCACTGGTGAGAACTTGTTTGGCAAACCCATGGCCAACAAGGCGGCCAAGATAGAAGCTGAAGTGGTGACCCAACAGAGGCTCTCAAAGACCTTTTTCTTCCCTTATTTATTTATTTATTTTAGTTTCTTATATACCGCACTATTTAGTATCAGCGCGGTTTACATGGAACAGTGAAACATAATGAACAAACGTTAGTTTTACAGAGAACAAGGAAATACAACTTGGATAACTTAGGGAAACATGCACATCAACTGTTTACATATGTAGCAGTAAGCTTTGCATAGTGGGTTATGAACCTACAGAAAGATATTAAGTATAGGGACTAATATGTAGAGGTTTCTGGAAGGAAAGGTGTGGCTATGGTGGAGTATGGTTGATCTGGTAATGTTGAATAAATAAGTAATGTTTTAGTGCTTTCCTGAATTGTGTGAGATCGGTGATGGCTCGGATTGCTGGTGGTAATATGTTCCAACACTTGGGAGCATAAAAACTGAAAGCCCTGTTTGACGACGTTAGTGTGCATTTTGTTGATGCACTTGGGATAATTAGAGTGTTTGCTGATGTGGATCTTCTGGATCTGTTAGGTGGGGTGGGCTGAATTAGATCCACTAGTTGTGAAGCGGTTATGCCCTTGCAAGAAACCCTCGGGGGAAAGGCCCCTGTTCCCCAGGAAAAAGGGGCACTTCCAACAGAGTCACCGATACCAGTCCTTCTTGGGACAGCAAAAGGGTTCTCACCTTAAGAGGCAGGGCCAAGGAGCTCAGAAGCTCAAGGCTCAGAAGCTCCAGCCCAACCAGAGGGGAGCTTTTGACTTCTGGGACAGGGTCTCGTCTCCCCTCCCCTGGGAGACCCTTACCCAGACCACAGGGGCCATCTGGCACTCTTTGCCCATAAGGTGGGCCACGGTCACCTAAGACCAGTGGATGCTGCAGGTGGTAAAGGAGGAATACCTCCTCCACTTACAACAAGTACCATCCAGGTTCTTTCCAGGAGAGCCAGTGTGACCTCTCCTTCACCAGACCCTCTTGCTCTCAGAGCTCGCAGGTCTGCTCAGGAACAAGGCTGTGGAGCCTGTACCCAGGCATCTGTGGGGGGGAAGGGCTTCTTCTCAAGGTACTTCCTTGTCCCCAAAAGAACAGGGGGCCTCAGGCCCATACTAGACTTGTGAAATTTGAACAAGTTTCTGATGAGTTAGAAGTGCAAGATGCTTTTCCTTGGAACACTGCTGCCCTACCACCACCAGGGAGATTGGCTGTGCTCCTTGGACCTAAAGGATGTGTACACTCACATCCTGATCCACCCCTCCCACAGGCAATACCTATGGTTTGTGGTAGGAGGAGGGCACTACCAATACAGAGTGCTGTCCTTCGGCCTGGCCTCCTCACCAAGAGTCTTTACCAAGTGCTTGCCAATGGTAGCCGCTCACTTGTCTGCAAGGAACCTTTTTCTTCCCCTACCTGGATAACTGGCTAATCAGGGGCGGTATGGCCTCAGAGGTCAGGTAGGCTGAAGAGCGTACAACCCTCCTGCAGCACGTGGGGTTAGTCATCAATTACCCCAAGTCCCCATCTTGCTCTAAAGTTTGGAGTTCATAGGGGCGTAGTTGGACACGCTACAGGTCAAGGCTGTCCTGCCAAGGGAAAGGGCAGACTGCCTCCTACAACTGGAAGGAGAGGTATAACGCTGCCGGTCAGTACCCGCTCGCTGCCGCCTCCTCTGCCTGTTGGGCCATATGTCCTCAGTGGTTCAAGTCACACCGTTAGCCCGCCTACACATGCAGACAACCCAGTGGTGCCTCAGCTGACATTAGACCCAAGCCAAGGGCAGACTACGGGACACAGTCAGAATCAGCTGCCAACTGGCAGAATCCCTCACATGGTGGCAAAACCTGCACCACATACAGGCGGGAATTCCATTCCAGGCACCTGCATTGCAGAGGACCCTGACAACAGATGCTTCCCTCCTGGGTTGGGGTGCGCATTGTGGGGACCACGGCATGCAAGGCAGCTGGTCCTAGGAGAAGTCACTCTCGCAGATCAATCTCCTTGAGCTCAGGGTAATCTTGGTTCTGTGAGCATTCTGTCACTGCCTGCGACACCAACCTGTGCTGATCCAAACAGACAACCAGATCACCATGTTTTATATCAACAAGCAGGGGTGCATGGGCTCATACTCTTCTGCCAGGAGGTGGTGGCAACAACATGCTCCTTTGAGCGGTATATCTGCCAGACCAGGCCAGGACAACTGCTTAGCAGACAGGCTGAACAGAATCCTTTACCCACACGAGTGGTGCTTGAACCCCAGGATAAAGAAGCAACTCTTGCATCGCTGGGGTAGGACTATCATGAATATTTTTGCTTCCCCGGACAACGCACAGCTACAGTGCTGCTGCTTGCACAAGGCATACCCGGGGAGAGTGGCAGCAGATGCCTTTCTAATCTTGTGGTCAGAGGGCCTACTATATGTGTTCTGACTGACCCCCTCGGTCACCAAGGTCTACTTCAAGGTCCAGAGCGAGGGAGTGTCAGTCATACTGATCGCACCCAGGTGGCCCAGGCAGCCCTGGTTCCCTCTGCTGCTTTCCCTGTCAGTAGAACTCCCAGTCCCACTGGGCCAGGCCAGGCCCTGGACCTCCTGTCCTAGGAGGGCTCCCTTGTGCACCCCAACCTGGAGTCGCTAACGCTATCAGTGTTGCTGCTGAAAGGGTAGCACTGGCCAATGTAAACCTTCCAGGGGATGTCTAAGATCCTACTGGCCTCTCAGAAGCCCTCCACTAGGCGGGCCTACGCCTTTAAGTGGAGAAGGTTATCGGTCTGGTGTGCGGAGAGGAGGGAATCCCTTCTTCTGTCATGTGCAACTGGTTCTTCAGTACCTACTGCACCTGTCACACACTGGGCTGAAATCCAACTCGGTGAGGGCGCATCTAAGTGTCATAGCCGCGCACCACCACCCTATCGAGGGAAAAAACTATCTAGCCAGTCCTTGGTCTCTAGGTTCCTCTGGGGCCTCCTGTTGTCCAAGTCCCCCCCCCCCCCTTCCACCTTTCGGTAGCATAATGGGACTTCAGAATGGTGCTCTCCCAGATCACCAAACCATCATTCAAGCCCCTAGTCCCTAGCTACTTGCCACCTGAGATACCCGTCTTGGAAAGTGGCTTTCCTGGTGGTCCTCACATACTCTCGAAGGGTGAGCGAACTCCACGCCCTAGTGTTGGGCACACCATATACGAGGTTCTTTAAGAACAGGGTGGTGCTCTGCATACACCCCAAATTCCTACTGAAAGTGGTATCTCCTTTCCATCTCAACCAAGAGGTGGTCCTTCCCACCTTCATCCTGCAGCCTCATACACTATACTCCATATACTAGATTGCAAGCGGGCCCTCTCCTTCTACTTGCAGCGGACTTGGGCCCATCAGAAAGCTCCTCGGCTTTTTGTGTCTTATGACCCTAGTAGACTGGGGCTCCCCGTGACTAAGCAAACTCGGTCCACTTGTGTGGTGGCAGACTGTATTGCCCTCGCCTATGAGCGAGTTGGCCTCTCCCTCAAGCACTGGATCACAGCGCATCGTGTGAGGGCAATGGCTGCGTCAATGGACAACCTCTGCTCAGTGCCGGTGACGGAAATCTGCAAGGCCACCACATGATCTTTATTTCATACGTTCGCAGCTCACTACTGCCTGGAGAATGAGACCTGCAGGGACAGTGCCTTTGGCCAGGCAATACTCCGTAATATTCTCAGGGTGTAGACAACTCCTGCCTTCCGACCCTTCTGTGTTTAGGTTACTTGAGTGATAGTGTCGCTGGATGCTATGGTCTTGCAGAGTCTCTCAATGGGGACTCACCTTCTGCAACTCACAGCTATCTGATTAATTGCCGTTGATGCTGTCTTGGTTCAGTCCTCGGCAGCCTGGAGCTAGGAAGTCCTATATGTGAGGACTGACTTCCTGCTTGTTCCTGGAGAAAGGCCCGGCAATCTACTTCTGTATCTTGCCATGAAAGCCCAATGGATAGTTAAAACAAAACAAATTGTGCTATAGTGCTGGAAGATGAGACCCCCCCGGTTGAAAGGCACTCAGCTAGCTACTGGGGAAGAGCTGAAGACTTTTCAGAGTGAAGCCAGCATTTATGATGTGGTTGGATCAAAGCCCTCGGGACGTCTGACTGCTGATGTACCTGCGCATGAAATGAGTCAGAAGCTGTAAAGATGTCTTACACACTGGAACATGGAACGTACAAAGCATGAACCAAGGGAAGTTGGAGGTGGTCAAGAATGAAATGGAACGTGTACAACTTGATCTGTTGGGTGTCAACGAACTGAAATGGACTGGCATCGGGCACTATGCATCAGATGATCACATGGTCTACTATGCTGGAAATTAAAGACAAAGAAGAAATGGTGTTGCATTTATAATAAAGAAAAAACTTACACGAACTGTAATGAAATACAATGCACTCAGCAAACGCTTAATCTCTATTTGTCTACGAGGAATGCCTATCAACACAACTATAATGCAAGTATATGCCCCAACAGCTGCAGAGAAGAATGAAATTGAAGAGTTCTATGAACAAGTACAAGCTGAAATTGACAGAACATGCAAACAGGATAATCCTGATAGTCATGGGTGACTGGAACGCAAAGGTTGGCAACAAAGAAGGCAAAGTAGTTGGAAAATATGGACTTGGAAACAGAAATGAAGCTGGAGAAAGACTGGTAGAATTCTGCAAGACCAACTATGTATTCATCTCAAACACCTTCTTCCAGCAACACAAGCGGCAACTGTACACATGGATGTCACCCAATGTATTGTATAAAAATCAAATTGACTACATCTGTGGAAGTCAACGATGGAAAAGCTCTATAACATCAACAAAGACAAACCTGGAGCTGACTGTGGTACAGATCATCAACTACTAGTATGCAAACTTAAGTTAAAGTTGAAAAAAAGCAAGCCACTCATGAATGCAGCAAAATATGACCTTGAGAATATACCACTGGAATTTAAAGACTGCCTGCAAAATCGATTTGCTGCTTTAGATACGAATGACAGAGCTCCAGAAGAGTTATGGAACGACATCAAGAAGGTTGTGTTTGGAAAAAAGCGAGAAGTCTCTACAAAAGGTGAAAAAGAAAAACGGCCAAAATGGATGACGGAAGACACTCTGAAAATTGCCCAGAAACAGAGAATCTAAAGCCAGAGGAGAAAGAAAGAGACAATCACAGAACTCAACAGATATTTCCAACGTGTGCAGCAAGACAGGACAAGGAAAAGTACTACAATGACGCATGCAAGGAAATAGAAGCAGAAACTATTAGAGGAAGAACAAGATCGGCTTTCCTAAAGCTATGAGAGTTGAAGAAAAAGTTCCAGCCTTGAAATGAAATGTTACAAGATGCTCAAGTTCTATGTTGAATGATGCTGAGAAGATCAAGAAAAGGTGGAAGGAATATACAGAGTTTTTATATGATAAAGATCAAGTGGACCAACAGCCGTTTCAACCTGTACCTTATGATCGGGAACCATTGTTGATGAAAGAAGAGGTTGAAGCAGCATTGAAAGCCTTATCAAAGAACAAAGCACCAGGCATTGATAGCATTCCCATAGAAGTATTACAGTAATCTGATGCAGCTGTTACCGTACTTACAAGGCTCTGCCAAGAAATATGGAAGACAACATCATGGCCAACTGACTGGAAAGGATCTGTGTTTATACCAATACTAAAGAAAGGTGATCCAACTGACTGTGGAAATTATCGCACAATCGCTCTGATCCCACATGCCAGCAAGATTCTACTGAAGATTATTCAAAAGACTACAACCATACGTGGAACAAGAACTTCCTGAAATACAAGCAGGGTTCAGGAAAGGGTGAGGAGCGAGAGATGACATTGCGGATGTGAGATGGATCCTTAAAAAGACTAAAGAATACCAAAAGGATATCTATTTGTGCTTTATCGACTATAGTAAGGCTTTTGACTGTGTAAACCATGAAAAACTCTGGGCCACATTAAGAAGCAGGGGGAATACCAGAACACCTGATCGTACTCTTGCACAATCTGTACATTGATCAAGAAGCAACAGTTCGAACGGAACAAGGAGAAACAGGATGGTTTAAAATAAGCAAAGGTGTAAGACAAGGCTGCATACTTTCCCCCTACCTGTTTAATTTATATGCAGAGCAAATCAGAGAAGCAGGATTGTATGAAGACAACAGAGGTGTGAAGATTGGTGGAAGACTCATTAACAACCTTCGCTATGCTGATGATACCACATTCCTGGCTGAAAGTGAAGATGATCTGAATCATTTGCTTCTCACAATCAAAGAACATAGTCTCAAAATGGGCCTGCACCTTAATGTAAAGAAGACAAAGATCATGACAACTGACATAATCAACAGGTTCATCGTTGAAGGAGAAGAAATTGAAATTGTGAACAATTTTAACCTACTTTGATCAACTATCAATAAAGAAGCAATAAGCAGTCAAGAAATCAGAGGACATATTATTCTTGGCAGAATGGCTATGAAAGACCTAGATAAGATTCTCAAGAGCAGAGATGTCTGTCTCCATACAAAGATTTGACTTGTTCAAGCCATGGTATTTTCAATAACATATGGATGTGAAAGCTGGACATTGAAAAAGATAGACAGGGAGAAAATTGATGCCTGTGAATTATGGTGCTGGCGGTGAATACTGTGTATACCCGAAGAACAAACCAGTCGGTACTAGAGGAGATCAAACCTAAGCTTTCTTTAGAAGCTCAGATGACAAGACTTCGACTTTCATACTTTGGACACATCATGCGAAGAGAGATCATTAGAGAAAGACATGCTTGGCAAGATAGAAGGTCAACGTAAAAGAGGAAGGCCAGCAATGAGATGGATCGATACAGTAACAGCAGCTACGGATACCAGTCTGTCAACAATGAGCCGCCTGACTGAAGACCGAACACAATTTAAGATAGCTATCCAGAGAGTCGCCATGAGTCGACTCCGACTCAACGGCACTTAACAGCAACAACAGGTGTTCTCCGGGAACAGCAGGAATCAGTCCTCACAACCCTCTCTTGTCCTCTGGCAGTTGCCTCCCTACCTTGTTTTAGTTTTTACTGCCATCCTAGCTATGTCATCTGACTGAGAAAGATGGCACCCTTGGGTAGGAAGGGGACCACGCATATGTGGTAGCATTTCCCAAAGTCTTTCTTTGAAAGTTGGGGAAATGCTCTGTGTATTGCTCCACTGGTGCTAACGTCACCCATATGTGAGGACTGATTCCTGCTGTTCCTGGAGAACACCTGTTACAGGTGAGTAACTATGCTTTTTGAGCAATGAGTGGTTCTATGCGTGCATCTTATATTTCTGCATAAGGTGGTGTCAAATTTTCTGTCTTAACCAGTTAACTGTCCTTCGACATTTTCCTGCTAGCTTACATGTCCATAAAAGTGAACATAATTCAAATGTTTGTGGAATAAAGCCCTTCCTAATTGTTCCTCCAGGCCAGTCCAGGTACGTATGGGTATTCACTGTCCTTCAGCAGCTGAGAACTGAGCATGACAGATTTTCCAGTGCCACAGTACAAGAGCTCCCCCTTCAGCTCTTTGCCACCAGTCTTTCAATTCTTAGTAGCTGAATGAAGTGTCCCTGAATAGGGGACTCAGTGACAGACAAGAAGCTTGAGATAACATAGGCGTATTAACAAAAGAAAAAAAAAAGGAATCAAAAGAATTTGGGGAGAACAGGAGAGCAGCAGAAAAGCAAGGTTGGGGCGGATTGGGTGCTTGGAGGGGCAGAGCCTGCCCGTTTTCCAGATTTGCCAGAGCCTTTCTAATAGGGGAGATAGACCTGGGAGCTCCAGTACTCTGGGAACAAGCAGGACGTCAGTACTCACATATGGGTGACGTCTGCACCGACAGATCCCACATGGAGCATTTCCCCAGCTTTCAAAGAAAGCCGTTGGGAATGCCACCATGCATTATGGTCCCCTTCCCGCCCAAGGGTGCCATCTTGATCAGTCTCCCTTTTTCCAAGGAGCCCTTCGGATGCATGTCCCTGTACCTCGGAAAAAATCTCATAATTGTCTTTCTAATTTTCTGGTCCTCTTCCTGCCATCCCCAGTGCCCCTGCCTCGGCAGTGGGACTTGGGACTTTGCTGTTTTTCATATTTTTCTTTTTTCTTCCTGAATTCGTCTCTAGCGCATTTAGTGACATTTTCAGCTGCTGACTGAGCCGAAGCTCTTCGACCTTGCAGGGCTTCTTTTTACCCCCATGGCCTCAGATTTCAAAAAGTGTGTCAGATGCTCCAAAGACATGTTGCTCACGGACACCCATGACTGTTGTCTTAGCTGCCTAGGAGCTGACCATGACCTGTAGCTCTGCTCTCTTTGCAAAAAGATGTCCTCCAAGGCCACCCAGAGCCATAAGCAGAAACTGGATGATATTTTCCGCAAGGTGGCCAGTGTCCCCAGTATCTTCCTGCTCCAACAACATTCAGTCTCTGGGGTCCTCCGCAGCCGCTCCACGGCCCCGGCGTCACTCTGAGCAAGGGTCCCCCAAAAGGGAGTGAAAGAAGACCTTGAGGACCCTGTCGGGGGCTCTGGACAAGCATGAGCGTTCTCGTGCTCGGTCCCTCAGCCCCCCTCGGCAGTCTCCAGAGTCTGAGAAGAAGCGACCGCGAAAGGTATCCTGTATAGATACGGAAGCCTCTGGCAATGGTGCCCGGTCTCCTGAGGGTTGTCCCAGCGAGGACCCCTCTCCTCCTCAACCCCTGACCCGGTCACCCCGGCATCAGCTTTGCAAGGCCCTGCTCCCGAGTGGGAGGTCTGAATGCTGGTACTGGAGCGCAGCGTTTCTGCCTTTCTTGCTGCCCAGCAGGCGCTGGTGCCAGGCCCTGCTGGCACACACCCTGAGACCTTGAGGGCGACATCTGTGATGGCTCCCCAGACCGCCGTGACAACCCCCAAGAGCCAGGGTCCTTGTGAGGGATCCCGGCAGAGGTCTTTATCTCCATCCCGTTCTTCGGGTGCAAGATCTTCTTGAGTCAGCGCCTCTGGCTCCAGGCGGACTTCGGCCTCGAGAGCCCAGCATACAGCGCAGGTTCTGCTTGAGCAACCCAACTCAGATTCCTCCTCGGAGATTTCGGGCTGGGAGTCCAACAGGGACATTTCCCCTGAATCCTGGGTTCATCGGGACCTCCCCTCGGATTCTTCTTTGCCGCTCAGAAGCGTCAGTCTCCTCCTTTGTCACCTCCTTTCTGGAGTTTGGGCAGGACGTGGCTCGAACCCTAGTGCTATCCACGCAATCCGAGGAGGAGCCCCATACAGAGGAACTCGACATTTTACAATACAAGGCTCTGCCACATATGGGTGGAACTGGGAGGGCTCTGCCACATATGGGTGGAACTGGGAGGGCTCACCCATATGTGAGTCCCTCCCAGTTCCACCCATCCTGGCCCAGCTGCTCCTCCACATGTGGGAGACACCTGCGTCTATCTCCGTTGTCAGCAAGGGCCTGGACACCATGTACAGGGTTCATTGAGGGCCTGGCTTCAGGAAGACCCAGCTTCTTCATTCCTCAATGGTGGTGGAGTCTGCCATGCGGAAGCAAAAGAGCACAAAAATTCGCTCCTCGGTTCCGCCGGGTAGGGAATCTCATGCCCTCGACACCCTCTGCCATAAGGCCTACCAAAGTTCCATGCTGGCATGCCGTATCCAGACTTAACAGCTATATATAGGCATGTTCCTTCGTGACCTCGCAAAGGAGCTCGGAGGTTTCCAGGCGGGCCTCGACGGCGATTACCTCCACTGTTTCTAGTCCCTCCTGAAGTCAGTGGGGGACTGTTCAAAATGCCTTTCTCGTGCTGTATATGACAGCTTTGAGTCCTCTGCTCGGGTAGTGGCTGCTGGTATCAGGGCCAGGCGGCAGTCCTGGCTTCAGTCCTTGAACCTCAAACAATGGGTCCAGGAAAAACTGCTTGATGTACCATTCCTGGACAAGCAGTTGTTCAGCAAACTGATGGAGGACAAAGCAGCGTAGATTGAAATGGGATACGTCATTCACACCTGTCTCTCCTGAAAGACTTCCTCTCTCCCAAGGAAGAAACAGCACAAGTGCAAGAAGCCTTTCTTCCAGAGGAAGGGTCTTCCCTACCGGGACTACCCACCTTACTTTCCGGGGCCAGCTCCACCCCAGGAAGGACAGAGCAAGAGTGGCCCCCAGGGCCCATGTAAGCCTAAGGGAACCAAGAGCCAGACCCTGGCACCGGCCCAATTGGCTTCAGGTTTTTGATGCCAGATGCATTGCCACTTGCCCTCTGTCGACTCAGCTACCGAGGTACCTGGTCCACTTTGTTCCCCGATGGGAGTCTGTCACCTCAGATACCTGGGTCCTTCAGGTCATCCGGGAGAGTTACTTCCTTCACCTGGACCAGCTTCCCCCCCCCCCCCCTTCTGCCCCCTCAGCTCCCCGCGCACCAGTTCTTGCCACAGGAGCTTGACAACCTCCTCGAGGAACGAGCTGTGGAAGTGGTCCCACCACACCTCCAAGGTCGCAGGTTCTACTCCCGTTATTTTCTTGTGCCAAAGCAGCCGGGCGGTTTCCAACCCATCCTCGATTTAAGAAATCTCAACAAATACCTGGTGAGGGAGAAATTCAAAATGCTCTCTTGGCACCTTGCTGCCCTTCCTCCGGCAGGGCAACTGGCTATGCTCCTTGGACCTTGGGAATGCGTATGCTCACATCCTCGTCCACTGCAAACAGAGGAAGTACTTGCGCTTCAGGGTACAATGAAACCAGTACCAATACAGGGTGCTTCCCTTCGGCCTTGCATCCGCCCCGCGAGTGTTCACCAAATGCTTCGCGGTAGCCACAGCCCACCTTCGATTGCAGGGCAACTTCATCTACCCTTATCTAAATGACTGGCTCGTTACAGGAGAGACAGCTGATGAGGCGCAGCGGGCCATGGCCTGCACCATCCACCTCCTTGAGCACCTCTGCTTCCTGTTCAATTACAGTCTCACCTCACTCCAATCCAAGCCAATCCGTGGAGTTCATCAGCACGTGCCTCAACACCCAGCGGGCAACAGCCTTCCTTCCCCAGGACAGGGCAGATCGCCTCATCGCTCTGACATCCACGGTTCAACTCCACGGCACAGTCTCTGCCCAAGCGATGCTCTGTCTTCTTGGCCATATGGCCTCAATGGTTCACGTTGTCCCCGATGCCCTACTGCACATTCAAGTGGTGCAGTGGTACCTTTGGGTGCAGTGGACTCGGGCGATGGGCCATCTCCAAGACACCATCTCGGTCACTCCCCAGCTGTCTGAGTCCCTCGACTGGTGGTGGGATGCCCGGAATCTGCTTCGAGGCATGCCATTCCAGGCTCCACAGCATGATGTGGTTTTGACCATGTGGGCCTCCCTCACGGGCTGAGGAAGTCTCAACAGCAATCGACCTTCTCGAACTCTGGGCGGTGCTCCTCGCCCTCCAGGCGTTCAGGCACCGCGTTCATCACTGGGCGGTGCTTGCCCAGACGGACAACTGGGTGGCAATGTTCTTTATGAACAAGCAGCCTTTGCCTGGAGGCGGTAGTCCTGTGGTCCTTTATGATTCGCCAAGGCATAGCCCTATGGGCCACCTATCCCCCAGGCCAGGACAACGTCCTGGCAGACAGGCTGAGCCGGATCCTCCAGCCACACGAGTAGCACCTCTGCCTGCAGACGGCACAGTGGCTGTCCTGGTGTTGGGGGACTCTGGTCCTGGACCTCTTCGCCAGCCCAACGAATTCACAGCTCCCACAGTTCTGCAGCCCAGTTCCCCACCCGAACAGGGAAGCCTCCGATGCCTTCCTGCTGTCGGTTCCCCTCGGCAGCACGCCGAGCTTGTTGACACGAGGAGAAGGGTCTGCTACTGCACCCAAGCTTGAGGTCCTTATCTCTCACGGCTTGGCAGCTGAGTGGGTTGCTCTAGTCCCATCTCCCAGTGGAGATCAAGGACAAATTGCTGGCCTCGCGCAAGGACTCCACGAGAAGGGATTACGCCTTTTAAATGGCGGTTCTCAGTGTGGTGCTCAGGGGTACGGGCCGACCCGTTCTTTTGCCCCACCCACTTGGTCCTGCAGTATCTGCTCCATCTCTCGCAGGCGGGCCTGAAGTCCAACTCAATCAGGGTCCACCTGAGCGTGATCTCGGCCAACCACCACCCAGTTGGAGGTAGACCCCTCTTGGGTCAACCGCTGGTTTCCCACTTCATGCCCGGGCTGCTTCTTTCCAAGCCCCCCATCTGGCCACCTCCGGCAGAGTGGGAATCTCAATGTTGTCCTCATGTGCCTAACCCAGCCACCCTTTGAGCCGTTGGCGTCCTGCTCGCTCCAAAACCATTCCTGAAAGGTGTTTTTTATGGTGGCCCTCACTTCGGCCTGGAGGGTCAGTGACCTTCAAGCCCTGATGGCTGATGCACCCTACATAATATTCTACAAGAACCAGGTGTTTCTACGAACACACCCTAAGTTTCTCCCGAAGGTTGTCTGATTTCCACTTCAACCAGGAAATAGTGCTGCCAGCCTTCTTTCCGAAGCCCACACTGGCCGGGCATCGGCAATCCTCCATACTCTGTAGGAGGGCTCTCTCCTTCTACCTGCAGCGTACGCAGGCTCACCGCAGGTTCAAGCGGCTTTTGGTCTCCTACGACCCTGCCCGTTTGGAGCTCACGGTCACCAAATGAACCCTTTCCATTTGGGTGCCAGACTGCATCGTCTTTGCTCAGGCTGGGCTACCACTGGATCTCTGAGTAATGGCACACGGTGTTCGTGCAAGGGCAGCGTTGGTGGCACACCTGCGCTCCGTGCCGTTGTCTGACATCTGCCGAGCCGAAACCTGGTCCTCGGCTAACATCTTCGCATTACTGCCTGGAGAGGGAGTCCGATTGGGACAGTGCATTCAGCCAGGCCATACTCTGTAATCTGTTTGGGGTTTAAGCAACTCCAGTCCTCCGACCTTTCTTCTGCGACTACCGGGAGTGTGGCCGACAGGGGTCCTTGGGCCATCTTCGATTAGTCTTGAAGGACTAGAAAGGGGGGCTGTTACTTCCGGAGAGAAATCTGAAATTGTGAGTATATACTTCTGGGAATTTTTCTGAAAGGAATTTTTTTTCTTTTAAAGCTAATTAATCTGTGAACCCATTATTTTTTTGTTAAATCAGTCAGGGCCTAGTAGCAACAGTTTAAGATTCAATTTAAAACACAGAAGAGAACTTTCTGGTTACCTTTCATACCCAGTAGACAGCTGTAGTTTAAATTTCATAGTCACTCAGGGCCTAGCATCAGCAAAGTACTTTTAGTTTCAAATTAAAACACAGAAGAAAGCTTTCTGGTTAAATTTAGAATCCAGCAGAGAGCTTGTAGTTTAAATTTCTTAATAGGTTAGAGCCTAGTAGCAGCAAAGAGCTATAATTTAAATCAAATCAGAATATAGCTTACCTCAGCGGCACAGGACAAGGTACTGTGTAGCAGCCCTTTTTTAATAAGTGTTATATCCCTCCCTCCCTCCCCACACCCACCCTCCCCTGGGATAATCACAGCTTTATAGGTACTTGCACAACTTAAAAGACAGGAGGTGCTCTCAGGTGAAGCTCATTACCCAAATCAGTCATACACTAAGGACCTGAGATTAATTAAGCTTCAGGTGAACAAGGTATATTAAACTTCTTAGGTACAGTTTTAGTGGTATAAATATCCATAGCACCCTTTAGTACATAAAGAACTTAAAGATCTAAACACAAACTTAAAACTAAGATGCAGACAGCAGTCCAGCAACGGGATGTGGGCTTTCCAGTCTTTTGCATTGAGTGTCACATGTATGATTTTCTCCCAGCTGGTGAGAGGTCTTACGTGTGCACTAGGTGCAAGGAGCTCTCTGCTCTCAGGGAACGAGTCCGTTCTCTAGAGGCTAGAGTAGCAGACTTGGAAAACATAAGACAGACAGAGAGGTACATAGACGAGACCTACAGGGATATAGTCCTGAAGTCCCACCTCCAGTCTGGCAGCATCCCTGTTGCCAGGGAGGAGAGAGGTCACGTGACAGGAGAGCATCACCCTGGTGTGGCAGGAAGTGATCCTGTAACTAGGACCTGTCCTCCAGGTGATGTAAACCCCTCTCGCACCGAGGTGGTTTCTCCAGGGCCAAGTGCCCATGAGGGAAGGGTTAGGACAGCAGTTATAGTTGGTGATTCGATCATTAGGCATGTAGATAGCTGGGTGGCTGGTGGACGTGAGGATCGCCTGGTAACATGCCTGCCTGGTGCGAAGGTAGCGGACCTCACACGCCACCTAGATAAGGTCTTAGATAGTGCTGGGGAGGAGTCTGCTGTCTTGGTACATGTCGGTACCAATGACATAGGAAAATGTGGTAGGGAGGTTCTGGAGGCAAAATTTAGGCTTTTAGGTAGGAAGTTGAAATCCAGAACTTCCAGGGTAGCGTTCTCCGAAATGCTTCCCGTTCCACGCGCAGGACCCAAAAGGCAGGCAGAGCTCCGGAGTCTCAATGCGTGGATGAGACAATGGTGCAGAGATGAGGGGTTCGGATTTGTTAGGAACTGGGGAACATTCTGGGGAAAGGAGGGGCTCTTCCGAAGGGATGGGCTTCACCTTAACCAGGATGGAACCAGGCTGCTGGCATTAACCTTTAAAAAGGAGATAGAGCAGCTTTTAAACTAGATAATAGGGGAAAGCCGACAGTCGCCCAAGAGCGCATGGTTCGGAAGAATGTATCCTTGAAGGATACTACAAAAAGCAGAGAGGTTCCAAAAAAGAGTAAAGTAGCCCAAATGCCCTCGAGTATGGAGCAGACAGAACTTAAAGATCCCAAATTACCCATGTCTACCAATAGCCAAATTAATATGAATAAAATACAGTCTCTAAAATGCTTGTATGCAAATGCTAGAAGTCTACAAAACAAGATGGGAGAGTTAGAATATATAGCACTAAACGAGAGGTTAGATATGATTGGAATATCAGAGACATGGTGGAAAGAGGACAACCAGTGGGACACTGATACCTCGGTACAAACTATATCGTAATGATAGAGCTGACCAAATTGGTGGAGGGGTTGCGCTCTATGTTAGAGAGGGCATTGAGTCAGAAAGGATTAAAGTTTTGCAAGAAACAAAATTTGCTGTAGAATCTCTATGGATTGAAATTCCATGTAAAAAGGGGAAGGCAATGGCAGTGGGGGTGTACTATCGTCCGCCTGGCCAGAATGAACAAATGGATGATGAAATGCTCAAAGAAATCAAGGAAGCTAGCAAAAGTTACAGTGCAGTAATAATAATGGGTGATTTCAATTACCCCGGCATCGACTGGGTCAGTGTCACAACAGGACATGCTAGGGAGATAAAGTTCCTAGATGAAATAAATGACTGCTTCTTGGAGCAGCTGGTTCATGAACCAACCAGAGGGGAAGCAATATTAGACCTAGTCCTTAGTGGAACACCAGATGTAGTGCAAAAGATAAGGGTGTTGGGGCCACATGGCAATAGTGATCATAGCATGATCACCTTTGATTTAATTAGTGGAGGAGGGATAGTAAGGAAATCCACAGTACTACCCTTTAACTTTCGAAAGGGAGACTATGATAAAATGAGGAAAACAGTTAAGAAAAAACTAAAAGGAGCAGTTGCAAAGGTTAAAGACGTACATCAAGCTTGGGTGTTGTTGAAAAATACTATCTTGGAAGCCCAGACCAGCTGTATTCCACGCTTTAAGAAAAGTGGAAGGAAGTCCAAAAAACTGCCAGCATAGTTTTAAAGGTGAGGTCAGAGAGGCTGTTGTTGCCAAAAAAGCATCTTTCAGGAAATGGAAAAAAGAGCCAAACGATGAAACCTGGAAACAGCACAAGCACTGGCAAGTCAAATGCAAGGCATTGATAAGGCAGGCAAAGAGAGAATTTGAGAAGAAGCTTGCTGCGGAAGCAAAAACGCGAAATAAAGACCTTTTCAAGTACATTCGTAGCAAATAACCTGTGAGAGAGTCAGTTGGACCATTAGATGATAAAGGGGTTAAAGGAGCACTAAGAGGCGACAAGGCAATAGCGGAGAGACTGAATTCTTTGCTTCGGTCTTTACTGAGGAAGATGTAGGGATGTTACCCATGACTGAAGTGGTATTTAAAGGTGCGGAAGAATTGAAGGAAATATCGATACATCGGGAAGATGTATTACAACTATTAGATAAACTGAAGAGTAGCAAATCACCTGGGCCGAATGGTATACATCCAAGGGTGTTGAAAGAACTGAAATATGAGATTGCAGAACTGCTATCAGTAATCTGTGAACTATCATTAAAATCATCTCTAATACCTGAGGATTGGAGGATCGCCAATGTAACACCAATTTTTTAAAAAGGGTTCGAGGGGTGATCCGGGAAACTACAGACCAGTGAGCCTGACATCAGTACCGGGAAAAATGGTAGAAACCATCATAAAGAATAAAATTACTCAGCATGTAGATAGTCACGACCTAATGGGAGACAGCCAACATGGCTTTAGACAAGGAAGATCTTGTCTTACTAATCTGTTATGTTTTTTTGAAGGAGTGAATAAACAGGTGGACAAAGGTGAGTCGGTTGATATTGTGTATCTGGACTTTCAGAAAGCCTTTGACAAAGTCCCTCATGAGAGACTTTTGGCAAAACTAAAGAGTCATGGGATAGGAGGCAGTGTACTACTGTGGATCAGGAACTGGTTAAAAGAAAGAAAGCAGAGGGTAGGGCTAAATGGCCAATTTTCCCAATGGAGAAAGGTGAATAGTGGTGTACCCCAGGGATCTGTGCTGGGTCCGCTGCTTTTTGACATATTCATAAATGACCTGGAAAGTGGAATAACAAGTGAGGTTATCAAATTTGCAGATGACACAAAACTATTTAAAGTTGTTAAAACCCAGGAGGATTGTGGAAAATTGCAAGAGGATCTTGATAAATTGGAAGACTGGGCATCAAAATGGCAGATGAAATTTAATGTGGAGAAGTGCAAGGTTATGCACCTAGGGAAGAACAAACCAAACTATGGTTACACGATGCAAGGTTCCACATTAGGAACCACCACCCAGGAAAAAGATTTAGGCGTCATTGTGGATACCTTGTTAAAACCCTCGGCCCAGTGTGCAGCGGCGGCCAAGAGAGCAAATAGAATGCTAGGTATGATAAGGAAAGGAATGGAAAATAAAACAAAAGATGATATAATGCCTCTATATCGTTCCATGGTGAGACCGCACCTTGAATATTGTGTGCAATTCTGGTCGCCGTATCTTAAAAAGGATATAGCGATTTTAGAAAAGGTTCAGAGAAGAGCCACCAAAATGGTAAAGGGGATGGAAGGCTACTCCTATGAAGAAAGGCTAAAAAGGTTGGGGCTCTTTAGCCTGGAGAAGAGACGGCTGAGGGGAGATATGATAGTCTATAAATTAATGAACGGAGTGGAACGGGTAAACGTAGATCGATTGTTTACCTTATCAGAATATGGAAAGACTAGGGGACATGCAATGAAGCTACAGGGTAAACTATTTAAGACTAATAAAAGAAAATATTTTTTCACTCAACGTGTAATCAAACTCTGGAATTTGTTACCGGAGGATGTAGTAAAGGCTGTTAGTGTAGCTGGGTTTAAAAAAGGTTTGGACAAGTTCCTGGAGGAAAGGTCCATAAACCATTATTAAGAAGGGACCCAGGATATCAATGCTTGAACCAGTACAAGCATTGTGGAACCTGTGTCCCTTGGGGAAACTGCCAGGTACGTATGACCTAGATTGGCCACTGTTGGAAACAGAATGCTGGGCTTGATGGACCTTGGTCTGACCCAGTATGGCATATCTTATGTTCTTATGTACCAATGTTTGCTTACGGCTTGCCGTGGCACATTTTCTACAGGTCCTCTGTAGCTTGTAGCTGGGGATTCCCATATGTGAGGACTGACTTCCTGCTTGTTCCTGGAGAAAGCATAGTTACTCACCTGTAGCAAGTGTTCTCTAGGGACAGCAGGAATCGGTCCTCACAACCCACCCACCTCCTCTAGGTGCCCACTCTTTGGATTTTTTTTATCCTTTGTCTGAGCAATGTCATCTGACTGATCAAGATGGTACCCTTGGGTGGGAAGGGGACCACGCATACGTGGTGGCATTCCCAAAGGCTTTCTTTGAAAGCTGGGGAAATGCTCTGTACGGACTCCGTCGGTGCCGTCGTCACCCATATGTGAGGACTAATTACTGCTGTCCTTGGAGAACACCTGTTAAAGGTGAAGAACTATGCTTCCCCTTCTTCCCCAGCAGGAGGCAGAGCTTCTGTAAGCTACAGTTGGTTGATGCCTCTGCGCCCCTCCAGTGGTGTTTCCAACCTGGATAGGCTGCACTGAACGCCTCCTATGTGAGCACCGGACGGCCGCAAGCAGCGGCAGTGATGAGAGAAGCCTCAGGGCCTAAGGCATCAATAATCGAGGGGATGACTGTCTGCAAGCAGCAGCGGGGCACCCAGGTCCTGTATAGGAATCCCCCACAGATAGCCTAGCATCCTGGTAAGCCCGACGTCTCCTGATTTGCAACAGGGCATATTAGTGGATCAGGGCTCCGGTGTAGATCGTGGAAGGCAGTTTTCGGGTCTTTCTGTCTCTTCTTGGCACTAGCAGTTTTGGGCGCACAGGGGAGCAGGGACATGCATGTTGGAGGCAGCGGGCTGCTTAGATTGTGTTGGCAGCCGCAGACTTATGGCGGTGGGATTCTGTCAGTTTTGTTTGCGGCAGGAAAGAGACGGATTCAGAGCCATAGAGACGGGCAGCAAACCTCAAACCTCCCCAGATTTAGCTGGCGCAGGAGCCGGCTGCCATTTTGCAGGAGAGTAAAGTTAAGCGCGGGAAGAATAGAACACAGTAAAAAAAATAATAATAATAAGACCAAGGGTATTGCAGCCAGGAGCAGAGACAGTTACGGATTCTCTCAGCACAGTGTTTTCCCTGGATTTCATTCTCTCCCTCCATAAGGCTTATTACCTGAAGCAGCAGCAGTCTTGTATGCCAGCAGGAGCTGGCTTCTCTGCCTTATTTCTTGCCCAAGATGGCCGTGGACTTGGAGAATCAGGGCACATAAGAACATAAGAGATGCCATACTGGGTCAGACCAAGGTCCATCAAGCCCAGTATCCTGTTTCCAGCAGTGGCCAATCTAGGTCACAAGTTCCTTGCAGATTCCCCAGAAGACATAGGTTCCACAATGCTTGTATTGGGTCAAGCAGTGGATATTCTGGGTCCACTTTAATGATGGTTTATGGACCTTCTCTCCAGAAACTTGTCCAAACCTTTTTGAAACGCGGCTACACTAACAGCTTTTACTACATCCTCCGGAAGCAAATTCCAGAGTTTGATTACGCATTGAGTGAAAAAATATTTTCTTATTAGTCTCAAATTGGTTACCCTGTAGCGTCATTGCATACCTCCTAGTCATTCTATATTTTGATGGTGTAAACAATCGATCTACGTTTACTTGTAGGCTCATCGGTCTGTAGCTTCCCAGATCACCCCTGGAACCCTCTTTAAAAATTGGCGTTACATTGGCAATCCTCCAATCTTCAGGTATTACAGATGATTTTAATGATAGTTCACAGATTGCTAATAGCAGGTCTGCAATCTCATATTTCAGTTCTTTCAAAACCCTTGGATGTATACCATCTGGTCCAAGTGGTTTGCTACTCTTCAGTTTATCAAATAGTTGCAGTACATCTTCCTGGTGTATCAATATTTCTTTCAATTCTTCCACAATATCTCCTTTAAATAGCATTTCAGTCATGGGTAACATTGCTACGTCTTCCTCAGTAAAGACCAAAACAAAGAATTAATTCAGTCTCTCCGCTATGGCCTTGTCCCCTCTTAGTGCATCTTTTACCCCTCTATCATCTAATGGGCCAACTGGCTCGCATGTTTTTTGCTACAAATGTACTTGAAAGACCTTTATGCATTTTTGCTTCTTCTCAAATTCTTTGTCTGCCTTATCAATGCCTTGCATCTAACTTGTCACTGCTTGTGGTGTTTCCAGTTTTCATCATTTTGGCTCCTTTTTCCATTTCCTGAAAGATGCTTTTTTTTTGGCAACAGTCTCTCTGACCTCACCTTTAAATAATGCGGCAGTTTTTTGGACTTCCTTCCACTTTTCTTAAAGTTTGGAATACAGCTGGTCTGGGCTTCCAAGATAGTATTTTTAAACAACACCCAAGCTTGATGTAAATCTTTAACTTTTGCAGCTTCTCCTTTTAATTTTTTCTTAACTGTTTTCCTCATTTTATCATAGCCTTCCTTTTTAAAGTTAAGAGGTATTACTGGGATTTCCTTTTCCTCCCTCCCTCCCTCTATTTATTAAATCAAACGTGATCATACTATGATCACTATTGCCAAGTGGCCCCAACATCCTTATCTCTTGCACTAGATCTTGTGTTCTACTAAAGACTAGGTCCAAAATAGCTTCAACTCTGGTCTGTTCATGAACCAGCAGCTCCAAGAAGCAGTCATCTATTTCAGCTAGAAACTTTATCTCCCTAGCATGTCTTGCTATGACACTGACACAGTCGATACTGGGGTAATTCAAATCACCCATTATAATTACTATCTTGTAACCTTTGTTAGCTTCCCTGATTTCTTTGAGCATTTCATCATCCATTTGTTCATTCTGACCAGGCGGTCGATAGTACACCCCCACTGCCATCGCCTTCCCCTTCCCCTTTTTACATGGAATTTCAATCCATAGAGATTCTACGGTGAATTTTGTTTCCTGCACAGCTTTAATCCTTTGTGACTCAATGCCCTCCAACATAGAGTGCAACCCCTCCACCAATTTGATCTGTTCTACCATTACGATATAGTTTGTACCCCGGTATCAGTGTCCTACTGGTTGTTCTCCTTCCACCATGTTTCTGAGATACCAGTCATATCTAACCTTTCATTTAGTGCTATATGTTCTAACTCTCACATCTTATTTTTTAGACTTCTAGCATTTGCATACAAGCATTTTAGAGGCTGTATTTTATTCATATTAATCTGGTTGTCGGTAGGCAGGGGTAATTTGGAATCTTGAAGCTCTGTCTGCTCTGGGCTACTTTTGTCTTTATTGGAACCTCTCTGCTATGATGTCCTAACTTCAGTCTTTTGCTAGTATCCTTCAAGGATACATTGTCCCAAACCATGCCGCTCTTGGGTGATCGGCTTTCCCCTATTATCTAGTTTAAAAGCTGCTCTATTTCCTTTTTAAAGGTTAATGCCAGCAGCATGGTGTTCTGTCCTGGTTAAGGTGGAGCCCCACCTTTCCAGAAAATGTTCCCCAGTTCCTAACAAATCCAAAACCCTTTCTTGCACCATCTTCTCATCCACACATTGAGACTCCGGAGCTCTGCCTGGCTTTTGGGTCCTGCGTGTGGAACATGAAGCATTTCGGAGAACGCTACCCTGGAAGTTCTGGGTTTCAACTAACTTACCTAAAAGCCTAAATTTGGTCTCTAGAACCTCACTACCACATTTTCCTATGTCATTGGTACCGACATGTATCAAAATAGCAGACTCCTCCCCAGCACTATGTAAGACCTTGTCTATGTGGCGCGTGAGGTCTGCTACTTTCACACCAGGCAGGCATGTTTCCAGGAGATCTTCACGTCCACCAGCCACCCAGCTATCTACATGCCTAATGATGGAATCACCAACTATAACTGCTGTCCTAACCCTTCCCTCGTGGGCACATGGCCCTGGAGAAATTTCCTTGGTGCAAGAGGGTTTTACATCACCTGGAGGACAGGTCCTAGCTACAGGATCACTTCCTGCTGCACCAGGGTGATTCTCTCCTGTCACGTGACCTCTCTCCTCCATGGCAACAGGGATGCTGCCACACTGGAGGTGGGACTTCAAGACTATATCCCTGTAGGTCTCATCTATGTACATCTGTCTTCCTTATGTTCTCCAAGTCTGCTACTCTAGCCTTCAGAGATTGGACTCGTTCCCTGAGAGCAAAGAACTCCTTGCACCTAGTGCACACGTAAGACCCCTCATCAACTGGGACAAAATCATACATGTGACACTCAATGCAAAAGACTGGAACCCTCCCCCCCCCCAATCTCACTGCTGGACTGCTATCTGCATCTTAGTTTTAAGGTTGTGTTTAGGTATTTAAGTTCTTTAATTACTAAGGGTTGCTGGGGATGCTTCTACTAATAAAACTATACCTAATACATTGAATGTATTTGTTCACCTCAAGCTTAATTAATCGCAGGTCCTTAATGTATGCCTGATGAGGATAAACACCTACACCTGAGAATGAGTATGGCACCTCCTTTCCTTTAAAAGATGTAAGCACCTATAAAACTACAGTTATCCTTGGAGCGGGTGGGTGTTGGGGAGGGAGGGAGGGAAAGAAGGCTACAGTACCCTGTCACGTGCTTCTAAGGTAAAGTGTGACAAATTTCCTGGGTGATTCACACAGCCCTTGCTTGGATTGAGGGAGTCTTGGGTTCTAAATTTAACCAGAAAGCTCTCTGCTGTGTTTTAAATTGAAACTGAATGCTCTTTGCTGATACTAGGCCCTGACTGATTTAATAAATACACTGGATTAACAGATTAATTAGATTTAATGTAAAGAATTCCCTTTTCACCAAGATTTAGACAAAATTCCCAGAAGTACTTATAATTGCAGATCTCTCTCCAGAAGTAGCAGTTCCTTTTTGTATTTCTTCAAGGCGCAAAGGCCCTGTTAAAGAGGGGGCATTTAGAGCCTGATTCCTGGCTGCAATTTCAGGAGTCAGAGGAACTGGGGAAAGGGCCCTTTGACCTGTGGGTGACCTGCCAGGCCAAAAACTGGAAGAAGGTGAAATCCCTTCTGAGGACGACCCAAACGTTTTTAGGGTCCTAAAGAGAGAGGAGCTGGCGCCCCTTATTAAACATTCTCTAGCAGTATTAATTATGACTCCCTTCTTATTTTTTAGACTTCTAGCATTTGCATACAAGCATTTTAGAGAAGTCTAAAAAATAAGATGAGTCAGAATATATAGCACTAAATAAGCAGTTAGATATGATTGGTACTCAGACATGGTGGAAGGAGAACAACCAATGGGACACTGATACCTGGGTACAAACTATATCGTAATGATAGAGCTGGTCAGATTGGTGGAGGGGTTGCACTTTGTTAGAGAGGGCATTGAGTCACAAAGGATTAAAGTTTTGCAGAAAACAAAATTTGCTGTAGAATCTGTATGGATTGAAATTCCATGTAAAAAGGGGAAGGTGATGGCAGTGGGGGTGTACTATCGACCACCTGGCCGGAATGAACAAATGGATGATGAAATGCTCAAAGAAATCAGGAAAGCTAACAAAAGTTACAGCACAGTAATAATAGGTGATTTCAGTTACCCTGGTATTGACTGGGTCAGTGTCATGGCAGGACATGCTAGGGAAATACAGTTTCTAGATTAAAGAAATGACTGCTTCTTGGAGCAGCTGGTTCAGGAACTGACCATAGGGGAAGCCATTTTGGCCCTAGTCCTTAGTGGAACACCAGATTTGGTGCAAGAGATAAGGGTGTTGGGGCCACTAGGCAGCAGTGATCATAGCATGATCGCATTTGATTTATTTAATGGAAGAGGGATGATAAGAAAATCCATAGTACTAGCTTTTAACTTGCAAAAGGGAGACTTTGATAAAATGAGGAAAATTGTTAAGAAAAAAATAAAAGGAGCTGCTTGCAAAGGTTAAAGACTTTTACATCAAGCTTGGGTGTTTAAAAATACTATCTTGTAAGCCCAAGCCAGCTTTATTCCACACTTTAAGAAAAGTGGAAGGAAGTCCAAAAAACTGCCAGCATGGTTTAAAGGTGAGGTTAAAGAGGCTGTTGCCAAAAAAGCATCTTTCAGGAAATGGAAAAAAGAACCAAATGACGAAAACTGGAAGCAGCTCAAGCACTGGCAAGTTAGATACAAGACACTGATAAGGCAGGCAAGGAGAATTTGAGAAGAAGCTTGCTGTGGAAGCAAAAACGCATAATAAAGACTTTTTCACATACATTTGTAGCAAAAATCCTGAGTGTCAGTTGGCCTATTAGATGACAAGGGGTAAAAGGGGGGCACTAGGCCATAGTGGAGAGACTTAATGAATTATTTGCTTCAGTCTACTGAGGAAGATGTAGGGAAGTTACCCTGACCTAAGTGGCATTTAAAAGTGATACTGCAGAAGAATTGAAAGAAAATCGATACATCGGGAAGATGCATTACAACTATTTGATAAACTGAAGAGTAGCAAATCACCTGGACCGGATGGTATACATCCAAGGGTGTTGAAAGAACTGAAATATGAGATTGCAGACCTGCTATTAGTAATGTGTGAACTATCATTAAAATCATCTGTAATACCTGAAGATTGGAGGATCACCACTGTAACGCCTTTTAAAAAGGGTTCCAGGGGTGATCCGGGAAGCTACGGACCGGTGAGCCCTGACGTCAGTACCAGGAAAAATGGTAGAAACCATCATAAAGTACAACATTTTTGAACATGTACTGTAGATAGTCATGGCTTAATGGGAAACAGCCAACATGGCTTTAGACAAGGAAAAGTTTGTCTTGCTACTCTGTTTTTTTGAAGCTGTGAATAAACAGGTAGACGAAGGTGAGTCGGTAGATAAAGTGTATCTGGACTTTCAGAAAGCCTTTGACAAGGTCCCTCATCGGAGACTTTTGGCAAAAATAGAAAAGTCATGGGATAGGAGGCAGTGTACTATTGTGGATCAGGAACTGGTTAAAAGATAGAAAGCAGAGGATAGGGCTATATGGCCAATTTTCCCAATGGAGAAAGTTGAATAGTGGAGTACCCCAGGGATCTGTGCTGGGGCTGCTGCTTTTTAGCATATTCATAAATGACCTGGAAATGGGAATAACAAGTGAGGTTATCAAATTTGCAGATGACAAAATTATTTAAAATTGTTAAAACACATGAGGATTGTGAAAAATTGCAAGAGGATCTTGATAAATTGGAAGATACGGCATCCAAATGGCAGATGAAATTGAATGTGGACAAATGCATAGTTATGCACCTAGGAAAGAACAACCCAAACTATGGTTACACGATGCAAGGTTCCACATTGGGAACCACCACCTATGAAAAAGATTTAGGCGTCATCGTGGATATCATGTTAAAACCCTCTGCCCAGTATGCAGCGGTGGCCAAGAGAGCAAATAGAATGCTAGGTATCATAAGGAAAGGAATGGTAAATAAAACAAAGGATATTATAATGCCTCTGTATCGTTCCATGGTGCGACTGCACCTTGAATATTGTGGCAGTTCTGGTCACTGTATCTTAAAAAGGATATAGCATTCTTAGAAAAGATACATAGAAGAGCCACCAAAATGGTAAAGGGGATGAAAGGATATCCCTATGAAGAGAGGCTGAAAATGTTAGGGCTCTTCAACGTGGAAAAGAGACTGCTGAGGGGAGATATGAGAGGTCTATAAATTAATGAATGGAGTGGAATGGGTAAATGTAGATCAATTTGTTTGTCGTCAGAATATAGAAAGACTAGGGGATATGCGATGAAGCTACAGGGTAACCTATTTAGGACTAATAAGAGAAAATATTTTTTCACTCAACGTGTAATCAGACTCTGGAAATTGTTACCGGCGGATGTAGTAAAAGCTGTTAGTGTAGCTGGGTTTAAAAAAGGTTTGGACAAGTTCCTGGAGGAAAAGTCCATAAACCATTATTAAAAGGGACCCGTGATATCGCTGCTTGACCCAGTACAATCATTGTGGAACCTGTGTCTTTTGGGGAAACTGCTAGGTACTTATGACCTAGATTGGCCACTGGAAACAGGGTACTGGCTTGATGGACCTTGGTCTGACCCAGTATGGCATATCTTATGTTCTTATGCCTCCGACGCTGGCAGAGGAGCCTCTGGAGGACCCTTTGTTGCAAGGGTTTAAGGGGGCACAGTTGTGTTTCCCAGTACATCGTCTAATTATAAAGATGATTGATTCCAAATGGGAATTCCCAGAGCCAACCTTAAGAGACAGTCTGTCTATGGCATGGCTGTACCCTATCCCTTAGGAGGACCATGACCTCTTAAAGATGCCCAAGGTGGAAGCCTTGGTATTGGCAGTGATCAAGAAGACCACTATTCTGCTGGATGGTGGGCAGCTCTCAGGGATCTACAAGACTGGAAGCTGGAGCCGCTGCTGAAACAGGCCTTTGATACTACGGCGTTGTCACTGCAGGCCTCCATCTGTAGAGCCTTTGTGTTCCGGGCAACTATCAGATGAATCCAACAGGGACTGGAGACTCTGGAGCCGTCAGAAGGTCCACAGTTGGAGTCGGCAATGGCATACCTGACTGATGCATTCTGTGACCTGGTTTGCCTTGTTTCTAAGACCATGCCGTTGATTATTGCAGCGCACTGTTTTTTATGGCTGCATAATTGGGCAGCAGATGTCCCTTCCAAGGCACGGCTCAGCAAGCTCCCCTCTAGGGGTAAATTGCTGTTTGGAGATGCAGTGTAAAAGATTGTTAGGATTTAAGGGACTCTAAGGGAGGTCGCTTGCTGGAAGACAAGCCCACAGGCCTGAAGTTAGGAGTTTCCAAGCATGGTCAGCCCAGGGACTTTCGGAGAATGCAAGCGGCACGCTTTGCATCATATCAGAGAGGTCGCTATGTATTGTACACTCAGTCCTTTCAGGGGTTCAGAGGGGTGAACCTGGGGGTATTATGTACCCCCGTCGGGCCCCATCAAGAAGCCACAATGAAGCCAGAGGGACTTAGGCGGAGGTGGTGATAGGTCGGTTGCAACCATTTTACTCCATCTGGGCTCAGGTTAACATCGATCAGTGGGTGCTAGAGATCATTCAGGAGGGGTACGTGCTGGAATTTGCATGTCCTCTTTCCGAGGCCTTCATCCTTTCACCATACAAAGCCCACGAGAAGGTGCAGTGGTACAAGAGAGACAACATTTACTGCAGCTGAGGGCCATAGTCCTGTTGACACCAGCAGAGTACAGCAAGGGATGGTGTTCTGTATACTTTGTGGTCCCCAAGAAAGAGGGATCCTTTCGGCTGTTCCTGGATTTCAAATATGTGAACAGTGCCTTGCGCGTGCCATACTTCAGAATGGAGATGTTAAGGTCAGTCATTCTAGCAGTGTGACATGGTGAATTCTTGACCTCACTGGATCTCAAAGAGGCTTATCTGCATGTTCCAGTACGGCTGGATCATTAGCATTTCCTCTGTTTTTGTGGTGCACATGGGCCATTTTCAGTTCACAGCTTTGCCGTTCAGTCTGGCTACAGCTCCGCATACCTTCACCTAGTCATGGTGGTAGTGGCAGCAGTGCTGCACAGGGAAGGAATACTGGTCCATCCATATCTGGACGATTGGCTCATCCGTGCAAAGATGGAGGACTAGGCCCACGCTGCCACCAGTTGTGTTGTGGAATTCCTGCAGAGTCTGGGTTGAATGGTCAATCAAGAGCCAGCTTCATCCCACCCAGCACTTGGTTTACCTGGGAGCGCAGTTTGATACCAAAGTGTGACTCGTCTTCTTACCACCGGATCATATATGCAGGCTTCAGGAGAAAGTGCAGGGCTTTGTGGATGGCAAGACCGGCAGCATGGTTTTACCTGCAGCTGCTAGGGTCCATGGCAATGGCACTAGATTTAGTGCCATGGGCTCGGGTGCATATGTGGCCCTTGCAACAGGCACTGCTGATGCGCTGGTTGCCTCTCTGTCACTCCATGTCCCAGCGACCATCGTGTCCAGACACCGTGCGACAGAGTCTAGACTGGTGGCTGCAGGACAACAGGAATGCCATTGGAACAACTGCATTGGGTCCTGGTCCTGATGGACATCAGTCTGGCAGGCTGGGGAGCGTACTGCTTTGAGCAGGTAGCACAGAATCAGTGGACACTGGAGGGGAGAGCATCTGATCCATCAGTCGTCTGGAAATGGGGGCGGTGTTCTTACCCCCACTGCCTTCTGTGCTCTGTACAGGCAGAAGGCTTGCAGGGCTATGTTCCAACAATGCAACCACAGTGGCATACATCAGTCAACAGGTTGGTATGTGAAGTGTAGTCCTCCTCGGAGAGAGTCTAGCTCTGCTTCTGTGGGCGGAGCTGAATCTTGCAGCACTGTCTGCAACTCATGTAGCAGGCAAGGACTTTCTCAGTCGCCACTGGTTGGATTCAGGTGAGTGGAAGCTCAATGCGGTGGTGGTTCACAACCTCACCAGACAGTGGGGTCAACCGGTTATGGATTTGTTGGCCACTCCTGACAATGCCAAGACAGGCTGGTTTTTCAGTCTGTGCCAGGAGCATATGTCAGAGGGCCTCGATGTCCTGGCTCAGGCTTGGCTGACAGAGGGACTTTTGTACATATTTCTGCCATGGGCAATGATTGGCAGTCTGAAGAGGATTGAGAGACACAACCGGCCGCTCATACTAATAGGGCCGGATTGGCCTCGCAGACTGATATACGGATCTCATCTGGCTGCTGATAGCTCCGCCGGTTCGGCTTCTGGACTGGGTCAACCTATTGTACCAGGGGCCGGTCCCAATGCCGCAAGTACAGAGATTTTTGCTTACAGCATGGCTCTTGAGCGGGTGCGATTGCATCGTTGTGGATACTCCCCCTCTGTCATAATTACTTTATTTCAGGCATGGAAAAAGTCCACTATGGTGGCTTATATCAGAGTTTGGATATTTGAAAACTGGTGTGTTGTAAGGGACATTTGTCCTTTTTCGTGTGCTCTGCTGGATCTTTTGCTCTTCCTGCAAGAGGGCTTGGACAAAGGGCTGGCACTGAATTCTATTAAGGTGCAGGTTGCGGCCCCCTCGTACTATTGTGGGTGCATCCAAGGTCAGTCGTTGGTGGTGCATCCAGATGTAGTGCTCTTCCTCAGAGTGGTCAAGCAAGTTCGGCCACCAAGGCTTCAGACAATTCCCCCCCCCCCCCAGTCCAGGTACATATTGGTATTCACCATCCTCCAGCAGATGAGAACCGAGCATGACAGATTTTCCAGTGCCACAGTACAAGGTTTCAGCTCCTCGCACCAGTCTTGTCTTGACAAAGTAGCTTCGATAAACACTTATATACCTAAAAATTCCAAATGAGAACCCCCCCCCCCCCCCAAACAAGAGGAATCACAGAAACACAAAGCTACCTCTTAGAATAGAAACCCTAGGCCACACCCCAATGCTGCACCGGTAACCAGATAACCAATGCCCCATACAGCTGCCTCCTTGTGTCCATTGGTGCTGTTGCCAATTCCAACCGCTGTCTGGCTGAACTGCATACTTAAAGAACCGGAAGGTGAGTATAGGGAGTGGCCTTGGACTGTACTCACCTTCCGGTTCTTTAAGTACGTAGCTCAACCAGACAGGGGTCGGGATTGGCAACAGCACCAATGGACACAAGGAGGAGGCAGCTGTATGGGGCATTGGTTATCTGGTTATCGGTGCAGCATTGGGGTGTGGCCTAGGGTTTCTATTCTAAGAGGTAGCTTTGTGTTTCTGTGATTCCTCTTGTTTGGGGGGTTCTCATTTGGAATTTTTAGGTATATAAATGTTTATCGAAGCTGCTTTGTCAAGACAAGACTGGTGCGAGGAGCTGAAACCTTGTACTGTGGCACTGGAAAATCTGTCATGCTCGGTTCTCATCTGCTGGAGGATGGTGAATACCAATATGTACCTGGACTGGCCTGGAGTCACTCAAGGAAAGACAGTTAGCAGGTAAGGTCTAATTTCTCCTTAGATGCTCATCTTCTTTTGTTTTTTTGACCAATATGATTGATACTGTTCTTTTATACCAAGGCACTGGAAGGACACATTAAGGCTTATAACGTTGGTAACAACACTGCCATGGCTCTAACTTGAACAGCCTCCATGGAAAAGATCTGCAAGACTGCTATGTGGCATTCACTGTACATTCACATAATAGTTAGGGGACTAGCATGACAATAGGTTTGGTCCATCTGTCTTGCGGAATGTCTTCAAAGTTTAGAATCCAACTCCCATCTTTCCTAGGGCTAAAATGTTCCATTATTTCAATCTTGTCGTATTTAAAAAAATAAATAAATTAAAAAAGTCCTTCATAGGCATGTCAGTTTTTTGACCATCAACATTGGTTTTTTTTGTGGTTTTCCTCTTTCTGAATGCAACTTGCGTAGCTAAGGACCCTCATATGTAAGGGTGCTTGTCCTTGTTCTTGGAGAAAGCAAAATTGCTTAGTTATAACAGGTCTTCACAGAGAACAGCAAGATATCCGTCCTCCCAAAACCCAACTGACTCTTAGGAATTGGCTTTCTCATTTTCTACCAAATTAAAGTGGCCTCACATAATACTGACGTGAAACTCCTGTAGATTCTCAGTAGAAGCTTCTCATGAGCACTTAAGCTTTGTTCATGCTACTTCAACTTGGTTTGTCAGATGACATAGAATACATGTGAGGACTGGTATCCTACTGCTCTCGGGACATCTTTTTATAAGTAAACACCTTTGCTTATGGTGGTTATGATGGCAATGATGATTTTAAATGTGCTTTTCTATAATAGAATTGAGCATAGGCAATAGGAGGAAGTACCCCTTGAGGAAAAAGTAGTAGTAATTTCATTCCAGAAACATTAACATGACTCTCTTATCCAGGTATTATCACACAACATTGGCAATAGTGTGGTTTGTGTTAGACAGCAAAACCAAAATATTTTATTTTTAAAATTTACCAATTCACTTCTCATGATTTGATTTAAAAAAATAAAAAAAATGAGGGTGACAGGGGATAGACTCAGAAGTAATATGTGGTAATATTTCTTTACGGAAAGAGTAGTAGATGTGTAGAATAGTCTCCCAGTGGAGGTAGTAGACAAGGGCAGTATCTGAATTCAAAAAAGCATGGGACAAACACAATATTTTTAAAGGAAAAAAGGGGACTATTGTAGTTGATATGGAAGGGCAGACTAGATAGGTTATGTGGTCTTTTCTGCCATCGTGTTTCTACATTTCTAAAAAAAGTGGGAGTCAGGGTTTTGAACAATAAGCAATGTCTGAAGCTAGTATCTTTCTATACTGATATCAACATAAGGGCATGCTGATTTATTCCTAATATTTATGACATGAAACTGACTTAAATATTGTAAGATATGTTATCTACTATATAGCAAAAAGACTGAATGTTAAAAAGTGCATCAAGCTGTATTAATGGGGCTTGCATTCCTTTCTAAATTTACGCAGGGCTTTGAGAGAGATTTTCTAAATTCCTCTGAATTGAGTGAATCAAGCTCTTAATGAATGCAGCATGAATATTCTTTGTTTGCTTTCTTTTTTACTTCATAGGCACCAGACAAACATGGCATCACTCCACTTCTCTCTGCCTGCTATGAGGGCCATACTTGCTGTGTGAAGTTGCTCTTGTCAAAGGTGAGATTTAACTTTCATAGTCCTCAGCTGTACCTCATGCTTCATGTCAATGCGGGTATAATAAAGAAAAGAACAAGGCAACTCAAGAGAAGAGGACTTGAGATTAGTTAGGAACTAGGCAGTATTTTGGTGAAGGGGGACCTTATTCCAAAAGGTGTAACTAGGTGGCTGGCACTGGAAACTAGTATATGTGGGGAGAGCAGACAGTCACATCCATCTGAACATTGCACTCCTGAATATTTTCAATAGATACTATTGTAGCAGGGAAGTTGGGAGGTTTCCCCAGGGACATGTGCCCATCAGGGAAGGGTTAGGATGGCCATTATAGTTGGCGATTCAGTCATTAGGCATGCAGGTAGTTGCGTAGCTGGTGGATGTGAGGATCACATGGTAACATGTCTACCTGGTGCAAAGATAGCGGACCTCATGCGCCACCTGTTAAGTAACGTCAATTCAGAGCCTACTCCTGACGACTCTCTGGATAGTTGACCTAAACTTTGTTCAGTCTTCAGCCAAGTGGCTCATTGTTGACAGAGTGGCACCTATAGTTGCTGATGTTTTGATCCATATCATTGCCGGCCTTCCTCTTGTACAATGACCTTCCACCTTGCCAAGCATTATGTCTTTCTCCAATGATATCTGTCTTCGCATGATGTGTCTAAAGTATGAAAGTCAAAATCTTGTCATCTGAGCTTCTAAGCAAAGCTTAGGTTTGATCTCCTCTAGTATTGACTGGTTTGTTCTTTAGGTAGTCCATGAAATACTCGGCATTCGTCACTTGCACCATAATTCAAAGGCATCAGTTTTCTTAAGAACATAAGATATGCCATACATGTGTGATTTTGACCCAGTTGGTGAGGGGTCTTACTTGTGCACTAGATGCAAGGAGCTCTTTGCTCGCAGGAAATGAGTCTGATCTCTGGAGGCTAGAGTAGCAGACTTGGAGATCATAAGGAAGACAGAGCTACATAGACGAGACCTTCAGGGATATAGTCATGAAGTCTCACCTCCAGTCTGGCAGCATCCCTGTTGCCATGGAGCAGAGAGGTCACGTGATAGGCGAGCATAACTATGGTGCGGCAGGAAGTGATCCTGTAGCTAGGACCTGTCCTCCAGGTGATGTAAAACCCTCTTGCACCGAGGATATTTCTTCAGGGCCATGTGCCAATGAGGAAAGGGTTAGGACAGCCATTATAGTTGGTGATCATTAGGCATTTAGATAGCTGGGTGGCTGGAGGACGTGAGGATCACCTGTGCCCACAAGGGAAGGGTTAGGACAGCCATTACAGTTGGTGGATCATTAGGCATGTAGGTGGCTGGTGGACGTGAGGATCGCCTGATAACATGCCTGCCTGGTGCGAAGGTAGCAGACCTCACGCGCCACCTAGACAAGGTCTTAGTGCTGGGGAAGAGTCTGCTGTCTTGGTACATGTCAATACCAATGACATAGGAAAGTGTGGTAGGAAGGTTCTGGAGGCCAAATTTAGGCTTTTAGGTAGGAAGTGGAAATCCAGAACTTCCAGAGTAGCGTTCTTCAAAATGCTTCCCGTTTTAAAGCGCAGGACCCAAAAGGCAGGCAGAGCTCCAGAGTCTCAATGTGTGAATGAGACTAAGGTGCCAGGATGAGGGTTTGGGATTTGTTAGGAATTGGGGAACATTCTGGGGAAAGGAGGGGCTTTTCCAAAGGGATGGGCTTCACCTTAACAGGGATGGAACCAGGCTGCTGGCATTAACTTTTAAAAAGGAGAGAGCAGTTTTTAAACTAGATAATAGTGGAGAACCAACAGTTGCCCAAGAGCGCATGGTTCGGAACAATGTATCCTTGAAGGATACTACCAAAAGAATGAAGTTAGGGGATATCAGCAGAGAGGTTCCAATAAAGACAAAAGTAGCCCAAATGCCCTTGAGTACAGAGCAGACAGAGCTTAAAGACTCCAAATTACCCCTGCCTACCAATAGCCAGATTAATATGAATAAAATACAGCCTCTAAAATGCTTGTATGCAAATGCTAGAAGTCTCAAAAATAAGATGGCAGAGTATATAGCACTAGAAGTCTACAAAATAAGATGGGAGAGTTAGAATATATAGCACTAAATGACAAGTTAGATATGATTGGTATCTCAGACACATGATGGAAGGAGGGCAACCAGAGGGATACTGTGATACCTGGGTACAAACTATATCATAATGATAGACTGATCAAATTGGAGGAGGGGTTGCGCTCTGTTAGAGAGGGCATTGAGTCATAAAGGATTAAAGTTTTACAGGAAACAAAATTTTACTGTAGAATCTCTATGGATTGAAATCCCATGTAAAAAGGGGAAGGCGATGGCAGTGGGTGTGTACTATCGACCACCTGGCCAGAATAAAGAAATGGATGATGTAATGCTCAAAGAAATCGGGGAAGCTAACAAAAGTTACAGCGCAGTAATAATTGGCGATTTCAACTACTCCGGTATTGACTTTTAGTGTCATGGCAGGACATGCTAGGGAGATATTTATTTCATCTAGAAACTTTGTCTGCTTCTTGGAGCAGGTGATTCATGAACCGACCAGAGGGGAAACCATTTTGGACCTAATCCTTAGTGGAACACCAAATCTGGTGCAAGAGATAAAGGTGTTTGGGGCCACTTGACAATAGTGATCATAGCTTCATCGCGTTTGATTTAATTAATGGAGGAGGGATGGTCAGGAAATCCACAGTACTACATTTTAACTTTCGAAAGGGAGACTATAATAAAATGAGAAAAACAGTTAAGAAAAAAACTAATAGGAGCAGTTGCAAAGGTTAATGGCTTACATCTTATGTTCTTATCAAGCTTGGGTGTTAAGGAAGATATTTTTAATCGTCCCTCCAGTCTAGTCCCGAACGTCTGGAGTTTATGCTCCTCTTCCAGCAGCTTGTAGACTGAGAAACGTCATTCTTGTGATGACACTGGTATGTAAGCACAGGCACCGCCGCCTCATTCCAGTTTTCACAGTCTCCAAGCAGCTGGAGGTTCAGTGAGCCTAGAGATTCAGGCTCACTAGAGGACAATTAAGGAGAGTTAGGATAAGATTAGAGTAGCCATTATTTCAAATTATTTCAAATTGTTTAAAAAAATAGGATTATAGCTTTATTTTAGCTTTGTTTCTAGTGTTTGAGGCTGAAGCTGGGCCCCCATCCTCCCCCCCCCCCCCCCCGCCGCCCTCTCCGTGGACGGTTTCTGTGGGTGATAGTGCTTCAGGGAAGGGCAGCCTCCTGTTCCTGAGCCCTCGTCGTCGGCAGGAGAACCGGCAGTAAATTCGGCCCATAGCGTGTGCAGAAGGTGTTGCCTGCCAGTGCTATTGGGCCGAGTATGGAGACAGTCTTTGCCATTTCACCGGCACGCTCACCGGGGACTGCAGCTGTGGCGGCAACTTCTGTCTCTCCCGAAGCGGCTGCTCTTGCTTGAAGATTGAGCGCCGCGGGAGAAAAGCACAGGGGGCAGACTTCAGGTAAAAGGTCTTCCTTTCTTTCTTCCCCAAATCGGGTGCAGCAGACAGCAGTGCGCTGAGACACAGCATGTCAGCTGCGCGGGAAGACTCCATTTCAGTTGAGCTGCTCTGATTGATTGTCGCTGATAACAGCCAGGGGGGGGGGGGGGATTGTTTTGAACCAGATTTTTAAAAAAACATTTTTTTTTTGCTTTTATTTTGCTTCTCTTAGATTACTGTAGACCTTCTCAGTGCAAGTCTTTTCTGTGAGCGCTCTGCAGACGGGTAAGGCAGCTGCGCTCTGTGGGTGCCCGGGGGTAGATATTATGGAGCATCCTTCCGGGCGAGATGCCTTCAAAATCGCACTGCTTGCTTTGCAGGGCTAGGAGGGGCACGGTGTTGGATACAGGAGTGTGTAGAGCCTGCAGTCAGGAGGCTGCGGCCAAGGAGCAGAGCTCAGAGGAAGTAGCAGAACCTCTCAAAGAAGCTTCTAAGGCACTGCTAGAGCCGGGGTCCCCTCTTCTTCAGCCCCTGGAACAGGTAACAGGGGCTTCTTCTACGCCGGAGCTCCCTAGTTCGCAGCCAGCCTTGTCGGGGGGGGGGGGGGGGGTTGGTGGCAATCTTTTTGCTGGAGTTTGTTGCGTTGATACAGCAGGCCTTCGGCAGTGCTACTGGAGGGTCCTCGTCTGGGACCACGGATATGGTCCTGGGGGTGAAAAGACCAGGAGCACCTCTGACTGCAGGAGTATCAGGGATAGGTGCGAAGAAGCCCAGGAGTGAGAAAGATAAGTCGGAGCAGTCGGTCGTATCGGAGGGTTGCCGATCGGAGGAACAGGACCCGGACTTGGACTTGGACGAAGAACTGGAGGAAGGTGAGATCACTGAGCAGGAGGATCAAGCAAGAGTGGTGCGCATTTTTAGAAGAGAAGAATTGCCCACACATTTCCGAAACTCTCAAGGCGCTTAATATGCCTTCGGATGGTCCGGCCGAAGACTCCATACTGGAAGACCTGTTGTTGCAGGCTTTTCGAAAGACTCAGAAGGCTTTCCCGGTACACAGAGTGATTCGGGAGATGATTCAGGAAGAATGGGACTTGCCAGAGACGGCTCTAAAAGGGTCTAGAGTTATGGCGCGGCTATACCCGTTGATGGACCAGGATCGGGAATTGTTTGTCACCAAAAGTGGATGCGGCCGTCTCGGCGGTTACCAAGAAGACTACCATCCCCGTGGAAGGCAGTGCAGCCCTCAAGGATGCCCAAAACCGGAAGTTGGAGGCCTTGTTATAGCAAGTCTTTGAGGTGAATGCGCTCTCCTTACAAGCATCCATTTGTGGGGCTTGGGTGGCGAGAGCATGTCTACGTTGGGTGCAACGGCTTCAAGGAGATCAGTCAGATGAGACAGGAGAAGCGTCAAAATTGGAATCCGGGGCGGCCTATCTAGCTGATATTCATTATGACCTTATCAGGGGTCTATCGAAGAGTATGTCCTCGGCAGTTGCGGCGAGGCGGTATCTTTGGCTGTGTAATTGGGCGGCAGACAGCTCTTCCAAGTCTAGGCTGAGTAAGCTCCTGTTCCAGGGGAAGCTACTGTTTGGTGAGGATCTAGATAAGCTCGTAAAGGACTTGGGAGAGTCTAAAAGGGGTAGGCTGCGGGAAGACAAGCAGGGGCAAGCGACTTCCCTGCCTAAGGGTCAGCAGAGGGAGTTTTGTCGTCTTCATTCCCCGAGGTTTGGGCAAACTCAGAGAGCACGCTTTCCCTATAGAAACCAAGGGTTTTGAGGCTTTCGGGGAGCAGGAAGAGTTTGCTGCGCCTTCCTCCTCCTCGGGTCTCCGTAAATCACAATGATGCCAGATGGACCCTAAGGGAGCCGGTTCCCATAGGATGTCGTTTGGGGGAATTTTACCTTGCTTGGGTCCAAATCACATCAGATCAATGGGTGCTGGAGGTGATTCGAGAAGGTTATGCCTTGGAGTTTCAGCGTCCGGTGGCAGATTCTTTCGTGCAGTCTCCGTGCAAAGCCAGCATCAAACGTCAGGCTGTGCGGGAGACCGTACGGAGACTGCTGGCTCTCAAGGCCATAGTGCCGGTTCCCCCCGACCAATGCGGTTGCGTTCGATACTCCATTTACTTTGTGGTGCCAAAAAAGGAAGGAACTTATCGGCCAATTTTGGATCTCAAAAGAGTAAATCGTTGTCTCCGGGTTTCCCATTTTCGGATGGAAACCCTGAGGTCGGTCATCGTGGCAGTAAGACACAGGGAATTTCTTACATCCCTGGACCTGTCGGAAGCGTATCTCCACATTCCGATTCGCCAGGAGCATCAGAGATTTCTTCAATTCGCGGTGCCTCTGGGACACTTTCAATTCTAGGCATTGCCGTTTGGCCTAGCTACGGCACCTCGGGCGTTCACCAAGGTTATGGTGGTAGTAGCGGCAGCCTTACGAAAGGAGAGAGTGTTGGTGCATCCTTATCTGGATGATTGGCTGGTCCGAGCAAAGTCCAGGGCGGAGATCAAGTCGGCAACAGCCAAAGTGGTGGTGTTCCTGCAGAGTCTAGGTTGGGTAGTCAACATGATGAGGAGCAAGCTGACCCCGTCTCAGAGCCTGGAGTATCTAGGGGCACACTTCGATACAGGCGTGGGAAGAGTGATCTCCAGGAACAAGCAGGAATAAGTCTTCACATATGGGTACGTCGGTACCGACGGAGTCTGCGCGGGAACGCAGCATCCAATCAAAGAGCTTTTGGAAGCATCCCACCACGCCTGCGTGCTGCCTTCTCGCCTTTCCTAACTGCCTCTCCTCAGTTTTCGTTTTTCCGCGGAGCCGGCAGGACGTCCTCCTGTCACCGCAGAAAATTCTTGTTTTATTTCTTTATTTTTCTTGTGGCCGCGGCTGTCTCCCGACGCCACCGGTACCGCCGGTGTTTTCTTTTCTTTTCTTGTAAAATCTTCCTCCTTTAGGGAATATTTTCTTCATAGTGTCTCATGGTTTTTAGGCCTTAACGGCCTCTTCTTTTCCTTCATGGAACCGCCAGCCACTTTCTTCAAGAAATGTTCACACTGTGGCGGTACAACTTTATATTTAGACCCCCGAAGTTGGTGTCTAACCTGCTTGGGTCCTGATAACAGTTTGGTGAGAAGAGGTCTTCAATATCGAGGTTTCCTCGATACACGGTTTCCCTCCAGCTTCGGGGCACCGTCCCTTTCTTCTAATACACAGGATCATGTAACCCACAAACAGTCTGTTAAGACTAGCCAGCCCTCGAGTGGTAGGTCTCATGCACAGCATGTAGATGGCTCCGGCCTTGCCCTCGAGGGCCCTTTGGCTTCAAAAACCCTGCGGGAGTCTTCGGTCTCCAAAGCGTATAAGGGGTGTCAGGTTGTTCCTGGGGTTCCCCCCTCACAGAACATACCTAAGCCATGTCTGGTGGTGGCATCCGCTTCGAGCGGTACCGATACCCCGACATCATCACTGGTGTTGGATGAAACACTCCTCACCAGGGATGGTCATCTGGCGTCCTCGGTGCCTTCGGGGACCCGTGGATACTCTCCAGACTGACCTTCCATTATCGGTACCAACACCGATACCACCACCGATGTCGGTACCCTCCAGATGTGCATCGATAGCCTTGCTTCCTTCGATGCCGAGTCTGGAATCGATCTCCAGTCTGGAGGACTGGGTACCGACTCGCCTTGGTACCGGATCTCGGCGGTACCGAAGGCTCGATTCCGATGATTCGGATCTGCAACTCTCGGTTCCCTCGAGGTCGATTGAGTTGCCACCAGCTGACCTTCATTCACTGGTATCAGGCACAGTACCGAAGTCGGTGCCGGTGTCCTCATTACCTTTACGGTCGGTGTCTTCGATGCCCAGTTTAGAATCGCTCTCTAGTCTGGAAGACTTGGTACCAATATCTTTTGGTACCGGCACCGATCGATACCGGTGGCTCTGTACGGAGGATAGCACCGGAAGGTCTTCGGTTGCCTCGGTACCGATTGAAGGTCTCCGATGACTGTTCCGATGTCTCTGTCGGGCTCGACTCTGACATCAGTACCGGTATCGACATCGGAACCGGTATCCACAGTACCATCGTGGCCAACTCCGGCCATGCTTTTCTCAACAGGATCGCTCCCTTCTATGCCAAGCTTGGAGTCTATACCTGGCATGGACAATGTGGTAATGTCGGTCGCTGCTCCTGACAGTCAGTACCGGCGACCATCCTTTAAGCATTCCACACTGCACTGTGCAGGATCGTCTATTCCTATATATCTGGATAGCTCTGTCGGTGCTCAGGCTAGTTCTTCAGATCTAACCTATCCAAGGGAAATTCCTGTTGGGGAACCCTCCTTTCAGAGTTTCCTCCTGGATATAGCAAGATCTCTTGCCATTCCTATCCCAGGACATGATCCTACACAGGCCTCTTTCTACCAAAGCAAAGGAGAACATAATGCTTCCTTTGCATCATTCCTTGCAGGATCTCCTAGGAATGTGGGAAACACCTTTAAGGGTACCCCCACCTTCCAGAGCAACTGATCTCTTATATCAGGTGCCCCCCTCTCCAGGGTTCCAAAAGACTCAACTTCCTCATCATTCCATAGTTGTGGAATCAGCAATGAGGCGGGTAAAGAGCAAGAAGAAGCACTCTTCTTATCTACCAGGTCATGAGTCTAAGATGCTTGATGCCTTTGGACGTCAAACCTTCCAAACATCTATGCTTTCTGCAAGAATTCTCTCATATATTTTCTATATGAGTCTATCTCTTGAGGAGGTCACAAAGCAATTACATCTTTTGGCTCCTTCCCTTCCAGAGTCTAGGAGTGCAGACTACTCTTCACTGCTCAAGCATCTCCAAAATATCTCTTGGTTTCTTACTTGTGCTTCCCTAGACTCTTTTGAGTCTGTTAGCAGGACTTCTGCTATAACTATAGGGGCACGACGTAGAGCCTGGCTCCAAGTTTCAGGCTTGGACAAATGGGCACAGCACAGACTGGGACATACTCCTTGCACTGGAGATAATCTTTTCAACAAGGAGTCTTTACGTCAGGTTACTCAGTTTTCCACTGACTTACCTGTTCCTAAGGTCTCTTCTGCACCACCTTCTGTCCCAGTAGGTAGGAAATGTCCTGCCAAACTTTCTTCCCATAGGAGAAGGTTTTATGCATCATCTGCCCATCCTGCAGATGTTCCCAAACAGGGGAAGCATCGTCCTGGTCTACAGAGTTCAACCTCTCACCAGACTCAGCAAACCCAGCAACCACAGGGTTTCTAATTAACCCATCAGATGCTTGTGACTCTGGGGATTACAATCTGCAGTTTTCTTCTTAATAGAGACAATCCACTGCTGTCATTCTAAATCCTAACATGGATCTCTTCTTAAAAGACATCCATTCTTTCTATATGAGCTGTCAGGATGTTCATGCTTTTATCGCACAGGGTTCTCCTCTTTTTCCTTCTAGGGAAAGAGGTCCATCCACTATCAAATAATAGTTTCCTGTGCCAGCATGTCTCCTTTCCTTCTATGGACTTACTGTTTTGTAAGTTTTCTTCAGCTCCCTTTTCTTTACCCTCTTACCAGGGTTTTTTCTCTGTAAGAGTGGTATTGCTCACTGGAGGGCTTTTCTTCAGCCTCTCTAATTTTCTTACTTTTCTAGTGCGGAGTTCTCTTCTCTGAGTTGACTCCTCTTTTGCAATCTTGCTTGGCAGCAGTTTATCAGACACGTCCAGAGTTTTCTACTCTTGTTTTGTCTGTTCTTTCTGTTTTTAATCAGTGCCATTCTTCTGCTGTCTGGCAAGCAGCTACCAATGCAGGAGCCTTAATGTTTCGACCACTGGTTCTTGTCCACCAGTAACCAGATTTGTCCTCCACTTCTGTCTGGTCTTAGTAGTGACTCCAAGTCAGTGCTGTCATCTGTCTTGGAATTTTTGTCACTACAGGCTTGTTGGATTGCCTTCTCTTTCTACCATCTCCATTCCCATGGGTTTGGCAGTATAGTTGACATAGCTACTGTCTTTTTTGCAGCCAGTTCTATCTCTTCATTCTCCTGCATAATGCTCTCTGCAATTCTACAGAGAAGCTCTCCACTATGGACCCTTGCTAGAGAGCATGGGGAGTTTTTTCTCCAACTGCTATACTAGATGTTTGAAAAGGGCTTTTTCAGTCATATCTCCCATGACTAAAAAAGTCCCCTTTTTGTTTTTTTACTATAAAGCACATTTGCCTACTCTTACGTGAAAGCTTAAGGAGTTGCTAATTCCCTGCCTTGGTCGATAGTTTTTCCAATAGGGAATATGTTTTCTCCTTCCAGCTCGTCCTCATGGTAAGAACGCATGATGCCTTTTTGTCCTTAAGCAGGTCAGCATGGTATCTCATTCCTATGCGTCTTCTGTTCACTTACCATGCTAGAGTTCTAAAATACTCAGGACTTGCGGGCTGCTGACTGATATCCTCCTCTGCTATTCACGTAACCATCCTGGTTATTCTACTACCTACTATCCCTGTAGCCATAACCAGTGGGAATTGATTCTCTATATGTCTTCTCAAGTAGGTTCCACCTTCTTGTTCTTAGATGAATCTTTCCTCGCCACATTTTTTCCCATGTGCATACCTGGAGGATATATTTCTGTCTGCTTCTTGCAGACTTCCATATAGAGGTGTGTGTATATGTATGTGTGTGTGTATATATGTATATATAATATTTTCATACCTATAGCACACATCTTACAGATGTCTGTCTATCATGTGTGAGTAGTTTATACCCTTAAAACCCAAGAGGATTGTGAAAAATTGCAAGAGGATCTTGATAAATTGGAAGACTGGGCATCAAAATGGCAGATGAAATTTAATGTGGACAAGTGCAAGGTTATGCACCTAGGGAAAAACAACCCAGACTATGGTTACACGATGCAAGGTTCCCCATTAGGAACCACCACCCAGGAAAAAGATTTAGGCATCATTGTGGATACCATGTTAAAACCCTCGGCCCAGTGTGCAGCGGCGGCCAAGAGAGCAAATAGAATGCTGGGTATCATAAGGAAAGGAATGGAAAATAAAACAAAAGATATTATAATGCCTCTATATCGTTCCATGGTGAGACCGCACCTTGAATATTGTGTGCAATTCTGGTCGCCGTATCTTAAAAAGGATATAGCAATTTTAGAAAAGGTACAGAGAAGAGCCACCAAAATGGTAAAGGGAATGGAAGGATACTCCTATGAAGAAAGGCTATAAAAGGTTAGGGCTCTTTAACCTGGAAAAGAGACGGCTGAGGGGAGATATGATAGAAGTCTATAAATTAATGAACGGAGTGGAACGGGTAAACGTAGATAGATTGTTTACCTTATCAGAATATAGAAAGACTAGGGGATATGCAATGAAGCTACAGGGTAAACTATTTAAGACTAATAAAAGAAAATATTTTTTCACTCAACGTGTAATCAAACTCTGGAATTTGTTACCGGAGGATGTAGTAAAGGCTGTTAGTGTAGCTGGGTTTAAAAAAGGTTTGGACAAGTTCCTGGAGGAAAGGTCCATAAACCATTATTAAGAAGTGACCTAAGATATCCATGCTTGACCCAGTACAAACATTGTGGAACTTGTGACTCTTGGGGAAACTGCTAGGTACATATGACCTAGATTAGCCACTGTTGGAAACAGAATACTGGGCTTGATGGACTTTGGTCTGACCCAGTATGGCATATCTTATGTTCTTATGTTATGTTCCTTCATATCTCACTATAGATATAATCTATAGATATGAGAATATATGTGTGTGTGTATGTATGTATATATATATATATATATATATATATATATACCTATATCTATATCTATCTGTATTTGTCGAGAGATTCTACTATCGGTAGATATGTATTCTGCTTTATCTACCTGACTGTCGAGGCTCATATAGCCATATGTTTCTGACAGAAGGGTTTTTACCCATACTATGCTATCCAGCATGTTTTCGGGTCCTACACTCACAACCACCTGGTGGTACTTAACACCAACCATAACCCTAAGGTTAGGTACCCCTGAAGCTCTCCAAGTCCAATATCTCTCCCAGCTGACTCCAGTTGGTAGAGATATTGTGGATCTTCAGCTACTCACAGGCTACACCTCCGGCGTTTGTCCTTTCTTTTGGGATACAAGAGGTTCCCATACCCTTTCTCCCCACAAGGACTGAGCCTGTTTATCCAAACCGGTTAGCCTTTCTCTTTTGCCAAAAGAATTGGGTTTTTATCAAAAAGCCTTCTGCTGAAGGCCCCCCATTTTTTGTACTACCCCAGTTTTTCCTACTGGGGTTCCCTGTTACCTTTCAGGATTCTGACCTCCATTATTTTTCCTACAGGTATCCTACCTCCACTTAGTGAGGTTCTTCTTGAGGTTCCTCCACTGGGTTCCCCAGTAGATTCCATGAACCTCCATACTTTTCTGAAGTCCTGTTAGGGGAGGTCCATATTGCAATATTTTTCCTTTGTAATATCTTTCATGACAATTATCATCCACACATGGACTCCTTGTCTGCAATCCTATACTAGGTTAGCTGTTCCACAGCACCTTTCTTCTCAACTCCTACCCTCCATCCTCAGGATGCCTGGTGTTCTGGGGGATAGCATGTTCCAACCTATGACATGCTGGGACCCAGGCATCTCAGCTTGGGAGTCCCCATATGTGAAGACTCATTCCTGCTTGTTCCTGGAGATAGCACAGTTACTTACCTGTAACAGGCGATCTCTGGGAACAGCAGGAATAAGTCTTCACAACCCACCCATCTCTCTAGGAGTTGTATCTCTATCTCCAGGAACAAGCAGGAATGAGTCCTCACATATGGGTACATCGGTACCAACGGAGCCTGCGCGGGAAAGCTCCCCAGCTTCCCAGAAAGAAAGCTTTTGGGAGCCTCCCACAGCGCCTGCGCGCTGCCTTCCCGCCTTTCCTAGCCAACTCTCCTCAGTTCTTCTTTTCCGCGGAGCCAGCAGGTCGTGTTCCTGTCACCGCTGAAGTTCTTTATTTTAATTTATTTCTTTGGTCGCGTGTCTGCCTTCCCCGACGCCGGACCGGTACCGCCGGTCTTTTCTTTTCTTTTCTTTCAAAAAAAAAAAAAAATTATACTTTTTCTTCACTTGGTGTATTTTTCTTCTTAGGCCTACAGGCCACAAGAAAATTTTCCCTCATGGAAAAACCAGCCTCCGGGTTCAAAAAATGCACTAAGTGTAGCGGTACAATTTCTGTTACAGATACCCATGAATGGTGTCTTAAATGTTTGGGTCCTGAACACTCCATTCCGGATTGCCAGTCCTGATCTCTAATGTCTAAACGAGGGTTACAGAACCGAGCAGCCAAGCTCCATGTGCTGTTTCCCACGGATGCACCGGCGGTGGCATTGACATCTTCCAGGTCTTCCTCTCCTGATGGGTCTCAGGTAACCAAACATAAACCTAGCAGGTCCTTGAAAGGCAAATCTCCCTCTCAGCATCGAGATGCCTCTGGGCTTGCCCTCGAGGATCCTGCCCCAGCCAAACAACCCCGGCGGGAAGCTCCAGCTTCCAAAGCTCCTCCTATGGGGTTGTAGCAGCAGATAAGCATGCAATAAATAAAACCAGGAGTCTTTTCAAGGATCCAAGCCAGTTTAATGTGCACATGGCTCAAGCAATAATCAAATTCAAAATGGCTGAGCAATGGTTTCTAGCAAAACAACAACTTTTATAGCGTTCTTCTCCATTCTAGACATAGGCAAACTTTTCATTGGTCCCAGTAACCCCTCTCACCCATCTATTGGTCCCGGTACTGATATGGCTACCCAATCGGGACTCTGGTCTGGGCTCAGCACCTGGTTGCCCCCCTTCTAGTCCCAATTACAATGGTCAGTGTCTCTAACTTGTTACATCTCTCCTCCAAGGTCGCTTAGCTTGTTAAAACATATGGGAAGCAGGGCACTGCATCCTTGCTTTTTGCAGAGTTAATTAATTCCATAGAAGCTGTGCTCTCTTATCAGTACCAATTAGAGCTGTTTTCTGTCTTTTATAAGTTTCGTTTCTGCTTAGCTATGTTCAGTTAAACTGAGTTAAGTTTCAATTCTATGGTGTCATCATTCAGGGGGGTTTTCATTCCTCTGGGCCTAACTACAGGCTTCAGTTACAGGTCAAGCTGCTCAGGCCTGTCTGCTTAGTTCAATTAGCATGGATCATAGGCCGTCGCCTACCACAGGGTTACAGGTTGACATCGATGGCACGGCCTCGACCGATCACCTGTTAGACTGCTCTGGGGTACCGGCACAATCTCCCGGTACCGACATCCAGGCAGTCGTGGCGTCCATGGCTCACACTGTGCAATCCATGCAGCAGGCTATAATGGCTTTTATTCAAGCTGCGACGCTGTCGGTACCGCAACGAGTATCGTTGTCGGTACCGGCGCCGGTACCAGTACCGACTGCATCGACATCGGTCAGGATACCGACTCAGGTTCCTTGTCTAGGGCTATCTCTCGGTACCGATCAGGTACTGGGGACGCCCGATGTCGGTACCGATCGATACGCGTATCGATCATTGGAAGGGGACAGACGATACTTCGATTCCTCTGATTCTGATTCATCAGATGAGTCTCCTGAAGTATCCATTACCCTTCCTGAGGAGCCTACTTCTCCAAAAAAGGAGAATGTCTCCTCCAGAGGATTTGTCCTTTCAAGACTTCATAATAGAAGTGGCTAAAGGACTCTCTATTTCAGTAACCTCTGAAGCAGAGCCTAGAGCAAAAAAAATTGATATTTTAGGATACTCTAAGGCTCCCAGAGAGGCAGTCACCTTGCCAATTCATGAAATTCTTCATGAACATGAGATTGACTTATGGGAGACTCCTCTCACCCTTTCTCCTCATTCTCGCAGATTGGACACTATGTACCGTGTCCTGGATTTCAGAAAACTCAGCTTCCTCACCACTCCATTGTGGTGCAGTCAGCTATGAAAAGGATAAAGAGTACCAAAAGACACTCTTCTGCTCCCCCAGGAAGAGAATGCAGGACCTTTGATGCTTTTGGTAAGAAAATCTTCCAAGCCAGTATGCTTATTGCCAGAATCAACTCATATAGCCTTTATATGGGTATGTTTCTAAAGGAAGTTGCACAAAAGCTGCACAACTTTCTCCCTTTTATTCCAGAGAATAGAAGGGATGAATTCCTTCTTTGGCTTAAACATACTCAAGATATTTCAAAGTTTTCCAACAGGGCAGCCTTTGATTCCTTTGAAGGTGCCAGCAGAGCCTCAGGCATTGCCATAGCTGCTCGCAGAATTGCTTGGCTCCAGGCTTCTGATCTAGAACCCTGGGTTCAGGATGGCTTAGGAAATCTGCCCTGTACAGGTGAAAATCTCTTTGGCAAAGAGTGGCAAATAAAAGCCACTCAAATGGATGCAGAGAATTCTGCTCTGGATAGACTTTCTAAGTCAACTTCCATTCGAGCCAAGAAAAAGTCTTTCAAAAAGCCTTTTTACAAAAGGAGCAGATTTCCTTCCACTTCTGGCCAAAAATCTTCTACAGGTCGCTTTGCTACTAAGCGTCAGCAACCTAACAAGGCCAGGCCTAAACCTGCAGGGGCTGCTACAACTCGGCAGTCCCAACCCCCTCAGGGTTTTTGACTTGATACTAGAGAACTTAACCTTTCTGGCTCTACAACAGCCAGAACCTCTCACCATTCCAGGAAGGTTAGCTCATTTTGCTCCCAGATGGGAGCAAATCACATCAGAACAGTGGACCCTCTCCATCATTGGGGTCAGGGCTTACCTGTATGCCTTTCCACCCATTCCCTTGATTCCCAAGACTCTGTTCAAACTCCAGAGGGATCAAGGATCTATGATCCTCATAGCTCCATGCTGGCCACGCCAAGTGTGGTACCCTGTACTTCTGCATCTCTCCCAAGCCCCCTCCCTGGACTTGGAAGCTGCGCCAGACCTTCTGTCCCAGGAGGAAGGGACTTTGTGGCATCCAAATTCCAAGTCCCTTCACCTCAGAGCTTGGTTACTGAAGGCCTAGACCTTCAAGACTTCAATCTTTCTCAGCAAGTGAAGGCTATCCTCCATGCTTCCAGAAAACCTTCCACTAGACGTTCCTATGCTTTTAAGTGGAAAAGGTTTTCCATTTGGTGTGCTCAAAAGGGTCTTGACCCTCTGGCACTTCCTGTGAATTCTCTATTGGAATATCTCCTGCATCTCTCCAATGCAGGCCTTAAAACGAATTCAGTAAGGGTCCATTTGAGTGCTATTGCAGCATCCCTTAAGCCTCTCAATGGACAACCTATCTCCTCTCATCCTCTTATTGCAAGATTCATGAGAGGCCTAACTTTAACAAAACCTCCCATTCGACCGCCTCCGGTGGCATGGGACTTAAACTTGGTTCTTGGTCAGCTTATGAAGCCACCTTTTGAACCCTTAGCCACTACCTCCTTGAAATTTCTTTCCTGGAAGGTTATTTTCCTTATTGCAGTCACTTCTGCTCGCCGCATCAGTGAACTGCAGGCCCTAGTGGCTAATCCACCTTATACAAGGTTCCATCATAAGGTAGTCCTTAGGACAAATCCTCACTTTATGTCTAAAGTGGTCTCACCTTTTCATCTTAATCAAGAGGTATATTTACCTGTCTTTTTTCCAGCTCCTCATGCATCCAGTGCAGAGAGGAACCTTCATACTCTAGATTGTAAAAGAGCTCTTGCTTTTTACTTACACAGGACACAGCGACATAGAAAGTCTTCCCAGCTTTTTGTTGCTTTTAATCCTTCTCATTTAGGACTTCCAGTCTCTAAGAGAACACTGTCCAATTGAATTGCTCTGTGTATTTCTTTTGCTTACCAGAGTAAGAACCTTTCTCTGGAGGGCCATGTCACAGCTCACAATGTGAGGGCCATGGCCGCCTCTATGGCTCATCTTCATTCTGTGTCCATCGACCAGATCTGTCGAGCAGCCACCTGGACCTCGGTTCATACCTTCACAGCCCATTACTGTTTGGACAAGGACTCCCGCCTGGATGCCTTGTTTGGTCAGGCTGTCCTCAGACACCTGTTCCGTTCTTAAACAACTCCTGCCCTCCGTCCCTTAATGGATGCCTGAGATCCATAGGAAGACGAGGAACCCTTCAGGGTCTCATACCCTTGGGGATCTCCCAGGCATCTTAGCTAGGGAGTCCCCATATGTGAGGACTCATTCCTGCTTGTTCCTGGAGATAGCACAGTTACTTACCTGTAACAGGTGATCTCTGGGAACAGCAGGAATTAGTCCTCACAACCCTCCCACCTCCCCTAGGAGTTGTATCTCTCTCTCTCTTTCCTTTCCTCTCTCTCTCTATTGTCTCAGCTTTAAACTTGAACTGAGGAAAGTTGGTTAGGAAAGGCGGGAAGCGCTGTGGGAGGCTCCCAAAAGCTTTCTTTCTGGGAAGCGGGGGAGCTTTCCTGCGCAGGCTCCGTCGGTACCGACGTACCCATATGTGAGGACTAATTCCTGCTGTTCCCAGAGATTACCTGTTACAGGTAAGTAACTGTGCTTTCCTTTCCTTACTCTCTCTCTTTGTCTCAGCTTTAAAACTTAACTGAGGAGAGGCAGTTGGGAAGGCGGGAAGGCAGCACGCAGGCGTGGTGGGATGCTTCCAAAAGCTCTTTAATTGGACGCTGGGAAGCGTTTCCACGCAGACTCCGTCGGTACCGACGTACCCATATGTGAAGACTTATTCCTGCTGTTCCCACAGATCACCTGTTACAGGTAAGTAACTGTGCTTTCCTTCCACGGCAGCGAAAGCGGGTGCAGAGGCAGTTGGTTCGGCAGTTTCTCCGCAGGCGTCATCCCACAGCATGGCATTACCTGCAGTTGCTTGGGACCATGGCGGCGACGCTTGAGTTAGTACCATGGGTGCGGGCTCACATGAGGCCTTTGCAAAGAGCACTGTTGAGGCGATGGTCACACCAGAAAGATCTCTTTTCAAAAAGGCTTCCCTGCCCTCCGGAAACATGCAAGGCACTTCAATGGTGGTTACGTCTGGGTTGTTTGGAAAAAGGGATGCCCTTGGAAGCCCCGAAGTAGTTATCACTGACAATGGACACCAGTCTCTTCGGCTGGGGAGCGCACTACCAAGGAAGGTTTGCTCAGGGGCAGTGGACCGATCTGGAGAAGGGCTGGTCAATCAACAGGTTAGAATTGAGGTTGGTAGCACTAGTGCTTTAGCCTTTCACCCTTATCTTCACAGATAAGCCATTCGGGTATTTTCCGACAACGGCGTCGCGGTGGCTTATATCAATCGTCAAGGAGGAACCAGCAGTGTGGCCCTCGAGTTGGAGGCCCAGAGTTTGCTGGACTGGGCTGAAGAAAATCTGGAGGCGTTGTCCGTGGCACATGTAGCAGGAGTAGACAATGTGCAGGCCGACTTGAGTTGAGTAAGGGTGGACCCGGGCGAGTGGGTCCTTCACCCGGAGGTGTTCGCAATGCTAGTGAGGCATTGGGGGACACACCACTCACGGATCTTATGGTGACGTTCCAGTTGGCAAGGTCGAGTGCTTCTTCAGCAGAAGAAGAGAAAGGATGTCGGAGGGACTGGATGCGCTCATTCAAGCCTGGCCAGAAGGGCATCTCCCATACATGTTCCCTCCTTGGGTGATGATAGGTCGAGTGTTGCAGCGCGGCTAAAGTGGTGTTGAGGCCGGTGCCCTCATTTTTGCCTAAGGTGGTGTCACCGTTTCATGTGAATCGGGTAGTTTCTTTGCCGTTATTTGGTGCAGGCAGCGAGGGCCATCCATCAGGTCAGTAACACCTGTTGGATGTTCGTTGAGCGTTAAAGAAGTATTTGCGGAGGATGGCCAGCTTCCGTAAGTCGGATAGGCTGTTTGTGCTCTTTGTGGGAGCTAGGAAGGGAGAAGCGGCATTTAAGGCTTCTATTGCACGATGGTTGAAGGAGGCCATAGCGTCAGCATACCTTCTCAAAGGCAGACATGTACCGGAAGAGCTGAGAGCTCATTCTACCAGGGCGCAAGCGACGTCATGGGCAGAGTGCAGTTTAGTTCCTGCTGTGGAGATTTGTAAAGCAGCTACCTGGGCTTCTCTGCATTCCTTTGTCAAGCACTACCGTTTGGATGTTCAGGTGGAAAGGGACACCTGTTTTGGGTCGGCGGTGCTTCAGGCTGGTCTACAGGGCCCCACCCGTTGATTTTGATCACTGCTCTGTTACATCCCCAGAGGTTCGGGACTAGACTGGAGGGACTATAAGGAAGGTGAAATTAGACTTACCTGCTAATTGTTGTTCCTTGAGGAACTCCATTCTAGTCCTGTATCCTGCCTGAGTTGTTCCTGAGGACTAAGGCCTGAAGCATAGGAAGCATACAGGTTAGCAGCAGATTAGGGCGAAAGGTGATATACTTACGCTACGCAGAGTATGTCCTGGGGTAGATTAGCGGGGATGCCCTCGTCCTTCGTAGGGGAGGATGGTGGGGCCTCAGCATGTGTCAAACACTACAGATAGAAACATAGAAATATGACGACAGAAAAAGACCACATGGCCTATCTAGTCTGTCCTTCCATAACTACAACAGTCCCCTTTTTACCTTTAGAGATCCTCTGTGTTTGTCCCATGCTTTTTTGAATTCAGTTACTGTCCTCATCTACCACCTCCACTGGGAGACTATTCAACGGATCCACTACTCTTTCCGTAAAGAAATATTCCTGTGCGGATATCCAGTTTAGTCCTCCACAATCGGGTAGTGCACCTTCTACTGCAGCCTGGAGACTGGACCAATCAAATCTTCTGTAGTACATATCCAGCAGGAGCTCCCAGAAGCCCCCCAGTGTGTCCAGTCTCTTGCAGCTTGAAGACGTCTGTGCCCTTGCTGGGCACACTGAGTGACTCTTGAAGGAGCAACACTTGTTAGTCTTTTAGGGTTTGTTTTTGGGACATTTATTTGCTATTTATTTAATAGCTAGTTGTATCTTTAAAAGGAAAAGTGAAAGAAACATGCCTCTCTAGTGCTTTGGCACAGGAGACTCGGGAGGAAGTCAGACCTGTAGGCTCCTGTCTTCTTGCCTGGCTAATTTTATCAGCCTTGGGTGAGCTTCCCCTTGACTGTACGGGGAAAAGCCATACCTGATACAGCAGTGGCTGACACTGTGTGAAGTTGGCTGTGTCCTTGCTGTTCCTGAGCTGGTAGGAGTTTTCATTTTATGTCTGTATTTGTGAGCAGTGCTCTCTTGTCAGAGCTGCCAGCGTTCTGTAGGCTCTCCTGAGCCCATTTGGCAATTTTTCCTAAATTTGATCGTTTGCCCTGTATCTGAGGGTCGTTTTCTTTCTTTTACATATTATTTATTTGTCTTTGTATTTTCGCGCCGTTTTTTACCGCGGGTGAAAAAGTGCGGCGGCCATTTTGGATTTATAAAGTGTGCTTTTAGTGGCACTTTTGATCACTTGTGCACAGGTTCCCCTGGGGTTTTTGGGGTTCCTTTTGCTGGCGATTTTGCTCAGGGCACCCCTGGGAGTCTGGGGAGTGTGTTTGTTTCTTGCAAAAAAAAACGTTTTATTATTCAACCGGGACTGATTTGCATGAGATTGCCCCTGTGGTGTGGGCTTTTCTGTGCCGGTTCCCTTCTATCCCGCTGGGCAGAGGTGGTCTTGGGATGGCTTCCAAACCCCAATGTGTGATTTGTGGGTCCCGCAGAGCGGCAGGGACTGACTCTGGCATCTGCAGGGGCTGCGCTGCAGTGCCCGCAGAGCTGGAACACACTGTGCATGTCCAGGAGCAGGCTACCCCTGGGGATGCTTCTACTTCAGGGGACAGTGTCCTTTCTCCGAGCATCCCTCAGTCTGGGTCGGTTCCACCGGCCAGTGGGTCGGTGGCTGCGCTCCAGCAGGGGGCTATAGTTGTACCACCTATGGAATTCTCCCCTGATTTTGTTCTCCTCATGCATCAGGCTTTCCACTTGAGCAGGTCCGGTCAGTGGCCGGAGGTTGGGCCCCCCTCTCTCCCCTCGGGGGTCACTGGGGTGGCTCAGCGCTCCTCTCCACCCGGGGTCAAGCGGCTCCGGTTGGGGGAACAGGAGCAGGACGCCCTGGGGCTTCTGGAGTCCGAGGCGGAGGGCGATCCTGAGACTGAAGCGGAGGAATTGGAGGATGGGGAGATCGCCGAGCCGGAGGATCAGGCTCGGATCATTCGGGTGTTTCGGAAGGACGAGCTGGTTCCTCTGGTTACGGAGTCCCTTCAGGCACTTAACCTTTCGGCAGTGCGGTCCCTGGAGGAAGAGGGTCTGGAGGATCCTCTCATTCAGGCCGTCAGGGATACCCAGGTGGTTTTTCCCGTCCACCGCGTGGTGGAACAGATGATACAGGCGGAGTGGGAGCACCCGGAATCCGGTTTGAAGGGGATTCGGACCATGAATCGGCTTTATCCCCTCGCCGACAAGGACAGGGACTTGTTTAAGTCTCCGCGAGTGGATGCTGCAGTTTCCGCAGTGACCAAGAAAACCACCATCCCGGTTGAGGGGGCGGCGGCCCTCAAGGACGGGCAGGATAAGAAGATTGATAATTTGCTGAAGCAAACCTTCGATACGGATGCCGTGTCATGGCAAGCCTCTATTTGCGGGGCTTGGGTGGCTCGGTCGTGTCTGCGGTGGTCGCAGCGCTTGCGCTCGAGCCCCGGCTTAGACCAGCAAGGCCTGTTGGAGGTCACCCGGCTGGAGTCCGGCTCGGCCTACTTGGCGGATCTGTTTTATGATTTAATCCACGCCTTGGCTAATAGTATGGCGTCCACGGTGGCAGCGCACCGGTCCCTATGGTTGCGCAACTGGGCGGCTGACGGTTCTTCCAAGTCCCGCCTCGGTAAACTGCCCTTTAAGGGCAGATTGTTATTTGGGGAGGCTCTCGAGAAACTGGTAAAGGAGCTCGGTGAGTCCAAGGGGGGCCGGCTTCCGGAGGATAGGCCAAGGGCCAACAGGTCCTCCACCTCGGCGCGGGGGTCCTTTCGGGATCAGCGCAGGTTTCGGTCCTCCCGCCTGTGGGCCTCGCAGCGGGGCCGGTTTGGAGCCCGTAATCAGGGATTTCGTGGTTTCAGAGGGGCCGGCAGAGGCTTCTCCGGAGCCGCCTCTCCCTCGGCGTCTTCCTTTGGGCGCAAGCCACAATGACGCGAGGCGGGCTCTGGAGGGAGGCCCGATTATCGGGGGTCGTTTGCACGACTTTCTTCCGTCTTGGGCCCAAATTACGTCAGATCGCTGGGTGCTACAGATTATAGAAGAGGGTTATGCTCTAGAATTTGCATCCCCGCTTCCGGATGCCTTTGTTCTGTCGCCCAGCAGGGGCGAACAAAAGACGCGGGACATCCGCGTGACCCTGGCTCGGTTGTTAGCACTGGGAGCGGTGGTCCCGGTTCCTCTCTTGGAAAGAGGCGCCGGTCGTTACTCCATCTATTTTGTGGTCCCCAAAAAGGGCGATTCTCTGCGTCCGATCTTGGATCTCAAAGGCGTCAATCGCGCGCTCAGGGTGCCGCACTTCCGTATGGAAACTCTGCGGTCAGTCATTGTAGCAGTACGACAGGGGGAGTTTTTGACGTCCCTCGATCTTACAGAGGCCTATTTGCACATCCCGATACATCCATCTCATCAGCGGTTTCTCCGCTTTGCGTTTCCGTGGGGCCACTTCCAGTTCCGGGCCATGCCGTTCGGCTTAGCCACGGCTCCGCGCACCTTCACAAAGGTGATGGTGGTCGTTGCGGCGGCCTTGCGCAAGGAGGGCATCTTGGTCCATCCATATCTCGATGACTGGTTGATTCGGGCAAAGTCCAGTCGGGAGTGCTTGCGAGTCACAAGCAGGGTAGTGGCTCTGCTGCGGTCTCTCGGCTGGGTGGTGAACGAACGAAAACGTTGTCTGCGTCCCACGCAGGACCTCGAGTATCTGGGGGTGCGCTTCGACACCACCCGGGGGCTGGTGGGCCTCCCCGAGCGCCGCGTCCGGGCGTTGCGGGCTCTTGTCCGACTCTTTCGGGGCATGCCCGCTCCGTCGGCGTGGTGGTACCTGAGGCTTCTCGGAACGATGGCGGCGACCTTGGAGGTGGTACCGTGGGCGCGGTTCCACATGCGCCCGCTGCAGAGGGCGCTCCTTCGCCGGTGGTCCAACCAGTGCGACTCCTTGAACAAGAGACTGCCCTGCCCGAAGGCGGTGCGTCCTTCGCTCCGTTGGTGGCTCTCTCCCGAGAATCTGACGCGGGGGGTTCCCTTGGAGCCTCCTCTGTGGGTTCCCCTCACAACGGATGCGAGCTTAGCTGGTTGGGGAGCGCACTGCGAGACCCGCTTCACTCAGGGGGTGTGGTCCTCCCAGGAAGCGTCTTGGTCGATCAACCGTCTCGAGCTTCGGGCGGTGCGGCTGGCACTATTGGCCCTGGAGCCACTGGTCCGGGGTCGACCTGTCCGGGTCTGGTCGGACAATGCGACCACGGTGGCTTACATCAATCGCCAAGGGGGCACAGGGAGTGTGGCCCTGGAAACAGAGGCGTCAGCCTTGTTCAGTTGGGTGGAGACTCGTCTGCCGGCAATATCAGCGGCGCACATAGCGGGCGCGGAAAATGTCCAGGCCGACTTTCTCAGCAGAGTGCGAGTGGACCCCGGAGAGTGGGAGTTAAATCCACAGGTGTATGCGCAAATAGTACGGCGGTGGGGTCCGCCCATCATGGATCTCATGGCGACCTTCCAGACGGCCAAGACTAGTCGCTTCTTCAGCAGACGGCGGGAGCGAATGTCCGAAGGGCTCGACGCTCTCATTCAGCCGTGGCCGACGTCCGGGCTTCTGTATGTCTTCCCTCCGTGGGCGCTGATCGGCCGGGTCGTCCAGCGCATCGAGTGTCATCAGGGCAGAGTGCTGGTGGCTCCGGATTGGCCCCGGAGGCCCTGGTATGCCGAGCTAGTCAGACTTCGAGACGGCATGCCTTGGCGCCTGCCCGCGCTGCCGGACCTTCTTCTTCAGGGCCCCCTGCGGATGCCCCAGGTGGCTCGATTCTCGCTTACGGTTTGGCCATTGAGAGGGCTCGGCTGAAAAAGAAGGGTTATTCGCCCGCGGTGATTTCCACCCTACTGCGGGCAAGAAAGTCATCCACTTCTCTTACTTATGTTCGAATCTGGAGGATTTTTGAGGACTGGTGCTCCCGGCGGGGAGTCCGGGCGGCGACGGTCTCTGTGCCCGTCGTGTTAAGCTTCCTTCAGGATGGGTTCGAGAAAGGCCTCGCGGCCAGTTCCCTGAAGGTTCAGTTGGCAGCGATCTCCTGCTATAGAGGCAAGGTTTTAGGCCGCATTCTCAGCGCTCATGCGGATGTGCGGCGTTTCTTGACCGCTGTTTTTCATTTGCGGCCTTCCCGCAGAGCACCGATTCCCCCGTGGGATTTGAATTTAGTCCTGCGGGCTCTGGTGCGGGAACCTTTTGAGCCCTTGCGGAGGGCGTCCCTGAAGGATCTCACTTTGAAGACGGTCTTTCTTGTAGCCATTTGCTCGGCTCGGCGCATTTCGGATCTTCAGGCCTTGTCCTGCCGAGAGCCTTTCTTGTCGTTTTCCCGCGGACCGGATTGTGATCCGGCCGGTGCCTTCTTTTCTTCCAAAGGTGGTGTCTCCCTTTCACTTGAATCAGGCAGTGTTTCTGCCGGTCCTTTCAGCGAACTCGGTCGAGTCGGTGGACAAGGGTCTTCACCGGCTCGATGTGGGTCGTACGCTGCGTCGGTATTTGCAGTCTACGGAGTCCTTTCGTAAGACCGATCGGCTTTTTGTGCTCTTTGGGGGCGCAAGAAAAGGGGAGGCGGCGGCTAAGGCCTCCATTGCTAGATGGCTCAAGGAAGCGATCGCGTCTGCGTATCTGTTGCAGCAGCGGCCAGTTCCGGAGGGGCTTCGAGCTCATTCTACTCGAGCTCAGGCGACCTCTTGGGCGGAGCATTGCCTGGTTCCGCCAGCGGATATCTGTAGGGCGGCCACTTGGTCGTCTTTGCACGCTTTCAGCAGGCACTATCGCCTGGATGTATTAGCGGCTCGGGATTCCTGTTTTGGATCGGCGTTTCTACGCGCCGGCTGGCAAGGTCCCGCCCGGTCTTAACTGCTCTGTTACATCCCGATTGTGGAGGACTAAACTGGATATCCGCACAGGAAATGGAAATTACACTAACCTGGTAATTGTAGTTCCTGTAGGATCCAGTTTAGTCCTCCTTCCCTCCCAACTATCTGTGTAGTCTTGCGGCGCGCTGTTCCGAGCGGTTGACTGTAGGACGGTTCTTCGTCCCGTTCGGGTTCTGTTGACAGTCGTGCTTATCGCTATGGCTCTTCCCTTTCTTGGAGTTCAGTCAGCTCCCTAGATTTCTGTGGAGGGGAGCTCTGTGTAATTTGGAAGGCGTCGGTTTCGGCGCCAGGCGGTGTTCTGACTTCCTCGTTTGGGGAGGGAGTTGGTTATTACAGGGGGGGAAGAAGAAAAGGGTTTACTGATAATGTAATGATAATTTAATGATTATTTAATGTTTTGCTTCGTTAAGTATGCTTTGTTACTAGTACACTGGGGGGCTTCTGGGAGCTCCTGCTGGATATGTACTACAGAAGATTTGATTGGTCCAGTCTCCAGGCTGCAGTAGAAGGTGCACTACCCGATTGTGGAGGACTAAACTGGATCCTACAGGAACTACAATTACCAGGTTAGTGTAATTTCCATTTTCCGCATATCGCTCCTGAATCAATCTCCCTTCACCCTCATCCCATGTCCCCTCGTAGCAGAACTTGCTTTCAATTGAAAGAGGCTCTCTCCCTGAACATTTATGCCACGGAGGTATTTAAACATCTCAATCATATCACCTCTATCCCGCCTTTCCTCTAAGGTGTACATATTAAGATCCTTCAGTCTGTCCTCATATGCTTTATAATGAAGACCCCTAATGATTTTAGTAGCCACCCTCTGCACCGACTCCATCCTGTTCACATCCTTTTGAAGGTGCGGTCTCCAGAATTGCACACTATACTCCAAATGAGGTCGCACCAAAGACTTATACAGAGGCATTATCACCTCCTTTTTTCTGCTAGCCATTCCTCTCCGTATGCACCCAAGCATCCTGCTAGCTTTTGCTGTCGCCTTTTCTACCTGTTTAGCTACTTCAAGATCATCAGACACAACCACGCCTAGGTCCCGCTCTTCTTTAGTGGACAAAAGTACTTCACCCCCATACTATATTGCTCCCTTGGATTGCTGCAGCCCAAATGCATGACCTTACATTTTTTAACATTAAATCCCAGCTGCCAAATTCTAGACCATTCATCAAGCTTAGCTAGATCCCTCCTCATGTTATCTACCCCTTCCTGGGTGTCTACTCTATTGCAGATTTTGGTATTATCCACAGAGGCAAATCTTACCTGAAAGCCCTTCCGCTATATCACTAACAAAGATGTTAAAAAGAATCGGACCAAGGACAGATCCCTGGCGCACACCACTGATAACATCCTTCTCCTCAGAGTGAGCTCCATTTACTTGTACTCTTTGTCGCCTCCCACCCAACCAATTTCTAACCCAAGCAGTAACTTTAGGGTCCATCCCTAGGGTGCTCAGTTTGTTTATAAGTCGCCTGTGAGGAACAGTGTCAAAGGCTTTACTGAAATCTAAATACACCACATCTAGGGCTCTCCCTCTGTCCAACTTCCTGGTCACCCAGTCAAAGAAATCAATCAGATTTGTCTGACAAGACCTGCTTCTGGTGAATCCATGCTGCCTTGGATCCTGTAATCCGCTGGACTCCAGAAACCTCACTATTTTCTCTTTCAGCAGCGTTTCCAATAATTTACTCACCACCGAAGTTAAACTAACCGGCCTGTAGTTTTCAACCACATCCTTACTTCCGCTTTTGTGTAAAGGCACCACATGAGCCTCTCTCCAGTCCTTTGGCACCACTCCCGACTCCAAGGCATTGAAAAGGTCAGTCAGTGGAGCTGCTAGAACGTCCCCAAGTTCCCTCAGTATTCTCGGGTGTATCCCATCCGGTCCCATCGCTTTGTCTACTTTAAGTTGAGAGAGTTTCTCACAAACAGTCTTTTGAAAATTGTTCAAGATGTCCTTTGCTTCTGTTACTATTTGTGGGTGTTTTCTGAGGTCCTGCTCCTGGTTCATATCTGAACACAAAACAAAAATATTTATTAAGCAATTCCGCTTTATCCTTATCAGCTTCTACATATTCCTCTCCTGCACCCTTGAGTCTGACAGTACCACTCTTGCCCTTCCTCTTCTCACTAATATATCTGAAAAATGTCTTATCCCCCCCATTTTATTGCATTGGCTATTTCCTCTTCCTTTTGAATCTTTGCCTTCTTGACTACTTTGCTAGCTTCTCTAAGTTTTTCCAAATACAGATGCCTGTCTTCCTCTCTCTGTGATCTCTTGTATTTCATGAAGGCCTCCTTCTTTTTCTTCACTTTTTCAACTATTTCTTTCGAAAACCATAGCGGTCTCCTTTTCCTTTTACCTTTATTTACCATTTTAACAAAAAGGTTGGTTGCCCTTAAAATATCCCCTTTCCGTTTTGCCCACTGTTTTTCTACATCCCTCAGCTGTTCCCATTCAACTAACGACTCCCTGAGGTATTGGCCCATCTTCGCAAAGTTAGTCTTCCTAAAGTCTATGATCCTCGCCTTTGAATGGATTCTAACAGCCCTAGTCCTAATACTGAACCACACCATCTGGTGATCACTGGATGCAAAATGATCTCCTACTACAACATCAGAAACACTTTCACCATTGGTAAGCATCAAGTCCAGTATGGCCCCTTCACGTGTGGGGTCTGTTACCAATTGCCTGAATAGTTCTCCCTGTAGAGAATCCAGGATCTCCTTACTTCTAGATGATACTGCAGCAGGAATGTGCCAATCAACATCTGGCATATTGAAATCTCCTCTCAGTAGCACTTCCCCTTTCCTAGCAATGCTGCGATTGTCTTTAATTAACTCGCTGTCAACCTCTTCCTCTTGTGAGGGAGGTCTGTATATCACACCAGTGTAAATAGATTTCTCTTTCCCTCTTTCTAGTTTAACCCACAATGCCTCCCCTCTCCCTTTTAAGCTCTGTAATTCCAAAGATAAGAGAAGTTTTTCAATGTACATAGTTCTCATGCATAGTTTTCACTTGGGTTAGTAGGTATAGTTCATTAATGGTATTTTCTACTTAATTGTTGCTCCGAGGAGTCTGCTTTGTCAATAGATTACTGGAATGAGGAGGCGGTGCCTGTGCTTATATACCAGTGTCATCACAAGAATGACGTTTCTCAGTCTCCAAGCTGCTGGAAGAGGAGCATAAACTCCAGACATTTTTGTCTAGACTGGAGTTCCTCAAGGAACAACAATTAGCAGGTAAGTCTAATTTCACCTTGGTAACCCAGACCAGCTGTCCAAAACACTGCCAGCATGGTTTAAAGGTGTGAGGTCAGAGAGGCTGTTGCCAAAAAAACATCTTTCAGGAAATGGAAAGAAGAGCCAAATGATGAAAACTGGAAACAGCACAAGCACTGGCAAGTTAAATGCAAGGCATTGATAAGGCAAGCAAAGAGAGAATTTGAGAAGAAGCTTGCTCTGGAAGCAAAAACGTGTAATAAAGACTTTTTCAAGTACATTTTATAGTAAAAAAAAAAAAAAAAAACCTGGGAGAGTCAGTTGGACCATTAGATGATGGGTAAAAGGGGCACTAAGAGGGAACAAGGCCATAGTGGAGAGACTGAATGAATTCTTTGCTTCGGTCTTTACTGAGGAAGATGTAAGGATGTTACCCACGACCTAAGTGGCATTTAAAGGTGATACTGCAGAAGAATTGAAAGAAATATCGATACACCAGAAAGATGTATTACAACTATTTGATAAACTGAAAAATAGCAAATCACCTGGACCGAATGGTATGCATCCAAATGTGTTGAAAGAACTGAATATGAGATTGCAGACCTGCTATTAGTAATCTGTGAACTATCATTAAAATCATCTTTAATAACTGAAGATTGGAGAGTGCCAATGTAACGCCAATTTTTAAAAAGGATTACAGGGGTGATTCGGGAAACTACAGACCCGTGAGCCTGATGTCAGTACCGGGAAAAATAGTAGAAACCATCATAAAGAACAAAATTACTGAATATGTAGATAGTCGTGGCTTTATGGGAGAAAGCCAACATGGCTTTAGACAAGGAAGATCGTGTCTTACTAATCTTATGGGTTTTTTTGAAGGTGTGAATAAACAGACAAATGTGAGTCGGTTGTTATAATGTATCTGGACTTTCAGAAAGCCTTTGACAAGGTACCTCATAAGGCTTTGGCAAAACTAAAGTCATGGATAGGAGGCAGTGTATTGGTTAAAAGATAGAAAAAAAGAGGGTAGGGCTGAATGGCCAATTTTTCCCAATGGAGAAAGATGAATAGTGGAGTACTGCAGAGATCTGTGCTGGGTCCGTTGCTTTTTTACATATTCATAAATGACGTGGAAAAGGGAATAACGAGTGAGGTTATCAAATTTGCAGATGACACAAAACTAAAGTTGTTAAAACCCATGAGTATTGTGGAAAATTGCAAGAGGTCTGTCTGGTCTGACCCAGAATGGCATGTCTTATGTTCTTATACTGGGTCAGACCAAGGTCCATCAAGCACAGTATCCTGTTTCCAACAGTGGCCAATCTAGGTCACAAGTACCTAGCAGTTTCCCCAAAAGTTACAGGTTCCACAATGCTTGAATTTCCTGGGTTCCTTTTAATAATGGTTTATGGACCTTTCCTCCAGGAACTTGTCCAAACCTTTAAACCCAGCTACACTAACAGCTTTTACTATTTCCTCTGGTAACGAAGTATTTTTTGGCGCCCTCGCGTTTCTCCTACCGGGTTCCTCAGGGGACCTCGTGACACTTTTATTTTCTGAACGAATGCTGCTGCCCACGTATTACTATTCCGAGACCTCCAACTGTTCCATCTCAGAACCGTCTGAAAATGCCATCTGAAAATACGGCGTTGGGGCTTTTAAGAAGAACGGAAAATGAGAAGTGAGAAGCACTGATTATTTGACTGTATGGAGAAAATACGTAGCATACACTAAACTAAGTACTCCACTATATTTTTTGAAATATATTTACAGAGGTCATTGATGCTAACGGGCACATAACTGGGGATATATAATACCCAGAATTCTGGTGCCAATGTTTATCTGAGACCTGTATTAGATAATTGAATGCATATAGGAATATTGAAGTGATACATTGAATGAACGAGTGGTTTATTTGTACTGTTAATTTCATTCAAATCAGGATATACTTTCTGATACTCTTTCCCCCTCCCCTTTTATCTTTTAAGTCTGTTGGAGCTGTGTGATTATACGGGGTGGCAAATCACTCTCCCTTCCTGTGTCTAACATGCATCTAACCTGCTGCCATAAATTAAAATGCTGAATGTGTAAGACTACTGCTTTATCCTTCCTTCTTGATTTAATTTGCTCCATTAATGCTGCTAGACACCTGGGTTCTAGAGAGCCTTTCTCTGACCACAAGAAAGACACATCCTTGGAAGCCCATTTGTGCCATTTCTGATTATACTGTTCAATAGTTTTCTTATTTAATGGACATTTCTCTAGTACTTGTTCTAAAGGAATCCTATCCATTCCTCCTATATTTCTACTTATCAAGAATAGGAAAAAATACATTAGAAGTCTTCTGCAGGAATCCAAAGAAATTCTTTACTTAGCGCTCATCGGGTTTCACTTCACACCATCAACCAGCAATCAGAGTAATATATATCACGACACGGGTCAACAAATATCAGAGTTTTTTTTATTTATGCCTTAGTGCTTTGTGTCAACCCAATATCAGACCTCGCTCACTCAAAATATGTGCATAAATTTGTAGGTCAGGACAACTTATGAATGAAAACCAATTAAATTTATTGAACTCAAATACATAGGTCTGCAACAAGTTTTAACACTGTTATCCTGTGAGGCAGAGAGTGACATCACTCAGTACAGAGCTTCAGACACTATCTGCCCAAGTTACATTCTTCAACGCACTAATTTATACGTTCTCTTAATGCATTTGTTGCCTTTCCCTTATATGGTCATTCCTGAAAATAACATAGGAACACATTCCTTTCTTTGCCTCTTGTTTTATGGTCTTTTGCAGGGGTCTTATCTCTGTCTCATCTCCCTTAACCTCCCCCAATTCCTGTCTCTCTCTCGTTTGTCTACTCATGGGTAAAGCATTCTCTCTGCACGTCATCATGACAGCCACCTGAAGGTTCGCAATGCACACACTCAGAGACCCTTAGGCATCCATTTCAAGATGGAGTTTTCAGAGAGGCTTCTGAGAAAGCAGACATAGATTCATTCAGCCCTCTCGTCTCCTTCACTATTTCTCCCTACACAAGCAGCATCTGACCAGCCAGTCCTTTATCTACTACCCCTTGCTGAAATGGGACATCTCCCCTAATCAAGAGCACCACTCCTGCCTTCTTGTGGGATCCTTTAGCATTATAATATCGGGTGTAAGCTCCATGACGTAGCAATCGCTCATCCTTTGGGAGCAGTTGTGTCTCCAGCAAGAGAACCACTTGACATTGCTAACATTGCACATATTTGCGCTTCTGTGAGGTATTAAGACCCCAGACATTTGTTCCTACTCTAATGGCAGCCATTCTTCCTATCCTCCTTCCACCAGCCTCCATGACTTCTTCTCTTTTGAATCTTGTACCTTCCCCCTATTCCCTCCTCTTCTCCCCTCTCCCCCCTTATATCTATGTGTTCGCAGAACTTCCTTCTGCCTCTCCTTGTCACGAGAGAGTTCCCCATCCCCCCCAGGAACCCCTAGACTTCTCCTTGTTCTTCCCTCTGCATCCTCTGCCCCAATTGTTCACTTATATTGCCACCGCCCTTCCCGACCACTTCTTTCTGCCCTTCACAGCCAGTCATCACACATTCTTTCTCTAAGTGTTTATATTCCCCTCTTCCCAGTCCTCCCTCTTTCCCTTTATCTCTCCTCCCCTCTGGGTCGCCCCCATTCTAATACCCTTGTCCACTTCTCCCCAACATCCCCCCCCCCTTATCAACCCAGGTCTGCCAAGGTTCCAAGTCCTCCCCTCATGGTAACCAAAACCAGAACAAACAGATAAATCAGCAACCACAAAAAGGGGGGATTTAACTGTGCGGGGGGAGTCACCTCTTCGCTTTCTCCATCCTCCCTGTACAGTCCACGGGCTTTCCAGTGCTTATGTCTGGTCAGTCTATAAGAAAGCACTGTCCCCAAATCATCTTCAAGTTGTTGATTCTAGTGCTGAGCTGCTTTCTCCTCCTCCTGTTAAACCCCTTTGACAGGCATTTTAGTTGTTGCCCCTTCTCTAGGATCTGCTGCCATTTCGATTGCTCGAGATGTTGGTCCTTTCCTCCCGCCACCTCTTGTGAGTAGCTAGGGAGATTTGAAGCCCCTGCCTTTCCAAGTTGCGCCCAGGCCTCCGTGGCTGTCCATACGCTCTTGACCTGTCCATTTATCTCAAATTGATTCCTGAAGGGGAAGAGCCATATCTCCAGGAACAAGCAGGAATGAGTCTTCACATATGGGTACGTCGGTACCGACGGAGCCTGCACGGGAATGCTCCCCAGCATCCAATCAGAAAGCTTTTGGGAGCATCCCTCGTGCCTGCGCAGTGACTTCCCGCCTTTCCCACTGCCTCTCCTCAGTTTTCGTTTTTCCGCGGAGCCAACAGGACGTCGTCCTGTCACCGCAGAAACTTTTTTCTTTAAAATCCTTATTTTCTTATTTTCTTGTGGTCGCGGCTGTCTTTCCCGCCGATACTGGTACTGCCGGTGCTTTATTCTTTTCTTTTTCAAACTTAGAGAAATATTTTCTCCTCAGTTTTTTGTTTTAACTTTTGGGGCCTACCAGGCCTTTTCCAACATGGAGCCTTCTTCCCCTAAGAAGTGCCTTCACTGTGGAAACTTAGTTTTCTTTTTAGACTCCAATGCTTGGTGTCTAACCTGTTTGGGTCCTGACCCTTTTTCCCCTGATACCTCAGGCTATATTATTGGGAGAAGACCTTCCCTTTTTCGAGTTTCCCTCGATGCCGTTTTTCCTCCTGAGGTGAGGACACCGGTTTATTCTTCTCTCCAGGATCAGGTAACCCACAAACAGTCTGTTAAGACTAGCCAATTCTTGAAGGGTAAGTCTCATGCCCAGCATGATGACGGCTCCAGCCTTGCCCTCAAGACCCCATTGGCAATAAAACCCCAGCGGGAGTCTTCGGGCTCCAAAGCATTTACGGGGTTTCAGGTTGTTCCTGGGACTCACCCCTCACAGAACATACCTGAGCCATGCTCGGGGGTGGTAACCGCTTTGAGCGGTACCGATCCCCCGGCATCAGCATCGGTGTCGAGTGTTCCACTTTTCACCTGGGATCGTCATCTGGTATCCTCGGTACCTTCGGGGCCGATCGATACGACCCAGATTGACTTTCCTGTATCTTCGCCATGCTCGGGGTTGGTATCGGCTTCGAGTGGTACCGATACCCCGACATCGGCGCCGGTGTCGAGTGTTCCACTATTCACCAAGCATCATCTTCGGACGTCCTCGGTACCTTCGGAACCGATCGATACGACTCCTATTGACTTTCTTGTATCGGCATCGCCGATACCACCACCAACGTTGGTACCTTCTAGACATGCATCGATAGACTCGCTCCCTTCGATGCCGAGTCTAGGATCGATGTCCAGTCTAGATGACTTGGTACCGACGCGTTTCGGAACCGATCCATATCGTTTTCGACTACGCAGTACCGAGGATATTCACCAAGGCTCTCTGGCTACCTCGGTACCGCTTCAGCAGCCCTCGATTACTGCTTCAATGACATTCCCGTCTCCGATACCGGTATCGGTATCGATGTCGACTCCTGCAGTTCCATCGGTGCCATCGATCCTTTCTATGCCTAGCTTGGAATCGATACTGGGCACTGACGATGCAGTACTAACTGCCTCGAATCAGAACTGTCAGTACCACTGTCCATCTAGCAGGATTCTTTTTCTGCACCAGTCCAGTATATCTTCTGGTGCTCAAGCTGCTTCTTCCACCTCAGCTTACCCAGGAATAGTTCCCATTGGAGATCCTTCTTTTCAGAAATTTCTCATTGACATGGCAACCTTTCTGGCCATTCCTATTCCTGGCTCTACTCTTAACCAAGATCCTGCAGAAAAGGAAAATATGCTTCCTTTACATCATTCTTCGCAGGATCTTCTTCTGAGGATGTGGGAATCACCTTTAAAGGTTCCTTCGCCTTCTACAGCCACTAATGTTCTGTATCAGGTGCCTCCCTCTCCAGGGTTTCAAAAAAATCAACTTCCACATCATTCCATTGTAGTGGAATCAGCAATGAGGAAGGTAAGAAGCAAGAAGAAGCATTCTTCTTATCCGCCAGGTCGTGCATCTAAAGCACTTGATACCTTTGGACGTCAAACTTTCCAAACTTCTATGCTGGCTTCAAGAATTATCTCATATATTTTTTATATGAGTCTGACACTTCAGGAGGTCACAGAGAAATTATCTCTTTTTGTCCCCTTTTTTGTCAGAGCCTAAGGCCACTGACTATTCCTTGCTTCTTAATCATAGCAGGAATATCTCTTGGTTTCTTTCTCGTGCTTCTCTAGACTCTTTTGAGTCTGTTAGCAGATCCTCTGCTATTGCCATTGGAGCACGTCGTAAAGCCTGGCTGCAAGCTTCAGACTTGAGCAGATGGGCACAACATACACTGGGTAATTCTCCTTGTACTGGAGAAAATCTCTTCAATAGAGAGGCTTTATGTCAGGTTGCTCATTGCTCCACTGACTTCCTTGGTTCTGGAAACCATCCTGAGCCTTCTTTTTCCCCAGGACGTAGGAAATGTCCTACCAAACCTCCTTTCCCTAAGAAAAGAAGGTTTCACCCTTCTCCTGCCTATCCTCCAGATGTACCCAAGCAAGGGACATCTCATCCTAGTCTGAGGTCTCCAGACTCTAACCAGTCTACTCATCAACAGCAACCATAGGTTCCTATATGTTGCAATCTACAGTTAACTTCTTCTTAGCAGAGGTTTATTCTTCAAACTCTACACTGGGTTTCCGTATGCTAAGCTGTTAGGATACTTTTGTCCATGGGTTACAGAATTGTCCCCTTCTTACTACTACGAAGGGAGGTCACAACTATCCCATGATAGCCCACTCCAGAACAATTGTGTGCTGTCCTACCTCTGTTCCCTCTCCTCCATTGTGCAACAGCTGAATACAGATTTCTCTCACCACACAGTCAGGCTGTTGAAAGCATTCCTTCTCCAGTACTCCCCGGACCCATTTGTTGCAGCGGCGGGATTGGTTTTCCAGGTCCTCTGTCTTGTCCCGCATTAAGTCCTGTTCCTGCTGCCACTGCTGTATCTGCTGTGGCATCTCTTAAAGAGTTTCGTCTGTGCCCTCTGCCAGCTCTTCAAGGTGTACCACTTGTCCCAGATCCTGCATATCTTCCTTCAGTTCCGCCATCGCTTCTTTCAAGTTATTTTTTATTGCAATCACTTCTCGTTTAATTTGTCTGCACCAGCACCACAGATACCCTTGGGTACACTGCTCTTCCGCATGCTCTGACTCGTCCTCTGTTTCTGTGTTGACCTGCTCAGCTGGCCTAGTTATCGCCTGTGTTTTATGTTCATAGGGGGATCGATACCTCTCTAGTTTCTTTCAAGCTGGCATGGTTGGGAAATGCCCTTACCTTTCCTGCATTCGTATTCACTGCTTGTTGTTTGTCGGCTTTTATCGCTATTTCACTGTCCTGTGGGGAGCCCCAAACTTAAGCAGCCATCCTGGTCAGTGACGTCACCACCTCCATCCACATTAAATTTCATCTGCCATTTTGGATGCCCAGTCTTCCAGTTTATCAAGGTCTTGCCATTTTTCTCAATCCTTTTGGGTCTTAACAACTTTGAATAATTTTGTGTCTAATGCAAATTTGATTACCTCACTTGTTCCCATTTCCAGGTCATTTACGAATGTTAAAAAGCAGCAGACCCAGCACAGATCCCTGGGGTACACCACTATTCACCTTACTCCATTGGGAAAATTGGCCATTTAGCCCTACCCTCTGCTTTCTATCTTTTAACCAGTTCCTGATGAACAATAGTATACTGCCTCCTATCGCATGACTTCTTCGTTTTGCCAAGAGTCTCTCATGAAGGACCTTGTCAAAGGCTTTCTGAAAATCCAGATACACTATATCAACTGACTCTCTTTTGTCTACCTGTTTGTTCATACCTTCAAAAAAACATAACAGATTAGTAAGACAAGATCTTTCTTGGCTAAGACCATGTTGGTTGTCTCCCATTAAGCCATGACTATCTACATTTTCAGTAATTTTGTTCTTTATGATGGTTTCTACCATTTTTCCCAGTACTGACAGGCTTACCGGTCTGGAGGATGGCCAATGTAATGCCAATTTTTACAATGGGTTCCAGGGGTTATCCAGGAAACGGCAGTCTTCAGGTATTACAGATGATTTTAATGATAGTTCACAGATTACTAATAGTAGGTCTAGTATCTACAGATTACTAATAGTAGGTCTAGTATCTCATATTTCAGTTCTTTCAACATCCTTGGATGTATACCATCCAGTCCAGGTGATTTGCTACTCTTCAGTTTATCAAATAGTTGTAATACGCGTACATCTTCCTGATGTATCGATATTTCTTTCAATTCTTCTGTGGCATCACCTTTAAATAGCATTTCAGTCATGGGTAACATACCTGCATCTTCCTCAGTGAAAGCCGAAGCAAAGAATTCATTCCTTTTCTCCGCTATGGCCTTGTCCTCTTGGTGCCCCTTTTACCCCTCTATCATCTAATGGTCCAACTGACTCTCACAGATTTTTTTTGCTATGAAAGTCCTTATTACGCATTTTTGTTTCCACAGCAAGCTTCTTCTCAAATGTTGCCTGCCTTATCAATGCCTTGCATCTAACTTGCCAGTGCTTATATTTTCAGTTTTCATCATTTGGCTCCTTTTTCCATTTCTTGAAAGATGCTTTTTTGGCAACAGCCTCTCTGATCTCACCTTTAAACCATGCTGGCAGTTTTTTGGACTGCCTCCACTTTTCCAAACTAGAATTACATAGGCTATCTTTGATAGAGTACATCAGTTGTCAGCATATCCCGAGAGGATTACGGATGTACAAAGGGCCAAGGATGTATAATTCGAATAGTGCATTTTTAGAAAAATGGAACAATATATTGAATAAATGCTCCTTGGACTTAATGGTTCTCATTGTAGACACCACTGCTATACAATTAGAGGAGTTAAATAAGGAAGTTACCTCAGTTTTGGCTGGGTTGAAAGAAACAGACAGAAGATCAGTTTAAATATAAGACTTGAGAGGTGAATAAGCAGGTCATAACATTGAAACAAGAGGTGCGGACCATTAAATTAAAAAAAATTTGAAAAAAGATTACGATTATACAACTGGATATGTATATCCGTGGATGAATATTAACCAGAAGAATAAAAAGTTTAAGAAGCAAGTAAATTTTGACGCGATGTCTGACACCAACACTTTAGGCTCGGGTCGATCCTAAAGAGAGGAATTTATCGACGACGAGGAGAAAAAGAAAAAGAAGAAAGGTGGAGGCAAAGGGAAATTCAAAAGCCGAGGTGCTCCACAACAAAAATAGGAGGCGTGCCACTTAAGGGATTGGTCATTGATGCTATTGGGCACCGCTAGTTTCCGATATTTGGCAGCTAGTGTTTATGGTGTCGGGAAGTCTGAGACCATTCCCTTTTATTTAAAAAGTGATTTATTTGATATTTCGGATAGGGGTTTTTGATATTTATGGAGTGAACCAGTGGTTTAGTAGAGATTGTCCACTTTTCTTTAAGCATGGAATACAGCTGGTTTGGGCTTCCAAGATAATATTTTTAAACACGCATGCTTAATGAAAATCTTTATCCTTTGCAGCTGCTCCTTTTCATTTTTTCTTAACTATTTTCCTCATTTTATCATAGTCTCCCTTTTGAAAGTTAAAAAGTAGTACTGTGGATTTCCTTGCCATCCTTCCTCCATCTATTACATCAAATAACATCAAGCTATGATCACTATTGCCAAGTGGCCCCAACACCCTTATCTCTTGCACCAGATCTTGTGTTCCAGTATGGACTAGGTCCAAAATGGGTTTCCCTCTGGTCAGTTCATGAACCAGCTGCTCCAAGAAGCAGTCGGTTATTTCACCTAGAAACTTTATCTCCCTAGTATGTCCTGCCATGACACTGACCCAGTCGATACTGGGGTAATTGAAATCACTCATTAGTACTGTGCTGTTCTGTTAGCTTCCCTAATTTCTTTGAGCATTTCATCATCCATTTGTTCATTCTGGCAATGTGGTCAATAGTAAACCCCCACTGCCATTGCCTTCCCTTTTCCCTTTTTACATGGAATTTCAATCCATAGAGATTCTACAGTGAATTTTGTTTCCTGCAAAACTTGAATCCTTTGTGACTTGATGCCCTCTCTAACATCGAGTGCAACCCCTCCACCAATTTGATCTGCTCTATCATTCCGATATAGGTTGTATCCAGGTATCAATGTCCCACTGGTTGTCCTCCTTCCAGCTTGTCTCTGAGATACCATTCATATCTTCAGGTATTACAGATGATTTTAATGATAGTTCACAGATTACTAATAGTAGGTCTAGTATCTACAGATTACTAATAGTAGGTCTAGTATCTCATATTTCAGTTCTTTCAACATCCTTGGATGTATACCATCCAGTCCAGGAAGCCGCTGCCGGCGGGAAAACAGCAGAGCCATCTTCTTCCCCTGATCGGGGAGTGCAACGCCGCCAGGCCATCCGGCCCTCCTGAGAAGCACCTCCAGCCCAGTCGGGGCTGTGGGAGGGGGAGGAGCAGCAGGCCGGCACAAAAGGAAGCCGCTGCCGGCGGGAAAACAGCAGAGCCATCTTCTTCCCCTGATCGGGGAGTGCAACGCCGCCAGGCCATCCGGCCCTCCTGAGAAGCACCTCCAGCCCAGTCGGGGCTGTGGGAGGGGGAGGAGCAGCAGGCCGGCACAAAAGGAAGCCGCTGCCGGCGGGAAAACAGCAGAGCCATCTTCTTCCCCTGATCGGGGAGTGCAACGCCGCCAGGCCATCCGGCCCTCCTGAGAAGCACCTCCAGCCCAGTCGGGGCTGTGGGAGGGGGAGGAGCAGCAGGCCGGCACAAAAGGAAGCTGCTGCCAGGCGGGCCCGCACCTGGTCGGGCCCGCGCCTGAGGGCCTCGCCAGAGGGCCCTTTGGCGTGGCCCTTAGGCGGGGCACCGTTACATAACCCCACTAACAGCAAGCTGCCCTAACTCAACTAAAGCTCTGAATACACGTGACGCCCCGAATAACCTGCAATAAATCAACTCTGAGAACCCCTTCTACCCAGCGGAAATCTGACAACGCCATAGCAGAGACTAACAGAAGGCACGATCTGCCCTGAAACAAAACTAATGCAAGAAAACATCAAACCCCGCAAAAGACTGTAAGTTAACTGATCTCTCCTATAACATAGTACCCTGATATGTATCCACAATAAGTAAAAGCACGAGTAGTACGTATTCAAGGGCATCAAGCCTCAGTTCCAACTTTCTATTACCACTCCTAGATTAAAGGTTGAAACAAATCTCATGTTTTCACCAGATAGTCCCTCAGTGTTAAATGTTGCAGGGTAGTCCTTACAAAGCTACACTCTCAATTTATTGCTCTGAATGTACACTCTCAATTTATTGCTCTGCTGTTACAATTTAACCGAGACATTGCAACAAATGTTTACATTGTTGCAAACAGCCACTCTAAGATTCTTTGCTGTTCTACTTTTGACCTGAAACACACTGTAACTGTCTTAGTACACTGCAAATTGCACTAATGCATTGAACTTCAATATGTTGCAAAACTTGTTGTAAACTTGTGTTGTAAACAGCCAACCAAACATCATTATGCTCTAATCGACCTAATGTATACTGTGAACTGATATACCACACTGTGAACCACATTGGTACCGTGATTTACTGTAATCTGCATATGAGAATCCAGTTACCACTTAATGTGGGTTAATATGAATACTGCCGAGCCAACGATACATTAAAATTAATTGCTCAGCCAGTTCATAGGCTCTAATAGAGCCAGCAACTCTCCCTACCAAGTTAGAGCCGGGACTGGGCAGCAGTAAATATAGCAACCTCCCTCATAGTCCTACCCAATAGTTGCTCTAGGTCGCCTTCTTGTGCACCATTCGACAATACTCACCTGGTATCCATCCTCATTTCCCTAACACAATTCCCTCATCCTTACAAAGATGGGCCTCCTCATAACCACCATCCTTGGATGCTATATCATCCTCACTAACTGGTTCTCCTGCTCTCTAGCCTTAACCCCCTCCATCAAACAAATCCCAATACTGCAGAGCCACGGAAGGAGATGGTCTGGTACTTCCCACAGCAACTTACACTGGGATACACGCCCTCGCCACCCTCATCTCCTCCATATTCCCCTTCAACATCCCAACAGAAGCAAACAATCTGATAAAACTTACCCCGACAGCCTCAAATGTGCCCTCATCAATGCACGCTCCATCCGGAAGAAATGGCCAGCTGTCACTGACTTAATTTCCACTCATGACCTTGACATACTCTTGGTCACAGAGACATGGTTATCTGAGGAAGACAATGTCATAATCAACCAGCTCCTCCCCCCAAGTTTTACAGTACATACCAGTCACAGGCAAGATAAAAGAGGTGGTGGTGTCCTCATCCTCACTAGATCAGACCTCCAGTTTCAGACGACGCACTCCACCAGCACAAGTCACATGGAAACCATTACCATCTCCAATAGACGCTGCTCAATCAGCTTGCTCTACAGAGCTCCCTCCACGTCACTGGATGAGCTCGCCTCTATCATCGAGCTTGCCTCCAACCCTCATAGCCCACATACCCCAATATGGATCCTAGGTGACTTCAACCTACCAACTTTACAGGATAATCAAGCAGTTCCATTCCTAGAAGCCCTTGAGAACCTCGGCTTCACGCAACTAGTGAAAGCCCCCACTCACACTAAAGGCAACACTCTAGATCTGATATTCGCCCCACAGTCATCCCTCAACACATCTCTCGATCCTATTACATCCATTACTCCTGTTCCCTGGTCTGATCACAAATTGATCATCCTCCAGATTCCTTCAAGCAAAACCCTCTCCAAAAGCTTCAAGACACCAGCTAACACAGCAAGTCCAACCACTAGATCTTTTAAGCCATTTAACAAAGAGCTCATCCTTGCGGAAACTCAACAACTCATAAATACCACTACCACAAATCTTGAGGACCTAATCTCTCACTGGAACAATAGTCTCAGTGCTATTGCCGTGCGTCCCCCAGCAAAAAAGCACTCAAGGAAAAGAGAGAACGCCCCCTGGTACACTGCAGACCTTAGAGAATCCCTCATCCTATTACGGAAACTTGAAAAACGTTGGCGTCGCTCCCATGCTATTGTGGACCTGACAGCATTCAATAGCCACCTAGCTGCTCACCGCAAGGCAATCTCTGAGTCAATGAAACGATACCACTCGGATACCTTGATGAGATCTCTCAATAAGCCACACGACCTTTTTGACCTTGTTAAGTCCCTATCTAAGGAACCATCCTCTGGGCCGCAAGTTGAAATACATCCTCAAGACTTTGCAGCCCACTTACAATCTAAGATGTGCCTTATTAACAGAACCACCACAACAACCACCACCCTTGGGCAGGTCACCCCTGGAGCTCTTTCTGCATTCTCTATTCCTTCTAAGAAAGGAATTGAAGACACTATTACAGCACTCAACATCACTACATCCCAGTCTGATCCATGCCCTGCCTTCTGGATCAAGGAGCTCCGCAGTCACTTCAGCTCAGTAATTGCCTCCATAATGAGCCTCTCCTTCTCAACAGGATCATTCCCTTCAGCCCTTAAGCACACTTCAATTAGACCCCTGTTGAAAAACTGCAAACTCGACCCCCTAAAGGTTGAGTCCTATAGACCTATCTCTAGCATACCTCTACTTGCTAAGATCATCGAAAAGGAGGTCCAACGTCAGTTACAGGACCATATTGACACCGCTGCTCCGCTAGACCCCTGCCAACATGGCTTCAGGGAATATCATGGAGTCGAAACTCTCCTCACCATACTCTTCAGCAAGATAATCACTGGCATAGATAACATCCGCCAAGGATTCGCCCTCATCTTTCTGGACATCGCAGCAGCGTTTGATTCAGTGAATCACAATCTCCTTTTAATGAGGCTAACTGAGAAGGGCATCACTGGAACAGCACTTGAATGGTGCAGGTCCTACTTATCCGGAAGATGGCAGCATGTCCGCTCAGGAGGCAGAACTTCAGAACCCTTCCACCTGGATCAGGGAGTCCCTCAAGGTTCTTCACTCTCTGCCCTTTTATTTAACGTCTACATGCAACCAATATGTAAGATCATACGGTCATTTAATGTCGACTGCATGCTTTATGCCGATGATGTTCTACTTTACACCCCCATCTCCACTGACCATTTGGATCTCTCCCCTCTAATAAACTGTTTCAATGCAGTTTCTGACTGGCTGCTCTCCCAAAACCTCCGTATACAACATAAGAAAACTGAAGTTCTCTTTATCACAAGGAATCCCAACTTCATCCCACCCCAATCTATCAGAACTAAGGAAGCTGAACTGCAATCCAAACCCTCAATACGTTACCTAGGAGTCACTCTGGATCAACGCCTGGATATGAAGCCCCACATAGGAAACACAGTCAGAACAATATATTACAAGATCCGTTCCCTGAGACACCTATGCTCCATGCTAGAACCAAAAGACTTCAGGACTATCTACCAGGCACTGATAATACCCCACTTCGATTACGCCAATGTCATTCTCCAAGGTCTCCCTCAATCCACCTTAAACCCTTTACAGCTGGCTATGAATGCCGCAGCAAGGGTACTCCAGGGGGCCGCCAGGACTGACCATGTTACTCCTTTGCTGATTCAATTACATTGGCTACCCATTCAGGCCAGAATTACCTTCAAAACTCTACTTCTCACGTTCAAAGCTCTCAACAAGCTTTCCGCTCCTTCCTTATCTGACCTTATTCATACCACCACACCAAACAGAACAAGAAGATCCTCAGCCATCAACTCCTTAAAACTCCCAAAGGCCCTTACAAGCTGCTCTTCTTCCACAGCCAATAGAGCCTTTATCCTCTGTGCCCCTAGGTGCTGGAATACACTACCCCCTGGCATACGGGCTATCAACAGTGTATCACAATTCAGGAAAGCCCTCAAATTCCATCTCTTTAACAAACATCTTATAGAGCCATCGACACCCATTGACATCAGTGATTCCACCCAGCTATTCAGTTTCGTGGTTTCTCAATAACAGACATAGGATGAATCGCTTTGATTATTGAATATATTCTTAGCACCTGTTCCTAATAACTTGTATCCATGCAGTAGTGTTACATCTGTAAATTGACTGTAAATAGTTTCCCTTGTTAGCCAAGTTCCTTCCCTTGTTATCTGTAATCTCATGCTTGTTATTGTACTGAGACTTTTTTGTTCTATGTGAACCGCGCTGATGCCGAATAGTGCGGTATATAAGAGAATGTAAATAAATAAATAAATAAAATATCTAACCTCTCATTTAGAGCTATATATTATAATTCTTCCATTTTTTTTAAATATAATCTTTATTGCACAGAGGATGAGGTGCAACATTTCAAGCATATACACAGAGGGATGTAATCGCTGACAAACATAATCAAGTTTTTCCTGCCCCACAGCCATCCCATCCCCCATAGATACGCTGCACCACGGTGCAACTCTTATACCCTTATGCAACCATCCAATGCCTATGCAGATCCCCTTCTGACTGATTGACCTTCGCAATTCCATGTGTAACAATAACCATTAACTTAAAAACATTAAACACTAACAAGATAACAGTGCCATGCTCAGTTGCGAGTCCCCTTCTTCACCCCATCTGATTAGGGGAAGCAATACTCCTCCCACCCTTACTTGGACTCATGCTTCCCTTGCAGCACAAATGTGGCTCTCTCACCCACCAATCCTCCACCTTGGGCCCAACTAAAGATTTGCACTTCCATGCTAAGTCAACCCTTCCCATCAGCAGGAGCTTCTCTCGGAGGATATTCGCAGGGGGTCTCCCCATACCCCCCCCCCCCCCAGCATTTAGGCCCAAAAGGCACCTTCCCGCATCCATCCCTACATCTTCCCCCACGACCCTTGATATTTCTTGAGTATCCGCTCTCCAGAATAGCTGACTCTGTGGGCACTCGCACCACACATGAAAAAATGACCCCCACCTCCGCGCAGTCCTTCCAGCATAAATCCGAATGGCTCTTCTGCCCACAAAAAAACTGCTGGTGGTGTAATATATGCCCGATGGATTATTTATAGACCCCCCTCTTTATTTGTTCACACTCAGGCTCTGTAATCTCCCTTTGTAACCACCGATGCCACTTGTCCCCCTCCCTTCCGGGAAGGGGCCCTCCTCACTCTGCAGGAAGCCATTATACATTTTAGATAGCTGCCCTTTCAGATCTGTCCCCTTGAACAGGATCAAATCCAGCCCCGTAGGGCTTTAATTTACCTGCTCTCCTATCTTCCTTTCTATTAAAAAGTACCTAAGTTGGAAATATTGATAAAAGGGGACCTTTCTCTCAATCTTTTATGCTAAAACCCTATGAGATATACAACAGCTACTAAAATCTGAAAATTGCCTAATGCCCTGGTTTTCTGCCTCCTTAACCCAATCCGCAAATGCAAGATATGAAAACGGGGAAAGGCCCCTTATCCTAGAATATTTTGAGGGGGGGGGAAGAGCTTCCCCTCCTTAATGAGCGCTGGCACCACCCATTTCAGAGGAGTCAGAAAGGGCTGTTGCAACAGCTCTCTTCCTTCCTCTTCCCCGACCCCAGCCAGCTCATCACTGACCATGGACAGACCCAGTATTTTTCTAGCCCCTCCCATGAGGTTTCCCCTGTTTGTACGTGAAAGACCCTCAAGGCTTTTAGCACTGCTGCCTGATAATAAAGGCACAGCCTTGGAAACTTGGCTCCCCCACACTCCTTGGTCCTTGCCAGTCGCGCCACCCCAATCCGGGCCCTCTTGCCTCCCCAAACAAAATGGAGGAGCATATTTTCCCATTTCAAAAAACATTTGCTATGAATTCTGATGGGGAGCTGGGAGAATCAAAAGGTAATTTGGGTATTACCACCATCTTCACCGCCGCAAGTCTCCCCATCCAACTCAAATGAAGATCAGCCCATTTATGAAGCTGCTGCTCCACTGTGTTAGCTAAAGAGCTATAGTTTATCTTAAATAGCTCACCTGTGTCCCTAACGATATAGACCCCCAAGTACTTTATCATCTTCTCTGTCCAGTGAAAGGGTAAATCTGTCAACGACCCCTGACTTAGGCCCCCTAAGTCAGGGGTCGTTGCCTAGTGGTTGGGGCAAGGTACTTCAGGCCAGAAGGTCGGGGGTTCAAATACCACTAGAGGACAGCAACCTTGGGCCGGAAGGACTGGGGTTTCTAGTCCCACGGATGCTCCTTGTCTTGGGCAAGCCACTTAACCCTCTATTGCCCATGTTCCCTGTAAGTATTAGTGTATGTGTCTCATATCCCCACGTGTTAAATGTATCCCCCAATTGTGTTGTGACCGCTTTGATTAAAGGATAAGGCGGTATACAAAACTGTCTAAGTTCAACGCCTCCGTTTTACTGAGATTTACTTTAAAACCAGATACCCTTGAGAAGGCTTGCAACTCCTGCATAAATGCAAGAAGTGATTGTTTGGGTTTAGCCATACATACCAATGTATCATCTGCGTACAACTGGATTTTATGCATACTTGCTCTGACACTCACCAGATGGATACTTAAGTTAACTCTGATTCTGGCAGCAAATGCCTCTAATACTAAAACAAACAGCATAGAGGAAAGGGGGCAGCCTTTCCTTGTGTGTCTCTGTAGTAGGAATCTCTCAGATGTTTCCCCATTTACCATAACCCTAGCCGTAGGGGTCCTATACAACGCCTTAATCCCTTGTATAAATTCCGCGCCCAGATGGAATTTTTTAACATCATAAAGAGGAACTTACACTCAACCCAATCAAATACCTTCTCAGCATCTAATGCCACGCACAGCACCTGTTATTTCCTTCTGTTAATCTCTTGAAACAGGTCTACCACCCTCCTTACATTATCGGCAGGGCGCCCTTCACAAAGCATGATTGATCTGGATGCACCAGACTACCCAAAACCCCTTCTAGTCTTTGCGCCAAAATCTCCGCAAATAGTTTTGCATCACAATTCAACAAAGCTATAGGATGATAACTCCTGCATTGGTCCCTCAGCTTTCCCCCTTTAGGAAGCACAATGATGTTTGTGCCCCCCTCACCCCCATGGATGCGGGGAGCGGATCCTCTTTCAATGCCTTGGAAAAAATTCTAGCCAATAGGGGAGCCACCTCTTCCCTCAGCCCTTGATAACACTCCGCCGGGAACCCATCCTCCCCCGCCGCCACCTCTCAGGAGCCGACTGATAACATCCCTCACTTCTTGCGGGTCTGTTGGGTAGTTGAGCACCTCAGCCTCCTCTTCAGTTAGATGCGGCAGTCACAGGGGTGCAAGGTTAGACCTCCATCTCCTGTTCCCCCACCTGACACTCAGAAGTATATAAATCCTGATAATATTCTCGAAAAGCCTGACAAATACCTTTAGTAGTACACACACCCTTCTGCCCCTGTTATCCTGTATCTCCTCCACCCTGTTCTTGCTGTTGCTTCTTGAGTTCCCTGGCTAAGTCTACTAGCTGTATTCCCCCTCTCCATATAATTCCGTTTAGTGTGCTGCAGCAGAGAGGCCATCCACTCTGCTTCCAACTTATCCAGCTGCGCATGGGCACTGAGCAACTGCCTCAGTACCTTCTTTCCTCCCTTTCTACTGTGCTTCTTTTGCAAAGCTTCTGTTTGGTGGAGCAACAGCTCCCTTTGCCTTCCTTTTTCTCCTTAGTAGCCACTTATGTTAACACTCCGCAAAGAAAGCCCTTTCCCCCATCCCAGAGTACCCCATCAGATATGTTCCCAATGTCATTATACTCCATATATTGCTGCTACTCCTTTCTAAGGAGAAGTTTCACATCCTCCTTCAAGAGAAGACAGGTATTAGCTTGCCTTCCTTTATACCCCTGTGGTAGCCACTGGGCTGTCACTATACTGTGATCAGCTAACTTTATAGGCTTAATCTCCATCTCCCCAAACCTTCCTCTCCCCACTCTTGACACCAGTATATAGTCTGTGCATGAATACTCACCCGTCTTGGCTGAATAGCATGTGAATTCTTTACTGTTCCTGTTTTGTGTTTGCCACAAGTCCTCGAGATCCCACCGCTTGATAATTTCCCTCAATTCCCGTCCTCCTTTTATACAGTTTCTTTTGGTAATTTGATCTATCCAGTTCCCCTAGAATCAAATTAATATTCCCCCCCCCCTCCCCGCAGCCAATCCCCTTTAGCCACTTTTGCGAAAGTATTAAGGGCCTCCTTGAAAAAGGATCCTTTGGGGCCGTTGACAGCATATAAATTAAGGAGGGAAATTTCAAATTGCTCAATCCTCCCCATCAGCCAAACCACCCTCCCATGTGTATCCCCCTCCCCACCCCTGACTCAAAATGGACAAGGGATAAGCTTATGAATTAATATCGCTACTCCCCTTTTTTGGGGGTTGAAAGCTGAGCAAAAGACCTGCGTGGAGCCCTTCTGTTTTAATTTTTCATGCTCGAGAACTGTTAAATGGGTCTCCTGTAGGAGAGCAATGTCTACTTGAGCGGTTCAGGAGATCCAGAGCCTTGGTTCTTTTTGCAGGGTGGTTAATTCCCCCTAATGTTTAGGGATACATTTCTATACAAATGGATGATGAAATGCTTAAAGAAATCAAGGAAGCTAACAAACGTTACAGCGCAGTAATAATAATGGGTGATTTCAATTACCCCGGTATCGACTGGGTCAATGTCATGGCAGGACATGCTAGGGAGATAAAGTTCCTAGATGATGTAAATGACTGCTTCTTGGAGCAGCTGGTTCATGAACCGACCGGAGGGGAAGCCATATTAGACCTAGTCCTTAGTGGAACACCAGATCTAGTGCAAGAGATAAGGGTGTTGGGGCCACTTGGCAATAGTGATCATAGCATGATCGCTTTTGATGTAATTAGTGGAGGAGGGATAGTACGGAAATCCACAGTACTACCTTTTAACTTTTGAAAGGGAGACTATGATAAAATGAGGAAAACAGTTAAGAAAAAACTAAAAGGAGCAGTTGCAAAGGTTAAAGACTTACATCAAGCTTGGGTGTTGTTGAAAAATACTATCTTGGCAGCCCAGACCAGCTGTATTCCACACTTCAAGAAAAGTGGAAGGAAGTCCAAAAAACTGCCAGCATGGTTTAAAGGTGAGGTCAGAGAGGCTGTTGCCAAAAAAGCATCTTTCAGGAAATGGAAAAAAGAGCCAAACGACGAAACCTGGAAACAGTACAAGCACTGGCAAGTCAAATGCAAGGCATTGATAAAGCAGGCAAAGGGAGAATTTGAGAAGAAGCTTGCTGTGGAGGCAAAAACGCGAAATAAAGATTTTTTCAAGTACATTCGTAGCAAAAAACCTGTGAGAGTCAGTTGGTCCATTAGATGATAGAGGAGTTAAAGGGGCACTAAGAGGTGACAAGGTGATAGCGGAGAGACTGAATGAATTCTTTGCTTCGGTCTTTACTGAGGAAGATGTAGGGATGTTACCCATGACTGAAGTGGTATTTAAAGCTGCGGAAGAATTGAAGGAAATATCGATACATCGAGAAGATGTATTACAACTATTAGATAAACTGAAGAGTAGCAAATCACCTGGGCCGGATGGTATACATCCAGGGGTGTTGAAAGAACTGAAATATGAGATTGCAGACCTGCTATTAGTAATCTGTGAACTATCATTAAAATCATCTAATACCTGAAGATTGAAAGATCGCCAATGTAACACCAATTTTTAAAAAGGGTTCCAGGGGTGATCCGGGAAACTACAGACCGGTGAGCCTCACATCAGTACTGGGAAACATGGTAGAAACCATCATAAAGAATAAAATTACTCAGCATGTAGATAGTCATGGCCTAATGGGAGACAGCCAACATGGCTTTAGACAAGGAAGATCTTGTCTTACTAATCTGTTGTGTTTTTTTTTTGAAAGTGTGAACAAACAGGTGGACAAAGGTGAGTCGGTTAATATAGTGTATCTGGACTTTCAGAAAGCCTTTGACAAGGTCCCTCATCAGAGACGTTTGGCAAAACTAAAGAGTCATGGGATAGGAGGCAGTGTACTACTGTGGATCAAGAACTGGTTAAAAGATAGAAAGCAGAGGGTTGGGCTAAATGGCCAATTTTCCCAGTGGAGAAAGGTGACTTGTGGTGTACCCCAGGGATCTGTGCTGAGTCCGCTGCTTTTTGACATATTCATAAGTGACCTGGATAGTGGAATAACGAGTGAGGTTATCAAATTTGCAGATGAGACAAAACTATTTAAAGTTGTTAAAACCCAAGAGGATTGTGGAAAATTGCAAGAGGATCTTGATAAATTGGAAGACTGGGCATCAAAATGGCAGATGAAATTTAATGTGGACAAGTGCAAAGTTATGCACCTAGGGAAGAACAACCCAAACTATGGTTACACAATGCAAGGTTCCACATTAGGAGCCACCACCCAGGAAAAAGATTTAGGCGTCATTGTGGATAACATGTTAAAACCCTCCGCCCAGTGTGCAGCGGCAGCCAAGAGAGCAAATAGAATGCTAGGTATCATAAGGAAAGGAATGGTAAATAAAACACAAGATATTATAATGCCTCTATATCCTTCCATGGTGAGACCGCACCTTGAATATTGTGTGCAATTCTGGTCGCCGTATCTTAAAAAGGATATAGAGTTATTAGAAAAGTTTCAGAGAAGAGCCACCAAAATGGTAAAGGGGATGGAAGGATACTCCTATGAAGAGAGGCTAAAAAGGTTAGGGCTCTTTAACCTGGAAAAGAGACGGCTGAAGGGAGATATGATAGAAGTCTATAAATTAATGAACGGAGTGCAACGGGTAAACGTAGATCGATTGTTTACATTATCAGAATATAGAAAGACAAAGGGACATGCAATGAAGCTACAGGGTAAACTATTTAAGACTAATAAAAGAAAATATTTTTTCACTCAATGTGTAATCAAACTCTGGAATTTGTTACCGGAGGATGTAGTAAAGGCTGTTAGTGTAGCTGGGTTTAAAAAAGGTTTGGACAAGTTCCTGGAGGAAAAGTCCATAAACCATTAAGAAGGGACCCAGGATATCAATGCTTGACCCCAGTACAAGCATTGCGGAACCTGTGTCTTTTGGGGAAACTGCTAGGTACGTATAACCTAGATTGGCCACTGTTGGAAACAGGATACTGGGCTTGATGGACCTTGGTCTGACCCAGTATGGCATATCTTATGTTCTTATGTACCCCCTACTATACCCCATGATCCCCAAGTAACACGATACTTGCTGCTCCCCTCTTCCCTTTCCCCACATGCATTAAAACTGACCCCCATGACTGAGCACTAATATGGCACTTCTAAATCTTCAAACTATAAACCCACAAACATATTAAACTCAATCACACCACCTCCCCCCTACGTTTTTTACTTTTAACATGCTTCCGGCCTAATACCATTACTAGCCTACATACCCCTTCTGGCTTCCCCCCTCCCCCCTGCAATTCCCCTTTAAACACTCGACAGAATCCAACCAGTCCATTAACAGTTCCGCCGCTCCAACCTCTCCGCCATGCCAGGCACCCCAGGATCAAGGAGTTCTATAAGCTTCATTTCCATTCATGCTCTTGACTAGTCCATCGGCCCTTCTCCTTGGCGCCTCCTGTGCCGTGTGCTCTGAAGGTCTGCTAAGCGCTTCTTGTGCGCAATGCTGTCAAAGCTCACTCTGGTCTTCCCTATTCTGCTGTTGCACTGCAGGGGATGCCCAGCTTTTTGCTAGTGCCTCACGATGCCTTCTGTCCACTGCCATACTAGCCAGGTATTTCTCCGCCGCCTCCGCTGAAACAAAAAACCTCCACCTTCCATTCTCCATAATTGTCAGCCGGGCTGGATACCACACTGCCACCGTTATTCCACGGTTTAGTAACTGTGCCTTATATTTGAACAAGTCCTTCCTTCTCCGAACTGTTTCTGGAGCAAGATCTGGGTATATCCCCACTATCCAGCTCCTATACTGCACCACTCCAGTTTTCCTTGCCTCTTTAATAATAAACTCACAGTCCTGAAAGCAGAGAAGTTTGACAATAAATGCTCTTGGTGCCGCCATGCCTTTTGGCTTAGGTCTCAGCTCCCGGTGTGCCCGTTCGACCTCATACTTTCCTGGCACCGCCGACCCCAGGAAGCACTCCTGCAAAAAGGCCTGAATGAAGGCACAGGGGTCTTTCTCACTTTCGCTCTCCAGGATCCCAAAAATACGTATGTTCGACAGCCGATCCCTGTTTTCGTGATCTTCTAATTTCTCCACCATCCACGATATCTGTTTCTGCATTCAGAGGATTTCAGAATTTTCCGCCCTTTGCTGTTCCTCGGTTTTGCTGATTCGCATCTCAGTTTGCTCCAAACGGTTAGTAATGATGACAAACCTTTCCTCCAGCCTTGCCATCACCCCTTCCACAATCGCGTCCTTGGAAGCTCTGATTTCTTGCAAGACTGTGGCCATCATCTCTTCCCCTGTCGATTCAGACTCTTCCTCTGCACTGGACTTAGATGAACACGGTGAGGGCGGCTGCAAACTCATAGCCGCCGTTTAATCGGGGATCTTTTGCCTGGTGGAATAAATGTCTTTCAGAGTCTTTGCCGGGGTCTTTAATTTTATCGATTTTGGCATTCTGATGATTACCCCGTTCATTCTCTTGATAACAAGCGGGGGGGGGGGTCTGGAGCTCCTCGAATCACGTCTGATCAGGTGGCCATGTTGACCAAATGTCTCTTCCATCTTATTTTTTTTAGACGTCTAGCATTTCCATACAAGTATTTGAGGCTGTATTTTATTCATATTAATCTGGTTATCGGAAGGCAGGGGTAATTTGGAATCTTTAAGCTCTGTCTGCTCTGTACTCAAGGGCATTTGGGTTACTTTTGTCTTTATTGGAACCACTCTGTCAATATGCCCTAACTTCAATCTTTTGTTAGTATCCTTCATGGATATATTGTTCCGAGCCATGCACTCTTGGGCGACTGTCAGCTTTCCCCTGTTATCTATTTTAAAAGCTGCTCTATCTCCTTTTTAAAGGTTAATGACAGCAGTCTGGTTCCATTCCAGTTAAGGTGGAGCCCATCCCTTCGGAAAAGCCCCTCTTTTTTCCAGAATGTTCCCCAGTTCTTAACAAATCCAAAACCCTTTCCTTGCACCATGGTCTCATTGAACTCTGCCTGCCTTTTGGGTTCTGTGCTTGGAACAGGAAGCATTTAAGAGAATGCTACCCTGGAAATTCTGGATTTCAACTTCCTACCTAAAAGCCTAAATTTGACCTCCAGAACCTCCCTACTATACTTTCCTATATCATTGGTACCAGCATGTATCAAGACATCAGACGCCTCCCCAATACTATCTAAGACCTTGTGTAGGTGGCGCTTGAGGTCCCCTACCTTTTGCACCAGGCAGGCATGTTACCAGGCGATCCTCACATTCACCAGCCACTCAGCTATCTACATGCTTAATGATGGAATCACCAACTATAATGGCTGTCCGAACCCTTCCCTTGTGGGCACATGGCCCTGGAGAAACCTCCTCGATGTGAGAGGGTTTTACATCACCTGGCGGACAGGTCCTAGCTACAGGATCACTTTCTGCCTCACCAGGGTGGTGATCTCCTGTCACGTGACCTCTTACCTCCATGGCAACAGGGATGCTGCCAGTCTAGAGGTCTTGTCTATGTACTTCTGTCTTCCTTATGTCCTCCAAGCCTGCTATTCTAGTCTCCAGATGGGACTCGTTCCCTGAGAGCAAAGAGCTCCTTGCACCTAGTGTGCACTTAAGACCCCTCACCAACTTGGAGAAAATCATACATGTGACAGTGCAAAAGACTGGAAAGCTCCCATCTCACTGCTGGTCTGCTGTCTGCATCTTAGTTTTAAGGTTGTGTTTAGGTATTTAAGTTATTTACTTACTTAGGTTTGCTGGGGGTACTTGCACTAATAAAGCTATAACTAATACGTTTAATGGACTTTGTTCACCTCAAATTTAATTCATCTCAGGTCCTTAATGTATGCCTGATGAGGATAAACATATGCATCTGAGAGTGAATGTGGGTACCTCCTTACCTTTTAAGAGGTTTAAGCACCTATAAAGCTATGGTTATCCTAGGGGAGGGTGGGAGTTGGGGGGGGAGGGAAAGAAGATTTATTAAAAGTTGGCTGCTATACAGTACCCTGTCCTGTGCTTTTGAGGTAATCTGTGACCAATTTCCTGGCTGATTTACACAGCTCTTGCTTTGATAAGTGAGTCTTACAAAATGTCCCTACCTGGATTCCTAGGCTTTATCTGGCCCTTCTAACAGGAAGGAAAAAAAACAAGACACATACACAGAAAAACTATTATATTAATTCCAGAGCTCTAGAAGGAAGATGGTCAGGGGGTGCAAATCATGGCTCCTCTAACTGCCTTCGAAAGTCTTCCACCAGAGATCTGCCTTTTATTAAGTATCATCAGCTGACATAGTTAATTTTTGATTAACATCAGATGATATTCATATTACAAAATTACAGGCCTGGAATAAAATCTGCTTACAGGATCATTTTTCTGCTGATGCTTTGCAAAACTCATAAAAAATCAGAAGTTACAAGGCCATGCCCATAATCACAAAACGACAGTAGGTGTTGCTGTAATTCTTTCATTAAACAAGAGCCGATTAGTTACTCTATAATTTCTTTCTAAATTCTACTGATTTCTCAAGCTTTTTATTTGATTTCCAGTTATAGGTTGACCTAAGGTCTCTGATTCTCAGAAAGTTCATGCAGTAATGCTGACATTAGTTATCTAAATTTTGACCTATCATTTACCAGAAGAAGAGAGGAGGAACTGTCTGTAGCACAAAAGGTCCCCAAAATTTGCAGAAGCTAACCTTTATAACAGTAGCTGTGTACACAACTTTGTTAATTAATCTCTTTTGCAATAGTGTCAGCAATTTTTCACAGAGACAGAAGCTTCTGTTTAAAAATGTATATTTTGCAGTTCAGCCTAGTATTTCAATAAACATATATTTTTACCTGAGTAAAGGTATATGGCTATAGCCACCCTCATAGCCCTGTTTCTTCGTCATTATCTGTGCTTGCATCACTGTCTCTATGTTGAGAGTACCATAGACGGGGTCATCGCTATCCATATCAAGGTCAAGATTGCCATAGACAGGATGATCTATATTAGTGTAAGTTACCTTATTACACAAAAGCTCATCAGTCTCTGCTATAGTCTCTAACCTAGTTCTGGGGCCTTGGTCAGTCCTTCCTTTCTCACAGTCTGGTCCCTTGGCTTTAACACCTATTTAAAACCATTTCACAGGTCTCTTGCCCCCTATCTAGAAAGTCTCTTTGTAAAGGTCTCTAGAAACAATTTATTGCTCAAAGAATACTGACCCTGTTTTTCCTTTTATGCTAAGTTATACTCTGATTTGATTTAAAGTAAAGCTCTTTGCTGATACTAGGCCCTGACTGACTATTAAATTTAAACTAACAGCTCTCTGCTGGGTTTTAAATTTAAACTGAAAGCTCTGTGCTGGGGTCTGAATTAAAACTGAAAGTTACCTGTTGAGTTTTTAATTTAGACTAAAAGCTCTTTGCTGATGCTAGATCCTGACTGAGTATAATATTTAAACTAGAAGCTCTCTGCTGGGTTTTAAATTTAACCTGAAAGCTCTCTGCTGTCTTTTTTTTTCACTGTCCAACTTTCGTATCCATATGAATTTATTGAAAATAGCATAACACGTCAAATTTTTGTATGGAGAGAGACATCTCTGCTCTTTAAAATCTTGTCTAGATCCTTCATAACCATTCTATCGAGCAATACGTCGTCAGATTTCTTGACTGCTAGTCCTTTCTTTATTGGTTGTTGATCCAAGTAACTTAAAGTTGTCAACTATTTACATTTCTTCTCCATCAATGATGAACTTATTGATTTTGCCAATTGTCAGGATCTTTGTTGTCTTATCGTTAAGATGCAGACCCATTTTAAGACTGTTCCTTGATCTTGAGAAGCAAATGTTTCAGATCATCTTATCAGCCAGTAATGTGGTATCAACATAGTGAAGGTTGTTAATGAGTCTTCCACCAATTTTCACACCTCAGTTGTCTTCATACAGTCCTGATTCTCTGATTTGTTCTGCATATAAATTAAAGAGGTAGGGGGGAAAGTATGCAACCTTGTCATACACCTTTGCTGATTTTAAACCATTTTGTTTCTCCTAGTTGCATTGAAACTCTTGCTTCTTGATCATTGTAAAGGTTGTGCAAGAAAACTATCAGGTGTTCTGGTATGCCCATGCTGCTTAATATGGCCCAAAGTCTCTTGTGGTTTACACAGTCAAGTCTTGGTATATATAGTTAGTAAAACATGCACTACCTAGACAGGGTTTTAGATAGTGCCAGAGAGGAGTCTGCTGTCTTTGTACATGTTGCTGTCAATGATATAGGAGGGTGTAGGAAGGAGGTTCTGGAGGCCAAATTTAGACTTTTAGGTAGGAAGTTGAAATCCAGAACTTCCAGGATAGCATTCTCTGAAGTACTTCCCATTCCATGCACAGGACCCAAAAGTCAGGCAGAGCTCCAGAGTCTCTAATTTGTGGATGAGACTATGGTGCAAAGAAGTGGGTTTTGGATTTGTTAAAAACTGAGCAACATTCTGGAGAAGGGAGGGGCTTTTTCGAAGGGACGGGCTCCATCTTAATAGAGATGGAACCAGGTGGCTAGAAATAACCTCAAAAATGACACAGTAGCTTTTAAACTAAATAACAGGGGAAAGCAGACAGTCGCCCCAGAATACTTGGTTTGGAAGGATGTATCCTTGAATACTAGCAAAAGAGGGAAAGGGCATCCCAACAGAGAGGTTCCCATAAAGAGAGGTTATGCAGATGCCCTTAAGTACAGAGCAGAAAGATTCCAAATTACCCCGTCAACTGATAACCAGATTAATATGAATAAAATGTTACCTTTAAAATGCCTGTATGCAAATGGTAGAAGTCTAAAAAATTAGATGGGAGAGCTAGAATATATAGCACTGAATGAAAGATTAGATATGATTGTCCTCCTCCTACCAGCTCTCAATCAATGGGATACTATGATACGTGGGTGCAAACTATATCACAATGATAGGGTAAATCAAATTGGTAATGGGGTTAAGCTCTGTTATACAGGACATTGATTTGCATACGATTAAAGTTTTACAGGAAACAAAATACATTGTAGAAGCTCCATGGATAGAAATTTCATGTTAAAAGGGGAAGGTGATGGCAGTGGGGGTCTACTACCGACTGCGTGGCCAGAATGAACAGATGGATGATGAAATGCTAAAAGAAATTGGGGAAGCTAACAAAAGTTACAACACAGTAATAATGGGTTATTTCAATGACCCCATTATCAACTGGGTCAGTGTCACTATAGCACATATTAAGGAGATAGTTTCTAGATAAAATCAATAACTGCTTCATGGAGCAGCTGCTTCATGAACAGACAAGAGGGGATGCTATTTTCAACCTAGTCCCTTGCTGGAACACAGGATCTGGTGCAGGAGATAAGGTTGTTGGGGCCACGTGGCAGTAGTGATCATAGCATGATCGCATTTGAATTAATAAATGGAAGTAGGACGGCAAGGAAATCCACAGTATTACCTTTCAACTTTCAAAAGGGAAACTATGATAAAAATGAGGAAAATGGTTAATACAAAAGAAAAACAAGAAGCTGCAAAATTAAAGACTTATATAAAGCATAGGCATTGTTTAAAAAAACTATCTTGGAAGCACAGACAAGATGTATTCCACGATTTTAAAAAAGTGACAGGAAGGCCAAAAAATTGCCAGCATTGTTTAAAGATGAGTTCAAAGACGCTGTTGTAGCCAAAAAAGTATCTTTCAGGAAACAGAAAAAGGAGCTAAATGATGAAAATGGGAAACATAAGCACTGGTAAGTTAGATGCAAGGCATTGATAAGGCAGGCAAAGAGAAGTTGAGAAAAAGCTTGACATGGAAGCAAACGCATAATAAAAACTTTTTCAAGTACATTCGTAGCAAAGAAACCTGTGAGTGGCAGTTGGACCATTGGATGATAGAGGGATAAAAGTTAAGTGAGGACAAGGCCATAGTGCATGAGTGTTCATTGCTTTTGATCTTTTTCGAAGATGTAGGGAAGTTACCCATGCCTGAAATGGTACTTAAAGGTGATGTATCGGAATAATTGAAAGAAATATCGATAAACTGGAAAATGTATTACAACTGTTTGATAAACTGAAGAGTAGCAAATCACCTGGACCGGATGGTATACATCTGAGGGTGTTGAAAGGACTGAAATATGAGATTGCTGACCTGCTATTAGTAATCTGTGAACTATCATTAAAGTCCATCTGTAATACCTGAAGACTGGAGGAGGCCAGTGTAACGCCAATTTTTAAAAAGGGTTTTAGGGGTGATCTGGAAAACTACAGACTGGTGAGCCTGACGTCAGTACCGGAAAAAATGGTAGAAACCATCATAAAGAACAAAATTACTGAACATGTTGATAGTCATGGCTTAATGGGAGACCACCAACATAACTTTAGACAAGGAAGATATTGTTTTACTAATCTGTTATATTTTTTTGAAGGTGTGAATAAACAGGTAGACAAAGGTGAGTCGGTTGATATAATGTATCTGGACTTTCAGTAAGCCTTTGACAAGGTCCCGCATCGGAGACCTTTGCAAAACTAAAGTCATGGGATAGGAGGCAGTGTACTATTGTGGATCAGGAACTGGTTAAAAGATAGAAAGCAGAGGGTAGGACTAAATGGCCAATTTTCCCAATTGAGAAAGGTGAATAGTGGAGTACCCCAGGGATCTGTGCTGGGTCTGCTGCTTTTTGACATATTCATAAATGAACTGGAAATGGGAATAACAAGTGAGGTTATCAAATCTGCAGATGACACAAAACTATTTAAAGTTGTTAAAACCCATGAGAAAATTTGTGGAAAATTGCATAGAGGATGTCGATAAATTGGAAGACTGGGCATCCAAATGGCTGATGAAAGTTATGCACCTAGGAAAGAAAACCCCAAACTATGGTTACACGATGCAAGGTTCCACATTAGGAACCACCACCCAGGAAAAAGATTTAGACGTCATTGTGGCTAACATGTTTAAAACCCTCCGCCCAGTGTGCAGCGGTGATCAAGAGAACAAATAGAATGCTAGGTATCATAAGGAAAGGAATGGAAAATAAAACAAAGGATATTATAATGCCTCTGTATCGCACCTTGAATATTGTGTGCAATTCTGGTCACCATATCTTAAAAAGGGATATAGCGTTATTAGAAAATGTACAGAGAAGAGCCACCAAAATGGTAAAGGGGGTGGAAGGGATACCGCTATGAAGAGAGGCTAAAAAGGTTAGGGCTCTTCAACCTGGAAAAGAGATGGCTGAGGGGAGATATGATAGAGATCTATAAATTAATAGAGTCAAACTGGTAAATGTAGATCGATTGTATGTCATCGGAATATAAAAGGACTAGGATACATGCAATGAAGCTACAGGGTAACCTATTTAAGACTAATAAGAGAAAATATTTTTTCTCTGAACATGTAATCAAACTCTGGAATTTGTTACCGGAGGATGTAATACAAGCTGTTAGTGTAGCTGGGCTTAAAAACGTTTTGGACAAGTTCCTGGAGGAAAGGCCCATAAACTATTATTAAAAGGGACCTGGGATATCACTGCTTGATTTGACCCTACAAGCTTTGTGGAACCTGTCTCTTTTGGGGAAACTGCTGGGTACTTATGATCTAGATTGGACCTTGGTCTGCCCAGTATGGCATATCTTATCTTCTTATTCCCCAAGAGTCCACACTATTGGCACTCCTCTTAAATATCTTCATGCAGCCTAAATGCACACTTATACAGTTAATAACCTATTGTATCACATCTATGCCAATGATATAATGCTCTATGTACAGTTCTCCACAGTGCAACCTAACTGCACCCCTCTGACAAGATGTTTCAAGGACATCATGCAATGATTCACTGACCACAATCTAACTGTGAACCTCAACAAAATAGAAATCCCTTTTCTCTACAGAGACACCAACTTCTGTCCTCCAGCATTCCTGACAATGGCTGGTACACAACTGCATGTCAAACCAGAGGTTCTCATTACCTTGTGATAATCTTGGACCAATATTTAACCATGCAATCCCACATCAGATATGCTGCACAACTCACATACCAGAAGATAAAAACAGCTCAACAGCTCCGACTCTTACTTAACTCTCATGATTTCCATATGGTCTTCCAAGCCCTTGTATTCCCTCATATGGACTACTGTAACAGCCTCCTTCATGGTCTCCCAGATTATGTAATCCACCCTCTACAGCTTGCATGGAAGACTGCTTTAAAAATTCTGCATGGTGCTCACAAACATGAACACACAACTTCACTACTCAAATCACTACATTGGGCTACCAGTTACAATCCAAATCAAATAAAAGATCATACTCACCACCTTTTAAAGTATACAATCAACTCTTCGGCCAGTTTACAATCCCTAATCCACAAGTTGCCCATCAACAGATGGAGTTGACATAACATGCAATCAATTTTCACTAACTGTCTCTTCCTCCCTCAAATCAAACAGCTTCAAGCAGAACCTAATCGCTTTATGCCCCTAGGATACAGAATGCACTCCCACATGACATCCGTGACACACAGGACCTCAGCGACTTCCGCAAGAAGATAGACTCATCTCTTTAGGGAATACTTTGGTACCTAATCCTACCTGTACAAGTTGAATTAACTCTGCCTACATAATCTTTATCTACCCTCCACAGAAACTCAAAGCTCCCTTGAATCGAATTGTAAACCCAAGTGACACATCACTAATGACCATATCATCAAGTTCTATAATGATACAACTGTAAATATTAGCCTCTCATGTTCCTTAGTTAATATCTTTTAACAGTTAAGTTTTATTTATGTTAACAGGTTAATTATGGTATGCTTATCTAAATGTTCAAAGTAAACCTTAACGTCAAGTTCCAACATTAAGACCCTTAATTGTTCCTTATAAGCCGCCTTGGCTATAAGATAAGGTGGGATATTTTAAAAAAAAAATTAGATAAATGAATCCATTGAGCTGCATATTGGAGATGACTGTTTTAAAACTTCCAGTTTCATTTCATGACTGTTTATAAATAGTTTAAAATGCTCCAAGCAAGAACCACAGTGTCCTCAAGATCTCAGCAATCTCAGGCCGGAGGGACTGGGGTTTCTAGTCCTATAGGCACTCCTTGTGGCCTTGGGCAAGCCACTTAACCCTCCATTGCCTCAGGTACATATAGATTGTGAGCCCTTTGGGGACAAGGGAATGTATCAAGTACCTGTTTGTAGTGATTACGTAATGTAAACCGTTTTGATTTAAGGATAAGGCGGTATAGAAAACGGGTTAAATAAGATGGTGCTAAAGAGGTCAAGCCTACTCTGCAGACTGATGCAGGAATTGCATCAAATTTAAAGGCATTCTCAAGGAAAAGGGAGATAACTCTCACAAGCTAAGGAAGAGAAGATATATAAAAGCACAACTCCACATTGTAGGCCAGAACAGACAGCTCAGAAAGGAACTACATGCACTGAACATATTCTTGCCATATAGCAGCAATTGCATGTAATATCTATGTTGCAACAGTCTAGAAAACTTAAAACAACTAATCTAAGAGGAAGAATCTGAGCGTCTTGGGAATTCCTGAGAGTTACAGCTCTAACCCTATCTGTTTCTGTAACAATTCCTTCCAAATATTTTGGGTTTGCAGTTTGAGCACACATTCAAATGCATATCCTTTGTATTGATCTACAAACACAAATGTTTGAAAAATGATCTCAGATCCCTTTGTGCAGTTTTTCATGGGCATAGAATTCTCATTAGCCCATTGTCTGTGCTCATATCATGGATCAAAAAATTTCCTTAGATTATAAATTTTTATACATTTTTAATAGTTTATAAATTTATAATATTTCATTCCTATTACTGTTTAATTTCTAGTTGTACATCAGTACTAGCTCCGAAAGTTCATATCCTCTGCTATACAGCCTCAGAATGCATTCGATGCTCTTGGTAACACGATAGCCAGCACAATTATCTGAATGCCACAGATGACCCCAAAAGGCGTTTTGCTGAAGCTTCTTCAGGGGGTGATCAAGTAAGATTCTTTATAACCAACCACATGCTTTTAAAGTCATTCAAAGTTCATTGGAAAATGGCTGTGGCAGTAGCTGGTGGAAGAATAGCCTAGTGGTTAGAGCAACTGTCTAGTACCCAGATCCTCAAGGTTCAATTCCCTCTGGCACTCATAAGAACATAAGATATGCCATACTGGGTCAGACCAAGGTCCATCAAGCCCAGTATTCTGTTTCCAACAGTGGCCAATCTAGGTCATATGTACCTAGCAGTTTCCCCAAGAGACACAAGTTCCACAATGCTTGTACTGGGTCAAGCATTGATATCTTCGGTCACTTCTTAATAATGGTTTATGGACCTTTCCTCCAGGAACTTATCCAAACCTTTTTTAAATCCAGCTACACTAACAGCCTTTACTACATCCTCCGGTAACAAATTCCAGAGTTTGATTACACATTGAGTGAAAAAATATTTTCTTTTATTAGTCTTAAATAGTTTACCCTGTAGCTTCATTGCATGTCCCCTAGTCTTTCTATATTCTGATAACGTAAACAATCGATCTACGTTTACCCGTTCCACTCCGTTCATTAATTTATAGACTTCTATCATATCTCCCCTCAGCCGTCTCTTTTCCAGGTTAAAGAGCCCTAACCTTTTTAGCCTTTCTTCATAGGAGTATCCTTCCATCCCCTTTACCATTTTGGTGGCTCTTCTCTGAACCTTTTCTAAAATCGCTATATCCTTTTTAAGATACGGCAACCAGAATTGCACACAATATTCAAGGTGCGGTCTCACCATGGAACGATATAGAGGCATTATAATATCTTTTATTTTCCATTCCTTTCCTTATCATACCTAGCATTCTATTTGCTCTCTTGGCTGCCGCTGCACACTGGGCCGAGGGTTTTAACATGGTATCCACAATGACGCCTAAATCTTTTTCCTGGGTGGTGGTTCCTAATGTGGAACCTTGCATCGTGTAACCATAGTTTGGGTTGTTCTTCCCTAGGTGCATAACCTTGCACTTGTCCACATTAAATTTCATCTGCTATTTTGATGCCCAGTCTTCCAATTTATCAAGATCCTCTTGCAATTTTTCACAATCCTCTTGGGTTTTAACAACTTTAAATAGTTTTGTGTCATCTGCAAATTTGTTAACCTCACTCGTTATTCCACTTTCCAGGTCATTTATGAATATATCAAAAAGCAGCGGACCCAGCACAGATCCCTGGGGTGCACCACTATTCACCTTTCTCCATTGGGAAACTTGGCCATTTAGCCCTACCCCTCTGCTTTCTATCTTTTAACCAGTTCCTGATCCACAATAGTACACTGCCTCCTATCCCATGACTCTTTAGTTTTGCCAAAAGTCTCTGATGAGGGACCTTGTCAAAGGCTTTCTGAAAGTCCAGATACACAATATCAACCGACTCACCTTTGTCCACCTGTTTATTCACTCCTTCAAAAAAACATAACCGATTAGTAAGACAAGATCTTCCTTGTCTAAAGCCATGTTGGCTGTCTCCCATTATTAGGTTGTGACTATCTACATGCTGAGTAATTTTTTTCTTTATGATGGTTTCTACCATTTTTCCTGGTACTGACGTCAGGTTCACCGGTCTGTAGTTTCCCGGATCACCCCTGGAACCCTTTTTAAAAATTGGTGTTTCATTGGCGATCCTCCAGTCTTCAGGTATTAGAGATGATTTTAATGATAGTTCACAGATTACTGATAGCAGGTTTGCAATCTCATATTTCAGTTCTTTCAACACCCTTGGATGTATACCATCCGGCCCAGGTGATTTGCTACTCTTCAGTTTATCTAATAGTTGTAAGACATCTTCCCGATGTATCGATATTTCCTTCAATTATTCCGCACCTTTAAATACCACTTCAGTCATAGGTAACATCCCTACATCTTCCTCAGTAAGGACCGAAGCAAAGAATTCATTCAGTCTCTCCGCTATCGCCTTGTCGCCTCTTAGTGCTCCTTTAACCCCTTTATCATCTAATGGACCAACTGACTCTCTCACAGGTTTTTTGCTATGAATGTACTTGAAAAGGTCTTTATTTTGCGTTTTTGCTTCCGCAGCAAGCTTCTTCTCAAATTCTCTCTTTGCCTGCCTTATCAATGCCTTGCATTTGACTTGCCAGTGCTTGTGCTGTTTCCAGGTTTCGTCGTTTGGCTCTTTTTTCCATTTCCTTTGGGCAAGTCACTTTACCCTCCATTGCCTTGGAAGAAAAGGCCTGGCAATCTGCTTCCAATGATATATTGCCAAGAAAACCCAGAGGCAGCTGAGTCGCCAGGAGTCAGCACAGACTTGACTGCACTAAAAAAAAAAATCCTTCACTACACTCAAGTGCTAGTTGTTTTGTGGGACTGAAATCAGACTTTATTGACAATCCATAATGTTTTTGATCTTCATAAGAACATAAATAATATACTGGGTCAGACCATGGTCCAAGCCCAGTATCCTGTTTCCAACAATGGCCAATCCAGGTCACAAGTACCTGGCAGGTTCCCAGAAAGCACATCCTGGGGTAAGCCGTGGACTTCCCTGGTCCTCTTTATTAATGATTTATGGACCTTTCCTCCATGAATTTATTCAGACTTTTGTTTTTTAAACCCAGCTACACTAACAGCTTTTACTGGCACTGTTCAATGTATTTGTGAGTGATATTGCTGAAGGATTGAATGGAAAAGTCTGTCTCTTTGCAGATGACACAAAAATTTGTAACAGAGTGGACTCCCCTGAGGGAGTGGATAACATGAGGAAAGATCTACAAAAGCTGGAAGAATGGTCTAATTCTTGGCAGTTAAGATTTAATGCGAAGAAGTGCAGTGTCATGCACTTGGGAAGCAGAAATCCAAGGGAAATGTACGCGATAGGGGGCGAGAGGTTGGTGTGCACGGACCAGGAGAAGGACCTTGGTGTGATTATTTCTGAGGATCTCAAGGTGGCGAAACAGTGCAACAAGGCGGTGGCGAAAGCCAGGAGGATGTTGGGTTGCATACAAAAAGGAATTACCAAATCTTACCCCTTAACCTCCTTATCCAGTAATAACTGACGTAGTTGAGCCACGTCCGTATAAACACTCCTTTTTGCCTTTTGTATTTTTCTATTTCTTGGGTTTCAAGGATCTTTTCTCTTAAGTTTTTTTATGATGGGTTTCATATTTTATTTTGCTTTTGGATGTTATGGATCATGTATATTGCCTTTTTTCTCATATGTAATTAAGCAAAAAACCTAAATAAAGATTAAAAAAAAAAAAAAGGAATTACCAGCAGAAAGGAAAAGGTATTAATGCCATTGTATAAATGACTGGTGAGGCCTCACTTGGAATACTGTGCTCAGTTTTGGAGACCATATCTCGCAAAGGATGTAAAAAGACTGGAAACTCTTCAGAGGAAGGCAACCAAAATGATTTGGAGCCTGTGTCAGAATCCTTATGAGAAGAGACTTGAAGACCTAAATATGTACACTCTGGAGGAGAGGAGGGACAGGGGAGATATGATTCAGACCTTTAAATACTTAAAGAGAAATAATGAACAAACAAACCTCTTCCAAAGATGGGGAAGCTGTAAAATTAGAGGGCATAACATGAAGCTGCAAGGGGGTAAATTGAAAGGCAGTGTCAGGAAATGCTTTTTCACTGAAAGAGTGGTGGATGCTTGGAATACCCTCCTGATGGAAGTGGTGGGGGCAAATACAGTGACAGAATTCAAAATGGCATGGGACAGACACAGTGGATCCCTTTACAGCAACAGGATAAAATCAAAATAAACTTAACTAATTTCTCAACAAACAGGGGTGTCCTACACGGAGCAGTGGGTTCACCCCTAAAACACATACATGGGGAGGGGTGGCCTGCACAGAGTGGCAGGTGCACTTACTCTTTCCATCTTACTGGGCAGACTAGATGGACCATACTGGTCTTTATCTGCCATTTACTGTGTTACTATGTTTCTACAACCTCCGATAATGAATTCCAAAGTTTGATTACGCATTGAGTGAAACAATATTTTCTCTTATTAATCTTAAATGGGTTACATTGTTGCTTCATTGTGTGTCCTCTAGTCTTTCTACTTTTTGATGGCATAAATAACCGATCTACGTTAACCCGTTCCACTCCATTCATTAATTTATAGACCTCTGTCATATCTCCCCTCGGCCATCTCTTTTCAAAGTTGAAGATCCCTAACCTTTTAAGCCTTTCTTCACAGGGGTATTCTTTCACCCCCTTTACCATTTTGGTGGCTCTTCTCTGTACCTTTTCTAATTTATTTATTTTATTTGTGTGTGTTATATACCACGATTTCAGGGAATCGTAGCACTTTACATTTGGAACAACAGGAACATCAAAACATATAAACAACTTAACAGATGCTGAACAAAATCATTGTAATTCACATAATTTCAAAACAGTATAACCAATTTACAGTTAATGTTGATTAAGGGTAGGTTTTTTAACATGGTCGGATAGAAGTTGTGCTTTTAATTAATTTCGATCATTGACATTTGGGGCTTATGTAGGGTCAATTTCAGGTGGTCCATCATTTTGACCAAAATGTTCGATAAGTAGTGTAGGTTTTTAGATGGGACCAGAACAAGGTTAAATCTGTGATATTTCTGAGTTCTTCGGGTAATAGTTTCCAGAGCATTGGGGATACATATTCATATGCCCTGTTGCTGATATTTTGTTTTGTTTTTCTGAAGTCAGGGTAATGAGCATGTTGGTTTGACCTCTTCTTAGCCGGTTGTTGGGCACAACTTTGATCAATTGTGAAAGGGTAGATGGTGCTAATTTTGTTATGATTTTGAATGTGGTCATTATTAATTTATATTTTATCCAGTTTTGAATAAGAAGCCAGTGTAGTTCGTGGAGAATAGGGGTGAATGTGACTTGTTTATAATTTGGGCAGCCGTATGTTGTGCTATTACCAACGGATGCAGTGAGAGTTTAGGCAGACCATGGAGGAGACTATTACAATGGTCAATTTGCGGAGTTATCACAGCTTGCATAAAGGTTCTAAAATCAGAATGCTGCAGTAAAGGCTTTAGGTGTTGTAGGAGTCTAACTTTGTTAAACATTGCCTTTGCTATGTTTTTAATATGGGTTTTGAATGATAGGTGTCTGTCTAGTGTTATACCTAAGTATTTTACTTCATCTTTAACTTCAAGGTCAAAATCATCAATTGTAATGTTTTTGGTGGGGTGTATTTTTGGTTTCTGGAAATTATCAGAACTTCAGGTTTTTGTAGTTTGGCTCAAAAATCATGGATTGAATATAATCTGCAGTTTCTTTGAAATATGAGGTGATAAGATCAAAGTTAGGCAAGTTAATGTTAAAGGACATGTACAGCATTGTCATCGGCATAGATGGCATAATCAATTGCAAATTTTTTTTTATTATGTGGCAAACAGGTTGAATATAAATATTTAAATTGTAATGCTGAAAGTGTAGAGCCCTGAGGTAAGTTTGTGGGTAAGCATTGGAGAAAGATTGGTCTGTACAGACCTGTTGTGTTCTGTTGAAGAGATAGGATAATGACCACTTTAGGGTAGTATTAGTTAGGCCAATTTGTTTTAGTCTTTGTATTAAATGTGTATGTATTACTGAGTCTAATGCAGCAGCATTATCTAGGAAAATAAGTATGAAGGCTTGATTGTTATCAATCCCCTTTATGATTTTGTGTTAGATTTTAATATCAGGGTCTCGACGCCATGGTAAGGTCTAAACCCATATTGGTTATCAAGCGGTGAGTAGAGGTCTGTGATCTTGGAGTTGCATATATATGTGTTTTTCTATTTTAGCCAAGAAAGGTAGACCGTAGGCGGATGAGCTGTTTTTATCCAGGGTTTTATTTTTTTGTATTCTGCATATGATGGCTTTTTTAAGGTCACTGGGCATGTATCCTTGAGAGAGGGAGAGGTTAACTATCGTCAATAAGATGGGGCCAATTTGTTGTATGTAGTTTTAATCCATTTAACAGGGCAGGGGTCAGTTTTTGATGTGGTGGTGGCCATCTTTGATATGGTACGTTTGAAGGAGTCTAGGTATATTGGATAAAACGTATTCCAGATTTCTATGGGCTGTGTAATATCAGGAATATATGCAGGGAGTGTGTTTGACGTTGAGTTTGACTTTGATGCATAAAAGTCAGCTAAAGTTTGCGGTCTGATGATAGTTGATTCAGTTGATGGGTCTGGGTGAGTTGTGAGAGATTTTACAACTGTGAATAGGTCTTTGGGTTTGTTAATTGATTTCATAAGGAGAGTTGTGTGGTATTCTTTTTTAGCTTGGTTAGTCTGATGATGATATTTTGTGAGTAAGTATAAGTATTTGTCTCTGTTTTTAGTGGGTTTTTTTGGAACACCATGTGCGTTCAAGTTTTCTTAGTTCTCTTTTAATTAGCCTTAACTCATGTGTGTACCATTGTTTAGAAGGATTTTTAGAGGTTTGATGTGAGGTCAATGGCTTGGTTGCCATGTTGGTGATAGAGGTGTTCCATTTGTCAATTAAATTATCGATCTTCTGTGCTCGAGTGTATGGATTGCAAAATCTTGTCTGTGGTGAAGTCTTTATCAAATTGAACATATTTGGAGTAGTATTTAACTTTTTTTTTTGAGTTTGGGAGAGAGGTTGAATGACCTCTAGCGTGAATTCTATGAGATTGTGGTCTGACCATGGGACCGGAATGATAGGGGGGGGGGCGATATTATGTAGGTGGATATATCATGGCATAAATATGAGGTCTAGTATGTTTGCTTTTTTGTGCCTTGGGCTGGTGATTATTTGTAGTCTATTCCGCTATCTCCTTTTTAAGATAAGGAGACCAGAATTGCACACAGTATTCAAGGTGCAGTTGAACCATGGAATATCCTTTGTTTTATTCTCCATTCCTTATGATTCCTAGTATTCTATTTGCTTTCTTTGCTGCCGATGCTCACTAGGTGGAGGCTTTCAACGTATTATCCACGATGACGCCTACATCTTTTTCCTGGGTGGTGGTTTCTGTGGTGGTACCTTGCATCATGTAACCAAAGTTTGGGTTGTTCTTTCCTAGGTGCATAACTTTGCACCTTTCCACATTAAATTTCATCTGCCATTTGGATGCCCAGTCTTCCAATTTATCAAGGTCCTCTTGGGTTTTAACAACTGAATAATTCTCGTCTGCAAATTTGATCACCACTCGTTATTGCCATTTCCAGGTCTTTTAAGAATATGTTAAAAAGCAGTGGGCCCAGCACAGATATCTGGGGTACTCCACTATTTAATTTTCTCCATTGAGAAAATTGGTCATTTAGCCCTACTCTCTGCTTTCTATCTTTTAACCAGTTCCTGATCCATAATACTACACTGCCTCCAATTCCATGACTTTTTAATTTCACCAAGAGCCTCTCATGAGGGACGTTGTCAAAGGCTCTATGAAACTCCAGATACACTATATCAACCTGCTCAGCTTTGTCTGCCTATTTATTCACACCTTCAAAAAATATAACAGATTAGCAAGACAAGACTTCCCTTGGCTAAATCCATGTTTGCTGTCTCCCATTAAACCATGACTATATACACTATCAGTAATTGTTTTCTTATAATGGTTTCTACCATTTTGCCTAGTTCGTATGTCAGACTCGCCGGTCAGTATTCCCAAATCACCCCTGGAACCTTTTTTTTTTTTAATAATTCTTTATCTATAAACCACCAGTGAACAGTAATCGTCAAGGCACTAATCAAACTCCGAGTGGGGTAGACTCTTATCCCCAAATCGGAGAACAATCAAAGGTACAGGTGCATTTAACAGTTTATGCCCACCCCCTATTCCCCTCCGCCCCTCCTCCCCCCCCATAGTCACTTCCATCCCACTTCGTAGGGGTCTCAACTGAAATCGCCACTCTATCTGCCACCCAGTCACCTACATAGGTCTACGACTTTCCACTTGCTGCCCATTGCAAGACTTCATTACGACTACGGGGGCTCAAGTTTTGAATATATGGGTCCCAGAGCATCTGAAACACTGGCCATCTTTGAACATTACCTCGGGCACTCCTACCCTCCATAAGCATCAACTGATGAAAACAGTTCCGCCACTCCCAAAAGGTAGGCGGATGTTCCCTCCAGCTACGCAGAATTGGTCCCTTCCCCACCAGGCAGGCCTTATGCACGAGCAGCCGCTCCCATTTTCCTTTTGGGTGTGCAACCCCTAACTGATCCAGTATGACGAAAGAGGCATCCCAGCCCACCTGCTGCCCCAACAGCCCCCGCATGAAGGAAGAGATCTTTGCCCAATAGGGACGAATGAGGCGACATTCCCACCACATATGCAGTAAAGAACTGGCACGAAATCATCAACAACGCAGCTGCCAACAAACAAGCCACAAAGAAAATCACTCACCCTAAAGCTGAGCAAGCCCCATGGTACAATAAAACACTAAACCTAATGAAAAGAAACTTAAGGAAAGCGGAATGCAAATGGAGAAAAACAAAAACCCCATTAATAAAGATTCATATATCGCTCTCCTCAATGCATATAAAGATGCAATTAACAATGCCAAGAAAAATTATCACTCCTCCATACTCAACAATGCAATAAACAGACCTAGAGAACTATTTTCAATAGCCCAAAGGTTAACAAATAACACCCACAACTCCAGCACTGAAATCACTGAAATTTCCCCACAGAACCTGGCCGACTTACTACATGAACAAAGTCATGTCCCTCCTCCAGTTACCAAAACCTATACACATACCTCAAACCCACTTTAAAGATGAATGGACAGATTTCCAACCTCTTTCCAGCATTGCACTCAAGAACATCATAACAAACATAAATACAACAACCTCACTCCTCGACCCTTGTCCAGTAACATGGATAAAGAGCTCATTCCTTATCGTCACTCCAGTCCAGTCCCTTACTTCTGGGTTGCGCAACCCTTCCAGCAGCTTGGAGGCTGAGCCCAACCTTTTTGGGGATGGAGCGGTATAAATACCACTGGGACCACCCCCTAACTCCAGTATTGCTCAGCCTCCAAGCAGCTGGAGGGTTCCGTAAGCCTAGGGCTTACTGGAGTCCTGCCTTCTCCTATTTAATCTATTTTATTTTAATTATTTAATTTTAATTATTTCTTTATTGCCCTGAGCTCTTGCCTGTACCTTTAATTTTTCCTGCAGTCTGCCTCCTTCTCCCTCCCTCCCCTCCCTCCCTCCCTTCCAGTCCGGGCGGAGACCGGAGGAGACACCGGAGCTGCCTGCTGCAGGGGGACGGAAGATCCTCTTCTTCCTCTGCTGGGGTGATTAGCAGCTTCCCCGAGGAGCAGCCCTGCCTCGCGCCGAAGCCCTGAAGACGGCTGAGCGCTAGAGGCAGAGACGCGAGCGAGTCTCTCTGACGCCCCCCCGGGAGCAGCGGGGTGCGGTGGCGACCCCCGGAGCCGGCAATTGAAGCCTCTCTTCTCTGGAGGGAGGGCTAGCGGCGGCAACAATAGCGGTCGGCGTAGCGGTGCACGATCCCTCTTCGCGACGGTAGAAGCCGGGTCAACAGGGCAGCGAGCAGCAGCGCATCCTCCGTTCCGGACTCCACGTGGCCGCGGCCTAACACGTGTTGAGCCAACGGAGTGGATGCGCGTTTTTTCCCCCGGAGGTTCAACAAACAGCAAGTATTATCATCACCGGCACTTATGCCTTGCCTTTATTTTATTTCTACCTTTATTATATTTAATTTTAGGTTAAATTAATTTATTTTAAATACCTCATTGTGATTCGGTCGTTGTTTCCAATGGCTAGGCCTTTCTTGGCCCCCGATTTTACCGACCTCCCTGGGGGAAGAGAAGGCACAGGAGTTATCTGCAGCAATTTTCCACACTTGAGTGGGTCCTCTGCTTTGCCTTTAATTTTAATTTTGGTTCTGTTTTCGGGTCTTTTTCCCATACCGCCATTTGCTCTGACCTGCCACCAAGCACTGCTCCCTGAGACAACTGGAAAGCATGGCTTCCAAGGCAAAGTGCCCATCCTGTGGCACACGGAGGGGCACCCCCACAGAGACGGGAATCTGCAGGGCGTGTGCGGCAGCGTCTACCTCTGTAGAGCAGGAGATCAGTTTGGCCATGGCCCAAGTACCCCTGGTGCCTGGGGAATCCCTGGAAGCGGAAGGGGGAGCTCAGTTGCCTCCGACTACCAGCACTGAGGTTCTCACACCCCCTGTATCCCGTGCCACGCTGGAGGGAGGGGTCGGAGAGCTCTTCTCCCCAGACTTCGTCCTATTACTCCACCAAGCTTACTGCATGCGCAGGCAGGGGCTCGGGCCAGGGGATACAGGCCTACCTGCAGAAGCCAGTTTAGCCAAACCTAGGAGAGCAAGCGGTCAGGATTCAGGGATACCTCCCAAGCGCACCAGACTAATGAGTGAGGAAATTCTCCCTCCCCCTTCTCAGGGCACCCCAGAGGAGGAGGGTTCCGAGAGGGACCTAGAGGAGGAAGACGAGGAGCTGGAAGAAGGGGAGATCCCGGAGGAAGACCATGCTCGCACTGTTAGAGTGTTTCGCCGAGAAGAGCTCCCGGCCTTAATCAATGAGTCCCTAAAAGCCCTCAACGTGGCCTCTGATTCCCCAACAGAGCACGAGACATTAGAGGATCCCCTGATTCAGGCCATCAGAAGGTCCCAGAAGGTTTTCCCTGTCCACAGAGTGGTACGTCAAATGATTCAAGAGGAATGGGATCAACCGGAATCTGGCCTGAGAGGGATACGAACCATGTCTCGCCTCTACCCTCTCCCGGAGTCGGATAAAGAACTGCTGAAATCCCCCAGGGTGGATGCTGCGGTCTCAGCAGTCACCAAGAAGACCACTATCCCGGTGGAGGGAGCCACGGCCCTAAGGGATGCTCAAGACAGGAAATTGGATACGCTCCTGAAACAGGCCTTTGACATCAGCGCTCTGGCCTTGCAGGCCTCCGTATCAGGGGCTTGGGTGGCTCGGGCCTGTTTAAGGTGGGCACAACAGATCCAGTCAACAGAGGGTTTAACGGACGAAACACAGGCCAGCTCGGCTAAGGTGGAATCCGGAGCAGCCTATTTGGCTGATAGTCAGTATGATCTCATCAGAAGCCTAGCCAAGAACATGGCCTCGGTGGTGGCGGCCAGGCGCTATCTTTGGCTACGGAATTGGGCAGCAGATGCTTCCTCTAAGGCACGCCTGAGCCGACTTCCTTTTAAGGGGAAACTGTTGTTCGGCGAAGATTTAGAAAAGCTAGTGAAGGACCTGGGGGAGTCAAAGGGAGGCAGGCTCCCGGAAGACAGACAAAAGCAGGGGCGCTCCCTACCCCCAGTACGTACCCAGCCTAGGGATCCACGGAGGTTTCGTCCAGCCAGGTCAGCCCCCTTTTCCAAGTCCCGTTTCCCCTCAAGGGGACAAGGTTTCAGAGGGTTTCGGGGAGCCGGCCGAGGATTTGGATCAGCCGCCTCCTCCTCCTTCTCGGGTCCCAGAAAACAATGAGATGTTGGGGGCCCAGGAGGGAAGGCACCCGATAGGAGGCCGCCTGAGGCTCTTCCTTCCCGCCTGGTCCCGAGTCACGTCAGATCAGTGGGTCCTAGAAGTGATCAGGGAGGGCTATGCTCTCGAATTCGCAGAACAAATTCCCCCGGCCTTTGTCCGCTCCCCCTGCGGCTCTTCTCCAAAGAGGGCGGCGGTGGAGGCATCTCTCGCTCACCTACTAGCTCTCGGGGCAGTGATCCCCGTGCCACCAAGCCAGCGCGGATCGGGTCGATACTCAATTTATTTTGTGGTTCCAAAAAAGGAAGACTCCCTACGACCGATCCTGGATCTAAAACAGGTCAATCGCTGCCTCAGGGTACCCCACTTTCGAATGGAGACCCTCCGTTCGGTCATAGCAGCCGTAAGGGAAGGGGAGTTCCTAACGTCCCTCGACCTGACGGAAGCCTACCTGCACATCCCAATCAGGAAGTCCCATCAACAGTTTCTGAGATTCGCGGTACCAGGAGGCCACTTTCAATTCCAGGCCCTCCCATTCGGCCTAGCTACGGCCCCCAGAACTTTCACCAAGGTAATGGTGGTGGTGGCAGCCTTCCTCCGGAAGGAGGGTATATTAGTTCACCCTTACTTGGACGATTGGCTAATCCGGGCGAAATCAGAAGAAGAGAGTCTCTCGGCAACGACCAGAGTAATCCAGGTGTTAGAGGACTTGGGTTGGGTCATCAATCGTACAAAGAGCAGGCTGACTCCCTCCCAGGATCTCGAGTACCTCGGGGCAAGATTCGACACCAAAAGCGGCAGAGTTTTCTTGTCACAAACAAGATCAAGGGATCTAAGGCTCCTGGTCTCACAGTTTCTATCCAGAAGAAGCCCCTCGGCGTGGCATTATCTTCAACTCCTGGGCACAATGGCGGCGGCAATAGAGGTAGTTCCCTGGGCCAGGGCCCACATGCGCCCATTGCAGCGTTCACTGTTGCGTCGGTGGTCTCCCCAGAATCATCCTCTCTCTCGGCAGTTACCGTGCGCTCCGCGGACCAAACAGGCACTCTACTGGTGGAGAAACCCAAGGAACCTGGATCGCGGGATGCCTCTCGAACCCCCTCAGTGGCTACTGTTGACGACGGATGCCAGCCTATCCGGATGGGGAGCACACTGTCAAGATCAGTTCGTCCAGGGTCGCTGGACACCCTTGGAATCGCAATGGCCCATCAACAGACTGGAATTACGGGCCGTCACCCTGGCGCTCAAAGCGCTCGAGTCCTTAGTACAAGGAAAAGCAATTCGCGTCCTCTCCGACAATGTCACCACCGCGGTGGCGTACATCAATCACCAGGGAGGCACCAGCAGTCCCGCTCTCGAGAAGGAGGCGGACACCCTCTTACAGTGGGCGGAAATCCATCTGCAGGCACTATCAGCGCAGCACGTGGCGGGAACGGACAACGTCACGGCCGACTTCCTCAGCAGGTACAAGATAGACCATGGAGAGTGGGAACTGGAACGGGAGACCTTCAACCAAATAGTAGCTCGATGGGGAGTGCCAGTCATGGACCTCATGGCACGGTTCTCGTCAGCCAAGGTGGACAGATTCTTCAGTCGGCGGAGGGAAAGAATGTCCGAGGGCTTGGATGCCCTATCCCAAAAGTGGCCTTCGGAGGGGATTCTCTATGTATTCCCGCCTTGGGCTCTGGTCGGAAAAGTGCTCCAGCGGGTAGAGTCACACCAGGGTTTGGTAATCCTCATAGCTCCGGACTGGCCTCGCCGACCCTGGTATGCGGATCTGGTGAGGATGATCGCCGACCAACCGTGGCGCCTTCCTTGCAAAAGGGACCTTCTAAGTCAAGGCCCGGTTCTGATGCCACACGTGGATCGGTTCTCGCTTACGGCCTGGCTATTGAAAGGGCACGGCTCCTGAAACGAGGTTACTCAGGGGCAGTAGTCTCGACTATGTTGCAGGCCAAGAAGCGTTCGACCTGTCTTTCCTACGTGAGAGTCTGGCGCATCTTCGAATCCTGGTGCGCGGAGCGCCGAAAGAAACCACTCTCGGTCTCGGTGCCGGAGGTCCTGGAATTCCTGCAGGCAGGGTTTGACAAGGGCCTGGCCCACAGTTCCTTAAGGGTCCAGCTTGCGGCTATCGCTTGCTACAGAGGCAAGATCCGAGGCAAACCCCTAGGGACCCACGCGGACGTCGCAAGGTTCCTAAGGGCAGTTAGACGGCTACGGCCACAACGAAGGTCTATCATCCCCCCTTGGGACCTTAACCTAGTACTAAATGCCTTGATTGGGAATCCCTTTGAGCCATTAAAGAATGCCTCCCTAAAGGATCTAACCTTGAAGACAGTTTTTCCTGATCGCCATCTGTTCGGCCAGAAGAATCTCGGAACTACAGGCACTGTCCTCGCAGCCCCCCTTCCTGGCCTTTCTCAAGGACAAAGTGGTTATGCGCACGGTTCCATCCTTCTTGCCCAAAGTCACCTCTCCCTTACACGTGAACCAGACAGTTACCCTCCCGGCCTTCCCTCCGGAGGTGCGGGAAGTTAGAGATGACAAGTTTCGCCTACTAGACATTCGCCGGACCCTGAAGCGATACCTCTCCCGTACAGCGCCCTTCAGGAAATCCGAACGCCTGTTCATTCAGTTCGGGGGTCCGCACAAAGGGGAGGCGGCAGCCAAGGCCTCCATCTCTAGGTGGATCAGGGAGGCAATCGCCTCCGCCTATATCCTGAAGGGGAAACAAGTCCCCGTGGGCCTGCGGGCACACTCTGAGGGCTCAGGCTACCTCCTGGGCGGAGTTCAGCCTAGTTCCCCCGCTGGACATATGTAGGGCGGCAACTTGGTCCTCCCTCCACACCTTCACCAAGCACTACAGATTGGACGTCCAGAGTGCAGCGGACGCTCGGTTTGGCCTTGCGGTTCTTCGTTCCGGTATGCCGGACCCCACCCAGGGTTGAACTGCTCTGGTACTTCCCAGAAGTAAGGGACTGGACTGGAGTGACGATAAGGAAATGGTAATTAGGCCTTACCTGCTAATTGCTGTTCCTGAAGGAACGACAGTCCAGTCCCTGATCCCTCCCGGTTCCGGCCGAATTGAAGATTGTGGTTTAGGCAGAAGGGCAGATTCACCGGAACGAACACAGTCCAGGTGCGGCTAGCCCCGGCAAACCCCCCTCCGCCCGGGCTCATCCCTCTCATCCCTGCCTATGCCATCCAAAAAAAAAAAAAAAAGTTTGAATTTAGTGGTAGACAATATTTGAGTGGTGTAGGCTGTATAGATTGTTCCGAAAATTGGTTATGTCTGCTTTTTCATTCGAATACTGGAGTTAGGGGGTGGTCCCAGTGGTATTTATACCGCTCCATCCCCAAAAAGGTTGGGCTCAGCCTCCAAGCTGCTGGAAGGGTTGCGCAACCCAGAAGTAAGGGACTGGACTGTCGTTCCTTCAGGAACAGCAATTAGCAGGTAAGGCCTAATTACCATTTACCTACCCTCTCTCAATTCATCCTACCCATAATAAATCTATCGCTAAAAAATGGGTACATACCCCCGTCATTAAAACATGCACAGATTCGCCCAATACTAAAAAACCCCACCCTTGACAAAGCATCACCCAAATCCTACAGACCCATATCAAGCATCCCGTTCATGGCTAAATTAATCGAAAAAGTAGTACAAATTCAGACCCAAGAATACATTGATAGTTCAGCCCCTCTTGATGATCAACAGTACGGGTTTCGCCCTCATCACGGAGTGGAGTCGCTACTAACAGTTCTAATCGATACCCTAGTAAGAGGTATTGATAACTCAAAACAGGCATTCCTACTCATATTTATTGACATCTCTGCAGCCTTTGACAGTGTCCACCACTCAACAATGATTAACAAACTAAGACAAATTGGAATAAAATCCACAGTTCTTAACTGGTTCTCATCTTACTTAAGTGACCGAACTCAAACGGTACGAATTGGCAACCTCACTTCAAAAACTTATAACCAGGAACTAGGCCTCCCCCAGGGCTCTGCACTGTCAGCGCTACTATTTAATATCTACTTACAACACATCTGTCAAATATTTAAAAAATTCAATGTCTATTATCACCTTTATGCGGACGACATAATGATGTATGTCCCATTCACAATTCCTAATATTCCCACACTTCTTATTAATACCTGCCTCAATGAAATAACCAATTGGCTAATTGAAAACAACTTATACATAAATCACACTAAAACAGAAGCCCTAATAGTAACCAAAAATACAACATTCATCCCCCCAACACACATCACATTGCAAAATAATGTGATCAAAATAAATACTGAAATACGTTACCTAGGCGTAATACTAGACAAACACCTCAGTATGGACACGCATATAAGGAATATAACAAAAAAAGTTTATTTCAAACTTAAAGTACTAAAGCAACTCCGCCCCCTACTGCACCTACAGGATTTTCAACGTATAATACAAGCGATAATAACCCCCCATTTTGACTTTGCGAACCTAACCCTAATAGGAGTAACAAAACATAACCTTAAAAAACTCCAACTAGCACAAAACGCAGCAGCCAGGACTATAATGAATGCCCCACCATTCCAACATATAACACCTATCTTAAAGTATTTACACTGGCTCCCGATTCAATGCCGAATACAATATAAAACTCTCCTAACCACATACAAAATCCTAAATATTACAGCACCTCCTACATTAAACAACCTCATCAATAAAGAACCCAATCATAATCTCCAAAGGAGAGACCAAATAAACAAACTAAAAACACCAAAGGAATTTATAAAGGCTAAAAAATCAACAAACATGAAAGCATTCTCCCATGCTGCCCCTATAATTTGGAACAACATACCATCGGAACTCAGATCCTTACCCCAAATCATGGAGTTCAGGAAAAAACTCAGAACACATTTATTCTCAACATACTACGGTCCTTTGACGAATTCACCTTTTCAACAAGAAAAAGGATAGTTTCACCAGCTAACCTTATCCATCTCTGAACCGGAACAAGTACCAAAACCCCAAACCGAAGTTTTTGAATCATACATACCTTGTACATAGTTTATAATCATGATCTTTGCACATAGTTACAACTGTTTTTGAATCATACATACCTTGTACATAGTTTATAATCATGTTCTTTGTGCATAGTTACAACTGTTAATTGTAAATTTGATATGAATTTTTGTAGCTTCACATTGTTATATGTAAAAACAGCTTTGCCTTGTTTATGGTTGTTCAATGTAAACCGCAACTGATCATTGGAAGGTGCGGTATATAAAAAATTGCTAATTTAAATTAAATTAAAGGTCGCCAACGGGGCGGAACACCTCGGACAACTCCCATCCGAGGCCAAATGACTTCGGAAGGCCCGTCGTGGCGAGAAGTGCACCCTAGTAAGACATTTGAATTGCACCTCTCTCCAACGCACTCCCTCAGCCAAATCTGCTATCTATCTGAGGCCCCTACGAACAGTGCCTGGGGGACCTCCTGCTCCATCTCCCCCGCCCAGGCCAGCTCTACACTACGATACTCTGGGGGAGGTCTATACTGCGCAAGCCGAGCTTTCAGCAACCGAATTGACGGCGGGGTTCCCCCCCCCCCAGGTCAGAAAATTCTAAAATCTGCGCTGATCGGTCAGTATGAAGCTCCACTGCGGGCAGCGAGGCCACATAATAAGATACCTGCAAATAAGAGAAAAAGTGACCCGGTCTCAAGTCATATTCCCTACTAAGCGACGTAAAGGGCTTACATTTCCCGGAGGGTTCTACCACATGACCGACATTTCGAATTCCTCTCTGCGCCCAGTCTCGAAAGGTCGCTGTATCCGTTCCCGGGGTAAAACATGCATTACCTTGAAGCGGCAGCCAGCTCGAGGCCTTCCAATTTCTGCTCCAATAGACGTTCAACTGCCGCCAAGTTCGCCGCACTGTACCCAACAACACGCTGTCTGTGAGATGGCTTGGAAGCAAGCAGGTCTCCTGATGCAAGAGAGCAAGTAGGGTATTGGGGGCTACATATGCCTCCTCCAGGGCCCTGGGAGTAAACACCTCCGTCCCACCAAGCCAATCCCCCAGGTGCCGAGCCTGGCAAGCCAAAGCATATTGCCCCCAAGTCAGGAAGCCCCATACCCCCCTGCCTCCATCCCCCCACCAGACGTCTGAACGGGATACGTGCTCTCGCCCCCTTCCATAAAAATCCCCGAATCAGCCCTTCAAGCCACAGAAGATCACGCCGTAATAACCAGACCGGAAGAGTCTGCAAACAATAAAGTATCCGGGGTAATACTACCATTTTGATCGCAGCTATTCTCCCCGATAAAGATAATGTTAGAGGCCCCCACGCCTGCAGCTGGACCCGCAGTCTAGTCATCACTCGGTTTAAATTATACCCATAAAGCTGAGCTGGTCGCCGCGTCAATACAATGCCTAGGTATACAAACTGGTTCTCCGCCCATCAAAGAGGGAATTCCCCTTGCCATGTACTCCGCAACTGACCTGACACATCTAAGGCCTCCGATTTGTCCCGGTTAATACAAAGGCCTGCAAACTGCCCAAAAGTATTAAATTCCTGTAACAGAGGCAAGAAGTCTCGGGGTGAAAGCAGGTGCACGAGAAGGTCGTCCGCAAAGGCGGAGAGCTTGAATTCATACGGGCCAATACGCATCCCTCGTATGACTCGGGAGATCTCCACCTTACGTATAAGGGGGTCTAGGGACAAGATAAAAAGAAGGGGGGAGAGAGGACATCCCTGCCTAGTCCCACGTCCAAGCTGAAAAGCCTCTGAGAGCACCCCATTACAATAAATCGCCGCAGTCTGTTCTACATACAGGCTCCCAGCCATCGTACAAAAGGAGGCCCCAAGTCCGTAACGCGGGAGCAGATACTGAAAATATTGCCAGTCTACCCTATCAAAGGCTTTTTCCGCGTCAAAGCTTACTAACAAAGACTGCAATTGTCTACTCTGCACCCATTCTAACGAAGCCAATATCTTTCGCAGATTGCGCACTACATATCGTTGTTTCACGAATCCAACTTGTGACTCATGAACCAACTGGCCGAGAACGCCCGCCAAGCGATCCGCTAATATTTTCGCCAGCAGTTTAAGATCAAAGTTGAGGAGCGAAATCGGCCGATATGAGGCCGCTCGCAAGGGATTCTTCCCTTGTTTCGGAATGAGTATAATATGGGCGTGATTACCGCCCCATTGGAAGAAACCCTGTTCGGCCCTCTGAGTATGGACGGCTACTAGGGTCAGGGACACAAGATCACTGAGGATTTTGTAAAATTCGGCACCCAACCCATCAGACCCAGGTGACTTATAACAGCTTGCCTTGGCAATAACTGATTGCACCTCTTGCAATGTGATCGGCTGATCCAACTGCGCTCTTTGCCCCTCAGTTAGTTGGGGTAAGTCTACGTCCCTCAAATAGTCCACCATCTGCGTGGGGGAACCTGTCTCAGCCGTATATAATTTCTGGAAAAAAGAGCAGAACACGCAAGCAATCACAAAGCTCTCGCTATGGAGGTCTCCCTGGTCATCTCTAAGCGCTGGCACCAATTTCGAACTCCGAGGGCCACGTAAACAGCGAGCCAGCAACTTCCCCGGTTTATCTCCATGACAGTATAATTGATAGCAATAATAAAGTATGGATTTCTTTGCCCGCTGATGCAGAAGCTCATTCAATGCTGTTTGAGTCTCCCACACCTGCCTCTTAAGATCTGCACTCGGGTTACGAGCACACATCCGTCTCAGCTTCATAACTAACTTTTCCAGGCGGATAATGCGTTCCGCTATCATTCTCCGCTTTCTTGCCAAAAACCCGATAATGTCTCCGCAGTACCACTTTCGCTGTTTCCCACACCAATTCCGGGTCATCTTGGGGCCCACTATGATCCAACTCAGACTCCTGCCAGCGCCCTCTGAGAAACTGACGGAACTGAGTATCTGTATAAAGTTCTAAGGGAAAGCGCCACAGATGTGCCTTCGGGGCCGTACTGCCCCAATGCAACTCCAACCAGATTAGTGCATGATCGGAAATCTCGGGACCAATCTGTGCATCCCCGACTGCCTCAAACATGCCCCTGGAAATCAACAAATAATACGCGCGCTAGATCCATGCGCCTGAGACTGGTGTGTATAGTCTTTTTCAGCAGAGTGCAGTAACCTCCAGGGATCAACTAATCCCAGTCTAGCACGCAAACGGAGTAACGCCCGAGCCATCTGAAGTCTCCCCCTAGGCCCCTCACCCTTGGACGTATCCATTTTCACGTCCATGACGCCATTAAAATCGCCTCCGAGAATCAGTGGGAGCTCTGGCAATTACTCGATTTTAGAGGCTAACCGGATATATAAGTCAAGATCTAACACATTGGGGCTATAGATGTTCCCAAGAATAACGGGCTTCCCCTCCAAGACTCCCTGTAACAATATGAATCTCCCAGATGGGTCACTGATATCCCGTTTTACATCAAAACGTATGCGCTTATGAATCAAGACTGCCACTCCACCCTTCTTTCCATTGGCCGGGGAGCCCCATACCTGCCACACCCAGTCTCTACAAAGTTTACTGTGCTCCTCGGCAGTCTGGTGAGTTTCTTGGAGCAAAGCTATATCGGCTTTTTGCCGAGCTAAAGCCTGCAGTATTTTAAACCGCTTAATGGGGCTGCCCAAACCGCAAACATTCCAGGAAATTATCTTCAGGACGGTATGGTAGTAGTTGGGCAATTCCGCATGCAGACGACATCATGATATACACCCCGATATCAATCGACAACCCGGACTTCTCTAAGATAACAGACTGCCTTACCCAGATGACGATTTGGTGTCAAAACAACAACCTCGCAATAAACTACAACAAGACCGAAGCTTTAATCATCACCCGGAACCAAAGCTTCATACACCCACCAAATATAAAGATACAAAGCACCACAATACCAATAAGGTCAGAAGTGAGATACCTCGGAGTTACTCTGGACAATCAACTCAATCTCAAGCCACACATAGACAAAACAATCCAGAAGGCCTACTACAAGATGCGAATCATCAGGAGACTGAAACCACTCCTCGCCCCAGATCACTTCCGAACCGTTTGTCAGCCCTGATAACCCCACTACTGGACTTCTGCAATCCAATATACCTTGGACTACCGAAACAAGCCCTCAATCCACTCCAACTGGCACAAAACACCGCAGCACGAATCATATCCGGAACCGCAAGACATGAGCACATCACACCCACCTTAAAGGACTTACACTGGCTCCCAATCGGTGCACGCATCAGATACAAAACTATCATAAACCTATTTAAGATAAAACAGCACACATCAGCCAACAGCCTGCACACCCTCATACAACCAGACACCAGCACTCGTCGTAGAAGAAAACAAACACACAACCGAGTCAGCACCCCAAGTGAATACAAAAACACACGCAAAGACACAATGGACAGAGCACTCTCCATGGCTGCTCCAACAATATGGAACAAACTACCAGACGTTTTGAGGGCAACCACAGACCTCAAAGACTTTAGAAAACAGTTGAAAACCATGCTGTTCATAGAACACTATGGACACATCACATAACCCCAGAGAATGTATAACAGCATATGACCCCGCCTAAACAATGTATGTATGGAAAATGTATTTAGAACCACTGTATATAGCCCACTTTGTACATAGCTCATACCAATCTAGCACACAATACAACACTCACCCAACTAAAATTCACCCTCACTGCATGTATAACACACTCACCTTACCCGATTGTTTGCTGTGATACCACCTTGATTATTAAGATAAGGCGGTTTAGAAATACTGTTAAATAAATAAATAAAAAAATCGTAATAACCAGTGTCACGGAGGGGGCCCTCCCAGCCTGGAGCTCCCTCCCAACCTCACTTAAGTGGCTCAGCCCATGTAGCTGACCCCTAACGCAGGTGTGACTATACCCCCCCATCCCACCCTCCCCCCACCCGCCCCAGCCCCCCCATTCCCCATCTCTAACTGTCTCTCTATCCTCTACCCTCCCTCTACTGGGTAGATTAAATACCTCCATCAACGTCTACTAAATGCGTGCGGCCTCCTCCAGCCCTTCCCCTCATAACTCACTCCACCCGAGAGCTCAAACCACAATTTTTTAAAACATTACCCCATATAAATGCACAGGTCTTAACATCTCATGCAGTATTTAAACGGAAACAGATAACCACATCAAAAAACATTACATAATAAAAGAAGGAACCTGCACCGGTGTGGACTCCACCCCCGCCTCCATCCAGGACTTTAGAGACCAGCAGACCACAGTTTAGATGCCCGCCAAGTCTCCCTTCAGGAGCGGAACCAAGAGACCAAGGAAGCTAAGTCCCTCACCCCCCATCCCCCTGGTGGTCCCCCCCTTCAAATCCACAATGCCTCCAGATCCCAACATCACCGGCAGAGTGCCGAGTTAACTAAACAACTAAATATGACGACCGGGCCGTCACGACTCCCATAGGGGCTTAATTGCCGTCCGTCCCGTCCCCCTCCCCCGGCACCCCCCAAGGGCCGGTCCGCCCCCATTCCCAGCACTCAAAAAGAAACTATCCTAAGGAAGGGTAATCCTGAGGGACTCAACTAATAAAGAGCGCTAGCCTTTAATTACCAAGGCTGAAATCTTCCCATCCCTGGGTCCCCGGGCCTCTTTGCTGCAGTAAGGGAGAGGGGGAACAATCTACACCCGCGGCCCAGAGCTGCCCATTCCCATGCCCACCTCCCCCCAAACAACACCATACCAAACAAAACAAGGCCCCAGTTAGTTCCATATACCCCTCAGCCATACTGTCCCAATGTCAAAGGTATGTTGGGGCTACAGGCCAAAGGAAACACTCCGTACAATTAGACACAACGGTGCCCTTCCCTGCAGCTGGTCACAGTCCCAGAGTTACTCGGGAGGAGGTCACAAAGTCCAGCGGTAGCTCTTACTTCCGGGGGGGGGGGCCTCCAGGCCACAAGGGCCACCTCTGACTCGAAACTGGCTCCCGTCACTGCCACTCCTCAAAGTAAATTTTAAGACACTATTAGTCCCGGAGCTGCCCTATGGGCTAGATGGGGGCAGATTCTCTCCCTTCACAATTGTCTCAATGTACGAGCCCGCATCCGCCGCGGAATCAAATGTCCGGTGGGTCCCATCGTGAAGGACGTGTAGCCGGGCGGGGTATTGTACTGAAAATTTAATTTTGGCAGCAATCAGTTTTTCACATAGTGGAGCATAAGCTCTATGCCGCTGGCTCAAGGCGGTGAAATAGTCCTGAGCAATTCTAATTTTCAAGTTATCATGCCCTAGGTCTCTCCTCTGCCGCGCAGCTCTCAAGATAGCCTCTTTTTGCGGAAAGTGCAAACATTTTGTTAGACGACTCACGGCCGGTGGTCTCGAGGTTGTTTGATTCCCACACGATGTGCACGTTCAATAACTAGTTTACCGCCATCCTCTATGCCCTCGAGCAGCTGAGGAAGCAGGGTCTCCAAATAGTGCTTCAGATCTTTATCAGCCACCGAATCCAGGATGCCCATCAGTCACAGGTTATTGCGCCGTGATCGGTTTTTTAGATCATCGATTTTCGTTGCTTGTGAGAGCACGTGGGATTTTAGGGCCGTCACCTCCTCTGTTAGCGTTCCTAGGGAGTCCTCCGCACGCCCAATGCGATCTTCAGCCTTCTGAAGTCTACTTCCCAAGGCTCCCACCGAACTCTGCAAGGTGTCCATCTTGTCATGTAGAGCAGTAAATTGTGCAGAGTGCCTCTACTACCGCAGTAGAGACAACCTCCAGGAAGGCCGGAGCCCTGGAACCCTTTTTAAATATTGGCATTACATTGGCCATTCTCCACTCTTCAGGTATTACAGATATTTTTAATAATAGTTCACAGATTACTAATAGGTCTGCAGTCTCATATTTTGGTTCTTTCAATACCCTCGGATGTACTGTATACTATCCGGTCCAGTCTAACTGCACCAGTCCACATACTTTGCTATCTGCTGGAAACAGATAATACTGCCCTCTTGATGCTGCACCAGAGGATATGGCAAGTGCTGTTACGAAGTTGATGAAGTCTGCCTCAGCCTACTGGGTGGGAAGCATAACCCACTCATCTGGACTGGTCTGTACAGCAGATCTTATGGAACCTTTTGAACTTGTAGATAAATTACAATGTTTCTGTTTTGCCAAAAGCATATTACTTAAGATTGTTATTGGATTTTGTCCTTCTATTAATGGGAGTGTATGTAAATCATTCAAACTTCGTTACTTTGAAGATTTAAAGCATTTGTAGATCTTTCAGATTATAGGACTGTGCTGCCGAGTTAGTTTTGTCACCTATAGACCATCCTGACTCGATATTTGCCTGCCTACCATGGACTCTTAAGCAACTTCAAATTGTTCGAAACTACACATCTGGGCTTTTTACAGGAATCAAGTATATGAACAACTTCCCTGTCCTGCAAATTCTTCATTGGCTTTCAACAGAGTGGCAAACTTGTTTAACCCCTCCCTCCACACATAATTATAATTATGTTTAAGACAATTAAACAAAGGATATTTTTTCCTTCTGCAATTCTGATTTCTCAAATATTCTCCTATCTTGAGATACCAAAAACCAAGGATTTTTAACATTTTCAGTGACGATAGGAATACGTGGGAGAAGAGTTTGATAGTAGCAGTTTATCTAACTTGGGTCTAGCTGTATGGAATCTGTTGCCACTCAAGGTTATGTTAACAGGTTTGCTTGATGTACAGTTAAAAGCTTTCACTTTCTTTTTGAAATTAAGCTTCTATAGGGCAAATGTAGTTTTACTCAGCGGTCCAATTTTATAATGTATTGGTCATCTTGTGGTTTGTTTAGTACTTTGATTTGTTTTCTGTTTAGAACTTAACATTTATTTATTAAATCATTATATACTGCTATGCATTTTTAGTAATTTTGTGCTAAGCCAGGAACTACTTGCAACAGATTATGGTACTTTTTTGAAGATCAAAAAAATTATGGTTTGTTATGCCATCTGATCTTACACCTACTCTTTGGCACACGTGGGATTTTTTTTTAAGCATTTAGTTTGGCAAGCACTTTACAGGAAGGATTAATAGGGTTATCTGCTTAATCTCTCCCCACTAGTATTTGCCCCTCCAAACTGAAATGAGTTCAGGATAGCATTCTCTGTAGATAATTATCAGCAGCTCCACATTTAAGTTTGCAATGTGGGTCACATTTACTTGTAAGTTGCCAGGTTTCTTCCATTGATTATTCCCATGGATAAATTTGTAAAATGGCACCCCCACTCCACTTGGATGTCAGTCTCTGTGCATTCCTGCCCTTCCTTTTATGTATTTTAGCAACAGCTATATGTTTAGCTGAGCAATTTCTAAAATACCATCAGAATTGAATACATATCGATCTTGACATCTCGATTGTGATGTCCACATTCTATCTAAAATGTGCCTATATAAACTCTCTAAATTTTTAAATATTTCTCAAACATTATCCTGAAATAGTCTTTTGGCACAGTTTTAACGTGCAGTGTCATGTTAGCATGCAACATAAAATGGGTCTTGTGATACATAACTTGTGTTGAAGTATGGTAGCACATATTACATCAGGCTGTTTTGAGAGTGGATATTTGTTATGAAACCATTCAACTGTGACCTTAAACATCTTATACATGCAAGGTAGTTCATTCTAGAAAAAGAATGGCATTGGAGTTTCGAATAGTTAATTTAAATGGGCATCTTATACAAAAGCTTTTTATATAATGGGCACATTTCATATGATTGCTTCCAGAGCTCTCTGCTGATGAATTTGAATGACTTTCCCTGCAATATTTCCTATGGTTGCAGTTTTCTCTTCAGAGATCTTTTGTTTTTGTGTTTTTTTAATTTTAGGGTGCTGATAAAACTGTAAAAGGTCCAGACGGACTCATCGCCTTAGAAGCTACCGACAATCAGGCTATCAAGGCTCTCCTTAAGTGATGAACAAATGAATTCATGTATCTTACTGTACTGTATGATGCTCCTGTGGTCACATTCTGCTGCCTGTCTGTTTCTATCATTTTGTATCTACTAGTTTCTCCAGCCCAACTCTAGAGGAAGGAGTAGAATCACAATCAATCCAAGTAAACCTAATTGATAACTTATTTGAAGTAGAGAGCTGCTTTGTTTTTCATTGAGTGAAAACCTTTGTATAGTGTGGTCTCTGTTTAGAGCTGGGAATAATTTTTGAGTGTCTGCTATAATTCAGAGATTCTTACTCAAGGGAAAGAATGAAAATACAGAGCATAGGGAGGTCAATATCTAATTTCATGCCTAGAACTTGATGGAGCTTCTGTTTCTCTGCTATTGAAGTGGACCTCTCCTCCCTTTTCCATGGTCATAAGCAATGATGCACAATATCTTGGATTCTTTCATGGCCAAAACCTCACCTGGATTTTAAACATTGTTACTGATCAACCACTCTGACATTGTCTTTACCAAAAATGACAAAATATCCTCCTTGATTAGTTTTTACATTAGTTATATATATTTTGGGCTTAATTCCTAGACTTCAGCACATTGTTTTATGCATGAAGTTCATTGTCCACTGAAGTGTTAGACTGCATATATGCTGTACGATCAAAGACACTTTTCAAAATCTTCATGCAAAATTGTTTCCCACCTGATCTTCATAAAGGAAGAATTCTCTAGGACCTTCAGGTTGTTGTTGCTTTTTTTTTTCTTTTTTATCATCAAGATCCTTATTAACTAAGCATTATTCCTATAAAAACAAAATGGGGGAAATCTTAAGTAAATAGGCAATTTAGGTTTTGTGCACATTAAAGGAAGGACTGTAGCTTCCAAGGGCTGTGTTCAGTGTTTATTTTGAGCCCGAATCAAAGCAATACTTTGAAAGTTTATGGATCTCTTGTAGTACCAAGCTCTGCCATACAAGAAAATTGTTAAATTCCTGAGTCCGACTTCTTTCCTTTAGGATGACCAGGGTTGGGGATGCTGCAGATAGCATTTACAGTACCAAAGCACAGTGGTGGCAAACAGTAGTCAGATTTATGGGTGTGCATACATACCAGGTTTTAGAAGGAGCAAGAACTGTTCGGGGAATTGTTTGATTACTTCCCCATCAAATGATAACAAATGGAGATAACACTGATTAGTTTTGAATGAAAACCCAGTAGTCCAGTAAAAGCCAATTCTCAGTGAACTAAAAAATCCAAAGAAGCAGGAGAAGCAAAAGCAGTACTCCATTTCCTTTCAGACATGAGTTTAATTAACAGCCCTACTAAACCCAGTTAGCGTAAGGCGTGCTATCTTTATCTACAAATGAAATCTAGATCATTTGCTTGACAGATCATTTATCATTTTGTCACTAATATATCTGTTTCCAGCCACACAGATAACCAAATAAAGTATTCCCCCACCGAGGGGGACATTGAGAGATTACACAATTAAAAACTGTCTCTCTTCATTAATGTTGCTCAGTGTTATGATTTTATCACTTTCAGTCCAGGTTTAACGTAAAATAGTTTGATCTGTAGTCTTATTCCACTTAATTTCTTTACAGCTTCGGCCATGCCCCTTTCTTTTGTCAAATGACTTGCTATAGAACCCAACCTCTATCAGCAAGTATTCCCCTTGCAGATAAACTAACTTTATGGGAGGCATACAACAAATGCAGCAGCATTTCTAATGAAGCTGCTATGACTGTCTTGTAGACTCAAATAGCAGTGGATGGTTTCGGCTTCTGTGTTTTATCTAAGCATCTTCAACAAATATCAGTATTGGAACCCTGAGCAATGCTTTGAATTGCCATCAAAATCCACATTTTTAAGTAATGCATGGGGAGAGTAATTTCTTAACTAAATAACAATTTAACCAAGTAAAATGATTTGGCTGAAAATGGCCACCCTCTGCTTGGCTGAAACTATGTGTGGGCTTCCATATCATGCACACTTCTAGCCAGGTTAAAAAGGAGGAGTTCTTTTGGCAGTTTAGGTCAGGGGAATAAATAGTTTATGTACTTGGCATTTTAGAAAGTTTATAAATAGCAGATGTTTTGTGCGTGGGAATGTCTAGCATGTCTGCTTTGCGTTTTCTAACTTTCAAAGGATTAAATCGCAGTCAAGTTTCAAAGGGATGCATATAGGCTAAAAGCATCCATGGAAATTGCAGACCACACAGACTATTAATAACTGTTCCCTATATCTGCAGCTCCTTTAGCTATGTATGTATGCAGGCACACATGCACACAAACATTCCTACATATATAATAGACTTTAAAATAAAATGTTAACATAAGATTCTGCTACAGGTGGAGAATTCTCTCATCCACTAGAAATGTGGTCACCCACCTTAATGCATTCTGATTTAAGCAAACTATTTTTAAAATATTTTCTTAAAACACAAGATGAAACCTTTATGGAAAGTCTTAATATTGCGCATGGAAATTGATGTAATTAAAGTTTTTCATGGTTTGTGATTTTCCACTAGTAGCAAGTCTTAAGCTGATTCCTTTCCTCTTTCAGCCAGATATTTTATATCCCAGTTGATTTTTTTTTACATCATTGCTCTTTGGTTGTCAAAAGAGCATGCATTAGTGTCTGCTATTACTGTCCAAACAGAAAAGGTTACATTGTGAATTTTATTTATACTGCTTTTTTTTTATGCCGCTTTGAGTTTGAGGTTTAGCAGATAAATCCACATCAATTTTTTGTTTGTTGCCTGTTAATGAACATGTCTCCAATCTAGAATGCCTTGTTAAGTGTAACAAGTAATGATCAGACATATATTATATAGTATCACTTGGGAGATACATAATATGCAGAAATATAGCTGACTTCACCTGTAAGTCAATATTTGTGTTTGCCTGGTTGGATTAAATTTGAGCTTTTTCTGTGCCCACCTTGATTTGTTTCCGCATTTCTAGAAAATCGTTTACCATGTGCTTTCAAGTGTGTGTTTTTTTTCTAATCCTGTATCTTAAGTTTGAGGAAAAATGTGATATACCATGTCTAATCAGTGCTATAATACAATATTAGCAAAGTTAAAGTCCATCTGTGAATTTAAGGCAGTCTTGTTTTGTTTTTCATTTGCTTTTATAAAAACAAACTAGTGTTTAACAAAAAAAAAATTACATTTTGTATTTTCTGCATGAAAGACCTTGATTAGTAACATATGTTGGGTAGCTAGACAGTTACATATTTTTCTAGTCTTCTGCTGCTTCAGTTTCTAAACCATTAACATGTATTCTATCTTAAGACATATTGCCACATTTATGCTATCTTCTGTGATAGTTGATTACTTTTTCGTTTTACTTTTTATCATCACGGGAGACTTATCTCCAGGAGCAAGCAGGAAGTCAGTCTTCACATATGGGTGATGTCAACACAGATGGAGCCTTGTGCAGCAACACTCCCCAGCATCCAATAGGAAAGCCCTTGGGAGCATTCTCCATGACCTCTGTGGTTGCCTTCCTGCCTTAGCTCCTAGTCTCCTTGATTGTCTCTCTTTTTCACGGAGCCATTGGGACCTCGTTCCTGTCAGCCGCATCTGTATTTTTTTTATGGTACCATCGAGTACTTCTTTCTTTTTGCCTTCCCATTGCTGACTCGACTCATGGTTGATTCCGCTCCATTTCTGTTTAATTTTACTTTATTATGTTTTATAGAGTTTTTTTCACTTTTTTTATTAAGTCCTTCGGCCTACCCCTTCATTGTGAAACAATTTGACATTACCTCAGTTCTTTTCCCAGAAACGGAAAAGCCCCAGAATGGCTTAAAAAAAAAAAAATGTTCAAAGTGTTCAAGTACCATTTCTATCACTGACAAGCATAGCTGGTGCCTCAAGTGTTTAGGCCCAGACTATGATGTAGATTCCTGTCCCTCCTGTCGCCAAATGACTGCCAGATGTAGGAAGAACTGGGATAAACAGAAGGCTAAGCTGTTTCCAACAGGGTCGGCTCCTTCGGTGCACTCCTCGGGGGCATCAACTCGTCTAAGTCCGCCCATACCTCTAGATCGCCACTTAGTCAAAAGGACAAGCATCGAGCTGAGTCTCCAGTGCAGAAGAAGACATTGATGTCGATATCATCAATCTCGAGGTCAGCATCTGACACAGAGCATCAGCATTATCACTGATGCTCCTCTCACTCCGATGCAGACCATCCAGCGAAGCAGCTCCGTCAGGAGGCCTCACCCTGCAAAGGGGCTCAGGGATGCCCTCGAGGTTCAATCCTTGGTGGAGCCTCCGATACTGGCATCAGGAGTTGTGGCCTTAACGTCGTAACACCCTTCCTCCGAGCACTGGAGGTATAGAGACCCTCATAGAGATTACTTTGATTTCCTTCCGGACTCTGATTCTGAATCCATCGATTCCGATACCAACAAGGATGTGTCATCAGATCCATTGCCTTCTTATGAGCGTTGAAGGTCTCTGGCAGAGAACTTGTCTTTTCAAGATTTTATTAGACATGGCAGCTGCCCTGGATGTATCTGTAGCTATGGAGACAGAACCCAAGACAGAGGAGCTGCACATTCTACAGTATCCATCGGCACCAAAGGAGAATGCAACCCCTCCCGGTGCATAACTAGGCAAGCCCTCGCAACAGGTGTCCCCTACAATGTAAACACCAAACGTTATCCTTTCTCAGTACACCTCATATGTATATAGTGTACCCTTTTTTCCAAGTTGCATTTCCTGATTAATGTAATGACCAGACATATTTAAGTTGTCGGATGTTTCTGTTCCATGTGAACCGCGCTGATTGCAAATAGTGCGGTATATAAGAAATATTTATTTATTTTATTTATAACATCTTGAGAAATTTGATGGCTAGAATGTGGAAATCTATGTCAATTCCTGCAGTCTCCAAGAGGCTTGATACTCTTTACAGAGTCCTTCCTTCTCCAGGGTTTCAAAAACCTCAACTCCCTCACCACTCTATGGTAGTGGAGTCTGCCATGAGAAGGATCAAAAGCCAAAAGAACCACTCATCGGTTCCTCCTGGAAGAGAGGCCAGGACCCTCGATACGTTTGGCAGAAAGGCTTTTCAGGCAACTGCTAGCCTCCAGAATAGATTCCTACATGCTATATATGGGCATGTTCCTCAGGGATGTCTCAAGGGATTTGGCAGAATTTACCACCTTACTGTCCCGACAGATGGGCAGCTCATCAGGCTTTAGTCATAAATGTCCAAAACACTTCACAATTTCTAACAGCAACCTTTGAAGCCTTTTGAGGCCAACAGCAGGGCTGCTGCAGCCTGCATTGGAGCTAGAAGAACATCAGGCTTCAGGCATCTGATCTGAAACAATGGATCCAAGATAGGTTAATGAACATTCTATGCAAGAGAGAATCTTTTTGGCCAGAAATGGAGGGATGAGCAGGTGAGAGAGCCTCTTAATGGTGAGATCATCCGGTTTTTTTTCTAGAAAGACTGCAGATCTATCTAAAAATACTGTCACCAAAAAACCTTTCTTCCAAAAGAAGAAACGTTACCATCCACCCTATCACTCCTATTCCTCCTACTCTGCTGCACAACAGGCAGCAGGGCCAAAAACACCCCAGGAACCCAAGGTTACCAAACCATAGCCTGCTCCTACTACTCAACCAACTCAGTTTTTGACTCCTTCCTAAGGAGCATGGCCAATTCTCCCATGGCTTCTCCACCTGCTTCCACGATCCAAGGGAGACTAATCCACTTCGTACACTGCTGGAGAAACATCACCTCAGAACCCTGAACATTACATCTAGTAGGCCAGAGTCTGCAGATGAAATTCAGAGATTTCCTCCCACTCATTTTGTAGGCCAACCCTCCTTAGATCACCATCAAACCATCTTGTTACAACAGGAGATCCACTCTCTACTAATGCAGAGGACAATAGAAGAAAAGCCTCTTTCTCAACAAGGCCTCTGCTGCTACTTCTGATACATTTTTATCCCAAAGAAGATTGGAGGCCACAGGCCTATACCAGATCTGCGAAACCTCAGATTCCTTGCCAAGGAAAAATTCAAGATGATTTCTCTAGATACCCTTCTTCCTTACCTCCAACCAAATGATTGGCTTTGCTCCTTAGACCTAAAGGATGCTTATACTCGCATACTCATCCACCTAGATTACAAAAATTTCCTCAGATTTGTATTTTGGAACAATCATTACCAATATCGAGTCCTTCCTTTCAGTTTGGCTTAGGCACCCAGAGTTTTCACAAAGTGCCTAGCTGTGGTGGCAGCCTATCTTCGAACTTTGGGGATCTTTCTGTTCCCCTACTTAGACAATTGGTTGCTAAGGGCAGATACCATTATGGCAGTTACTACTGCCCTCAGACTATCCACATCCTACAGGAGTTAATTTATGACAAAACCTATCAAAAACGCACGTCACTCCAACTCAAAACCTAGAGTTCATAGGAGCTCGACTAGACACGATCCAAGCTCGAGCATTTCTGCCAGACAGATGTGCCAACTAATGTCCTTGGCATCACAGATCCAACAACAGGAGTCAATAATGGCCAGAACATTTCTACATCTCCTAGGCCACATGGCCTCCACAGTCCATGTGGAGGCCATGTGGCCTAGTGGCTGGGGCAAGGTACTTCAGGCCAGAAGGTCAGGGGTTCAAATCCCACTAGAGGACAGCAACCTTGGGCCGGAAGGACTGGGGTTTCTAGTCCCACAGGTGCTCCTTGTGGTCTTGGGCAAGCCACTTACACAGAGAACATGGGCAATGGAGGGTTATGTGTCTCGTGTTAAATGTATCCCCCAATTGTGCTGTGACCACTTTGATTGAAGGATAAGGTGGTATACAAAACTGTCTAAATAAATAAAATAAATGTCATTCCATATGCTCATCTCATCTCAACATACCTCTTGTTAACAATCTGTATATAGTTTACCTGTTTCACCTTATTTTATATTCCCTGTTTATTGTAAGTACAGTGTAGACCTTCTACATTGCACAATTTTTGTTGCATGTGAACCGCACTGAAGATGAATAGCGCGGTATAGAAAAAACTCTAAATAAATAAAATAAATAAACATGAGAATAGCACAATGGACTCTCTCACAGCAATGGAAGCAGTCCACAGACCACCTCTGACTCCATCACCATCATCCCTCAGATGAGGCCGGCCCTGCAGTGGTGGAGCAAACCGCACAACCTCCTCGTTTTGAACGGGTCTGTACCACAGTGTACCCTGATGACCGATGCATCAAAGTTAGGTTGGGGGGGCTCATCTAAACGGTTTTATGACCCAAAGCTTATGGACTTCACAAGAGAATCTCCTACACATCAATTTCCTCTAACTCAAAGCAATCTTCAGTGCCATCTGTGTTTTCTCTGCCCATCTCAGGGACCTCTGTCCTCATTTAGATGGACAACCAGGTGACCATGTTTTATGTAAACAGGGAGGAACTGGCGCTCTCCCATAATGCACAGAGGCCATCTGCTTGTGGAATTGAGCAATCTCTCAGGAGATTCACCTTCATGTAATGTACCTTTTATGAACAGAGAATTTCTTAGCCAACAGACTGAGTCGCATCCTCTATCCACACGAGTGGAGGCTGGGACCTCAAGTAGCTCAACACTTATTCCAACTTTGGGGGATGCCAATAATTGACCTCTTTGCTTTTCCTGTCAACGCTTACCTCAGTTTTGCTCTAGGATCCCTTCCCCTCACAGTGAGAGCTTGGATGCATGTCTCCTTCATTGGGGACAGCATCTTCTCTATGCTTTCCCTCCTCTCCTCCTCATAGCAAAGATACTATTCAAACTACGAGCCGACAGGTCGATGATAAAGGTGGCGACAAAAGTTTCTTCAGGTATATTCGGGAAAGGAAGACGATCAGAGTTGGAATAGCAGGACTCAGAAGTGCTGGGAAAGGACTCGTGGAAAGTGACACTGAAAAAGCAAAATTGCTAAACAAATACTTCTGCTCTGTTTTTACTAAAGAAGATCCTGGAGATGGACCAGCTGTGACTCCCAAATATAAAAATAGCAATGAAGTAGATACCACACCATTCACAGAAGATGAGGTGTTTGTCCACTTTCAGTTTAGCAAGTTGTTCTAAGCCATGGGACTGGATGGGATACATCCCAGGATACTGAAAGAGCTCAGAGAGGTTCTTGCAGGACCGTTAAAGGATGTCTTCAACAGATCCTTGGAAACAGGAGTGGTTCCTGAGGACTGGAGAATGGCTAATGTTGTACCTCTACACAAAAGTGGTGACATGGAAGAAGTGTCAAACTACAGGCCCGTGAGCCTTACCTCGGTGGCGGGAAAAGTAATGGAGGCGCTCCTGAAAGAGCGAATAGTGAACTTTCTCAAAACCAACAGGTTGCAAGATCCGAGGCAACATGGTTTTACCAAAGGACGGTCTTGCCAAACAAATCTGATTGAGTTCTTTGATTGGGTGACCAAGGAACTAGATCTGGGGCATGCAATGGATGTCTATCTGGATTTCAGCAAAGCCTTTGATACTGTTCCTCATAGGAGGCTTGTCAATAAACTCAGTAGCTTGGGGATGGGTCCCAAGATAGAAAACTGGATTAGAAATTGGTTGACTGACAGACAACAGAAGGTGATGGTACATGGAGCTCACTCGGATGAGAGGAAGGTGATTAGCGGGGTGCCTCAGGGTTCGGTCCTGGGCCCGGCACTGTTCAATATATTTGTGAGTGATATTGCTGAAGGACTGAATGGAAAAGTCTGTCTTTTTGCAGATGACACAAAAATTTGCAACAGAGTGGACTCCCCTGAGGGAGTGGTTAACATGAGGAAAGATCTACAAAAGCTGGAAGACTGGTCTAATGCTTGGCAACTACGATTTAATGTGAAAAAGTGCAGTGTCATGCACTTGGGTAGCAGAAATCCAAGGGAAAAGTACACGATAGGGGGTGAGAAGTTGGTAAGCACGGTTCAGGAGAAAGACCTTGGTGTGATTATTTCTGATGATCTCAAGGTGGCAAAACAGTGCGACAAGGTGGTGGCAAAAGCCAGGAGGATGTTGGGCTGCATACAAAGAGGGATTACCTGCAGAAAGGAAGAGGTACTTATGCCACTGTACAAGTTACTGGTGAGGCCTCACTTGGAATACTGTGCTCAGTTTTGGAGACCATATCTTGCAAAAGATGTAAAAGACTGGAAACTGTTCATAGAAAGGCGACCAAAATGATTTGGAGCCTGCGTCAGAAACCTTATGAGAAGAGACTTGAAGACCTAAATATGTACACTTTGGAGGAGAGGAGGGACAGGGGAGATGTGATTCAGACCTTTAAATACTTAAAGAGAAATGATGAACAAACAAACCTCTTCCAAAGACGGGGAAGCTGTAAAACTAGAGGGCATAACATGAAGCTGCAAGGTGGGAAATTGAAAGGCAATGTCAGGAAATATTTCTTCACTGAAAGGGTGGTGGATGCTTGGAATGCCTTCCCGATGGAAGTGGTGGGGGCAAACACGGTGATGGAATTCAAAACGGCATGGGACAAACACAGTGGATCCCTCTACAGCAGGGGTCACCAACCTGCGGCCCGCGGGCCGCATGCGGCCCACGAGGTCCCTTCGTGCGGCCCGTGAGGCTCTACCCCGGTTAACATTACGTGCGGCCCACCAAGGATCGTGCGCTGTGTGTCATCTGTCAGAAGACCGTTGGCGTTCTGAAGGACTACAATGTGAAGCGCCACTTCGAGTCCATCCACCCAGAGTACGCCAAGATGGATGCAGTCAAGAAGAAGCAGGAGTTTACCCGCGTGTCGTCTGCGCTCCAACGCCAGTCCGCTCTCTTTGTGAAGAGCGTGACAGGCGGGGAGAAGGGGGGTGCGGCCCGCGAGGCTCCCGGTAGTCGGCTGTGCGGCCCGCGGCCCTCTGGAGGTTGGTGACCTCTGCTCTACAGCAACAGGACAAAAGCAAAATAAACAGTACCATCTAACTTCTGAACTATCTAGCTTCTCAAGAAATAGGGGTGTCCTACATGGAGTGGTGGGTTCACCCCTAAACAAAAATATGGGATGGGGTGGCCTGCACAGAGCGACAGGTGCACCTACTCTTGCCATCTTGCTGGGCAGACTAGATGGACCATGCTGGTCTTTATCTGCCGTCACTTACTATGTTACTATGATGATCCTCATTGCCCCTTACTGGCCCAGACAATACTGGTTTTCCCTACTACTTTGACTTGTTCGGAAACCTCCCTTCAACCTCGATTACTCTCCCAACCTTCTCTATCAAGAACAGGGGACCCTCCTGCACCCCATACTCAAGACACTTCGCTTGACTGCCTGGCTGCTGAGCAGGTGGTCCTCTCACACCTAGGACTCCAAGAGGAGATTTTACTAATTCTGCTATCTTCCAAAAAAGATTCCACCAAATGCTGTTACGCTTTCAAGTGGTGCAGATTTTCCATTTGGTGTTCACAGAAAACACTAGATCCTTATACATGCTCAGTTCTATATCTTCTATACCTGCTCCACTTATCCTCCTTTGGTCTCAATATCAACTCTGTAAGAGTACATTTATGTGCTATTACGGCCTCTCACCATACGTTGGAAAACCGGCCGATCTAGACACATCCCTTAATGGCTACATTCATGAGGGGTCTTCTCCTGACCAAATCGCTTCTCTGCCTGCCACCCACACTGTGGGATTTAAATGATGTTCTTGCACAGCTCATGCGCAGTCCTTTTGAACCCATGGCATCAACCTCTTTATTTATTTTATTTTTCTTATATACCGCGCTCTTTGATATCAGTGCGGTTTACATGAAACAAGGAGAGTTTACAGTGGGGTTACACCGTAATTACATAGAACAGGTATAATAACTTGGATAACAATGTTAACTATTTACATCTGAAAGGCTAACAGAAGGTATTTACATGTGTATATGATACATTGATGGTGGTTACATGTTTCCATGAGGGATTGTTGTGGGTGAGGGGGTTGTTTTGCCATCTTCTGGGTAGCACTTGAGGAAGAGGTAGTGTTTTAGTGTTTTCCTGAATTTGGTCAGGTCAGGGATTGCTCGTATGTGTGGTGGGAGAGCATTCCAGCATTTGGGTGCGCAGAGGCTGAAGGCCCTGTTTATAGTTGCTTGTGTACAGTGGGTCATTGCTTTGGGGATAGTCAGGGTGTTTATTGCAGTGGATCGTCTGGTTCTGTTGGGAGGGGTGACGTGCGTGAGAGCAGCAAGTGATGAGGGGGCGAGTCCGTTAATGGATTTGAATGTTAGCAGTAGTATCTTGAATGTGATCCTGTAATGAATTGGGAGCCAGTGAAGCATTTTGAGGATGGGCGTTATATGGTCCCATCTTGGAGTCCCATTTAGAATTCTTGCTGCCGCGTTCATGGCCAGTTGGAGCGGATTCAGGGTGGATTGAGGGAGTCCTTGGAGGATTGCATTTGCATAGTCAAGATGGGGGATGGTTAGTGCTTGAAAGATTGTTCTAAAGTCGTTTGGCTGAAGGAGGGGACGTAGGTGTCTGAGGGACTTGATTTTATGGTAAGTTGATTTTACCATGTTGCTGATGTGTGTCTTCATATCAAGTTTCTGGTCCATTGTGATACCTAGGTATCGAATAGAGGGTTTGGATTGCAGTTCATTCTCTCCGATTTTTAGGCAGGGTGGAGGGGAAAAGTTGGTATTTCTGGAGATGAATAGTACTTCGGTCTCTTTGTGTTGAATTCTGAGGTTCTGGTTTTGGAGCCATTTTTCCACTGCGCTAAAACAGTTGATTAGAGATGAGAGGTCAATCTTGTCGATTTGAAATGGTGTGTAGAGTAGGACGTCATCAGCATAGATCATGCATTCGACGTTGAATGATCGTATGAGCTTGCAGATAGGCTGCATATAAATGTTGAACAGTAAGGCTGATAGGGAGGAACCTTGCGGGACCCCTTGTTTCTGGTGGAACGGTTTGGAGGTGGAGGTTTCTGTTTGTACATGTTGCCACCTATCTGTAAGGTAAGATTTGCACCAGGATAGTGCTAGGTCGCAGATACCCTTTTCTTTGAGTCACTTTAGGAGGGTTTCGTGGCACACTGAGTCAAAGGCCGCCGCTATGTCGAGGAATATAAGGGCGACTCCGTGATGTATGTTATCTACTGAGCTGAGAATATTGTTGAAGAGAGTGGTAAGTAACGTCTCCACGCCATGGGATTCTCTGAACCCGTGTTGGCAGTGGTCAAGTGGTGAAGTATTGTTGTGTTGTTGAATCTGGAGAAGGACTTTTCTCAATTATCTTTGCCAATAGTGGAATGCTAGCAATTGGTCTGTATGATTCCACCTTCTGGGGGTCCAGTTTACTGTTCTTTAGCAAGGGTCTGACTGATGTGTGTTTGAGATTTAGCGGGAAAGTGCCTGAAGTGAAGGAAGAGTCCATGAGTTTGGCTATGAATGGGCAAAGTTCTGACCAGAGTTCCTTTATCCAAAAGGCTGGGCAAGGGTCAGTCTGTGCTGTAGTGGTGTTGATTGCAGAGATGGTGTCAATGATTTGCTGGTTAGATGGAGTGGTGAATATTGACATTGTCGTTGTGTTTGATAGATCTGTGGTGGTGGATGGTGGGTGAGTCTTGTCGGTTTGGCATAATTTTGCTTGGAGGAAATCAGCATAGTCTTGGGCGGAGATCTTAGGTATTCCTTATCGTCACTCCAGTCCAGTCCCTTTACTTCTGGGTTACGCAACCCTTCCAGCAGCTTGGAGGCTGAGCCCAACCTTTTTGGGGATGGAGCGGTATAAATACCACTGGGACCACCCACCAACTCCAGTATTCTCAGCCTCCAAGCAGCTGGAGGGTTCCGTAAACCAAGGGCTTACTGGAACCTTTAACATACTTTTAATTTAATTTTAATTTAAGTTGACTTTAATTTTAATCTTAGTTAATCTCTGTTTTCTTTGATTTCTATTTGTCTGAAAGAGGAGAGATCCTGCTCCTTTAAATCTTTCCTTCTTCCTCCCCCCCCCCCCCTCTCTCTCCGGCGGACAGAGGAAACTTTCAATCGCTGTAGGTGATCGGGTTTACCTCAGCAGAAGATCTCCCGGCGGCAGTAAAGAGAGCCGCATAGCCTCCTTTCCCCCGCGGGCGCAGCGGTTCTTGGCCTTTACAACTTGGGCCTACCTTGCCTCGCGCCGAAGCCCTCGGGTGGCTGAGCACTAGAGGCGGCAGCAGGATGTTCCCTCTAGCCTCCCGGCTTGGTCCTGCAGCCTAGGAGCGTTGGGGTTGTTCCCCGCAACAAAGCCCGTCCTGGAGTAGGCTTTGCAAGCGGGTAAGGAGATTCCGGCGGATGCGCCGACCGGCTAGAGCTCCACGTGGCCGCGGCCTGCCACGTGTGAGCTGCCGGAGCGCAGCGGTCTTCCGCGGAGCATTGCGTTGTTGGAAGTCCTGCTAAACGCAAGTACTGGGGAGCACTTTGGCAAAGGGGATTAGTTTAGGCTTCTGCCTGTTCTTTTGTTTCTTTCCCTTTTACTTTAATCTACTGTTTCCACCTCTCCCTGGCAGTAGCTTGCAGGCTAGGGTGGGGGAGGTAGGGGTTCATCTTGGGCTGCCTCCATGCTGGAAAGTTGGCACTCCTTTTAGTTTCATTTTAATTTAATAATTTTACAATTTAAATCTAATTTTAATTTCATTATATATAAGTCCTGTTTATTGAGCAAGCTCCCCGGTTTGCAAACAGTTTCATTCTATCGCCTGGGTCGGGTGATTGCAAAGAGAAGCCCCAGCTCTTCCCCATGGCATCCAAACCACGCTGCCCCTCCTGTGGAACTCGCAGGGGGACCTCCGCAGAGGCCGGAGTCTGCAGGGCCTGTGCCGCGGAGGCCGCCTCGGTGGAACAGGAAATTAACCTGGCCATGCTGCAGCCCTCCCAGGGATCAGGAGACCCTCTAGAAGGGGAGGGGGATCCCAGTTCCCTATCTCTACCCCTTCGGACCTACCCACGCCCCCACTAATTCTTCCCTCCCCTCCCTCTAGTGCTGGGGGGGCTGGAGATTTTTTCTCCCCTGATTTCATCCTCTTACTTCACAAGGCCTACTGTCTGCGTAAGCAGGGCTCAGGGGCAGAAGAGGTTGCCCCGCCAGTAGAGGTCAAATCTTCTAGTTCCCTCGGGGCTACCCATCAGGAATCCGGTATCCCTCCTAAGCATCCATGTCCCAGGAGACTCCTGAGGAGGACAGCTCGGTTAAGGACTTGGATGAGGATGAGGAGGAGCTGGAAGAGGGAGAGATCCCGGAAGAGGATCAATCACGGATAGTTAGAGTTTTTTGCCGAGAGGAGCTCCCGGCATTAATTAATGAGTCCCTAAAAGTCCTCAATGTCGCCACAGACCTGCCAACACAGGAAGAGGCTTTGGAGGATCCCTTAATCCAGGCCATTAGGAGATCCCAGAAGGTTTTCCCTGTCCACAGGGTCGTGCGCCAGATGATCCAGGAAGAATGGGACCAACCAGAGTCAAGCTTAAGGGGAGTCAGGACCATGTTTCGCTTATACCCTCTCCCAGAGGCAGATAAAGAACTGCTAAAATCCCCCAGGGTGGACGCAGCGGTATCAGCAGTTACTAAGAAGACGACAATTCCAGTTGAGGGCAGTTCGGCCTTAAAAGATGCGCAAGACAGAAAGTTGGATACGCTCCTGAAGCAAGCCTTTGATGTAAGCGCTCTCGCCTTACAGGCCTCCGTATCGGGAGCTTGGGTGGCTCGGGCCTGCTTACGGTGGGCCCAGCAGCTCCAGACAGAGGGCTCAACGGGCGAAATACAGGCCAACTCGGCTAGGGTGGAATCCGGAGCGGCCTACTTGGCAGACAGTCAGTATGACCTCATCAGAAGCCTAGCCAAGAACATGGCTTCTCTAGTGGCGGCCAGGCGGTACCTGTGGTTACGAAATTGGGCAGCTGACGCTTCCTCGAAGTCACGCTTGGGTCGTCTCCCCTTTAAAGGGAAACTCTTATTTGGGGAGGATTTAGAGAAGCTAGTTAAGGACCTGGGTGAGTCTAAGGGAGGCAGACTCCCGGAAGATAGACCAAAACAAGGGCGCCACCTTGCCCCTGTGCGCATACAGCCTAGGGACCCGCGGAGATTTCGACCATACAAGTCAAATTCCTTTCCCAGGGGCCGTTTTCCCTCAAAGGGTCAGGGCTTCAGAGGTTTTCGAGGGGCAGGTCGGGGCTTTGGTGCATCCTCCTCCTCCTCCTTCTCGGGTCCCAGAAAACAACAATGAGATGACGGGGGTCCAGGGGGAAGGACGGCCGGTATGCGGTCGCCTGAGGCTGTTTCTTCCCGCCTGGTCCCGAGTCACGTCCGATCAATGGGTCCTAGAGGTGATCAGAGAAGGTTGTGCGCTCGAATTTGCAAAACAAATACTTCCAGCATTTGTTCAGTCTCCCTGCGGTTCTTCGGCAAAGAGGGCAGCAATAGAGGCAACTCTGGCCCGTCTAATAGCTCTAGGGGCGGTGGTCCCAGTACCACCAGACCAGTGCGGCTCTGGTCGGTACTCGATCTACTTCATAGTTCCAAAAAAGGAGGGATCATTTCGTCCGATCCTAGATCTAAAACAGGTCAACCGCTGCCTCAAGGTACCACACTTCCGGATGGAGACCCTACGGTCAGTCATTGCGGCCGTAAGGGAAGGGGAATTCCTAACGTCCCTCGATCTGACAGAAGCCTACTTGCATATCCCGGTCAGGAAGTCCCATCAACAATTCCTGAGATTCGCAGTGCCAAGAGGCCACTTTCAGTTCCAGGCCCTACCCTTCGGCCTAGCTACGGCTCCCAGGACGTTCACCAAGGTAATGGTGGTAGTGGCGGCCTTCCTCAGGAAGGAGGGAATATTGGTGCATCCCTACTTGGACGACTGGCTGATCCGAGCAAAGTCGAAAGAGGAAAGTCAGGCGGCAACGACCAGGGTGATCCAAGTTCTAGAAGAATTGGGATGGGTCATCAATCGCCCAAAGAGCAGGATGACTCCCTCACAGGAGCTAGAATACCTCGGAGCAAGATTAGACACCCTCAGGGGCAGGGTTTTCCTGTCTCAGTCAAGATCAAGGGAGCTAAGGCTTCTAGTCACGCAGTTTCTATGCAGACGAAATCCCTCGGCATGGCATTATCTTCAGGACCTGGGAACTATGGCGGCAGCGATAGAGGTGGTTCCATGGGCCAGGGCTCACATGCGTCCACTGCAGCGGGCGCTACTACGTCGATGGTCTCCTCAGTCTCAGCCTCTGTCGATGCAGTTACCTTGCGCTCCGCGGACCAAACAGTCCCTCCACTGGTGGCAATGCCCAAGGAATCTGGACCGCGGGATGCCCCTCGAACCTCATCAGTGGCTACTATTGACAACGGACGCCAGCCTGACAGGCTGGGGAGCGCACTGCGAGGATCAGTTCGTCCAAGGCCGCTGGACACCGTTGGAATCACAATGGCCCATCAACAGACTGGAATTGAGGGCCGTCACCCTGGCACTCAAGGAGTGCACGACCTTAGTACAAGGAAAAGCAATCCGCGTCCTCTCCAATGTCACCGCGGTGGCATACATCAACCACCAGGGAGGCACCAGCAGTCCCACCCTGGAGAAAGAGGCGGAAGCTCTTTTCCGGTGGGCGGAACCCAGGCTGCTGGCGCTGTCAGCACAGCATGTGGCGGGCGAGGACAACATCACAGCCGACTTCCTCAGCAGGTGCAAGATAGACCACGGAGAGTGGGAACTGGAACAGGAGACCTTCAACCAAATTGTGGCCCGGTGGGGTCTCCCAGTCATGGACCTCATGGCGCATTTCTCCACAGCCAAGGTAGACAGATTCTTCAGCCGAAGGAAGGAAAGAATGTCCGAGGGCCTAGATGCCCTATCACAAAAATGGCCTTTGGAAGGTCTTCTCTATGTATTCCCTCCGTGGGCTCTGATCGGAAAGGTTCTCCAGAGGGTGGAGTCTCACCAGGGTTTGGTAATCCTCATAGCGCCGGATTGGCCTCATCGCCCCTGGTATGCGGATCTGGTGAGGATGGTCACCGACCTACCTTGGCGGCTCCCTTGCAAAAGGGACCTGCTGAGGCAAGGCCCGGTGCAGATGCCTCACGTGGATCGATTCTCGCTTACGGCCTGGCTTTTGAAAGGGCGCGGCTCCTAAAGCGAGGCTACTCAGGACCGGTAATCTCGACACTGTTGAAAGCTAAGAAGCGTTCGACCTGTCTGTCTTATGTAAGAGTTTGGCGTATCTTCGAAGCCTGGTGTGCAGAGCATCGTCGGAAACCCCTTTCGGCCTCTGTCCCGGAGGTTTTGGAGTTCTTGCAAGCAGGATTTGACAAGGGTCTGGCGCACAGCTCCCTGCGAGTCCAGCTGGCAGCGATCGCTTGCTATAGAGGCAAGGTCCGGGGCAAACCCTTAGGGGCGCACCCGGACGTCTCCAGGTTCCTAAGAGCGGTTAGTCGACTCCGTCCTCGACGGAGGTCGGTCATCCCCCCTTGGGATCTGAACTTGGTGCTGAATGCCTTGATCGGGGAACCCTTTGAGCCAGTGAAGAGAGCCTCCTTAAAGGATTTAACCCTAAAGACAGTTTTTCTGGTCGCCATTTGCTCGGCCAGGAGGGTTTCGGAATTGCAGGTGCTGTCGTCTCAGCCCCCTTTCCTGACCTTCCTCAAGGACAAAGTGGTGCTGCGCACAGTTCCTTCCTTTTTGCCCAAAGTTATCTCTCCATTTCATGTGAACCAGACAGTTACCCTGCCCGCCTTCTCCACCAAGGGGCAGGAGGCTAGGGATAGCAAGCTGCGTCTCCTAGACGTCCAGAGGGCCTTGAAACATTACCTCTCTCGCACAGCACCATTCCGAAAGTCCGACCGCCTGTTCATTCAGTTCGGGGGTCCACACAAAGGGGAGGCGGCGGCCAAGGCCTCGATCTCCAGGTGGATCAGAGAGGCGATTGCCTCAGCCTACATCCTGAAGGGGAAGCAGGTTCCAGTGGGGCTGCGGGCCCACTCCACGCGGGCTCAGGCGACCTCTTGGGCGGAATTCAGTCTGGTCCCTCCGCTGGATATTTGTAGAGCAGCGACTTGGTCCTCGCTGCATACCTTCACCAAACACTATAGACTGAACGTGCAGAGTTCAGCGGATGCCCGGTTCGGTCTAGCGGTGCTTCAGGCCGGTATGCCGGACCCCTCCCAGGGTTGAACTGCTCTGGTACATCCCAGAAGTAAAGGGACTGGACTGGAGTGACGATAAGGAAATAGTAATTAGATCTTAACTGCTAATTAGTGTTCCTGAAGGAACGACAGTCCAGTCCCTGATCCCACCCGGTCCGGCAACCGATAAGACCTCGAGTTCATTGATCAGCATCGGACCAAGCGTAGGGCCGCTTCGGCAGGGAGGAGTGCAGGGGAAAGCCAGCTCGGGTAGAAGCAGCCATCCCCCCTGTCCGCCTCCATCCCTCCCCTCCTTCCCCTATACCTTATGGAAAAAAAAAAAAAAGAATGACCGTTTGAATAGGTTTCTGTGTTATTGTTTTGTTACGTTAAGTAGTTTTTAGGATGGAAGATCGTTAGGTCTGCTTTTTCATTCGAATACTGGAGTTGGTGGGTGGTCCCAGTGGTATTTATACCGCTCCATCCCCAAAAAGGTTGGGCTCAGCCTCCAAGCTGCTGGAAGGGTTGCGTAACCCAGAAGTAAAGGGACTGGACTGTCGTTCCTTCAGGAACACTAATTAGCAGGTAAGATCTAATTACTGTTTTGCTCAGGGCCTGGTTCTTTCGTTAGGTTGCGAACAAGATTAAATAGGTCATGAGGTTTTCGAAGTGATCGCATTAGTGTGTCTGTGTGGGCTTGCCTCATTTTCTCGGATATAGTTTCGCGGTGTCTTGTGAGTTGGAGGTTGTAGGCTTCCAGTCGATCGTGATCGCCTCCATCTCCTTTCGAGTTTTCTTAGTTGGAGGAGAGAGGACCGTAGTTCTTTAGAGTACCAGGGTGCAGGGTCTTTTTTCCTTGGGGTTTTGTTGTGTCCTGTGTGAAGTGCATTGGCACGGAGGTTGTCATTCCAAATGGAGACTAGTTTATCTGGGCAAGTTGTTGTCATGCTAAGGAGGGGTTGTGCATTGTGCAGGATGGTAGACTTGTTGAAAGGTTTGAATCGTCGTGGTGGTAGGCTCGTGGGTTTTGCCTTGTTTCCGTGGCGTTTCTGGGGTGGATCGTTTATGGGAATTTGAAAAGTAATTAGTTTATGATCGGACCAAGGTACTGCGGTGAAAGTGGGCGGGGTGAAATTGGGGGCATCGTGGATAGTTAGTGGGGCGAAGATCAGGTCCAGCTTGTTTCCCTTTGTGTGAGTTGGTTCGTTGATTATTTGTAGGTAGCCTAGATCTTCAAGTGCTTCGTGGAGTGCTGATGCTTGAGAGTCGTGAAGAGATGGGAGATTGAAATCTCCTAGTATCCAGTTTGGGTTGCGTAGGTTAGGGGAGTTGCAGGCTAGCTCGATTATCGTGGCTAGGTCATCAGGGGAAGGTGATGGGGCTCTGTATATTAGATTGATGGAGCATATATCATTTGATATGACAACAATGTCAAGGTTGGTTGTGTTAGTGCTGTTGGAGAGGTTGAAATTGAGGTCGGTTTTTGTGAGTATGAGAACTCCTCCACCTCTTTTGTTGACTCTGGCAACTGTGTAGAGTGAAGTTGTGGGGTAGAAGGTGGTTTATGAGGACACTGTCATCATTAGATAACCAAGTCTCTGTGATGAGAAGGATGTCTAGATTGTAGAAGGTGAGTAGGTCTGTGATAACAGGCCATTTGTTGCGGACTGAACGCACATTTATGAGGGCGGCTTTTAAATCCTGGGGTGACAAGTTATCTATCTTTTCACTTAGAGAGTGCTGGATAGCAATGTGTAGTAGATGTTGGTAGGTTGGTTGTGTGTCTGTCTTTCATGGCCTTATGGGTGGGGTCTCTTGATCATCTCCTCTCGTAGTTGTATAGGATAGGTATGTGTTTGTGGCTGCTAGTTAGTGCTAGTGAGCTACTGATTAATTCTAAGAGAAGGTAGCTACAAATTATGGATGTAGCGGAAAGGGCCGTTTTGGGTGTTTGTTGGGTTAGGTCAATTCAGAAGGTTGCGTGGTAGGGGGGGAATAGAAAACATGCAGTAGTTATAGTAGGTTAGTGGCAACAGTAGCTGTGGGCAAATTGTAACAGAATAGGCAATTACTGGCAACAGTAGCTGTGGGTAAGTTGTAACAGAATAGGCAATTACTGGCAACAGTAGCTGTGGGTAAATTGTAACAGAATAGGCAATTACTGGCAATAGGCAATTACTGGCAATAGGCAATTACTGGCAATAGGCAATTCAGTAGCTGTGGGTAAATTGTAACTGAATAGGCAATTACTGGCAACAGTGGTTGTTGGCAAACTGTAACAGAATAGGCAATTACTGGCAACAGTAGCTGTGGGTAAATTGTAACAGAATAGGCAATTACTGGCAACAGTAGCTGTGGGCAAATTGTAACAGAATAGGCAATTACTGGCAACAGTAGTTGTGGGATGAATTGTAGCGGATATAAACGATTACTGGCAGTATTAGTAGATGTCAGTTAATTGGTAACAGTAGAGGTTATCGAGCATGATACCGGTAATAAAGTGTTAGTCAGGGTACTTGCGAATGGAGGTCAGTTCTTCTGGTCAGGCGCGTTGGGAGACCAAGGAATGGCTTTGTGATTTGTCACAGGTGAGGTTTAAAGTTCTTAACATGGAAAGTCGTTTTTCTCATTGCAGTCACCTCCGTTCTTAGGGTCAGTGAACTGCAAGCCTTGTTGGACTATACTCCATATACCACATTCCACCATGACAAGGCAGTCCTTCGGACATATCCTACGTTCTTACTGAAAGTTGTCACTACCTTCCACCTGAAACAATCCATCTCACTACCAGTGTTCTTTCCAAGGCCTCATACCTCCCTAGCTGAGGTGAAATTACATATTCTTGATTATAAGAGTATTGGCATTCTATCTGAACCATATTAAGGCTCATCGCCAATCCTCTGTTTGTCTCTTTTGACCAAAGTCATCTGGGCTACCAGTCTCTAAGACTGGGGTCTCAAACACGCGGCCCACAGGCCGCACAGCCCGCAACGGAGAGGAAAACTGATGGGGAAATTTCCCATCAGCCCCAGCGGGCTTAACAGAGCTGCGAGAGGGAAATACTCTCTTTGTGGCTCGAAAAGCCCGCCGCTGATAGAGCTGAGAGCTGAGCCACTAAGCCGCTGATGGGGCTGAGGGCTCTGCCGGGCAGATGGGAAGGAGCCGCAGGACAATTGATTCTGGCGCTGCCACGACAGCAACAGCAGCCAGGGTTTTTTTTTTTTAATTTTAAATTTACTTGTGCTGATTGGGGGAGGGGATTAGGACTGGTAATGGGGGGCAGCTAAGACTGAAAATGGCTGATGGGGGGGTTAGGACTGGAAGTGGGCTGATGGGAGGGTTAGGACTGGAAGTGGGCTGATGGGGGGGGGTTAGGACTGGTAATGGGCTATGGGGGGGCTAAGACTGAAAATGGAGTGATGGGAGGGTTAGGTCTGGAAGTGGGCTTTTGGGGCGCCTAGGACTGGTAATGGGCTATGGGGGGGCTAGGACTGGTAATGGACTGGGGGTTGCTAGGAGTGGAAATGGGCTGAATAGAAGGGCTTGAACTGAAAATAGCTGATGGGGGTGGGGTTTTGGAATGGAAATGGGCTGAGTGGAAGGGGGGGCTTGAACTGCCAATAGCTGATGGGGAGGGGGTTTTGGAATGGAAATGGGCTGTGAGGGGAGGGAGCTAGGACTGGGAATGGGCTTAGTGGGGGGGAGCTAGGACAGGAAATGGGCTGATGGAGGGGCTAGGATAGGACTGGAAATGGGCTGTTGGGGGTGCTAAGATTGGAAGTGGACTGTGATGGGGGCTTGGATAGAAATGGACTCATGGAGGGGCTAGAACTGGAAGTAGGCTCATGGGGGGCTTGGACTGGAAATGGGCTGAGTGGAGGGGAGCTAAGATTTGACATGGGCTGATGGTGGGGCTAGGAAAGGACTAGAAATGGGCTGATGTGGGGCTGGGTTTGGAAATGAGCTGATGGAGGGACTTGAATAACACTGGAAATGGATGGGGGAGCTAGGACTGGAAATGGGCTGATGGTGGGGCTAGGATAGGACTGGAAATGGGCTGATGCGGGGACTAGAAGGGAGTGGATGTTGGGTGAGGCTGGAACTAGAATGGAGCTGATGTTGGGGGAGGATTCGAATGGGATGGGGCTGGGAGAGTGAAATGGAGAGGGGAAAAATATTTTGTGTGGGAGGGAAGAAAAATCTACAATTGGCCAAGTATTGGGAGAGTAAGTGGGGATTGAGGATGGAGGGGTAAAATTTGAGTGGATGAAATAGGAATGAGGAAAGAGCAAAAGAAGGAAGATTAGTATGTTAAAGCAGATGTAGAGAGAGAATGGAAAAAAACTAGCAGAGAAGAAAGGACAAATGGACAGCAGACGATGGAGAGTTAGCAGAAGACACAAAGAAACCAGAAGAAAGTGGCTGGAGCAACTGCAACTGAAAAAAAATGCACAAAAGGTAGAAAAATATCTCTTTATTTTGAATCTATTAACTGGAATATGTCAGCTCTGGGAAATGTGGATCATTAACATCTGTGCTTTGTTTAGTACAAGAGGAAATTAATTTATAGTTTTATTTCTACAGTGTTGTACACTTCCGGTTCCGAGTCTTATGCGGCCCGCGGGTCATTTGGCCCTCAAAGCAATTTGAGTTCGAGACCCCTGCTCTAAGAGAACAATTTCAAAGTGGCTTGCAGACTGCATATCCTTTTAGTTACTCGCAAGCTGGTCTATCTCTTAAACACCATGTCATTGCCCATAATGTCCAAGCCATGGCTACCACTGTAGCTAACCTCCGTTCTGTCCCGATTTCTGAAATCTGCCATGCAGCTACCTGGTCTTCACTTCATTCCTTCGCAGCATACTATTACCTGGACAAGGACTCCAGAAGTGATGCTCAATTCGGTCAATCTGTTATATGTAATCTTTTTCAAACTTGCCCTCCGCACTACATCGAGAGAGGTGCTCCAAACGAGCTGAGTCTGTTCAGTCCTTGCTGTAACGTCTAGTTGTGCCAGGACTCTTCTCTCGTTCGTCAATCGGTGGCTAGGGAGTCCCATATGTGAAGACAGACTTCCTGCTTGTTCCTGGAGATAGTGTACTTACTCACCTGTAGCAGGTGATCTCTGGGAACAGCAGGAATCAGTCTTCACAACCTGCCAACTTCCCCTTCAAGTTATCCCATTTTTTTCTTTTTATTATTATTTTGTCTCTGCTATACACCTGACTGAGGAAACTGAGCTAAGGCAGGAAGGCAACCATGCAGGTGTGGAGGAACACTCCCAAGGGCTTTCCTTTGGATGCTGGGGAGTGTTCCCGTTCCGGGCTCAGTCAGTGCTGACGTCACCCATATGTGAAGGCTGATTCCTGCTGTTCCCAGAGTTCACGTGTTACAGGTGAGTAACTACACTTTCCATCCCCTTAATTAAATTCTATCACACCAGATTTCCTATTCGTGTCTCTGGGCCAGTCCAGGACATTTGGGTGGTCAGTCTGCTCCAGCAGCTGAGGCAGGGCCGGCCCGTCCATTGAGCGAGAATGTTTTTTGCACAGGGCCCCGCGTTTCAGGGGGCCCCGCGCAAAACATTCCGCTTTAAAAGTAGAATTTAAAAAAAAAAAGCTGGCCGCTGCCGCAGCAGTAGCAGCAATATCGCATGTCCCGCGGGCCCCCCCCGGCAGATCCCTTCCTGCTTGCCTGCCTGCTTCAGTCAGTTCTTCTCCGCTTCGGCTTTCAGAGCCGCGAAGGGAGAGCTTCTCCCTCACGACTCTGTTAAGCTCGCCGGGGCAGATGGGAAATTTCCCATAAGCCCCAGCGGGCTTAACAGAGTCACGAGGGAGAAGCTCTCCCTTCGCGGTTCTAAGCCGAAGCGGAGAAGAACTGACTGAAGCAGGCAGGCAAGCAGGAAGGGATCTGCCGGGGGGGGCCCCGTGGGACATGTGATATTGCTGCTACCGCCGCGACAGCAGCCAGCTTTTTTTTTAAGTTTTAATTTTCCCGGGGGGGGGGGGGGAGTAGGACTTGATGTGGGCTGGGGGGGGAGTAGGACTTGAGGTGGGCTTATGGGGTTAGGACGGTGATGTGCAGTGGGCTGATGGGGGGGATTAGGACTGGAAATGGGCTGATGGGGGGTTAGGACTTGAGGTGGGCTGATGGGGTTAGGACTGGTAATTTGCTATGGGCTGATAGGGGGTTAGGGCTGGTAATGTGTTGGGGGGGTTGCTAGGACTGGAAATGGGCTGAGTGGAAGGGGAGGTTTGAACTGCAAATAGCTGAAGGGGAGGGGGCCTTGGAATGGAAATGGGCTCAGTGGAAGGGGGACTTGATCTGCAAATAGCTGATGGGGAGGGGGCTTGGAATGGAAATGGGCTGAGTGGAAGGGGAGGTTTGAACTGCAAATAGCTGATGGGGAGGGGGCCTTGGAATGGAAATGGGCTGAGTGGAAGGGGGACTTGATCTGCAAATAGCTGATGGGGAGGGGGCTTGGAATGGAAATGGGCTGTGAGAGGAGGGAGCTAGGACTGGAAATGGGCTGAGTGGGGGGGGAGCTAGGACAGGAAATGGGCTGATGGAGGGGCTAGGATAGGACTGAAAATGGACTGTTGGTGGGAGCTAAGATTGGAAATGGGCTGTGGTGGGGGCTTGCATTGAAATGGACTCATGGAGGGGCTAGAACTGGAAGTAGGCTCATAGGTGGCTTGGATTGAAATGGGCTGAGTGGAGGGGAGCTAGGATTTGACATGGGCTGATGATGGGGCTAGAAAAGGACTAGAAATGGGCTGATGGGGGGCTGGGATTGGAAATGAGCTGATGGAGGGACTCAGATAGGACTGGAAATGGATGGGGAAGCTAGGACTGGAAATGGGCTGATGGGGGGACTAGAAGGGAGCGGATGCTGGGTGGGGCTGGAACTAGAAGGGAGCTAATTTTGGGGGAGGATTAGAATGGGATGGGGCTGGGAGAGTGAAATGGAACGGGGAAAAATATTTTGTGTGGGAGGGAAGAAAAATCTACAATTGGCCAGGTATTGGGAGAGTAAGTGGGGATGGAGGGGTAAAATTTGAGTGGATGAAATAGGAATGAGGAAAGAGCAAAAGAAGTAAGATTAGTATGTTAAAGCAGATGTAGAGAGAATGGGAAAAAAACTAGGAGAGAAGAAAGGACAAATGGACAGCAGACGATGGAGAGTTAGCAGAAGACACAAAGAAACCAGAAGAAAGTGGCTGGAGCAACTGCAACTGAAAAAAAAATGCCCAAAAGGTAGAAAAATATCTCTTTATTTTGAATTTATTAACTAGAATATGTCAGCTCTGGGAAATGTGCATCATTAACGTCTATGCTTTGTTTAGTACAAGAGGAAATTAATTTATAGTTGTATTTCTACAGTGTTGCTGTACATTCTAAGTTGGCTTTTGGGGTTCCCATTTTAATTATCTTCCTGTTTCTAAATTGTGATTTCTTGTTTGGTGATGGTCTATATTCTGCATGTGTAACTGAGCTGAGGTATTCTGTTTATGTAATTCCTATTTGACATTGCCACTTGTTCTCTTTCCCCAGCAGGTCATGTATTGTTGTTCTCTGAAATGTATTGGTTTAATATTTGCAGTGTTGCCTTTTGATAGGTAGGGTCTGGTGCTTTGTGAGTCCTGGTAGTGCTGTTATGATACGGCGGGTTTGCTATGGGTTCTAAATAACCAACAGACTTAGAGAAACATTCACATACATATTTTTGTTGGAACTCACACTTTGAAGGACAATCCTTCTCGTGGCGTGCTGTTCCCTTTTATTCTTTATATAGGGACGCAACCCTAGCATGCGTTCAAAGGGGATATCTACCCCTCAACATCAACCAGTTAACATTTTCATTCAGGAAAAACCCTCTTAGAAGCCACTTATCTGAATGGAGACTGTCCACAGTTCATAGGCAACCTGGCGTCTTCCCCAGCTCATAGATAGACTCAATGTCCACTCCTGATGGTAAATGGAGAAGTCCCTTTATCAGCCGCCGATACCGGGTAAAACCCAACACCTGAAAATCAATGTAACCAACAGGGAAGGTCATCCGTTATGACTTCTGAGACTTATTCAAGTAGTAACCATACGAGAGTCTCCCCTCATTTTCTGTCATTTTCAGACTCTCGTATGGTTTCTACTTGAATAGAGTCTATCTATGAGCTGGGGAAGACGCCGAGTTGCCTATGAACTGTGGAAAGTCTCCGTTCAGATAAGTGGCTTCTAAGAGGGTTTTTCCTGAATGAAAGAATGTTAACTGGTTGATGTTGAGGGATAGATATCCCCTTTGAACGCATGTTAGGGTTGCGTCCCTATATAAAGAATAAAAGGGAACAGCACGCTACGAGAAGGATTGTCCTTCAAAGTGTGAGTTCCAACAAAAATATGTATGTGAATGTTTCTCTAAGTCTGTTGGTTATATATGTGGGAGACATACGAGATTCAGGATTTAGAATGGGTTCTAAATGGGCAGTGTTTGTAGTAGTTCCTAATGTGCCTGACGGTTGGCACTGGATTATAATAATGTAGAAATCTTTTAGTCTTTCTTTATCCATACACTCATTAAGAGGCATGTTTACTAAAAGTTAGTGTATGGTAACATTATGCAAATATTTATGCAAATGAGGCCCCTTATGCAAATGAGGCCCCGCACCCCCCTTGGGCCGCCCCTGAGCTGAGGAATGAATACTGAAAGTTTTCCTGACAGCTTACCCAGCTCCCCCTGGTGTCAGAGAATCAGTCTTTCAGTCCTCAGCAGCTGAATAGGATGTCGGATTGACCAGCTCCCCAGAGAGATGAGTAGTGAATCTTTAGTTATTTGAATGAGGATATAAGAAAAAAGGCTATCCTATAAGTCGGGAAGAGAGTTTAGCTCTTGGTGAATTTCTGTCCTAGCAGGGCAGATTTAAAAAAAAAACAAAAACAAAACAGAAGGAGCTAATAAGGATCTATGGAGCTCCGGTTTTCCTGCTGAATATTGCAATCGGCTTGTAGGGGTAGAGCCTGCCCCTCTGGAGAATTTGGGTCCGGAGTATTGGAAACAGGCCTGGGAGCCCCAGGATCCTCTTCCTTACCTCCGGTTTTGGTACTTCACCGGCTTACCGCTAGCAGCGGCAAAGCGGTTGAGGAGGTGTTTGCTTCTGTTGTACTCCCCTAAAGAGGCTTACCTGCACAGCCCAAGTTACAGGGTGAGCTTTTACCTTCTCGGTTTCCCTTTCCCCGCCGCGGGGTTTTTTGTTTTCAGCGGTTCAGTTTCCTTCAACGGGGTCAGGGTTTTTTGTTTTTGTTTTTTTTGGGCAGGAGCAGCACGCGCTTCAGTTCCCCGAGGTCCCGATTGTTCCAGGAATCGAGGGTGGCCAGATTTCTCTAATTCAGGACTCCTTGCTTCTTCTTTCTCCTTCGATTGCCATAGATAATGGAAGGCAAGGTTTCTGAAGAATTTTTGACTGTCTCAAAGCTCTTTGGAGAGAGCGGGAACGGCAGCCATTTTGTGTGAGCCGGCCGTTTCTCCCGCGCTGCAGGGGAAAGCACAAAAGAGAATCTAAATTGCGCAAAGCTTCTTCGCCTGAGGAGCCAAAGCAGCAGCCTTTGCCTTCTTTGCATGAGTCTTTGGGCTCATTCTTCTCCCCAGATTTCATTTTGACGCTGCATAATGCATATGTTTTAAAGAGGTCTCAATTAGTGCTGCCTCAGACAGCCTGTTTGGGGCCCAGAATGTCGGTTCTGCTGTGGCAGACCCTGGGGAAGGCAGCTCTTCGGTGGAGAAGGGTTTGGTAATGGGATTGGATGTAACTGTGGCACATAGTTCTTTTTCCCATGTAGCAGAGGAAGGAGAGATTCTCTCGGAGTCAGGGGTTGATGCCTGGCCAGGAGAGTTGGGACCGGGCGAAGATCCCAATATCTTTAGGGTTTTCCGTAAGGAAGAGCTGGGAGCTTTGATTACTCAGTCTCTTGCAGCTCTAAATATAGTGCTCCCGGCAGTGCAGCAGGAGCCGCTTGAAGATCCCTTGTTACAGGGGTTTAGATCAGAACAGAAATGTTTCCCGGTTCATAGGGTTATTAAGCAAATGATAGTCAGAATGGGAGTGCCCAGAAGCATCCTTAAGAGGCGGTCGCGCTATTGCCCGGCTGTACCCCGTTCCTCAGGACGAGAAGGACCTTTTGCGTATGCCTAAAGTGGATGCGTTGGTTTCAGCGGTCACTAAGAAGACCACCATTCCCGTAGAAGGGGGTACAGCGCTTAAGGACTTGCAGGATCGTAGATTGGAGACGCTGCTGAAGCAAGCATTTGATTCCAGTGCCTTAGCTCTGCAGACTTCCATTTGTGGGGCCTATGTCTCCCGGGCCTCTATCCGCTGGCTGCAAGGCGAGCAGAGTCCAGATAAGGTGGAGAATTCTTCAGCGGTCGTCGCTAAGCTCAAGTCAGTGGCGGCTTATCTAGCAGATGTCTTTTATGATTTAGTGCGTATTTCGGCGAAATCTATGGCATCGGTAATTGCCGCTAGGCGTTTCCTCTGGCTACACGTCTCAGTAAGCTTCCATACAAGGGCAAGTTGCTGTTCGGGGAGGCGTTAGAGAAGATAGTTAAGTATTTTGGGAGACTCCAAAGGTGGTCGTCTTCCTGAGGTCTGAGAGCGGCAAAGATGGGTTCCATGCAGAGAGGTTCCGGTAGGGACTTTCGCAGGTTCCGTGGATCTCGTTTCACACCTTATCAGTGGGGCCATTTTGTGGCTAGAGGGCAGTCCTTTTGAGGGGCCAGAGGGTTCAATAGGGACTATTTTAACGCCCAACAGAACTCAGCAAAGAAGCCGCAATGAAGTGAGGCCGTTACAGGTGGAGGTTCCTGTAGGGGGTCGATTGCAGCAGTTTCTCTCCGCCTGGGCCAACATATCTACAGACCGGTGGGTTCTGGAAATCATCAGGGACGGCTGTGCGCTGGAGTTCGCGCAGCCTTTGCCCAGACGCCTTTGTCCTGTCTCCGTGCGGTCCGCAGGCAAAGCAGGATGCGGTCAACGAGACTCTGTTGCATTTGTTGCATCTTCAGGCAGTAGTGCCAGTGCCTGCAGACCAGTGCGGATTAGGTCGATACTCGATTTATTTGGTAGTTCCCAAGAAGGAAGGTTCATTTCGGCCTATTCTGGATCTCAAACACATGAATCGTTGTTTGAGAGTGCCACATTTCCGGATGGAGACTTTATGATCCGTTATCCGGTCGGTAAGGCAGGGCGAGGTTCTTTCTTCCATAAATCTAATGGAGGCGTATTTGCACATCCCAATCAAGAGCAAACATCAAAGGTTCCTGCGTTTCGCAGTTCCCATGGGTCATTTTCAATTGGGAGCTTTACCTTTTGGCCTGGCTACAGCGCCACGGACCTTTACCAAGGTAATGGTGTTGGCGGCAGCAGCGCTACGAAAGGAAGGGATTCAGGTCCATCCCTACCTGGACGACTGGTTAATTCGGGCGGCGTCTCGGTCGGAGTCAGTCGCGGCCACCGCTTGGGTGGTAGAGTTCCTTGAGCAGTTAGGCTGGGTCATCAACCGCGTGAAGAGTCATTTGGAGCCAGCCAGCCAGGTAGTTAACCTATCTCGGTGCTTTCTTCGACACGGAGGTAGGCTCAGTTTTTCTTCCGGCAGAAAGAGTAAGCAAGATTTTTGGCTCAGGTGTCGGTGTTCCTGCGCGTAAAGGCTCCAACGACCTTGGAGGTACCTACAGTTGTTGGGGTCGATGGCGGCAGCCTTAGATCTGGTTCCGTGGGCCAGAGCTCATATGCGGCCTCTTCAGCAGGCGTTGTTGTCCCGTTGGTCTCTGCAGAATCATCCACTTTCTCAGAGATTGGTATGTCTGGAGGAGGTGCGCGTCAGTCTGCAGTGGTGGTTGGTTCCGGCCCACCTGCAAGCGGGAGTTCCGCTAGATATGCCGGATTGGGTATTACTCACGACGGATGCAAGCCTCTCCGGCTGGGGGGCTCATTGTTTGTCACAAATAGCACAGGGGACATGGACGGCGGAAGAGAGCGTTTGGTCGATCAATCGCTTGGAGCTGCGAGCGGTTCGCTTAGCGCTGCGGGAATTTGTCAGATTGCTCGAAGGGAAGGCGGTTCGGGTTTTCTCTGACAATCAAGTGACGGTGTCTTACATAAACAGGCAAGGAGGCACCGGCAGTGCAGTATTGCTGGACGAGAGTCAGCAGTTGTTTCGTTGGGCAGAAGTCCATTTCTTAGCAAGTTCGGCAGCGCATGTGGCAGGAAAAGACAACATTCAAGCCGATTATCTCAGTCATCTCCTGGACCCTGGGGAATGGAAGTTGGACTGGGCGATATTTCAAGAGATTTCGCTACGCTGGAGTCAGCCAGTCATGGATCTCATGGCTACCCAGGCCAATGCCAAAGCGGTGCGGTTTTACAGCAGGCGCAGGGAGCACATGTCGGAAGGTCTCGACAGCCTGGTGCAGCTTTGGCCGTCAGATCAACTACTTTACATCTTTCCTCCGTGGCCGCTCTTGGGGCAGATCAGAGGGTTGCGAGACACAGGGGCACAGTGATTCTAGTGGCTCCGGATTGGCCCAGACGACTGTGGTGTGCTGACCTGATGAGACTTCTCGTGGCTCCTCCCTGGAGACTGCCCGTTCGGTTCGATCTGTTGAGACAGGGGCCTTTGTTAATGCCACAGGTGGATTGATTCTTGCTTACGGCTTGGCTATTGAAAGGGAACGATTGCGCCGTGAGGGATACTCTAAGTCGGTGATAGCCACTATGTTACAGTCCAGGAGACGTTCTACTTCGTTAGCATACATCAGGGTGTGGCGAGATTTTGAAGCATGGTGTAGCGATCACCGAGTAAAGCCCTGGGGAGCACAACTATCTGAGATCTTAAGTTTCCTTCAAGGAGGACTAGAAAAGGGATTGGCTCTTAGCACGCTGAAGGTACAGCTGGCGGCGCTGGCCTGCTACAGAGGGAGAGTGCAGGGCAGTTCGCTTTTCTCTCATCCTGATGTACTACGTTTTCTGCGAGCTGCCAAAAACAGACCTCCGGTGAGGCGAGTTGTGCCTCCTTGGGATTTGAATTTGGTTTTACAGGTGTTGACGGAGCCTCCGTTTGTAGCAAAATCGTCGGAGCACCTTCGGGAGTTATCCTGGAAAATGGCTTTTTTGGTGGCATTGTGTTCTGCGAGAAGAATTTCGGATCTGCAAGCTCTCTCGTGCAGAGAACCGTACCTTCAGTTCTCAGCAGAAAAGGTGGTATTGCGACCGGTACCGTCCTTCCTGCCTAAGGTAGTTTCCCCTTTTCACGTGAATCAGATCGTTTCCCTTCCCACTTTTGGTGCTATAGGGGATGGTAAGTTGGACCGTTCGCTTAGGCGACTAGATTTAGGTCGAGTGTTGCGTAGATATCTCAGAGACAGTCTTTTCGACAATCTGGTAGGTTGTTTGTCCTCTTCGGGGGTCGGCTAAAGGTAAGGCGGCCACTAAAGCTTCTATCGCTCGCTGGGTGAAGCACGTGATACGGGCAGCGTATGAGGCGCAGGGCAAGCTGGTTCCTCTTGGGCTCGGTGCTCATTCAACTAGAGGTCAAGCAGCCTCTTGGGCGGAGTATGCGTTGGTTCCGCCGGTTGATATCTGTCGGGCAGCGAAGTGGTCTTCGTTGCATACGTTTGCGAAGCATTATCGGTTGGATGTTCAGGCAAGGGATGATGCTAGAGTGGGTGCCTCGGCGACTGTTGCAGGGCTCGCAGGACCCTCCTGGATTTAGGTACTGCTTTGGTACTGCCCAAATGTCCTGGACTGGCCTGGAGAGATGAATAGGAAGAAGAAATTAGACCTTACCTGCTAATTGTCTTTCCTTGAGTTCTCTCCGGGCCAGTCAGGGCCCACCCTGGATGTCTGCAAGGCTTAGAAATAAGGCGTCCTCGGCTGGAGTGTTGGCAGAGTTGAGCATATGTTGTTGCGCTCGTAGCCAGGGATGCGGAGAGGGGAAAGCTTGTTCGAAGTGGATACTGGGGGTCCCTTTGTGAGAGAACAGAGGTTCTTACAATTCAGAAAAATAAAAATAAAAAAATTAAGAAAGGACAAACATGGAATGGCTTTTCCTTTTTCTTTTTTTCAAAGAGTGCCCTTTTGTACTAAGGACGACGTTGTCCAGTAGTTAGGATTTGTTTTAGTTGCATTACTAGTTTGTTTCACTGCTTTGATACTGTAAGACTGATTCTCTGACACCAGGGGGAGCTGGGTAAGCTGTCAGGAAAACTTTCAGTATTCAGCCCTCAGCTGCTGGAGCGGATTGACCACCCAAATGACTGGCCCGGAGAGAACTCAAGGAAAGACAATTAGCAGGTAAGGTCTAATTTCTTCTTATATCGCATAGGACAACTAACATCAGATATTCCAGTGATGACTTATCTTGAAAGAGATCTAAACTCATTTTATGGCTTCTATTTCTTGCATGTAATATGACATTAGACCTATCCAGGCAAGAAAATGAGATGCTGCAGATTCTTAAACAGGTGTTAAAAATAACTGCACATTCTGTTTGTGTGATTTCTTGCACTAAATAAATTATCAAAGGTATAGACGTTGTTTTTTCCTAAAAAAAAAATCTTTTTTTTGCTTTATGTATTTTTTTAGATTGTAAATTAGGTCCATGCTTTTGAGGACCAGTCATGGCCAAAAACATTTGTTTTGACTCAAGGTGCCTTGTGTAACTAGAGTGATCAGATCAAGACATTTAAATTGTTTTGATCAAACTTGGAAATTCATAACTTAGAACATTAGAGTGTTCTGCAAAACTTGTTTCATTGAACGTGTCGGTAATTTTTGTGCAGAACATTTAGTAACAGGAGTCTTTGGACTGCAAAATGAATTTTTTGAATCCTGTTAGTTGGATTCATTCTTCTTTAGGTTTACAGGTTTTAAAAATATTTAATATATTAAATGTATAATTTGTCACCTCTTCCCTATATCGTTTGTATGATTGATTGACAGTTTTCCATTAAAGTTTGTATGATTGATTGAAAGTTTTCCATTTTTTCCCTTGGCTGAAGAACATTCTAAAGCCATAGAGGCTGATGCAGGTACAGTGCCTTCCTTTTACTATAATTGCAGTATCGTTGGAATTCAAATAGGCATAGGAGCAAAACCACCTGGAGAAATTAAGGGACCTATTTTTTGTGCAGTGTTTTAATCCACCTTAATTGCCAGGAATGTGCATAAATTCTGAATGTGGCTTTTCATGCCCCAAAAATCTGATATAATGCATAGTAAAGTGAGTTCTCCAGGAACAAGCAGAAAGTCAGTCCTCACATATTGGTGCATCGGCGCCGACGGAGCCCGCACGGAGCATTTCCCCAGCTTTCAAAGAAAGCCTTTGGGATATGCTACCACGCATGCGTGGTCCCACCCAAGGGTGTCATTTTACTCAGTCTCCTTTTTTCCGCGGAGCCCAAGGAACGTCTGTCCAATTTCCCTGAAAAAAATCCTTGCTATATCCTTAAAAATTAGCTGTTCCCAGTTTGTGTATTGATTCCTCTTCCCGCCTCAAGCCGGCCCCGGCACTATTCTCAGCTCCTTCCACCCCCCCCCCCCCTTTTTATTTTTTTATCGAGGTTTGCCTTGACCGGCGTTTGTGTCCTTTTTTGCCCCGGGGGTTGTCAACCCTGGCCAGGTGTTCTCCCATCATGTCCCCCAGTAGGTTAAAAGAAATATGACCACTGCAATCAAACCATGTCTGTCAGACACCCATGACTGCTGCCATGATAGCACCTCCTATAACCTGTGCCAGGCCATGATGCCAAAAATCAATAAGAGGAGGTCGGAGTTACAGGAGAAACTGTTCCCCAGGTCCGATGGCACAGGCCTCCCTGACACCGAGCTCCAAGCCCAGCACTTCCTGAGCATCCTTGGAGTCCTGCTACGGGGGCTCCTCCGAACGGACCTCTGACTCTGAGCGTAAAAAGAAAAAATCCTTGAAGTCCATCGAGGTTATACTGGAGAAACTCGGCAAGATTGCCCGGAGGGACTCTGGCGATGCCGAAAAACGTCCCACCAAGGTCCTCAGGAAGGATGCCTCGGCCAGTGGAGACCATGCAGGAATACTCGAGGCTGTAGTCCTCTTCGAGGATGCAGTCGCAAGGGTGCCAGCACCAGGCCCGAGATCCTTGGTACCCGTGCCAAAAGCTGTGGAGCCTTCTGGCTTGGAATCCAGAATGGCAGCCATGGAGCAGAACATCACTGCTATCCTGGCCATGCAGCAGGCAATGATGGCAAGTTCACCTGCATCATCTGCCCCGACGACTGGGCCCCCGACTGCAGGGGCGTTCCCAGTTGTCGAGCCGAGCTCAGAGCGCCACCAGCCTCTAATAAGTCTTTGGCCCTGGTCGAGGCTCAGTACCATGTGTCAAATTTCCGAGACTGTAACCTCATGTCCTCGGGAGGGCCCTGGCCCTTCAGAGCGGGCCTTGAGCCAAAGAGTTGTAGAGCCCTCGGACTCGTTATCTCCCCCCCCCCCCCTCAACTCTGAATGGGTGACAGACGACAAGGCCTCCATGGAAACCAGACGGCACCAAGACGTCCCCTCGGACCCATCTCCCCTGGTGCTACCCTCCTCTGGAGGATGTGGCCTTCCACGACGTCGTCAGGGATATGGCCAGGGCCCTCTTATTGCAAACTGAGGCGGAGGAGGACCTACGTGCAGAGGAGCTGGAGATCCTCCAGTTCAAGTCCACCCAAAGAAACTCTCACGGTGCCAGTGCAGCTGATCCTCAAGCGGCTACTGCTACAAATGTAGGAGAACCTGGCGTCAGGTTCTTTCCAGGAGAGCCAGTGTGACCTCTCCTTCACCAAACCCTCCTCTCAGAGCTCGCAGGTCTGCTCAGGGACAAGGCTGTGGAGCCCATACCCAGGCATCTGTGAGGGAAGGGCTTATACTCAAGGTACTGCCTTGTCCTCAAAAGAACAGGGGGCCTCAGGCCTATACTAGACCTGCAAAACTTGAACAAGTTTCTGGTGAGGGAGAAGTTCAAGATTCTCTCCCTTGGAACACTGCTGCCCTACCTCCACCAGGGAGATTGTCTGCTCCTGGGACCTAAAGGATGCATACATTCACATCCCAATCCACCCTTCCCACCAGCAATATCTAAGGTTTGTGGTGAGGAGGAGGCACTACCAGTACAGAGTGCTGCCCTTTGGCCTGCCTCCTCGCCAAAGGTCTTTACCAAGTGCACAGTAGTGGTAGCCGCTCACTTGAGTCTGCAAGGGGCCTTTGTCTTCCCCTACCTGGATTGGCTAATCAGGGGCGGTATGGCCTCCGATGTCAGGCAGGCCGCAGAGCGTACAACCCTCCTGCTGCAGCACATGGGGTTCGTCATCAGTTACCCCAAGTCCCATCTCGCTCCAACCCAAAGTTTGGAGTTCATTGGGGTGCAGGTGGATCTGCTACAGGTCAAGGCCGTCCTCCCAAGGGAAAGGGCAGACCGCTTCATACAACTGCAAGAAGAGGTACAATGCCTCTGGTCAGTACAAGCTCGCCGTCGCCTCAGCCTGTTGGGCTATATGTCCTCAACAGTCCAAGTCACACCAGTAGCCTGCATACACATGTGGACAACCCAATGGTACCTCCGCTGACGGGTAGAGGACGGGACAGTCAGTCACCCGCTAACTGGGAGAATACCTTACCTGGTGGCAAAACCTGCACCACCTACAGGCAGGAATACCATTCCAGACACCCACACCGCAGAGGTCCCTGACAACTGACACTTCCCTCCCGTGTTGGGGGATGCATTTCGGGAATCACCGCATGCAAGGTAGTTGGTCCCAGGAGGAATCGCTCTTGCAGATCAATCTCCTCACTCAGGGCTATCTTCCTGGCCCTGCGAGCATTCCGCCATCGCCTGCAGCACCAACTTGTGCTGATCCAGACAGACAACCAGGTGGCCATGTTTTATATTAGCAAGCAGGGGGGCACGGACTCATACTCCCTCTACAGGAAGCGTTGGCCCTCCTTTCCTTTGCAGTGCGCAACAACACGCTCCTGCGAGCGGTATGCGTGCCAGGCCAGGACAACTGCTTAGCAGACAGGCTGAGCAGAATCCTTCACCCACACAAGTGGCGCTTGAACCCCAGGGTAACGAAGAAACTGTTCCACCGCTGGGGCAGACCTGAGATCTTTTTGCCTACCCGGACAATGCACAGCTACCGTGTTTCTGCTTGCACCAGCCGTACCAGGTGAGAATTGTGGCAGGTGCCTTCCTAATCTTGTGGTCAGAGGGCCAGCCTACTATGTGTTCCCACAGACCCCCCCATTCCCTAGTCATCAAGGTCCTCTTCAAGGACCAGAACGAGGGGGCGTTGGTCATACTGATCGCACCCAGATGGCCCAGGCAACCCTGGTTCCCTCTGCTGTTATCCCTTTTAGTGGCATTCCCAGTCCCACTGGACTGGGCCCCAGTCCTCCTGTGCCAGGAGGAGGGCTCCCTCTTGCACCCCAACCTACCGGCGTGACTGCTGAAAGGGTAGTCCTGGCCTTTTTCAGCCTTTCAGGGGACGTTGAGATCTACTGGCTTTTTGGAAACCCTCCACCAGGCGGGCCTCTGCCTTTAAGTGGAGAAGGTTCTCTGTCTGGAAGGAGGAGAATCCCTTATTCTGTCATGTGTAACTGGTTCATCAGTACTTACTGCACCTGTCACATACTGGGCTGAAATCCAACTTGGTGAGGGTGCATCTTAGTGCCATAGCCATGCACCACCACCCTATCAAGGGAAAACCCCTCTCTAGCCAGCCCCTGGCCTCTAGTTTCCTCTGGGGCCTCCTGTTGTCAAGCCTGCCCTCCGGCAGCGGAATGGGACCTCAACATGATGCTGTCCTAGTTCACTAAACTGCCATTCGAGCCCCTAGCCACCTGAGATACTTGTCTTAGAAAGTGGCCTTCTTGGTGCCCCTCACGTACTCTCGAAGGGCCAGCATATACAAGGTTCTATAAGAACAGGATGGTGCTCCAAAAACACCCCAAATTCCTACTGAAGGTGGTCTCTCCTTTCCATCTCAACCAAGAGGTGGTCCTCCCCACTTTCCTCCCACAGCCTCACACCTGCAGGGAGGAATTAATACTTCATACACTAGATTGCAAGTGGGCCCTGTCCTACTTGCAGCAGATATGGGCCCATCGGAAAGCTCCTCAGCTTTTCGTGTCTTATGTCCCCAGTAGTGGGAGGCTCCCCGTGCCCAAGCGCACTCTGTTTACTTCGGTGGCAGACTATATTGCCCTCGCTTATGAGTGAGCTGGCCTCTCCCTTGAGCACCGGATCACAGCACATCATGTGAAGGTGCTGGCCGTGTTGGTGGCCAACCTCCTCTCAGAGCCGGTGACTGAAATCTGCAAGGCCACCACAAGGTCTTCAGTTCATACATTTGCTGCTCACTACTGCCTGGAGAGCGGGTCCCCAGGGACAGTGCCTGTGGTAGGCAGTACTCCGTAATATTCTCAGAGTGTAGGCAAATCCTGCCCTCCGACCCTTCTGTGTTCAGGCTACCGGAGTGATAGTGTCGCTGAATGCTAGGGTCTTGCAGAACCTCTCAGTGGCGACTCTCCTTCTGCAACTCACGGCTACCTGATTGATTACCATCAGTGCTGTCTTGGTTTGGTCCTCTGCAGCCTGGAGCTAGGGAGTCCCATATGTGAGGACTGACTTCCTGCTTGTTCCTGGAGAAAGTGTAGTTACTCACCTGTAACAGGTGTTTTCCAGGAACAGTAGGAATCAGTCTTCACAACCCTCCCTCCTCCCCTGGGAGTTGCCTCCCTATCTTGTTTTAGTTTTTACTGCCGTCCTATGTCATCTGACTATAGCAAGATGGCACCCTTGGGTGGGAAGGGGACCACACGTGTGTGGTAGCATATCCCAAAGGCTTTCTTTCAAAGCTGGGGAAATGCTCCACGTGGGCTCTGTTGGCATCATCACCCATATGTGAGGACCAATTGCTGCACTTCCCAAAGAACACCTGTTACAGGTGAGTAACTACGCTTTATGTTGCATTCAAATGCATGCAAAGTGGCACATTTAATATGTGAAAGATTGTGTGGTTTGTTTTCACACTTTACTACAACTTAAACCATGAAAGTTAACTGTTGCTAGGGGCAGGTTTAAAGGGGTCAGTACCATACCCCCCCCCCCCCCCCCAACACACACATGCACAAAAAAGTAGAAAGTAGTGATGTCCCTTGTCTGGATGGGGGGAAGAGACCCTCAAATTCCTGATGGACTAATGGCCCAAGAATTCTTCCCTCCTTCCTTTTTCTCCTCAAAACCAACCTCAGTCTAGGACACAACATGAAAAGGAATGAATATCCTAACCTCTCGTCCCCCTCAATAAGTGAAAATTATATGGGGGGCATGAGTGTCACCCCCCAACTTTCTCCTCCCCTGCACCACTATGTTTGAAATGGCAACTTCTGACCCTAGTGATGTGTTCTGATCGGGGTAAGGTGCTGCCATATTCCAGCATGGCTGTGCAGTGGCAGAAGTAAGTGGTAATCACACCTGCCCAGCTGATATTTTAACCTATTGGGATGAATCAGAGGGTGGTCTTGGGTCCGAACCTTGATATATTTTGGTTGGCGGCAGGGCTAGGTACACAGGAGAGAAGTCTTTTTTACATTCTGCCCTGAATCATGGCTAGCTAGGGTGGGAGGGATTCTTGGGCTACTACCCACCAACAATTTGAGCCCCTTTCAATGAGGGGAAGGCCTTTAACAGAGGACAGGAGGCCATTTGACCTCAAGGGCTACCTACTTTGTTAGGAGAGAAGGCATTGGGGGGGGGATTTTGATTTTAACAGATGTTTGTCCCTTTAAGAGAAGACAGACTGAAGAAAATGCCACAATATAACACTGTTGTAGCCAAGATTGAGCAATGTTCTTGGCTGCAGTAGTGTGGTGTATTAAGGCAGAATTTTACTAATTTGTGGCTTGTAAATAAATATTAGTTACAGTAAGTTAGCAATGTGTTCCACGTATTTAAAATTGATGGTATTTTGCTGTCTGTTAGTAAACAGGTCTTTTAAGTCTTCCCAAAGCCATGACAGAAAAATGAGACATTCTTGTTTTAACGCTTATTTTTCCCCCCTTGCCATTCTCTTTAACACGTTTAAGTTTAGTTAGTCTTGTACACCATTTGTGACTATATGAATTCTAAACTATTTTTTAAGTTCACTGCAAAATCAAATTTGAAAAAAATATCTTAAATTATGCTAGAACTAGAGGAATCTGTTACTCTTCTCTCTTTTATGTTAGAGGGGCATCAACTTTACTTTTTTCTAGGACTTTGAAAATAGGCCTCACTCAAAACTAAGGCCCATTAAGTGTGCCTCAAAATGCTTTCTGTGTTTAATTATTCGTCTGTTGGCAATTAAAACTAGTGAAGCTAGATTCTGAGAAGCTATGTAGCTTTCACTGTTGTAAGAATGGTGTTGGAAACACTATAGACTGTGGCACAATTTCAAGATTCTGCAGCATATCTGTCATATTTGCATAGATTTTGTATGCAAAGTACAAATTTTTATTGAATTTATTTTTAAAATGTAATTTCACAATAAAATCTCTCTAACCTATTGGCTGGGTCTTAAGCTTTTTTTTTTTATTGTCCATTTTTTTTCTGTCTTTTCAGCTTTATCTTGCCTTATAACCTTTCCTATTTTATCTCCTTAGCTCTCTGCAAGGCTAACTGTAGTATGGTATATTGCCCACATTTCGTTCAGCACCTTGGATTGGAAGTAGTCTAGCCTTTCCTGACACCTGGGGGAAGGGGGGTGTGAAGGGTGAGTAATTCTCAAGGTGGGCAAGAAGGAGCAACATCTACAAAACTTGACTGACCCACAAGAAGAATGAGTGAAACAATTAAGAAGGAGGGATAGAAGGAATTAAGGTAGTGAGATGAAGGGGGGGAAATATATGAAACAAGTGAAGCAGCCCAGGAAGGCTGAACTGAAATATCTCTATGAGAGAAGCGAAAGTACCAGCTAGAGACGGCAACACAAGGTTGCTGATTTCACTTGACTCCATTCTAAATAACTAATTTTGTGAAAGTTGCTATGGACTTGCAAAAATCTATAGTGATGGATTTGCTGCAAGACTTGAAATGGCAATTCAAGCACTTTGTGGAACAAAAAGTGTGTAGCAAGACCCAATCAATATCAATTACCAAAAATCACAAAAGTGAGTCAAACAATACTCATAAAACCAAAACATACCAAAAATTTATTAAGGGGAAAGCATCAGAGGACCCATAACCTCAGGTCTTTGATAGCCCAAGCCTCATTTGTCTCCACCTCCCTAATAACAAATAGTCTTTCAAATTGTTATTGTTTCTTATAATAACACTTTTTCTTCATCTTCCTTATATATAAAAACTTTGTGTAAAAGAGTGTCACCTAAGCCATAATAGTCACCAGAGAAAACAAGACACTTAGAAGGCATCCATGTAAAAGGTATCACAATGGCAATCATCAGAAGTCCACTTAAGTGCAGCACTTATCTAGCACTGTTAGTTCATTTCATCAGCAGAGAAATACATAGTAACTTCCTTAGTGAAAAGAGAAGTGGGAATGAAGTGCAAGGGGGAGAGGAATGGAGGAAAGAAAGTGTGAGGTGTTGAAGAGCAGATCAGTGGCAGTAGAGAGAGAAGCTCCTGCTGCCACTATTACTATTGTGGGTCACTTGGAAGAGAATGGATTGAGCGGGTGGGGGGGGTTTGTGTCATTTATTTAACAGGTTTTGTCATACCACTTTATCATTTCAGTCAAAGTGGTTTACATTGTAACTTAAACTTATCAATGTCCCTGTTTAATATACATTACTAACTGATTTTTCTGAGGCAATGGAGGGTTAAGTGACTTGACCAAGGCCACAAGGAGTGCTAGTGGTAACTGAACCCTGGTCTCTTGATTCCTAAGCCAGTGCTCTAACCATTAGGTGGCTATTCCACTCCGTCATGAAGACAAAAAGCAGATGCTGGGGAAAGATGGAGGAGGCTGAACGGCAGATTTCAGGAGCAACATAGATATGCAGATATACAGATCTATTTATAGTTATATCTACTTTAAGGCAATCCCAGATGAACTATTACTACTTAATATTTGTATAGCGCTATAAGGTGTACACAGTGCTGTACAGACACATATAAGACAGTCCCTGCTCATCAGAGCTTAGAATCTAGTCAAGACAGACAACAGCTGAGGACAGATACATCTAGGGGAATGGTAAGGAAACATATAGGAGACTAAGTGGATGGTGTCATCGAGAGCGTTTTGGTTTCCTAGACCATGGGATGCTGTTCCAAGGGTTGCAGAGCAGAGATGGCATCCATCTGTCCAAGAAAGGTCAACGCATCTTTGGTAGTAGACTGGCTAATCTACTGAAGAGGGCTTTAAACCAGATTCATTGGGGATGGGTGAAGAAAGCCCCCAGGTAGGTGATACCCATTTCCATAAAGGTATTTAATGTAACAGGGGTAACATATGGAAAGCAGTGTTTATAAATGCCCGTAGCATGGGAAATAAGATCCCTGATGTTGAAGCTTTGGTGGGAGTGGCTGACTTGGATTTAGTGGCAGTTACAGAAACATGGTTCACAGAAAACCATGATTGGGATGTAACTATACCTGGCTATACTTTATTCAGAAAGGACAGAAGAAGGGGAGGAGGAGTGGCACTATATTTAAAAACTACTATTAAAGCTTTGGAATTACAGAGCTTAAAAGGGAGAGAGGAGGCATTGTGGGTTAAACTAGAAAGAGGGAAAGAGAAATCTATTTACATTGGTGTGATATACAGACCTCCCTCACAAGAGGAAGAGGTGGACAGAGAGTTAATTGAAGACATACGCAGCATTGCTAGGAAAGGGGAAGTGCTACTGATAGGAGATTCCAATATGCCAGATGTTGATTGGCACGTTACTGCTGCAGTATCATCTAGAAGTAAGGAGATCCTGGATTCTCTACAGGGAGAACTATTCAGGCAATTGGTAACAGACCCCACACGTGAAGGGGCCATACTGGACTTGGTGCTTACCAATGGTGAAAGTGTTTCTGATGATGTAGTGGGAGATCATTTTGCATCCAGTGATCACCAGATGGTGTGGTTCAGTATTAGGACTAGGGCTGTTAGAATCCATTCAAAGGTGACTATCTTAGACTTTAGGAAGGCTAACTTTGCGAAGAAGGGCCAATACCTCAGGGAGTCGTTAGTGGGATGGGAACAGCTGGGAGATGTAGAAAAACAGTGGGCAAAACTGAAAGGGGATATTTTAAGGGCAACCAACCTTTTTGTTAAAATGGTAAATGTAAAAGGAAAAGGAGACCGCTATGGTTTTCGAAAGAAGTAGCTGAAAAAGTGAAGAAAAAGAGGGAGGCCTTCATGAAATACAAGAGATCACAGAGAGAGGAAGACAGGCATCTATATTTGGAAAAACTTAGAGAAGCTAGCAAAGTAGTCAAGAAGGCAAAGAGTCAAAAGGAGGAGGAAATAGCCAATGCAATAAAATGGGGGGATAAGACATTTTTCAGATATATTAGTGAGAAGAGGAAGTGCAAAATTGGTATTGTCAGACTCAAGGGTGCAGGGGAGGAATATGTAGAAGCTGATAAGGATAAAGCGGAATTGCTTAACAAATATTTTTGTTCTGTGTTCACAGATGAAGAACCAGGAGCAGGACCTCAGAAAACACCCACAAATAGGAACAGAAGCGAGGAACATCTTGAACAATTTTCAGAAGACTGTGTTCGTGAGAAACTAGCTCAACTTAAAGTAGACAAAGCGATGGGACTGGATGGGATACACCCTAGAATACTGAGGAAACTTGGACGTTCTAGCAACTCCACTGACTGACATTTTCAATGCCTCGTTGGAGTCGGGAGTGGTGCTAAAGGACTGGAGAGAGGCTCATGTGGTGCCTTTACACAAAAGCGGAAGTAAGGATGTGGTTGAAAACTACAGGCCGGTTAGTTTAACTTTGGTAGTGAGTAAATTATTGGAAACGCTGAAAGAGAAAATAGTGAGGTTTCTGGAGTCCAGCGGATTACAGGATCTGAGGCAGCATGGATTCACCAGAGGCAGGTCTTGTCAGACAAATCTGATTGATTTCTTTGACTGGGTGACCAGGGAGTTGGACTGAGGGAGAGCTCTAGATGTGGTGTATTTAGATTTCAGTAAAGCCTTTGTTACTGTTCCTCACAGGCGACTTATAAACAAACTGAGCACCCTAGGGATGGACCCTAAAGTTACTGCTTGGGTTAGAAATTGGTTGGGTGGGAGGCAACAAAGAGTACAAGTAAATGGAGCTCACTCTGAGGAGAAGGATGTTATCAGTGGTGTGCCCCAGGGATCTGTCCTTGGTCCGATTCTTTTTAACATCTTTGTTAGTGATATAGCGGAAGGGCTGTCAGGTAAGGTTCGCCTCTTTGCGGATACCAAAATCTGCAATAGAGTAGACACCCAGGAAGGTGTAGATAACATGAGGAGGGATCTAGCTAAGCTTGAAGAATGGTCTAGAATTTGGCAGCTGGGATTTAATGTTAAAAAATGTAAGGTCATGCATTTGGGCTGCAGCAATCCAAGGGAGCAATATAGTATAGGGAGTGAAGTACTTTTGTCCACTAAAGAAGAGCGGGACCTAGGCATGGTTGTGTCTGATGATCTTAAAGTAGCTAAACAGGTAGAAAAGGCGATGGCAGAAGCTAAAAGGATGCTTGGGTGCATACAGAGAGGAATGGCTAGCAGAAAAAAAGGAGGTGATAATGTCTCTCTAAGTTTTTGGTGCGACCTCATTTGGAGTATAGTGTGAAATTCTGGAGAACGCACCTTCCAAAAGATGTGAACAGGATGGAGTCGGTGCAGAGGGTGGCTACTAAAATGATTAGTGGTCTTCATTATAAAGCATATGAGGACAGACTGAAGAATCTTAATATGTACACCTTAGAGGAAAGGCGGGATAGAGGTGATATGATTGAGATGTTTAATACCTCCGTGGCATAAATGTTCAGGGAGAGAGCCTCTTTCAATTGAAAGCAAGTTCTGCAATGAGGGGACATGGGATGAGGGTGAAGGGAGATATTCAGGAGTGATATGCGGAAATATTTCTTTATGGAAAGAGTAGTGGATCTGTGGAATAGTCTCCCAGTGGAGGTGGTAGAGATGAGGACAGTAACTGAATTCAAAAAAGCATGGGACAAACACAGAGGATCTCTAAAGGTAAAAAGGGGACTGTTGTAGTTGTTGATATAGAAGGACAGACTAGATAGGCCATGTGGTCTTTTTCTGTCGTCATATTTCTATGTTTCTAAGTGGATCAGGATCCAAAAGTGGTCTCGAAAAGACGAGTTTTCATTCTGGATTGGAAAAGCATCAGATCAACCCTGGTGCATTTTCTCTATCAATAAAATCAAGATATTCCACAATCTGCTTCCCAATTTACTTTCTGATATTTCAACAATTCAATAAGGTATGTGTCCAAAAGTGCAACCCTATCTCCAATTCAAATCACACTCTAGCATGGTTCGACAATGTATTGTTCTCTATTTCACACTGTTTTACCTGGGGGAAATTCCTTTATCCACAAAGAGAAAATCAATCCTGGAGTAACAATTAGGGCTACCAGAAGTATAATACTGACTTCTGGTGACGGTTTCTCCCTGTATCCTGTAAACCTAAATTTTAGAACATTACCTGCATTTTTTGGAGCCAGAGGCCCAGCCAGAGGATTATCCAGTATGGGATGCATAGTTAAAATGGAATCTCCAGGAACAAGCAGGAGTGCAGTCTTCACATATGGGTTATGTCACTGGCGTAGCCCGTGTGGGAATGCTCCCCAGCATCCAATAGGAAAGCATATGGGAGCACTCCATCGCACCTGTGTATCTGCTCCTGTTTTCCCATCTCCCCATCGCCTCTCTTCAGTTCTTCATTTTCAGTGGAACCAACAGGTCACTCTGTTTTTTGTCACCACTGAAAATGCTTGTTCTCTGAGAACAAGCAGGCAGTCAGCCCTCATATATGGGTGATGTCGGCACCGACAAGAGCCAGTGCAGAGCATTTCCCCAGCTTTCAAAGAGCCTTTGGGAATGCCACCATGCATGTGTGGTTCCCTTCCCACCCAAGGGTGCCATCTTGCTCAGTCTCCTTTTTTCCGTGGAGCCCAATGGATACCTGTCCTGTTTCCCCAGAAAAAATCTTTTCCAAAATATCCTTAAATGGTTTTTTTTTCCCAGTTGCGTACTGGTTCCTCTTCCTGCCTTGAGCCAGCGCTGGTTCCAGTCCTTCTCAATTGATAGAGGCTTGCCTCTACCAGCATTCGCACCTTTTTTTGCCCGGGAGTTGTCGACCCTGGCCGGGTGTCTCCCACCATGTGCCCCGGTGGGTTCAAAAATGTGACCGCTGTAGTCGAACCATGTTTATACAGACACACAAGCTGCTGCCTATACTGCCTGGGCCTGGACCACGACAGTACCACCTGCGACCTGTGCCAGGCCATGACTCCAAAAACCAACAAGAAAAGATCAGAGTTGCAGAAGAAAATGTTCCCAAGGTCCAACTCAGCACCGGCTTCCCTGATGCTGAGCTTCAAGCCCAGCACTTCCCATGAGACCTTGGCACCCTCAGGACCCACTGCGGTGGCTCCTCCGAGAAGACCCCGAACCCCAAGAGAAAAAATAAAAAGTCCTTTAAGTCCATCAAGGTCCCACTGGTGAAACACAGAAAAGTCCCGTGGTGGGACTCGGGTAACTCTGAGCAGAGCCCCACTAAGGTCTCTAAGAAGGAGTCCTCGGTCATTGAGGATGCACTCATGAGAGTGCCGGCATTGGGCCCAAGATCCTCTGTGCCCATGCCGAAAGCTGCAGAGCCTTCTGGTCTCGAAACCAGAATGACGGCCCTGGAACAGAATATTTTTGCTATCCTGGCCCTGCAGCAGGCAATGATGGGGATGGTTCATCCGCATCCTCTTCCCCGACAACCCTGATGGCAGGGGAGTCCCGGGCGTCAAGCCAGGCTCCAAGCACCTCAAGTGAGTCCTTGGCACCAGTTGAGATCCCGGTCCCGTTCCTCGGGTATCTGGTCCTCCCCAGCAGTTTCTGGAAATTAGACCCAAGATCCTCTGGAGGATCCCAGTTTTTCAGGTCTAGCCTCGAGACACGAGATGCAGAGCCTTGGAATCATCGACACCCTCCGAGTCTGAGTGAGAGACCGACATCGAGACATCCCCAGAAACCTGTCGGCCAGAGATGTCCCCTTGGTGCCATTCTCCCCCGGAGGACACGGCCTTCCTCGAATTCGTCTGGGATATGGCCCGAGCCCTGTTGGTTCTGACAGTCTGAGGAGGATCCGTGCATCGAAGAACTGGAAATCCTCCAGTATGAGTCCCCACCCAAAGAGTCTCTCATGGTGCCGGTACAGCCAATCCTTGAGTGGCTGCTCCTCAGGATGTGGGAGACCCTGGCCTCTGTGCTGGTGGTCAGTCGATGCCTCAATGCCATCTACCACGTCAAGAAGGGCTCCCGGGTTCCACAAGACTCAGTTCCCACATAATTCAATGGTGGTAGAGTCAGCCATGCAGAAGCTAAAGAGCCAGAACCATTTCTCTTTCCCCCTGGGCAGAGTGGCTCATGCCCTCGATGCCCTAGGGTGCAAGTGTTACCAGGGCTCCATGCTTGGATGCCAGATTCAGGTCTATGAACTGTACATAGGCATGTACCTCAAGGCCCTGATCCAGGAGCTTTTCGGCTGGCTTTACCGGAGAACCCCTCCAGTGGTTCCAATCTCTTGACAACTGTGATGGACTGCTCTAACTTTCTTTCCTGAGCCGTCTATGATGGCTTTGAGTCAGTAGTCCGAGTGGCTACAGGCTTTAGACCTCGAGCATTGGGTCCAAGAAAAATTGCTCAATGTCCCCTGTACAGAGGAAGACTTGTTTGGCAAACCCATGGTCGACAAGGTGGCTGAGATAGAGGCCAAGGTGGTGACTAGGCAGAGACTCTCTAAGATGACCTCAGCCCTCCCCCTGCAGGAAAACATTGGGGAAAAGACCCTTTCTCCCAAGGAAAAAAGGGTGCTTCTACCAAAGTCATTACTAGCCCTTCTCAGGCAATCAACAGCAAGGCCCAAGAGCCAGGGCCACAGACCCAGGAAGCCGAAAACTCAGAAGCCCCGAGTCCCAACTCCCACCCAACCCAGTGGAAGCTTTTGACTCCCAGAGCAGGGCCTCCTCTCCCTTGGGAGACCCTCCCCAGCCCACAGGGGGCCACCTGGCTCTCTTTGTCCACAGGTGGACCGGGGTCACCTCAGACCAGTGGATTCTGCAGATGGTAAAGGAGGGGTACCTCCTCCGCCTGCAGCAGCTACCCCCAAGGTTCTTCCCTGGAGAGCCTGTGCGACCTCTCCTTCACCAGACTTTGCTGTTCACAGAGCTCACATGGCTTCTCGGGGACAAGCAGTGGAGCCTGTTACCAAGCACCTGTGGGGAAAAGGCTTCGACTCCAAGTACTTCCTTGTCCCCAAGAGGTCTGGGGGCCTCAGGCCTATACTGGACTTGTGAGATTTGAACAAGTTAGAAACATAGAAATATGACAACAGAAAAAGACCACATGGCCTATCTAGTCTTTCCTTCCATAACAACTACAACAGTCCCCTTTTTACCTTTAGAGATCCTCTGTTTGTCCCATGCTTTTTTGAATTCAGTTACTGTCCTCGTCTCTACCACCTCCACTGGGAGACTATTCCACGGATCCACTACTCTTTCCATAAAGAAATATTTCTGCATATCACTCCTGAATCTGTCTCCCTTCACCCTCATCCCATGTCCCCTCGTAGCAGAACTTGCTTTCAATTGAAAGAGGCTCTCTCCCTGAACATTTATGCCACGGAGGTATTTAAACATCTCAATCATATCACCTCTATCCCGCCTTTCCTCTAAGGTGTACATATTAAGATCCTTCAGTCTGTCCTCATATGCTTTATAATGAAGACCGCTAATCATTTTAGTAGCCACCCTCTGCACAGACTCCATCCTGTTCACATCCTTTTGAAGGTGCGTTCTCCAGAATTGCACACTATACTCCAAATGAGGTCGCACCAAAGACATATACAGAGGAATTATCACCTCCTTTTTTCTGCTAGCCATTCCTTTCCGTATGCACCCAAGCATCCTTCTAGCTTTTGCCGTCGCCTTTTCTACCTGTTTAGCTACTTTAAGATCATCAGACACAACCATGCTTAGGTCCCGCTCTTCTTTAGTGGACAAAAGTACTTCACCCCCTATACTATATTGCTCCCTTGGATTGCTGCAGCCCAAATGCATGACCTTACATTTTTTTAACATTAAATCCCAGCTACCAAATTCTAGACCATTCTTCAAGCTTAGCTAGATCCCTCCTCAAGTTCCTAATGAAGGAAAAGTTCAAGATGTCTCCCTTGGAACACTGCTGCCTTACCTCCACCAGGGAGATTAGCTATGCTCCTTGGACCAAAAGGATGCGTATATCCAAATCCTGTTCCACTCCTCCCACAGGCAATACCTAAGATTCATGGTGGGAGGAGGGCATTATTAGTACAGGGCCTGGCCTCCTCGCCAAGGGTCTTTACCAAGTGCTCAGCAGTGGTAGCTGCTCACCTGTGCCTACAAGGGGCTTTTGTCTTCCCCTTCCTGGACGACTGCCTCATCAGAGGCGGTACGGCCTCAGAGGTCAGGCAGATCATAGAGTATACAACTCTCTTGCTGCAGAACCTGGGGTTAGTCATAAACTACCCCAAATTCCATTTCTCCCCAACCCAAAGGCTGGAGTTCATAGGGGCTCAGTTGGACACTACAGGTCAAGGCCCTCCTTCCAAGAGAAAGGGCAGAATGCTTCAGGCAACTAGCAGGAGTGATGCAATGCCGCCAGTTGGCACTGGCTCACCTTCTGCTCCACCTGTTGGGCCACGTAGCCTCAACAGTCCACGTCACACCCTTAGCCCACCTCCACATGCAGGCAGCCCAATAGTGTCTCCGCTCACAGTGGACCCAAGCCACAGGCAGACTACAGGACAGGGTCAGAGTCACCCGCCATCTGGCGGAGTCTCTCACCTGGTGGCAAACTTTGCGCCACCTCCAAGTGGGAATGCCATTCCAGGCACCAGCACCGCAGAAGACCCTGACAAGACGCCTCCCTCCTGGAATTTAGGACAATCTTCCTAGACCTGTGAGCATTCTGCCACCACCACCTGTGGCACCAGACTGCTGATCCAGATGGACAACCTGGTGGCAGTGTTTTACATCAATAAGCAGGGGAGCACAGGCTCATACTTCCTCTGTCAGGAAGCAGTAGCCCTCCTCTCCTTTGCAGTGCAAAACATGCTCCTGTGAGCAGTATACAGTACTTACCAGGCCAGGACAACTACTTAGTGGACAGGCTGAGCAGAGTCCTTCGTCCACACGAGTGGCGCTTGAATCCCAGGGCAACACAGCAACTCTTCCACCACTGGGGTAGACCCATGATGGATCTGTTTGCATCCCCGAGCAACACACAGCTGCCTTGTTTCTGCTCATGCCAGCCGCATCCGGGGAGAGTGGCGGCAGACACCTTCCTGCTTTCGTGGTCTGAGGGCCTACTCTATGCATTACTACTGACCCCCCCTCTCCAATCGCCAACATACTTTTCAAGATCCAGAGCAAGGGGGCATCGGTGATACTGATCACACCCAGATGGCCTAAGCAACCCTGGTTCCCCTTTTAGCTTTCCCTGTTGGTGGTGCTCCCAGTCCCGCTGGCCTGGGCCCTGGATCTCCTGTCCCAGGAGCAGGGCTCTCTTCTATACCCCAACCTAATGCTGATGGCCTGGCTGCTGAAAGGGTAGCATTGGCCCCTTTCAGCCTTCCAGGGAAAGTTGAGGAAAGTCCTACTGGCCTCCTGAAAACCCTCCACCAGTCGGGCTTACGCCTTTAAGTGAAGAAGATTCTCAGTCTGGTGTGTGGAGAAGAGGGAGACTCCCTTCTCTTGTCACATGCAACTGGTTCTCCAGTACCTTCTCCACCTGTCGCTCACTGGGCTGAAATACAACTCTGTGAGGGTGCACCTGAGTGCCATAGCCATGCACCACCACCCTATCGAGCAGAAGCCCCTCTGGAGTCAGCCCCTTGTTTCCAGGTTCCTCTGAGACTTTCTACTATCAAAGCCCCCTCTCCACCCTCCAGCAGCGGAATGGGACTTCAAAATGGTGCTCTCCCAGCTCACTAAGCCACCCTTCAACCCTCTAGCCACTTGCCACCTCAGAAACTTGTCTTGGAAAGTGGCTTTCCTAGTGTCCCTCATGTCCATGCATAGGGTTAGCGAACTCCAGGCCCTGGTGCCGGACCCACTATATCGAAGTTCTATAAAAACAGGGTAGCTTTCCGCACACACCACAAATTCCTCCCGAAGGTGGTATCTCCCTCAATCAAGAAGTGGTCCTCCCCACCTTCTTCCCACAGCCCCATGCTGTTAAGGAGGCACTAATACTTCACACTCTAGCAAGTGAGCCCTGTCCTTCTACCTGCAGCGGACGCAGGCCCGTCGCAAAGCTCCTCAGCTTTTTGTGTCTTACGGTCCTAGCAGTCTGGGGCTCCCCATGACCAAGCAAACTCTGTCCACTTGGGTGGCACACTGTATTGCCCTCACCTACGAACGAGCCGGCCTCTCTTGAGCACCAGTTCACAGCGCAGCACATGAGAGTGGTGGCCACGTTGGTGGCCAACTGCTCAGTGCTGGTGACTGAGATCTGCAAGGCCACCACATAGTCTTCAATTCATACATTCGCAGCTCACTACTGCCTGGAGAGTGAGTCCTGCAGGGATAGTGCCTTTGGCCAGGCAATAATCGGTAATATTCTTGGGATGTAGGCAACTCTTGCCCTCCAACCCTTCTGTGTTCAGGCTGCTGGAGTGATAGTGTTGCTGGACATTAGAGTCTCTGTGGGGACTCACCTGCAACTCATAGCTATCCCATTGGTCACCTCCTAAACCCTCCCCTCCTCTTCCTCAATCCCTATAGATAACATTCTTCTACTTCCTCTTTCCTTAGCCTGCATCTTTGGGGGTCATCTTTGACTCCTCCCTCTCCTCCTCCACTTACATCAGATTACATTTTATGGGGGCTCTCTCAGACTTCACAGCAGATCTTCAGTTGGGTAAGTAATAATTTTGTTTGATACAGTAAAGTGGATTTCAGTCAGGGTGCGACAGGAAAATCAAAAGCCCTTGTGACCATTTGTTTTGTGGGTTAGACAAGGTGAGATTTTTATTGTCAAAAGGCTCTGTAATAATCCTGAATTTTAATTATTATCTAGGGAAATTACATAGGGTGGCTTGCAATTGTCTTATTTTTATGTAGAGGCTTGCTACAGATTTTTCTCTAGTATTTGAGCTGCTAAGAAAAGACAGAGAGATAGTCCAGATTTAATTTGGAAGTGTTACACAGGTAAACCGTCCCTCATTGAATACAATATACATCTTTCCTGATAAAGCTATTACCTCCTGTCCCTTTTGCCTTTTATTTCTCAGTCTCCTGTCAGCTTGCTGTAACTGATACAGTATCTGACAATTCTGTTAATCTCCTAACAACCTTCTTACTATAATCTCACCCTAAACTTCCACCCTGTTAAAAAGGTGGTAAGCACTTTTTATTCAGGTAGAATTTTAAGGCGTGGTCTTTATGCCAGTACTCTTTACTGAACACCCATAAAACTTATGCCATTCCAACTATAATTCTAAGTCTCACTTCTTCATAAAAGTGAGCATTCCTCCTTCTAAGGTTACACATTTGAGATAGTCCAACTACAGCCTTTCTGCAGTCTCAAATATGGAAGCCTTTGATTTTAAAGAACTGAAACAAATAGTAATGACATACTGTAAGAGGAAAGGGGGTCCCTTTGAAGGTGAATTCCCCGAGTCATCATGGTATAATATTCAAAGACAAATGTTAAACCATGATCAAGAATTCAAAAAGAAAACAAATAAAAGAAAATGCCTTTTTATCCAAGGCATGTGCAGGGGGCTCATTAGCATGAAACAGGACAGTACTGAACTGACTTCTCATTGTACCCAACTGACCAAAGACCTTGAGGAGGCACAAATTTGCATCTCTATGCAAAGGACTCAAGTGATCCAAGCCACAAATTCTTTTATAACTGTTAGTGAGCAATTAGAAGCACTTAAACTTGAATTGAGGCACGTTAAGGATCAATTGGTCTCTGAAAGACAAAAGAATAAATATACGCCCACTTCTCCCTCAGCCCCTTATGCCTATGACACATCCTATCAGCCATTCATACAAGCTATTGAGAAACAAAAGAATACTAAAGTATGCATAGCTGGACTTAGGAATGGAAAAAATAAAGCCGAATCAGAGGTAGAAAATACTGACAGTTTATCTCAGCCAGAACAGAGCAATAATCAGGATCTGTGTCAGCAGGATAATTCAGATGACTTAGACATGGCACCCAGTACTGAACTCAGAGCACCAGTTAAAGTGATGATGCAGGACAATTTAAAAGACGGAGAAATGGAAAGAATAGTTGAGAAAATTGGCCCTATGCCTTTTAATGTTAATGACTGGTGTAAATGAGCGACTGATATTCTGATTCACTGGGGTCTAGAGAAATACAGAATAAAACAATCAGACTTTGATAGACTTATGCATCTGGCTCTGGGGCCACACTATTATAAAGTTGGCTCTCTCACTCATCCATACCAGTTGGTTAAAAGGGGCACTGAGAAACTATTTCACTGTTCCCCAATGCAAGTATTTAAAATTATTTCACCTCTACCAAATGATACACTGGAAGAGTTTGCATATAGAGCCTGGATTTTAAAAGCAGTTCTTAATGAGCAGGAGTCCTGGCCCAAAGCAGAAGATTATGGGGAGAGCATGCATAAGGCATTTTTATTAGAATTGCTATCCCCTGAGATTACAAAACACCTTCTGTTATTTTCCGAAGACCCTAAAGCAACCCCTGTTTGGAAGACCCAGCCCTCGCAGGTCATAACAGTATCAGAAGCACGGAAGTGGCAAGCTGAGGGATCCTCCCAACACACAAAAAACACAGACAAAGGATACAGGGGACAGACACCTTGGAGAGGACAAAGCAGAGGTACTTTTAGAAATTCCTCAGGTTACATCCCCTTTCAAGAGCTCAAAGCACAGAGAGATGGATTAGAAAAGGAGAAAATTAAATGGGAACAGGACAAACACATACTGCAAGTAGAACTAGATAAATTAAAACAGGATTTACAAGCAGCTCAGGACAAACACAAGGCTAGTGCATAGGGATGTCCTGACCTCTTGAGTTCAGATATCAAAATGTCTCAAGCCTTCATAGCCCAGCCTGCCTCCGTTCTCTCAGCAGAGGACTCAATTCCAGAGCCTCTGGATGATGAAACAGACACAGGCCCAGAATACAGTTTAAGGCTTGTAACATCCTTGATACTGCACTCTTGTGGATGCCCCAGTGTTATCAGTAGAGTAGGGGGTCAGGATAAACTAGCTTTGATTGACACAGGGGCTGGAATTAGTTTTACTAACAGAGCTTCTCCCACTGCAGATCAGAAAAATATGGAAATTTATGAAATTCAAGGAATTAATGACACAGCTTCCAAATGTGTGGCTATCCCAGTTAAATGGGGTATCCCTGTGCACAGTGAACAAAATAAGGAAATGTTGGAAACCACTGCCTCCACTATAGTGAACACACCAAAAGAAATAATTGGAATTGATGTTCTCAACCAGTTAAATTTGGTGGTGGATATGGCTAATCTTAAATTGTGGCAGTATTCAGGAACTTCAAATGCTTCTAAAACTTTAGTGCATGAAGTCATTCCCATGCAGTTAGCAACTCAGTGCACCAAGGCAGCTCAGCAGTATGATCTGTGTGTAATTCCCTCAGAGGTGGCTGATATTCCAGTCTGGGCTCAAGACAAGTTAGATTGTGGGAAAATGCACACACAAATACTGTTGGAAGGCGAGGATCCTCCACCACAGAAACAATACCCAGTACCTCATCATGCTATAGAACCAGTGACTAAAATTGTGAAGATACTGGAGGAGAGGGGTCTGATTAGACCTATTTCTTCCACATGCAATTCACCAGCCTGGCCGATAGTTAAACCAGGGGGTTCCTTCAGGCTCACTATGGACTTCCGTGCCCTGAATCAAGTTTCAAAATCTGTAGTGCCCGTGGTAGCTTCATACCCTGAAATGATCTCTAAACTGAGCCCCAAATGTAAATTTTTCTCTGTTTTAGACATATCCAATGGGTTTTGGAGTTTCCCCTGGCCCTTGAATGCCAGTGAAGAAAACTCCATGATCTAACCACAATACCACGGCTCTTTAGGTCTCTGGTCCATCAAGCAGTGAGAGACAGGCAGAGAGTAATACAGAACACAATCACACACACACAAAGTGCTATTTTCTTTGAGCTCAGAGGGAAGACAATAAGCGGTCTATGAACAGGCATAATTCCAGGCTTATTGAATTCAAAGTCGTCCTTGTGAAAAGCTCCTTTTTATTAGAGAAAAAGAGGAAGTAACAGTCATTTATTATAACCACGAAATAACACAAGGTGTCGCCAAAGTTCTTTTTACAGAGTAAGATCTGATTACAGTATATTAGATGAAATTTATAATTGCAAAAGTTGCAAAAATTATGTTGTCAGCAGGGACTTCCAGCTGACTGTACAATGAACATTATGCTTGCACAGTTCATAGCCTATGTTCTTTTTGCTTGCGTTAACACTGTTCCATCTATTTTAAAGACTGTTACAGAGAACTCATGATCATGACATCCTATTCTATTTAAAAGGAAGTAGGTGAAAAGTCAAACTTCTAAACACATTTTGTATCAAGAACTTCATCCATCTTCAATTACATATTGGGGATTCTGGTATCCCTTTATCTGTCCATTCCTACAGCCAGTACAAAACAGCCTTTCAGTGGCTGAATAAACAATATGCATGGACTGTGCTCCCACAGGGATATAAGGATTCCCCCTCAATATTCCATAAATACATGCAGGAAGCCCTATCACTATTATCTTGCAGAGATAATATAATTCAGTATGTAGATGACATTCTGATTCAGTCTGAGAATGAAGCCGTACACTGGAATCATGTAAGAGAAGTTTTAAAAGCCCTCTTACAAGCTGGTCTTAAAGTTAATCCTGCCAAGGCTCAACTGTGCAAATCAAAGGTTTCCTTTTTAGGGGTTACTATTGGCCAGGATGGTAAATCTGTTGATTCTCAGAGGATAGAGCTGATACAGAAACTTCCACTTCCTACAGATCAGAAATCACTCCAGTCATTTCTAGGGCTCACTGGTTTCTGTCGTGACTTCATGCACAATTATGCTGAAGTGGCAGCTCTACTTTACTCCCTGCTAAAAAGTAAAAATTATGTTTGGAAGGAAGAACATACAGAAGCTGTAACTAAATTAAAACACATTCTGACTTCTGCTCCTGTTCTAGCACACCCAGATCACACACAACATTTTTCCTGTACCCTGTAGTTGGAGAGAACAGTATAGGTGCAGCAATAACACAACGCCTAGGAGGAGTAGATCGACCTATAGCCTTCTGTTCAAGAGTTCTCACTTCTCCTGAACTCAAAATGGGAAACTGTGAAAAACATGTACTGGCTTCCTATGCTGCTATGCAGAAATTTACATACATCATTGGTGCTCAAACAACATACATATGCAGCCATCACACACACCCTCAAATTCATTGTAGAGGGAAAGTTAGCATGTAGCAAGATTAGGACTGAGAGAATAGTCCAGTGGACTCTCATGTTGCAAGCACAGAATGTAAAGTTTGAATTGTTGAAAGAACCTAACGTGCAAGTGGCTGGAATCTTGCTGGAGGGGCAACCTCATGACTGTCAGTCCTCACCCAGTGCCCCTAATCACATGATCTTTAGAGAACTGGGACTAGACAAAATTTCACCTTTTCTTCCTACAGTATATATTGATGGTAGTAGCCAATGTGAAGGAGGCAGGCGACTAGCAGGTTTTGCAATTGTACAATTGGACCCAAATAACCAAGTGGTACTGCAGAGACAGTAATCTCCAGGAACAAACAGGAATGAGTCTTCACATATGAGTACGTCGGTACCGACGGAGTCTGCGTGGGAACGCTTCCCAGCGTCCAATCAAAGAGCTTTTAGAAGCATCCCACCACGCCTGCGTGCTGCCTTCCCGCCTTTCCCAACTGCCTCTCCTCAGTTTTCGTTTTTCCGCAGAGCCGGCAGGACGTCGTCTTGTCACCGCAGAAAATTCTTGTTTTTATTTTTTACTTTTCTTGTGGTCGTGGCTGTCTTCCCGACGCCACCGGTACTGCCGGTGTTTTCTTCTCTTTTCTTGAAAAATTTTTCTTTTTCACGGGATATTTTTTCTTCAAAGTGTCCTACGGTCTCTTAGGCCTTTTAGGCCTCTTCTTTTTTTTTCATGGAACCGCCAGGCACTTTCTCCAAGAAATGCTCACACTGTGGCGGTACAACTTTATTTTTAGACCCTCAAAGTCGGTGTCTAACCTGCTTGGGTCCTGACAACAGTTTGGTGAGAAGAGGTCTTCAACATCGAGGTTCCCTCGATACATGGTTGCCCTCCAACTTCGGGGCACCGTCCCCTTCTTCCACACAAGATCAGGTAACCCACAAACAGTCTGTTAAGACTAGCCAGTCCTCGAATGGTAGGTCTCATGCACAGCATGAAGACGGCTCCGGCCTTGCCCTCGAGGGCCCACTGGCTTCAAAACCCCGGCGGGAGTCTTCAGTCTCCAAAGCAGATAAGGGGTTTCAGGTTGTTCCTGAGGTTCACCCCTCACAGAATATACCTCAGCCGTGTCCGGTGGTGGCATCCGCTTCAAGTGGTACCGGTACCCCGGCATCGGCACTGGTGTTGGATGAAACACTCCTCACCAGGGATCGTCATCTGGCGTCCTCGGTGCCTTTGGGACCGGTGGATACACTCCAGACTGACTTTCCATTATTGGTACCAGCACCAATACTACCACCGCCGTCGGTACCCTCCAGACGTGCATCGATAGACTCGCTTCCTTCGATGCCGAGTCTGGAATCGATCTCCAGTCTGGAGAACTGGGTACCGACTCACCTTGGTACCGGCTCTCGGCGGTACCGCAGGCTCGGTTCCGATGATTCGGATCCACAACTCTCGGTTCCTTCAAGGTCGATTGAGTTGCCACTGGTTGACTTTCCTTCACCGGTGTCAGACACGGTACCGAAATCGGTACAGACGACCTCATTACCTTTACGGTCGGTGCCTTCCATGCTTCGCTTATCAGGCTCTTTGCCCTCGATGCCGAGTTTGGAATCGATCTCTAGTCTAGAAGACTCGGTACCAATAGGTTTTGGTACCGACATCGATCAATACCGGTGCTTCGGTACCGAGGATAGTGGCCGGATGGTTTCGGTCACCTCGGTACCGATTGAACTGTCACCGATGACTACTCCTATGTCTGTCGGGCTCGACTCCGACATCGGTACCGGTATTGACATCGGTACCGGTATCCACAGTAGCATCGTGGCCAACTCCTGCCATGCTTTTTTCAACAGGATTCGCTCCATTCTATACCAAGCTTGGAGTCGATACCTGGCATGGACAATGTGGTAAGGACGGTTGCTGCTCCTGATACCCAGTACCAGCAACCATCCCTTAAGCATTCCACACTGCACTGTGCAGGATCTTCTATTCCTATATATTTGGATACCTCTGTGGGTGCTCAGGCTAGTTCTTTAAATCTAACCTGTCCAAGAGAGATTCCTGTTGGGGATCCCTCTTTTCAGAGTTTCCTCCTGGATATAGCAAGATCTCTTGCCATTTCTATCCCAGGACATGATCTTGCACAAGGCTCTCTTTCTACCAAAGCAAAGGGGAACATAATGCTTCCTTTGCATCATTACTTGCAGGATCTCCTTCTAGGAATGTGGGAAACACCTTTCAGGGTACCCCCACCTCCCAGGGCAACTGATCTGTTATATCAGGTGCCCCCCTCTCCAGGGTTTCAAAAGACTCAACTTCCTCATCATTCCATAGTAGTGGAATCAGCAATGAGGCGGGTAAAGAGTAAGAAAAAGCACTCTTCCTATCCGCCAGGTCGTGAGTCTAAAACACTAGATGACTTTGGACGTCAAACCTTCCAGACATCTATGCTTTCTGCAAGAATTCTCTCATATATTTTTTATATGAGTCTTTCTCTTGAGGAGGTCACAAAGGAATTACATCTTTTGTCTCCTTTCAGATTCCAGGAGTACAGACTATTCCTCACTGCTTAAGCATATCCAGAATATCTCTTGGTTTCTTTCTCGTGCTTCCCTAGACTCTTTTGAGTCTGTTAGCAGGACTTCTGCTATAGCTATAGGGGCACGACGTAGAGCCTGGCTCCAAGCTTCAGACTTGGACAAATGGGCACAACAAAGGCTGGGACATACTCCTTGCACTGGAGAAAATCTTTTCAACAAGGAGTCTTTACGTCAGGTTACTCAGTTGTCCACTGATTTACCTGTTCCTAAGGGTTGTTCTACCCCTTCCTCTGTCCTAGTACGTAGGAAATGTCCTACCAAACTTTCTTCCCACAGGAGAAGGTTTTATTCATCACTTGCCCGTCATACAGATGTTCCCCAACAGGGGAAGCATCATCCTGGTCTGAAGAATCCAACCTCTCACCAGGCTCAGCAAACCCAGCACCTGCAGGGTTTCTGATCATTCATCATCAGATGCTTGTGACTCTTGGGGTTAGAATCTACAGTTGCTTCTTCTCAATAGAGGCAATCCACCGCTTTATTCTAACCCCTACACAGGGATCTCTTTCCAAAAGATATCCATTTTTTCTATATTTCTATGAGCTGTCAGGATGTTCATGCCTATAAGTCACAGGTTTCTCCTCTTTTTCCTGCTAGGGAAAGAGGTCTAACCACTATCAGATGATAGTTCCTGTGCCAGCATGTATTTTTCCTTTCTATAGACTTACTACTTCGTAAGTCTTCTTCAGCTCCATTCTCTTCACCCTCTTACCAAGTTTTTCCTTTGTAAGAGCGGAATTACTTTCTGGGAGGCTTTCTCTTCAGCCTCTCTAGTTTTCTCACTTTCCAGTGTGGAGTTTTCCTCTCTGAGTTACCTCCTCTGTTTCAATCTTGCTTTGGGGCAGCTTATCAGACATGTCCAGAGTTTCCTACTCCTGTTCTGTCTGTTCTTTCTGTTTTGAACAGTAAGATTCTTCTGCTGTCTTGCTAGCAGCTGCCTATGCAGGAGCCTTAATGTTTGGACCACTGGTTCTTGTCCACAAACAACCAGATTTGTCCTCCACTAACATTCTGTCTAGTCTTAGTCTCCAAGAGAGATGAAGCACTGACTTGGAGCCACTACTATCTCACTACAAGCTTTCTAGATTGTCTTCTATTTCTGCCATCTCCATTTTCCTCGGTTTGGCAGCGTAGTTGGCAGAGATACTGGCTCTCAGGCAGCCAGTTCTATCTCCTCATTCTCCTGCATCATGCTCTCTGCTATTTACAGAGAAGCTTTCCACTATGGGCCCTTGCTAGAGAGCTTGGGGTTTTTTTTCTCCAACAGCTATCCTAGCTGATTAGAAAAGGCTTTTCAGTCATGTCTCCCATGACTAGAAGGTTCTCCCTTCTTTTACTATCTCTTTTTTTGATATAAAGGACATAGGCCTTCTCTTACGTGAAAGCTCAAGAACTTGCCACTTCCCTGCTTTGGTCCATAGTATTCCCAATCGGGGATATGCTCATCCTCATGGTAAGAACACATGATACTTTTGCCCTTAAGTAGGTCAACATGGTATCTCTTCTCTAGGCGTCTTCTGTCTACTTACCATGTTAGAGTCGTGGAAGACTCCGGACTTGCTGTCTGCATGTAGATATCCTCTGTTTTTCACGTAACAGTCCTGGTTATTTTTCACTAGCTAGCATTCTTGCAGATCATGACCAGGAGGAATAGATTCTCTATATGTCTTCTCAAGTAGGTTCCCCCTCCTTGTTGTAAGGATATGTGGGGAGGAAAGATTCATCTGTGATCACTGTGCTGTAGGCATATCTGTCTAATTGCAGACATCCATATGTAGGCCTACATATCCATATTTATTTTTTGTGTGTATTTTATGCCCTTCCATATCTCACTATAAGATATATTCTTATGTCTATCTATGCATATATATATAGAGAGAGAGATAGAGCGAGATATTTTAATATAGATAAGTATGTGGATACATATCTATCTCACTGTCTATCCTCATATAGCTATATGATCCTGACAGAGGGGCTTTACCCATACCTATGCTATCTAGCAGGTTTGGGGTTCTACACACACAACCACTCCTGTGGTAATCAACCATTTTTATACCATAACCTAAGGGTTTAGGTACTCCTGAAGCTCTCTGTGCCCAATATCTCTCCTAGCTTACCCCAGTTAGGAGAGACTTTGTGGATCTTCAGTTAATCACAGGCTTTAATGCCTCAGGCATTTGTCCTCTCTTTTGGGATATAAGGGGTTTCCATACCCTTTCTCCCCACAAGGGCTGTGCCTGTTTGTCCAAATCGGTTAGCCTTTCTCTTTTTGCTCCTAAGAGTGAGCCACTCTCCCGCCAAAAGAGTTAGGTTTTTGTCATAAAGCCTTCCTCTGAAGGCCCACCGTTTTTGTACTACCCCAGTTTTTCCTACTGGGGTTACCTATTCCTGTCAGGATTCTGACCTCCACTATTTTTCTACAGGTTTATTACCTCCACTTTACAGTGAGGTCCTCTTCTAGGTTCCTCTACTGGGTTCCCAGTAGATCCATGAACCTCCATACTTCTGTGAAATCCTGTCAGGGGAGGTCCATATTGCAATATTATTGATGACCATCATCATCCACACATGGACTCCATCTCTGCAGTCCTATGCTAGGTTAGCTGTTCCACAGCATCCTTCAACTCCTACCCTCCATCCTCAGGATACCTGGTGTTCTGGGAGATAGCATGTTCCAGCCTATGACATGCTGGGACTCCAGGCATCTCAGCTTGGGAGTCCCTATATGTGAAGACTCATTCCTGCTTGTTCCTGGAGATAGCACAGTTACTTACCTGTAACAGGTGATCTCTGGGAACAGCAGGAATAAGTCTTCACAACCCACCCACCTCCCCAGGAGTTGTATCTCTATCTATCTTTCCTTTCCTCTCTCTCTCTTTGTCTCAGCTTTAGAACTTAACTGAGGAGAGGCAGTTGGGAAAGGCGGGAAGGCAGCACGCAGGCGTGGTGGGATGCTTCCAAGAGCTCTTTGATTGGACGCTGGGAAGCATTCCCGCGCCGCCTCCTTCGGTACCGACGTACCCATATGTGAAGACTTATTCCTGTTGTTCCCAGAGATCACCTGTTACAGGTAAGTAACTGTGCTTTCCTGTGGGTCAGCGTCAGCACAGTACTATGAGCTGGCTGCTTTTGTGGCTTGTATGCAACAATATCAGGATTCACATCCAGAAATACAAATGATTTTAGATTCTGATTATGTCTTTAAAAGTGCCATTGTCCTGTTACCCTGGTGGCTAGCAAATAAATTTAAATCTACAGTTGGGTCTACAGTGAAAAATTCATCACTGTGGACTATGGCACAAGAACTGAGTGAGAAGTTTCAGAGAGTACATTTAGTTAAAGTAAAGGCACATAGGAAGAAAGGCCCTTTAGTGAAGAAACACATTAGTAGATTCACTAGCCAAGGAAGCATGCCATGTAGGCCTCATATGGCCCTGGTATGAGCAGACATGCATGGTTGCTAGTGCTACACGTTCCACAGATTATGATCAGATAATACCACCAGATTACTTTGTAGCACTGCAGACAAAGGACCCTGAGCTTTCCAATTTAAGGAAGCTTGTGCAGGATGCCCCAGATAACCTATATCAGCACACACCCTTTCTCACACTCACTATAGAGAAAGACATTCTATGTGCAAAAAGAGAGGAAGGCTTGGTTATAGCTATCCCTAGAGCTCGAGGTAAAGAGTGGATGCATTGGGTTCATGGTGCAGGTCCTATGGGACACCCTAAAGCAGAAGAAATGCAGACTATCCTCAATAGGTTGGTATGATGGCCAGAAATGAAACATGATATACAGGATCATGTTTCCTCCTGTGTAATCTGTGCTTCATTTGGGAGGCAACCTAAAAAGAGAAGGGGACAGTTAATGAGAGCACCTCCTCATGTCCCATTTGAGAGATTGCAAATAGATCATGTGGGCCCTCTTCCGTTAACAGCCAGGAAAAATAGATTTTTGCTCACTGTTGTTGATTCCTTTTCTCATTGGGTAGAAGTAATCTCCAGGAACAAGCAGGAATGAGTCCTCACATATGGGTACGTCGGTACCGACGGAGCCTGCGCGGGAAAGCTCCCCAGCTTCCCAAAAGGAAAGCTTTTGGGGCTTCCCACAGCGCATGCGCGCTGCCTTCCCGCCTTCCTGACCAACTCTCCTCAGTTCTTCTTTTTCCGCGGAGCCAGCAGGTCGTGTTCCTGTCACCGCTGAAGAATTTCTTATTTTAAAAAATTGTTCTGACCGCGTGTCTGCCTTCCCCGATTCCGAACCGGTACCGCCGGTCTTTACTACTTTATTTCTTTAAAAAAAAAAATAATAATTTTCTTTTTCCACACTTGGTGTATTTCTTTTTGTAAGGCCTACCGGCCTTTACAAATTCTCCCTCATGGAGAAACCATCTTCTGGTTTTAAAAAATGCACCAAGTGCTCTGGTACTATTTCAGTCACAGACACCCATGAGTGGTGTCTTAAATGTTTGGGCCCTGACCATTCGGTTCCGGATTGTCCATCCTGCTCTCTGATGTCCAAACGGGGCTTACAGAACCGAGCAGCTAAATTTCATGTGCTGTTTTCTGCAGATAATCCAGCATCAGCATCATCCAGGTCTTCATCTCCGGATGGATCTCAGGTAACCAAACATTCCTCGGGCAAATATCCCTCAAAGCAGAGAGAGGCCCTTGGGTTCGACCCTGAAGACCCTGCCCCAGCCAAACAACCCCGGTGGGAAGCTCCGGCTTCCAAAGCTCCTCCTATGGGGTTACAGGTTGACATCGATGGCACGGCCTCGACCGATCACCTGTTAGACTGCTCTGGGGTACCGGCTCAAACCGGTACCGACATCCAGGCAGTTGTGGCGTCAATGGGTACTACGGTACAATCCATGCAGCAGGCCATAATGGCTTTTATTAATGCTGCGACGCCCTCGGTACCGCAACCGTCGGTTCCGACCCCAGTTCCGGTACCACAACCGATACCGGTACCCAGAGCATCTACTTCCAGTAGAAGGCCGGTACCGGTTTTTGCTTCCCGCGATATTCTCGGTACCGACCCGACTCCCGGTACGCCCAAGGTCGATACCGGTCGGTACCCGTATCAATCTCTGGAAGCAAGTAGGCGATACTTCGAGTCTTCTGAGGATGCCGATACCTCAGATGATTCTGATGAAGCATCCCTTATTCTTCCTGAGGAGCCTTCTTCCCCAAAGAGAAGAATGTCTCCTCCAGAGGACTTGTCCTTTCAGGACTTCATCTTGGAAGTTGCCAAAGGACTTTCCATTACAGTATCCTCTGAAAAGGAACCTAGAGCTCAAAAATTAGACATTTTAGGATACTCTAAGGTTCCCAAAGAGGCAGTCACCTTACCCATTCATAATATTCTCCAAGAACATATGATGGATTTATGGGAGGCTCCTCTTACACAATCTCCACATTCTCGTCGATTGGATACTATGTATCGGGTCCCTCCTCCTGGTTTTCAAAAAACCCAGCTTCCTCACCATTCTATTGTGGGGAAGTCTGCTATGAAAAAGATTAAGAGTACCAAAAGGCACTCTTCTACCCCTCCAGGAAGAGAATGTAGAACTTTGGATGCTTTTGGCAGGAAAATCTTTCAAGCTAGTATACTTATTGCCAGAATCAACTCCTACAGCCTCTATATGGGCATGTTTCTAAAGGAGCTTGCTCTTAAAGTACAAGATTTTCTCCCCTTTATTCCAGAAGATAGAAAAGAGGAGTTCCTGCTTCTGTTAAAGCATATCCAAGATGTCTCAAAGTTCTCCAATAGGGCTGCCTTTGACTCTTTTGAGGGTGCTAGTAGAACATCTGGCATAGCCATAGCTGCTCGTCGAATTGCTTGGCTCCAGGCCTCTGACCTGGAATCCTGGGTGCAAGATGGCCTAGGCAATTTACCTTGTACAGGTGAAAATCTCTTTGGCAAAGAGTGGCAAGTCAAAGCCATTCAAATGGATGCAGAGAATGCTGCTTTGGATAGACTCTCTAAACCTACTTCACTCCCTGCCAAAAAGAAGTCTTTTAAGAAGTCTTTCTACAAAAAGCCTAGATTTGGTTCTAATGCTGGCCAGTCATCTGCTCAAGCTCGCTTTGTTCCTAAGCGACAGCAGACTAAACAGGCCAGAACAAAGTCTGCAGGAGCTGCTACGCTTCAACAGTCCCAACCCCCTCAGGGTTTTTGACTTACTTCTAGAGAACATACCCTTTCTGGCTCTGCAGCAACCAGAGCCTCTCACCATTCCAGGAAGGCTGACTCATTTTGCTCCCAGATGGGAACAGATTACATCAGAGCAGTGGACCCTCTCTATCATCAGAGAGGGATACAAACTGCATTTTTCCAGCCTTCCTATCTATCCCAGGGTGAGACATTTCGTCTCTCCCCCATCTCTCCTACACCTGTTGGATCAGGAGGTGAATACCCTGCTTGCCCAAGGGGCCATAGAACAGGTTCCCCTCCTCCAACAGGGCTCAGGGTTCTACTCCCCCTATTTTCTGATACCAAAGAAAACAGGAGGACACAGACCCATCCTAGATCTGAGAGAATTAAACAAATTCCTGTGCAAGGAAAAATTCAAAATGCTCTCTCTGGGTATTCTCCTTCCTTACCTTCAGAGTCAGGACTGGCTTTGTTCTCTAGACCTAAAGGATGCGTACACACATATACTCATCCATTCATCCCACAGAAAATTCCTTCGATTTCTGTTCCAGGGAAAACATTTCCAGTACAGAGTACTCCCCTTCGGTCTAGCCTCTGCTCCAAGAGTGTTCACAAAATGCATGTCAGTAGTGGCTGCATTTCTACGCTCTCAGGGAATCTTTGTCTTCCCATACCTAGACAACTGGCTCATCCGAGCTCCATCTCAGGCTCAGACTTCCCTGGACCACACCATCTGCATTCTGCAGTATCTGGGACTTGTCTTCAATCTGCCAAAGTCTCAACTCACCCCTACTCAATCCCTAGAATTCATAGGGGCCTGGTTAGATACCACCACAGCAAAGGCCTATCTTCCCCAGGCACGTTGCCACCGGCTAGTGCACCTGGCCTCTCAGATTCAGTCCAGAACTCACTTGACTGCCCGAGAGATGTTACAATTGCTAGGCCACATGGCCTCCACAGTTCATGTGGTGCCTTATGCTCGCCTGCATATGAGAGCAGCTCAATGGACTCTGTCCACTCAGTGGACCCAAGCATCAGGAGCTCTCTCCGACCAAATAGAAACCTCCAAACGTCTCTTTGGGTCTCTCCAGTGGTGGATGTCCATTCAAAACCTGTTGCTGGGGTCCCCCTTCCAACCGCTACCACCCCAGGCAACCCTCACTACAGATGCCTCCCAGACAGGCTGGGGAGCTCATCTTCAAGACCTCTCCACTCAAGGCCTTTGGTCTCCGCAGGAGACTGCCCTTCATATCAACCTTCTGGAGCTTTGAGCAATTTTTCTTGCTCTCAAGGTCTTTCATACCCTCCTTTACAACATGACAGTGCTTGTTCATACCGACAATCAAGTAGCCATGTTCTACGTAAACAAACAAGGAGGGACTGGCTCTCTGTCGCTTTGCAATGAAGCTCTCAGACTGTGGGCCTTCGCCAGAGAGCATCAAATCCATCTCCTGGCAGTATATCTCCCAGGAATTCAAAACTCTTGGGCAGACAGACTCAGCCGAGTTCTGCTTCCACACGAGTGGTCCCTGCACATGGATCAGGTACTCAGAATCTTTCAGAAATGGGGAACCCCGGACATAGACCTCTTTGCAAGTCCGTGGAATGCCAAACTTCCCCGGTTCTGTTCCAGAACTCCATGTCAGGGGGTTCAGGCCAGGGATGCCTTCCTCCTTCATTGGGGTCAGGGCCTCCTATATGCCTTTCCACCCATTCCTTTGATTCCCAAGACTCTGTTCAAACTGCAGAGGGATCACGGATCTATGATCCTCATAGCTCCACGCTGGCCACGCCAAGTGTGGTTCCCTCTACTTCTGCATCTCTCCCAGGGTCCCTCCCTAGACCTGGGAGCTGCTCCAGACCTTCTGTCTCAGGAGGAGGGGACTTTGTGGCACCCAAACCCCAAGTCCCTGCACCTCAGAGCATGGTTACTGAAGGCCTAGACCTTCAAGACTTAAATGTCTCTCAACAAGTGCAAGATATCCTCCATGCTTCCAGAAAACCTTCCACAAGGCGTTCTTATGCTTTTAAATGGAAAAGATTTTCCATTTGGTGTGCTCAAAAGGATCTTGATCCTTTTGCTCTTCCTATCAATTCTCTATTGGAATATCTCCTGCATCTCTCCAATGCAGGCCTTAGCACTCAAATGGACCCTTACTGAATTTGTTTTATTGCAGCATCCCTCAAGCCTTTCAATGGACAATCTATTTCCTCTCATCCTCTTATTGCAAAATTCATGAGAGGCCTAACTTTAACTAAACCTCCCATTAGGCCTCCTCCGGTGGCATGGGACTTAAACTGGGTTCTTGGTCAGCTTATGAAGCAACCTTTTGAACCCTTAGCCACTACCTCCTTGAAATTTCTTTCCTGGAAGGTTATTTTCCTCATTGCAGTCACTTCAGCTCGTCACATCAGTGAGCTGCAAGCCTTAGTAGCGAATCCACCCTATACAAGGTTCCATCATAAGGTACTCCTTCGGACAAATCCACACTTTATGCCCAAAGTGGTTTCACCTTTTCATCTTAATCAAGAGGTATACCTACCTGTCTTCTTTCCAGCTCCTCATGCATCCAGTGCAGAGCGGAACCTTCATACTCTAGATTGTAAAAGAGCTCTTGCCTTTTACCTCCATAGGACTCAGCCACATCGAAAGTCTTCCCAACTTTTTGTTGCTTTCGATCCTTCTCATTTGGGACTTCCAGTCTCAAAACGAACACTTTCCAATTGGATTGCTCAGTGTATTCCGTTTGCTTACTAGAGTAAAAACATTTCTCTGGATGGCCATGTCACAGCTCACAATGTGAGAGCCATGGCCACCTCTATGGCTCATCTTCACTCTGTATCCATAGATCAGATCTGTCGAGCAGCCACCTGGGCCTCGGTTAATTTATTTGATTTATTTGATTTAAACCGCCTTATCAAACAATCATACCTTCACAGCCCATTACTGCTTGGATAACGACTCCTGCCGGGATGCCTTATTTGGTCAGGCTGTCCTCAAACACCTGTTCCATTCTTAAACAACTCCTGCCCACCTTCCCTTAATGGATGCCTGAGATCCATCGGAAGATGAAATACCTACGGAGGGGATCTCCCAGGCATCTCAGCTAGGGAGTCCCTATATGTGAGGACTCATTTCTGCTTGTTCCTGGAGATAGCACAGTTACTTACCTGTAACAGGTGATCTCTGGGAACAGCAGGAATAGTCCTCACAACCCTCCCACCTCCCCTAGGAGTTGTATCTCTTTCTCTTCCTCTTCCTTTCCTCTCTCTATTGTCTCAGCTTTAAACTCGAACTGAGGAGAGTTGGTCAGGAAGGCGGCGCGCATGCGCTGTGGGAAGCCCCAAAAGCTTTCCTTTTGGGAAGCTGGGGAGCTTTCCCGCGCAGGCTCTGTTGGTACTGACGTACCCATATGTGAGGACTATTCCTGTTGTTCCCAGAGATCACCTGTTACAGGTAAGTAACTGTGCTTTCCCTGTCCCAGATCAAACTGCTCGAACCACTGCAGAAATCCTAACTATGCAATTTTTTTATATGCTGGGGCATTCCCAAGACTATTGATTCTGATAATGGTCCTGTATTTGTTTCTCAGCTCATCATGGAATTGTTTGATTTTCTAGGCATAGAACAACTCCTCCACATTCTGTACCATCCACAGGCAGCAGGGCAGGTAGAAAGAATTAATCAAACAATTAAGGCTCACCTCAGCCGTATGCTTAATCTGACCGGGAAAAATTGGGATCTGGTGCTCCCTTTAGTCCTTATGCGTATCAGAGCTAATGTCTGTAAATCCACAGGTTTTGCATCCTATGAAGCCTTAATGGGAAGGCCAATGCAACGGTGGGAAAATATGCTGAGTCCTTTTCTTCCAGAGGACCAGACCGTAATTCTCACCAATGAGTGGATGAAATCCCTGCAAGAACATCTAAAAGAAATTCAGACCACTGTGCTAGCTAACACAGAAAAAGCTAGAGATTATTTGCAGGAGGTACATGCAAAAGGTTCTGATTTAAGGCCCCTCAAGGTTGGGAGTAAAGTGATGATTCTGTGACCTAGATCAAATCTCCCCTTTGGAACTGCAAAGTGGGAAGGACTGTACTTAGTTACTGATATCTTAGGCCCAAGCCTATACCAAATCCTAATGCCCGACAGCCAGCAGTATTGGAAACACATCACCCAGTTGAAACCATATGGGTGAAACGTGTTTTATTAGTCTGTTTTCAGATAGCACCTGAAGACAGCATGGACAGCTGCTTTCTGAACAAAAGTTACTTGAGGATGGTAATTATTTACTTCTGCTGTATAGTTGATGTGTCCTATATAATGGATGTGTTTAATAGTTATGTAGATAAGGAGTAAAAATTATTAAATTTTTTTGTTGTTAAGTGGGGAGCATTAGTTTACTCCCTAGTAGAGTGAAACAAGTTAGCTTTTATTATGTCTCGGTTTCCTGTTGTTCTGGTATCTGCTCTCATCTACCCCAGTCTCATTACAGGAACTATCATCTGAATATGCACGATTGGCTGGGTGAACTCCACTGGTGGGGTATATTGTTATCAAGAAATACCCCCACCTTTCCCTGAAGGAAAGGATCTGGTCATCCTGAGTTTCTGTTTTGTACAGGACAAGCCAGTGTTCTATTCATTAAACATCACTCAAGTACAGTGGGAGCAGTCAGTTTCCACTTATCTAAAAAGGACACAAGAATTGAGGGCACCTCCAGAACATTACTTTCTAGGTCCTCCTGCTTTGATTTTGTACAATATTTCCTGTCAGGACAGAGGTACCTGGAAAATAACTTATACATGGGTTGTGAGTGATCAACCGCACATCACTGAGACTTCATTCCTTTTGGATGTATCTTGTTTACCTACCACCCCTCCCATTTCTTCTGCTCCTCCTGTACTCTACCTTTCTGATATCCACCCCTTTCGGGAAGGACATCCCTTTCAGATTAAATATGATGCACCACACGATGTTTTATATGATGTGGAATACCATTTTCTTACTTGGCATCTATTTCCCAAGTTGTTTCTAGTTTCTCACAAATATCCAAATTGCTCTGTTTGTTGCCAACCACATACAAATGCCCAATACTTGGTTTGATATGCAGTCAGTAACACCCCGAGCCAAGCAATTTTGACACGAGTGTGAATTAATTGATACAATTTTAGGTGGCATAGGGACTGCACTGGGTGCCCTTAATATAATTGATATAGAGGTGCTCTGTAATAAAATGGGATCCACTGCTCAGCATGCTGTTGATGGTTTTACCTCACAACATATTATTAATGAAGCTTCCTCTAAACTGTCCAATGTAGTTGTAGATACCTTTGCTCTTATATCTCCCATTATAGAACAGAAAATTGTTACCTTAGCACATGCAGAATATAGATTGGGAAAGAATATTTCCTGGGCTCTTGCCTGTGATCAAGTACAGATCGGGCTTATTACTATACTAAAGGAAATTCTGATCACTGCTAAGTTAGGACACTGGCCACCATCTCTCATCCATATGGCTAGTACCAAAATAACTGAATTTGCTATAGCTCACCTTGATTGGTGGACAGTTAGTGTTCCCATTTGTTCACTACCAGGCTGCTCTATCTGTACTTTGATCTTATGGTCAGGACAACACACAGTTATTTATCCTATTAATATTGGGGTGCAGTTTGATAATATGCTTATGTATCCTGTGGACCATCTCACATGGGTGCAGCCACTGGATGACACCTGGACTTCATTCAAGCCGATGGACCCCAGTTTGTGTGAGCAGACTACATTTCATTTCAAGTGTCAACCTCACCAGTTTAAAGAGGCTGACACCTCCTGCTGGAACAATTCCTCCTGTTGCTCCCTGACTGTTAAGCTCTCATATTCCCTGACTACCTCACACAGTTTGTATTACCTTGGAGTTGGACACTTTTGTTGTCATCTGTTCTTTCCCCAGAATGTTTCTTTTTTGATTGCTCCCAGAATGCATGACATTCGCCTTCCCAAGAACACTTTGTTGTACAGTTCAAACTATTTACCAAACAATACCTGGTGCAGTCATACACCACTGGTCTCCCTCACCATTAATGGGACAACTTATTCCACACCGCTGGTTACCAATGACTCTATGGACATTCCAGACTTTATCTCATATGCTGTGCATCCATTACCACTTGGCATGGGAGAAGAGACACTACATAAACTGCTCAACTTTACAGAACTCCATGCCTATATTGATCACCTTAAAACAACATCCACTGAAGTGAATCACACCATTGCTTATGAGAATGGACACATTCAACAAATTGTTGGACACTTGCTACAAGATGCTCATGTGTCTGTGTGGGAATTGTTATTTGGTTAGTTACCTACTGCTGATCATGTCTTTAATGTTTTTATTCACCCTATTATTATTTTAACTGCTGTACAAATATTGCTATGCATTATCATAATTTTCCTGTGTTGTAAAATGAAACAAATGTACATAGCCTTGCAGCGCATGTCCTACAGAACAACAAAATTTTAAGGTAGTTACACTGAATTTCTTTAGCATATACCCCTACATCCAGGCTCATTTGGCCTGCTAATTTGGCATTTCCTATTACACTGAATACCAGAGTCAGCTGCAGTCTAGTATTGCTTCCTATCCTCACTCACAGCATCCTGGTACCTTTTGGCTTTAACCTCCTCAAAAATTCCTGCAACCCTTATGCACTGTTCACTCTCTCTAAGATGGGCACGGAGGTAGCATATTGGGGTCTCCCCCCCCCCCCCCTAGTGGCTGCCCTACCTAAGACACGAGGTTTGGACTCATAAGGGGACTTGTTTATCTCTAGAATACTAGAGACAGTACTGTGCAGGACAGGGGACCTGCTAGACATAGTAAGGTATTTAATAAAGGAGGTATTAGACAAGCTGCCTACTATCATGTAATCACCTAAACCCTTAAACCCCAAACACACATATCCAACCTAGCAAGCCCAAAACATAAGGAATGTGTAACTAATTTTTGTCAGAACCATTGCCATGAAGGTACATACTCGAAGCAATAATGCATCCCTGCATCAAACTTTCAATAAACTTCTTATGATGGTGTTCAAAAGGGGTAGAAATATAGCTGATTGGATAGTTCATACCACTTCCGAGCCCTCATCAGTTTTGACTACTGGTCACCTTCAGTGTCACCATTGTGAGTTTTGCTCCACAACACTGGAAGGGGTTTATTGGGAGAATCCCTTAACACATAAACAAATCTATAGCAGTTTCAACACCAGCTGCCAGACCACCTTTGTAGTTTACATCTTGATTTGTCCTTGTAACAAGTTCTACATTGGGAAAACCATATGCAGTATGAAACAGCATTTACAGGAACATCGTTCTAGGATTAACACGAATGTTTTGGCGGCACCTGTAGTTCAACATTGTCAGGACTTACATCATACTTTTCAGGATTTACATTGGAGAATTTTAGATCATGTTCCAGCGAAGCTTCAAGGTGGGGATCGGGGGGCACGTCTCCTGTATAGAGAACAATTTTGGATTTATCATCTGAATTCACTGGTGTTGCAGGGGTTAAATTCTTCTGTGGACTGGTGGTCTATTCTTTAAACTTTGGGTTGACCTTAATATAAATGGATTGTGATTGTGATTGTGATTGGCCTGCCAGCTGGTGATGTCATTTTCATGAGCCCTAATAAGATCAACTGGGATGGGCAGACATCTTCACAAACTGCAATAGAATTTGAAGAAGGGCTGTGAGGATCGGGAGCCCGAAACGCAACGTTGGGTTATTATATATACTTCTGAATAAGTTGCGGATTGCTGAAGAACATACGGCGATTTTCAGCCTTTGCATGAGTTGGTTAACAGCAATAACAGATGGGACACACAGTTGATGTTGACCGATGTCTGTTGGCATCAGGTGAAAGTTAAGTGTTCCCTTGCTTTGGCTTGACCTTATCACCATTTTGGATAGATTTGATTTGAGGCCAATTTGAGTAAACCCTGTGATGATTTTAATATCTCTTTAGGGTTTTGTATAGGGGTCGTACTCCCCTTTTAAAAAAAGATAAAAAGGAACATTATTGCTTCGAGTGGGTATGTACTTTCATGGCAATGGTTCCGACAAAAATTAGTTACACATTCCTACTCTCATGTAATGGCAGCTGGAACAGGTACCACAGGTTTGCTTCCACCATTTCCAGACACAAATAATAAAGAAAAAAAAAAAGGTGTGGGAGATGTCAGCATACATGGCATAGGAGTCATGGCTTTTTCCCCAGACCTTGGATTTCATGCAGCTTTGTTACTCTGGTGATATCAGTCTCCAAAGTTAATGAGAGTAGTTTACAAGATGAGATTAACTCTGACCCCCTGTTGATGTCAGTCTCAGGGCCTGTTGAGATGGGTCTGCAGCCCCTCCTTGCTAAATCAAGAATAGCAGACCTCAAAGGGAGGTGCTAGAGAAGATTGGTCTGCAGCCCCTCCTTGCTAGAAACAATAGCAGACCTCAAAGGGAGGTGCTAGAGAAAATTCACTATAAAGGACAGAAACACTTCCTCTTGCTCTCTCTCTTCCACTATTCATTGGACATGAAGGACAGGAGGCTCTGATAATCAATTCTCTTCACCCCTCCCCCTCTCTCTCTCTCTCTCTTCCTATTTTCGTCGGACACACCTTGCCATGAGGCTCTGACCCATATGTTCTTACCTCTCTCTCACACACACACATGCACACACAGAGTCTTTCATATAGACTATTCTCTCTCACTTCACTATGTAATAAGCCTATTTCTACATAAAGACCTGTTTCCAAGCCACACCTGTTGGTTATCTTATTTGTGATGCTTACCTTACTGTCTCTGTGAAATGAACCCAGGACCAAGCGGAGACTAGACCAGAAGATTACAACATCCAGTTGATTGCCAAAACCTGTCATTTCTTTCTCTATAGCATGTTCTCCCTCTGAGTTTTATCTTTCTCCCCTTCAATCTGTTGAGAATGCAGTTGTGTGCCTAATCTTCTGCCAGCCTCGCTATGCTCATATAACCCCTCTTCTCAAGTCACTTCATTGGCTTTCCTTTCATTTCTGTATCCAATTCAAACTTCTTCTGACCACTGCCATCTCCAGAGTTTGATCCTTCCTCCAGGAACAAGCAGGAAGTCAGCTCTTACATATGGATGATGTCGACGCCAACGGAGCCCTGTGCGGAGCATCTCCCCAGCTTTCAAAGATAGCCTTTGGGAGATGCCGCCATGCATGTGTGGTCCCCTTCCCGGTGCCATCTTGGTCAATCTTCCTTTTTCTGCGGAGCTCTACAGATGTTGTTAGTCTTGTCCCCTCGGAAAAAAGTTGACTTTTTTCATATGTTCTGTACCTCTTCTGGCTTGCACCAGTTCCTTTCCCGCTTCTGAGCCCCGCTGCCCCACTATCAGGCTTTGTGACCTTTTATTTTTTTTTGTTAGGTTCTTTTCCATCAGCGCTTTCGTGCTTTTTCCAACCTCTGCCTGTGTTGAGGGTCTTTTACGTTGCTGGGATCCTTTTTGACCCAGTGGCCACTGGTTTTAAGAAATGTGATCAGTGTTCCAGGAACATGTCCCTCAGACACTCACGACTGTTGCCTCCGGTGTCTGAGCACTGACCATGACCCGGAGGAATGCTCCCTGTGAAAGAAGATATCTGCACAGACCATCCAGAGCCACCGGCCTAAGCAGGACAACATCATCCACAAAGCAGACTCGACCCTGGTATCCCCAGTAGCCTTGTGCCCAAAGGCCCTGCATGGATCTTCGGAGTCATGTAAGGCCTCTGCAGTTCCAGAGCGGGCTTGGAGGCATTCCGAGCAAGGGTCCCCAGAGCGAGAGTGTAAGAAGAAAAATAAGACCTCAAGGGCCTCTTCCTGGGAGGTGGACAAGTACGGGAATCCAGTGCGCAGTCCCTCAGCCCCAATGAGTTGGAGTGGGAGCATCCCCGAAAGGTACCCAGGACTGAGGTCGAGGCCCACGGTGATGGACCGCAGTTTCCCGAGATCCGTCCCGTCTCGAACCCCCTCTTCCTCAACACCTGACCCGGTCACCCTAATGTCTGTGTCAATGGCTGCCACCCCCGAGTGGGAAGCTGATATGCTGGCACTGAAGTGCAGCGTTTCTGCGTTCATCGCCTCTCAGCAGTACCTCTGGTTCCGGCCATGCCCTGGCCTTGGGACACCAAAGACTGGTGCTGACAATACCCTTGGAGCTGCCGGGTCTTGAGTCTTCCTTGGACTACTCCGATTAGAAGTCCGATATTGAGAGATCTCCGGAGACTCGGGCCCACTGAAACCTTCCCTCAGACCCGAGTCCACCGGCCACAAGGCGCTGATCCCCACCCGAGGACACTTCATTCCTCTAGTTCATCAGGGACATGGCCCGAGCGCTCTCCCTCACTACTGAGTTGGAGGAGGACCCCTGTATGGAGGAGCTCGACATCCTCCAGTATGAGGCACCGCCAAAGGAGACCCTAACAGTCCCGATCCCTCCATCCTCAGCTGGCTTCTTCTCAAGATGTGGGAAACTCAGGCATCTGAGCTGATCGTCAGCCGGCACCTGGATACCATGTACCAGATCTAGTGAGGACCAGGCTTCCACAAGGCGCAACTTCCCCACACCTCCATGGTGGTCGAATTGGCCATGCGCCAGCAGAAGAGGCCGAAGATGCATTCATCGGTGCCCCTGGGCAGGGAGTCCCATGCTCTCGACGCCTTTGGGCGTAAATGCTACCAGGGCTCAATGTTTGTTAGTGTGCCTTATACAAACTTACCAACTTCACATTGGCATGTTCCTCAGAGACCTGGCCAAGGAGCTCGGAGGCTTTGTGGCTGGCCTCGACAGAGATCATCTCTGGTGCCTTCAGACTTACAAAGTCTATCAAGAGTGCTCCATGTCTCGAGCCGCTTACAACTACTTTGAATCCAGAGCGAGGGTTGCCAGCATCGGTGCTCGATGCCAGGCCTGGCTCTTATCAGACCTCGAGTAATGGGTACAAGAGAACTCCTTGATGTCCCTTGCCTCGGGAAGCTACTCTAAGGCAAACTGATGGAGGACAATGCGGCCGAAATCGACAGAGTTCATTACCCGGACTTGGCTCTCAAGGAAGATCTCCACCCTCCCAAGAGAAACCACAGGGAAAGAAGCCTCTTGCCTCAGGAAGGGCCAACCCTATCGAGGTTACCCTCCATACTAAACAAACTTAAAACCCCCATAGATTTCATAAAAACAAATAAATCAACAAACAACAGAGCGTTCTCACATGCAGCCCCAACAGCCTGGAATTCCCTCCCTGTTGAACTAAGAATATTAACAGAGATTAATGAATTCCGAAAAAAACTGAAAACACACCTCTTTACAATGCACTACAACACTATAGAACAGCCATCAAAAGAATTAGACAAAGGCTAAACAGTTTTATCTACATCTCACTATAACAGAAAAGAAAACCTGCCCTATCTGCATCTGTACTACTCATAATGATTATATCCCACATAACTTGTATATGTATTTAATAATATAATGTTAATGTACATAATGTATATAGTGTTGCACTGTTCAGTGCTATCTGTTCAACATTTCTGTTTACTGTACATTGGTTATAGTTATATGACGTTATATGTAAAACAAATCCATGATTTGTTGCCTGTTGTTATTTGTGAACCGCAGCTGATCTTAGGAAGCTGCGGTATATAAGAGATTGTTAAATAAATAAAATAAATAAATAAATACCCGGCTACCCAGACCCATGAGCAGGGTCACCAGTGAAAGAGAGTGGGCCAGGGCCTGCGCAAGCCCAAGGGGCCTGGGCCCAGCCACCAGCCCCAGCCCCAGCCCAACCTGGTTTGGGGTTTTGATGCCTGCAGCATAGTATCTCTTCCCCTGGAGGGTCAGCTCCCAACAGGGGGGGTGCCTGGTCCATTTTGTCCACAGATGGGCCTCCATCACCACCAACTCATGGGCACTTCAGGTGGTCAGGGAGGGTTACCTCCACCACCTGGACCAGTTACCTCCACCCTTCTTCCCCGGGGAGCTTTGTCTGTCTGTCTGTCTTCCCCGCACCAGGCTCTGCTAATGCAAGAACTCGCAGGCCTTCTCAGGGACATGGCTGTGGAGCCCAAACCCACACCACCTGAGAGGACGGGGGTTTTACTCCATGTATTTTCTGATCACCAAAAGAGCAGGGGGGCTAAGGCCCTTCTCCAGGAACAAGCAGGAAGTCAGTCCTCACATATGAGGGAGGAGTGGCTCAGTGGTTGGGACAGGTTACCTCAGGCCGGAAGGCCGGGGGTTCAATTCCCGCATGGGGACAAGCAACTTCAGGCCGGAGGGACTGGGGTCTCTAGTCCCATCGCCACTCCTTGTGGCCTTGGGCAAGCCACTTAACCCTCCATTGCCTCAGGTACACTTAGATTGTGAGCCTTTCGGGGACAAGGGAATAAAAAGTACCTGTTAGTATACATTTTATTCCGCACTGATTCTAAAGAGCGCGGTATAAAAAAAAAAAAGAAAGAAACAAATAAAAATAAAAATATGGGTGATGTCGGCGCCGACGGAGCCCTCATGCAGAGCAAATCCCCAGTTTTCTAAGAAAGCCTTTGGGAATTGCATCACGCATGCGCGGTCCCCTTCCCGCCCAAGGATGCTATCTTGCTCAGTCTCCTTTTTTCTGCAGAGCCCAACAGACGTGGTCCCACAGTCACCATGAAAAAAGTTGATTAAAGTTAGAAATTTCTTTTTCTTTTTCTTTCTTGCCGGTTCGACATCGGTTCCCCTTCCCGCCTTCAGCTCGGTACGCCGGTATCGAGTCCGGTTTGATTTTCGTTTTTTGTCCTTCGTGACTAGCATTTGTGCTCTTCTTCTTTTTCACTGACAGCCCAGGTCTTTGACCTCGCAGGGGCCCTTTTCCCCCCGAAGGCTGCCAGCGGGTTTAAAAAATGTGATCGGTGTACGAAGTTAATGTCCCTCACCGATACACATGACTGCTGTCCTCCGGTGCCTCGGACGCGACCACAACCCGAAGGTCTGTGACCCGTGTAGGAAAATGTCCTCAAAGGCCCTGAGAAGCCGCCACAGCAGCATGATAGGATTTTTGCTGAGTCCGTACCCTCCCAGGCCTGGACCTCATCTGAGGCCTTGACATCTCGGGAACTGTCTGAGCCCGAGCAGTGTCGGGTTTCTTCAAAGGGGGTCTCCCTCACGGGAACATCGGAGGAAGAAGAAATCCTCGAAGGCAGTGTGGTTGGATGGTTCCGAAAGGCCTGGTTCCTCGCGGGACTGGTCGCGGAGCCCCGACCGCCGGCCCGGATCCTTGGAGTTGGAGCATCAAGCAAAACTTCCTCGAATGGACCTGGAGCAGCCGAAGCAGGTAACAACTGTCCTCATTGAGGACTCTCCTCTGGGAGAACTGGCGTCAGGCCCCAACCCGGGAGCTGCGGAGCCTTGAGCAGCAGTGGGTGCTGTTAGCCGGTCCTTCCGCCCTGACCACCGGGCCCCCAATGTCCAAGTCGACCCCGGAGGCTGAGCTGTTTGGGACCGGGGTCATTGATGCCGATTCCACCGATGTCGTGGCAGTCGAAGCTGAAGCCCTCAAGGCCGGAGCTACTCGATTCCTCTTTGGAGACATCGGGTTGGGAGACTGAGGAAGAAGAGTCCCCGGACACCTGCCGGACCAGGGACGTCCTATCTGATTCCCCAGTGTCCAAACCTTGGAGAAGGTCCCCCCCAGAGGACACCAGGTTCTTGGACTTCGTAAAGGACATGTCAAAGGCTTTGGCATTCCCTACGGAGTCTGAGGAGAAGCCTCGAGCTGAAGAGCTCAAGATCCTCCAGTATGACTTTCCCCCTTGGGAAGCCCTTTCTGAACCGGTGCCTCCAATCCTGGAACGGCTGATGCTCTGCATGTGGGAGACGCCAGCATCAGTGCTAGTGATCAGCAGGCAGATCGACTCGATCTATCGGGTCCGCAAGAGTCCTGGATTTCAAAAAGCACAACTGCTGCACAACTCCATGGTTGTGGAATCGACCATGCGCCATCTCAAGAGCCAGAAGATGCACTCCTCGGTGCCTCCTGGTAGGGAGGCCTGCAACTTGGACGCCCTCGGCAGGAAGTGCTACCAGGGTTCTCTGCTGACATGTCGGATCCAGGCATACCATCTGTACATGGGCATGTACCTACGGGATCTGGCAAAGCAGATCACCGGGTTCTCGGCTGGTCTCTCCGAGGGACCTTTGCAGCGCTTCAAGACCCTGTCCATTGGAGTCCGTGAGTGCTCGAACGTCATGACTCGAGCAGCCTATGACGGCTTTGAGGCGTCGGCCCAGGTAGCTGCAGCTGGCATCGGTGCACGCCACCAGGTCATCGGACCATGAACAATGAGTTCAGGACAAGTTGATTGATGTCCCATGCGTGGTGAGAACCTCTTCGGCAAACCCTTGACCGAAAAGGCTGCTGAGATCGAGTCCGTTTACCTGACCAGGACACAGCTCTCGAAGAAAACTTCTGCCCCTTCTAAAAAGAAGGACTCGGGTAAGAAGCTCTTTTTCCCAGGGAAGGGTGCTGCTTACTGAAGCTACCCCCCATTTCAGGCTTCCCCAGGTCCCCAACAGGGGCAGCAGGCCAAGGGACAGGGGCATGGCCCACGTAAGCAGACAGCTCCCAGGCATCGGCTCAGGCCCAGCCTGGTAGTGGCTTTTGACTCTCAACCACAGGAGAACAGCAATGCACAGGGGGGAGGCTTGCCCTATATGCCCACAGGTGGCCAGCCATCACCACAGACACCTGGGTTCTTCAGATAATCCATCAATGCTATCTGCTCCATCTGACCCCAGGTACTTCCCTCTCACTTTCCAGGAAAGCCTCTCAGGTCTCCCCTTCATCGGGACCTTCTTCTGAAAGAGTTAGCAGGTCTTCTCAAGGATCAGGCAGTAGAACTGGTGCCCCACCACCTACAGGGCAAGGGCTTCTATTCCAGGTACTTCCTGATACCAAAAAGAACAGGAGGCCTAAGACTCATCCTTGACCTACGCAACTTAAACAAATTCCTGGTGAGGGAGAAGTTCAAAATGCTCTCCCTTGGAATGTTGCTGCCTTACCTCTGCCAGGGAGACTGGCTATGCTCCTTAGACCTAAAGGATGCGTATACACACATCCTAATTCATCCAGACCACAGGCAATACTTAGCAATACAGAGTGCTTCCCTTTGGCCTGGCCTCCGCCCCCAGAGTATTCACAAAGTGCCTGGTGATGGTGGCCGCCTTCCTCAGAATACAAGGAGTTTTTGTCTTCCCCTACCTAGACGACTGGCTCATCAAAGCCATGTCAGCCATGGAGGTCCAATAGGCCACATATTGCACCATTCAGGTGCTTCAGCATCTAGGCTTTGTAATCAACTACCCAAAGTCTACCCTAAGGCCCACTCAGCAACTAGAGTTCATTGGGGCCAGACTAGATATCCTTCAGGCAAGGGTTTACCTGCCAGTGGACAGGGCACAGAGACTTCTGGCCCTGACACGTCAAGTGAGTCACAAGTCTCGCATATCAGCAAGACATTTCCTGTGCCTGCTCTGCCACATGGCCTCCACAGTCCATGTGACACCAAATGCCCGCCTCCACATGTGAACAGCTCAGTGGTGCCTCAGGAACCAGTGGACACAGGCCACAGGCAGACTCCGAGACAGAGTCAAGGTATCCAAAAGACTGGTACAGTCCTTGGCTTGGTGGTTTAACCAAAACACTTGGAGGTGGGGATGACCTTCCAGGCTCCTCAACACACGAGGATCCTAACTATGGAATGCATCCTTGCTGGGCTGGGGAGCCCATTGCCAGGGACTTTGCACTCAAGGTGTGTGGTCTCCATACGAGAGCACACAACAGATCAATTTCCTGGAACTTTGTATTATCTGCCTAGCTCTATGAGCCTTTTTTTGGCTCACCAACATGTCTTGATACAAACAGACAACCAGGTAGCAATGTTCTACATGAACAATCAGGGAGGCACGGGGTCCCACATTCTGTGTCAGGAAACTCTGGACCTGTGCTCCTTTGCAGTCTGGCATGCAATGCATCTGAAAGCAGTTTATCTGCCAGGCCAGGAAAATTACTTAGCCAACAGGCTAAGCAGGATTCTCCAGCCCCACGAATGGCAGCTGGATACGAATATGGCCCAATGGCTCTTTCAGACCTGGGGACAGCCAACAATGGATTTGTTTGTGAGCCCACACAACTACCAGATGTCCCGGTTTTGCTCCAGACAGCCACATCCAAACAGGGTGGCTGCCGATACCTTTCTCATCTCAGCTCTCCCAGGAGGGATTGCAGCTGATCGCCACCCCCACATCGCTCCTGCATTCTTCTGCTGCCGCGTGTTGCCCAATCAGGGCAGCCGCTGAGGATAAAAGCAGCGCGACCCGGACTGAAGCCTCTCTTGTCCTCATCAGCTCTCCCAGGAGGGATTGTAGCTGATCGCCGCCCCCACATCACTCCTGCATTCTTCTGCTGCCGCGTGCTGCCCAATCGGGGCAACCGCTGAGGATAAAAGCAGCGCCAGGAGGCGCGCCCGTGCCTGAGGGCCTCGCAAGAGGGCCCTTTGGTGTGGCCCTTAGGCGGAGGCCTGATTTACTGATTTACCTATAGAACAAAAGAACCACCCCAAACTAAAGACTCTACCCGTGACAAAACGCAGAGCCGATCTTCACCAAAAGTTGCCGGACTTCCACTGCAGGTCCTAAATAGTAAGATGACGTTTTACAAGTTTCTTGCGCATTTAATACCACCCTGTACCTATATTGAATATTATCTCCAGAAACTCAACTGTATGTGTATATGTACTTAACTATATGTGTGAACCCTAGCTAATGTAATACTTTGCAGTGCTTCCATATCTTTGATACACTGTTATTATATGTTATTTGCTCATTACTATACTGTCCCACAGCCCTGACACTGTTTTAATAGCACATTGCCACTTTGTTGCCATATACCTATTGCTTAACTGTTACAATACTTTGATACTATTTTACTTAACCCATTGCTTATTGCCAATCTGTTAGTTTTAAAGTTAGATAGCCTAGCTACTACACTACATAATCTATCTCCGTTTAAAACGTTAAAGACAGTTAAAGCCAACAGAGTTTTCTCGTTACCCCCACAATGCTTCCACCCACCACAACCACACTCACATATACCCTTGCCTGCTGCTGCATGATACTTGCACTGATGCACGGCTCGCAAGCCCTTATTTCCTCCAAAAACCCCATCCCAATTCTACAAGGTTCATGGAGAAGACACCATGCACCCCCCCCCCCCCATCACCAGACAGAGAGACCTGGACACACGCTGTACCCACACCTCATCTATATCGCACTACAACAGTCCTACCCCCCACAGCATGGGACATACACCCCTCCCTGTGACCTTAAATGTGCTCTCATAAACGCCCATTCAATCTGTAAGAAATGGCCAGCCATAACCGACATACTAGCCGCCTACAATCTTGATATCCTATGCGTTACTGAAACATGAATGTCAGCCTCAGATTCTGTTCTCCTCCATCAGTATATGCCCCCTAATTTCTCCATCCACACATGTCACAGAACTGACCGAAAAGGAGGAGGAACACTTATCCTGGCCAAAGACAACCTACAATTTCAGCTAATCACCTCCAATAGCACCCCTCACCTCGATTACATCTCCATAGCAAACACTGCACCATCAACTTGCTATACAGAGCACCTTCCCCAGCACCTGATGACCTCTCCTTAATCATTGACCTTGCCTGCAACCCCATCAAACCACGTACAGCAAACTGGGTGCTGGGCGATTTCAACCTCCCTACCCTTCAAGACACCCAATCTGAGGCCTTCCTCGACGCCCTTAAAGCATTAGGATATACCCAACTGGTCGACTCCCCCACTCATATCAAGGGAAACATACTTGATCTTATTTTTGCCCCACAGGTAGCCACCTGCTACATGCACAGGATAAATCTCTCACTAAGCTCAGTCCCCTGGTCTGATCACAATCTAATCAGATTCTCAATGTCCTATCACTTCATGCCCAATAGCCTCCCCACTCCAGACGAACCAACCACTTCAAATGCAGACGCTATCATCCATTCAACAAAGAAGAAGTCCTTGAGAGAGCACAGCCTCTCCTAGAACCTCCAGAACAAAACCTCGATGACATGCTATCCTTATGGAACGAGAGCCTCAATGCTGTAATTGACGCCTCCTCCAGCAACAAAATGCCTAGCAGAAGGAAGAAGGCACCCTGGTTATCACCCAATCTAACGGCATCCCTCCGTTGACTTAGCTCGAGAGACGATGGCGCTGATCAAGGACAACCGAAAACCATGAAGCCTACACCGCCCATCTAGATGCCCATAGAACGGCTGTATCCATGAGAATGAAACAGTACCACGCAGAGATCTTGCAACGATCCATAAACAAACCTCACAAGCTCTTCAATCTTGTTAAAACCTTGGCAAAGGAACCTTCCCCCAGCCAATCGCACCTTCCAGACCCACAGGAATATGCTGATTATCTACGAGCCAAAACAAGCCAAGCCGCCACTCCGTCAAGCTCTCAACCCCTAGACCAATCAACTCTATATCCCCCATCATCTTCCCCCCCCATCAACCCTAGTAGATACTCAACATATTATTACTTCCTTCTTCCCCCCAACTGTAAAGGATATCCAAGAAATCATCTCGACTATAAATACCACCACAGCACCAAATGACCCATGCCCTGCACACTGGATAAAAGCCATACGGACTGAACTTAGTCCTTTTTTGTCCAAACTTATAGGTACTTCATTCCTCTCTGGAACATTCCCCTGGAACCTAAAGCAAACATCAATAAGACTTCTGCTGAAAAACAGTAAGCTCAACCCCGCAAAGATGGACTCCTACAGACCAATATCAAGCATCCCTCTCTTAGCCAAAATCATGGAAAAAATAGTCCAACAGCAACTGACTCATCATATCGAAACAAACACACCCCTTGACCCTTGCCAGCATGGATTCAGAGAGTCACACGGAGTGGAAGCCTTGCTGACAACTCTATTTAACACCCTTACAATTGGGATTGACAATATCAGACAAGGCTTTGCTCATCTTCCTCGACATCGCAGCAGCCTTCGACTCAGTCAGCCACAAGTTACTCTTATCCCGCCTTGCCGATAAGAGCGTCTACGGAAGTGCACTTCATATCTTAACGACAGATGGCAACATGTACGCTCTGGTCCCTCCACATCCATTCCATTCCCGCAAGAGAAAGGGGTTCCTCAAGGATTGTCACTCTCAGCCCTATTGTTTAACATCTATATGCAACCCATCTGCAACCTCATCCGGTCATTCAACATTAACTGCCTAGTATATGCTGATGATGTCCTAATGTTCACCCCAATATCCACAGATCAACCAGACCTCTCCCAGCTTTCAGCATGCTTCGACGCTGTCGAAGACTGGCTACATACACAAAAACTCAAAATAAACCTCAAAAAGACAGAGGTTCTCTTCATCAGCAGAGACCAGACATTCGCCCCTCCCGCATCACTCAAGGTACGCAACGCAGAACTCATTTCCAAGATGACGATTCGATACCTTGGCGTAACACTTGACCAGCACCTTAACATGCACTCCCAAATAGGCAGTACTGTAAGGGCAATTTACCACAAAGTTCTGATACTACGCCACATGAAACGGATTCTAGAACCAAATGACTTCCGAACAGTCTTTCAAGCCCTAATAATGCCTTATTTTGATTACGCCAACTCTATACTGCTGGGCCTCCCAAAGAGCTCGCTAAACCCCCTGCAGCTTGCGATGAACGCTGCAGCAAGAACACACTATGGAGCATCAAGAAAAGACCATATCATCCCCATCCTCAAATATCTACACTGGCTCCCTGTACAGTACAGAATCACATTCAAGACCTTAACAATGACATTTAAGGCAATTAACAGAAGCACATCCACCTCCCTCTCAGACCTTATAAACCCCACCCCCTCAACAGATCAAGGAGATCTACCGCCTGCAATACCATACTTCTCCCAAAAGCCATCACCAAATGCTCCAAGACTATGAGAAAACGTGCCTTTGCACTATATGCACCCTCTTTCTGGAACGCCCTCCCACCAGACCTCCGCGCCATAAGCAACTTCTCTCAGTTCAGGAAGGCGCTCAAACATCATCTCTTCCTGCAACACTTCTCCATTTCAGACAACATCACCTAGACGTCCTTACCCCGACCCATAGCAGCTTACACAGCGTAACCCCTCCGCTCTACAATTAGTGCACTTAATCCATTCACTACAACCTTCCCTAACAAACCCCGGAGTAACAATAGAAATTTGTAGATTTATATAGCCACCATTGAGCTTTTTGTAAATACTGCCGAATATTATGAGCAACCATAATACTAATTTCTACATAGTGTATATAGTTATCCTGTTCACCGTGTTTTATCTTCCCTGTTCATTGTAAGTCCAATGTTAGACTGTTCGGCATTGCACAACTTATGTTACTTGTGAACCGCGCTGATGATAGTGCGGTATAGAAAAGCATTAAAATAAAAAAAATAAATAGTCTGTGGGCCTCCTGTATGCGTTTCCTCTGACACCTCTGGTGGCCAAGACACTTTTCAAAATTCTCCAGGACAAGGCCTTGGTCATTCTGGTAGCCCCCAGATGGCTGAGGCAACCGTGGTTTCCGCTTCTACTTCAACTGGGTAGAGCCCCTGATCCCTCTAGGAATCTATCCCAATCTCCTGTCTCAGGAGGGGGCACTCTTCTGCACCCCAACCTCAGCTCCCTCAACCTGATGGCATGGCTGCTGAAAGGGTAGTTCTCGCACCATTCCTCCTTCCCAGAAACGTGGAAGAAGTTTTGTTGGCCTCAAGGAGGCAGTCAACTAGATGGACCTATGCTTTTAAGTGGCATAGGTTTGGGGTGTGGTGCAAACAGCAGAAAGAAAATCCTTTCTCCTGCCAGGTTGCAGTGGTACTGCAGTATCTTCTCCATCTTTTGAATTTGGGCCTTAAGTCCAACTCTGTCAGAGTTCACCTCAGTGCCCTGGCTGCACACCACTTCCCAGTGGAATGAAAGCCTCTTTCTGCACATCTTTTGGTGTCCAGGTTCCTGAGAGGTCTAGTTCTGCTGAAGCCCCCGGTTTGCCCTCTGGCAACTGAGTAGGATTTGAATGTGATCTTAGGGCATCTTACTCGTCTGCCATTTGAGCCAATACCATCTATGCTACCTTTCTTGGAAGGTAGTTTTCTTGGTGGCACTCACCTTGGCTCGGCGAGTGAGTGAGCTTCAGGCTCTGGTGTCCGATAGACCTCCCTATCTTCTATAGGAACAGGGCGGTGCTATGCACTCACCCTAAGTTCCTTCCGAAAGTGGTCTTTTCATTCCACCTCAACCAGGAGTTAGTACTACCTACCTTCTTTCCCAGGCCGCATGCCAGTCTGGCAGAAACAGTTCTGCATACCCTGGACTGTAAGAGGGCGTTGGTCTTCTACATTCAGCGTGCGCAAGGTCATAGAAGGGCTTCTCAGCTCTTTGTATCCTATGACCCCAGTAAGCTGAAGATGGCCATCTCCAAGCGTATGCTGTCCACCTGGGTAGCGGACTGTATTGCCTGGGCATACAGGGTAGCCGATCTTCCATTGCAGGGTCATGTTACGGCCCACCGGGTCAGGGCTATGGCGGCATCAGTGGCTCACTTCCGCTCTGTTCCGCTGGCAGACATCTGCTGGGCCGCCACCTGGTTTTCGGGTCAGACTTTCGCAACCCATTACTGCCTGGATAGGGAATCCCAACAGGACAGTGCTTTCAGCCAGGCTATACTCCGTAACCTTTTTAAGTTCTAGGCAGCTCCTACCCTCCAACCCTTTGGTGTCAGGCTACCGGAGTGTTACTCTGTCAGATTCCTATTGTGGCTGCTTGCGGCTCTCATAGAGGGAGCCTATTTTTCAGCTGTAGGTTCTCTGTAGCCTATAGCTTGGGAGTCCCATATGTGAGGATTGACTTCCTGCTTGTTCCTGGAGAAAGCGTAATTACTCACCTGTAACAGGTGTTCTCCAGGGACAGCAGGAATCAGTCCTCACAACCCTCCCTTCTCCCCTTGGAGTTGCAGTTCTATTATTATATTTTGTTCTTTTTGCCGTCTTTTTAGCTATGTCATTTGACTGAGCAAGATGGCACCCTTGGTCGGGAAGGGGACCGCGCATGCGTGGTGCAATTCCCAAAGGCTTTCTTAGAAAGCTGGGGATTTGCTCCGCATGAGGGCTCTATCAGCGCCAACATCACCCATATGTGAGGACTGATTCCTGCTGTCCCTGGAGAAGAACACTGGTTACAGGTGAGTAACTACGCTATCCTAGACCTGAGAAACCTGAACAAATTCCTGGTGCGGGAGAAATTCAAGATGCTCTCCCTTTGAATATTGTTGCCCTGCCTTCAGCAAGGAGATTGGCTATGCTTCTTGGACCTAAAGGATGCTTATACTCGCATCCACTTTCATCATAGTCGCAGACAATACCTAAGATTCGTGGTCGGGAGCAACCACTACCAGTACAGGGTACTTCCCTTCAGCCTAGCCTCTGCAACAAGCATCTTTATCAAATGCCTAGCAGTGGTAGCCGCCTATCTTCATCTCCAGGGGGGCTTTGTCTTCCTGAAAGTAGACGATTGGCTGGTAAGAGGGGACACAGCCTCAGAGGCACCACAGGCCACACCATCAAGGTCCTACAACACCTGGGATTTGTGATAAAATCATCCAAAATCCCATCTCACTCCAACACAAGACCTGGAGTTCATAGGGGCTCACCTGGACACCCTCCAGGTCAAGGCTTTCCTTCCCCTGGACAGGGTGGATCGTCTCACGGCACTAGCAGCCGAGATAGAGCACCGCCACATGGTCTTGGTGTAGTCCATGCTTCGCTGCCTTGGCCACATGGCCTCCATAGTGCATGTAGTACCCAACGCCTGCCTCCACATGCGGGAGGCTCAGTAGTGCCTCCTCACAGTGGACTCAGGCCACAGGCCGGCTCCAGGACAGAGCCTCTGTGTCCCATCAGCTGGCGGAGTCACTCAGTTGGTGCAGGATACTCAGAATCTTCACTAGGGCATGCCCTTCCAACCCGAGTCCCCAGAGGGTACTCGGACGGATGCTTCCCTATGAGGCTGGCGTGTCTACTGCGAGGAGCTGCGCACCCAGGGGATGTGGTCACTTGAGGAAAGCCAACAGAAGATCAACCTGCTGGAGCTCAGGGCCATCTTCCTGGTGCTAAAAACGTTCCAGCACCCCCTGCAATACCAGTCGGTGCTTGTCCAGACAGATAATCAGGTCACGATGTTCTACCTGAACAAGCAAGGGGGCACAGGCTCCTATACCTATGCCAGGAGGCAGTAGCCCTCTGCTCCTATGCGACCAGACAGTTTATGCTCCTCCAGGCGACATACCTCCCGGGCCAGGACTGCACCCTGGCAAACAGACTGAGCAGGGTCTTCCAGCCACACAAGTGGCAATTGGACCCAGGGGTGGCATGACAGCTGTTCAGATGGTGTGGCATCCTGAGTCTCGATCTCTTTGCCAGCCCGGTCAACATTCAGCTACCACGTTTCTGCTGTCCGCACCCGCACCTAGACTGGGTAGCAGCGGATGCCTTCCTCATCTCGTGGTCGGGGGGTCTACTGTATGCCTTCCCTCTCCCACATCATTGATAGCGTGGACCCTCTTCAAGGTCCAGCAGGACTTGCTCCATCTCTCAACGGAGCCTCCACTCCCTCTTGGGAGCTCCCCAGGACTTCTGACCCAGGAGGGCTTGATCCTCCACCCCAACCTAGGATCCAGTGGGTCGCTTTAGCGCCCCTCAGCCTCCCCAGGGAGGTAGAAGAAATCTTTCTGGCCTCTCGTAAGAACTCCACTAGACGGGCCTATGCCTTCAAATGTGCAGATTCTCCTTATGGTGCATGGAACATCAGGCAAACCCGTTCTCCTGTCTGGTGCACACAGTGCTGCAATACTTGCTCCACCTCTCACAGTCTGGGCTTAAGTCCAACCCTGTCCACGTGCACCTGAGTGCCCTCTCCATAAACCATCACTCCACAGAAGGAAAGCCTTGTCCCGTGCAATCCTTGGTTACCCGATTCATGCGGGGCTTACTGCTCTCTAAGCCTCCCATTTATTTGCCCCTGGCGGAATGGGATTTCAATGTAATCCTAGCGCATCCGCTGCCCTGGCGACCTTCCATCTGTGCTACCTGTCCTAGAAGGTGTCCTTTCTGGTGGCGCTTACCTCTGCCTGCAGAGTCAGTGAGCTTCAGGCCTTGATGCCTGAGCCACCCTACACCAGATTCTCCAACAACAGGGTTGTACTACGTACCTACCCGAAATTCTTACCAAAGGTGTTATCTGATTTCTACCTCAGCCAGGAGGTGGTACTTCCACCTTCTGCCCCATACCGACAAAGCATCAGCCGTTCCCCATACTGTGGACTGCAAAAGAGCTCTGTCTTTCTACCTGCAGCGCACCCAGGACCACTGCAAAACCTCTCAGCTTTTTGTTTCTTACAACCGAAGTCGTCTGGGGGGAGGCTGTCACCAAGAGGACTCTGTCCATCTGGGTAACGGACTGCATCACCTTCGCCCACAAACAGGCTGGGCTGCCCTTAGAGCACTGAGTCACAGTGCACAATGTTAGGGCTATGACGATCTCTGTGGCGAGCCTACGCTCTGTCCCTATGGCAAACATCTGCCAGATCGCCACCTGGTGCTCTGTTCACACTTTCGAAGCTCAATACTGTTTGGAGAGGGAGTACTTTAGGGCTGGTACCCCTGCAATTCTCTGCCTGCAGATCTCCTGCCTGCTTAGCAGCTAAAGCCTGAACCAAAGCTGACCAAACAAGATGGTTTCCTGCTACAAAGGACTCTCTTGCTGTGTTTTCAGCCACAGACTTGACCTTCACACAAATGCTTGCCAAGCGTTTCTATGTGTGCATACTGAAGCCCATTGTTCCTGGCCATTTCACTGCCCACATGCAAGAACATCTCCTTCTCCGGTTCTTATTTATAGATGGTTCTACTGGCCTTGGACACTTGTACCTATACCCAGAAACTACATACCGTTTCCTCCGCATGACATCTTACAATAGGTCCTTTGTCTGCAAGAAAGATGCCTGTAGCCTACCTCCTGATTTGCTGAGAACACCTCGGATTGTCTTGTGCCAACCAATCACCATACCTATGACAGAGACTCACCACAAAGAATAATACAATCTGCGCAGAAAATCTTTCGCACCTTTTGCTGTTTGTGCCCTGCTTACCTGTTATTCTGCTACCTGATCTGTCTGCAAGACACACTACGTGTGTGCAAGGCTCTTCTCCGAAGAAGTGAGATAAGACTTTCACAGATATCTTTGGTTCTGTGTTCTCCTGCGGTTCTCTTCCAAAAGGGCTGTAGCCTGCCTTATCTAGCTTAACTGCCTCCTTGGACTTCTGCTGCTCCAGAGTCTCCAGACCCCAGCCACCAGAGTGCCAGACGAAGCAAAGGTACAGTCTTCCCTCTCCTCCTCTAGATGGGCAATGGTTACTTAGAAACGTATTCCATAACTTTTCTTAGTGCAGAGCAAATCAGTGACTTCTGGTTACTAATTAGTGATTTATCACTTTGTCTAATTGTAACTTTGTGTCACAACAAACTGCTACCTCATGTTTCTAATTATATATCTTTAGATATATGTTTGTATATTTTTCTACCTTGCTGGCCATAATAAATCACACACACACAGACACACACACCTACATAAGAACATAAGATATGCCATACTGGGTCAGACCAAGGTCCATCAAGCCCAGTATTCTGTTTCCAACAGTGACCAATCTAGGTCATATGTACCTAGCAGTTTCCCCAAGGGACACAGGTTCCACAATGCTTGTATTGGTTCAAGCATTGATATCCTGGGTCCCTTCTTAATAATGGTTTATGGACCTTTCCTCCAGGAACTTGTCCAAACCTTTTTTAAACCCAGCTACACTAACAGCCTTTACTACATCCTCCGGTAACAAATTCCAGAGTTTGATTACATGTTGAGTGAAAAAATATTTTCTTTTATTAGTCTTAAATAGTTTACCCTGTAGCTTTATTGCATGTCCCCTAGTCTTTCTATATTCTAATAAGGTAAACAATTGATCTAGGTTTACCCGTTCCACTCCGTTCATTAATTTATAGACTTCTATCATATATCCCCTCAGCCGTTTCTTTTCCAGGTTAAAGAGCCCTAACCTTTTTAGCCTTTCTTCATAGGAGTATCTTTCCATCCCCTTTACCATTTTGGTGGCTCTTCTCTGAACCTTTTCTAAAATCGCTAGATCCTTTTTAAGATACGGCGACCAGAATTGCACACAATATTCAAGGTGCAGTCTCACCATGGAACGATATAGAGGCATTATATCTTTTATTTTCCATTCCTTTCCTTATCATACCTAGCATTCTATTTGCTCTCTTGGCCGCTGCTGCACACTGGGCCGAGGGTTTTAACATGGTATCCACAATGACGCCTAATGCGGGATATAAATGATTGTTAAATAAATAAATAAATAGTTCCTAATGTGGAACCTTGCATCGTGTAACCATAGTTTGGGTTGTTCTTCACTAGGTGCATAACCTTGCACTTGTCCACATTAAATTTCATCTGCCATTTTGATGCCCAGTCTTTCAATTTATCAAGATCCTCTTGCAATTTTCCACAATCCTCTTGGGTTTTAACAACTTTAAATAGTTTTGTGTCATCTGCAAATTTGATAACCTCACTCGTTATTCCACTTTCCAGGTCATTTATGAATATGTCAAAAAGCAGCGGACCCAGCACAGATCCCTGGGGTACACCACTATTCACCTTTCTCCATTGGGAAAATTGGCCATTTAGCCCTACCCTCTGCTTTCTATCTTTTAACCAGTTCCTGATCCACAATAGTACACTGCCTCCTATCCCATGACTCTTTAGTTTTGCCAAAAGTCTCTGATGAGGGAGCTTGTCAAAGGCTTTGTGAAAGTCCATATACACAATATCAACCGACTCACCTTTGTCCACCTGTTTATTCACACCTTCAAAAAAATATAACAGATTAGTAAGACAAGGTCTTCCTTGTCTAAAGCCATGTTGGCTGTCTCCCATTAGGTCATGACTATCTACATGCTGAGTAATTTTATTCTTTATGATGGTTTCTACCATTTTTCCCGGTACTGACGTCAGGCTCACCGGTCTGTAGTTTCCCGGATCACCCCTGGAACCCTTTTTAAAAATTGGTATTACATTGGCGATCTTCCAATCTTCAGGTATTAGAGATGATTTTAATGATAGTTCACAGATTACTAATAGCAGGTCTGCAATCTCATATTTCAGTTCTTTCAACACCCTTGGATGTATACCATCCGGCCCAGGTGATTTGCTACTCTTCAGTTTATCTAATAGTTGTAATACATCTTCCCGATGTATCGATATTTCCTTCAATTCTTCCGCACCTTTAAATACCACTTCAGTCATGGGTAACATCCCTACATCTTTCTCAGTAAAGACCGAAGCAAAGAATTCATTCAGTCTCTCCGCTATCGCCTTGTCGCCTCTTAGTGCTCCTTTAACCCCTTTATCATCTAATGGACCAACTGACTCTCTCACAGGTTTTTTGCTACGAATGTACTTGAAAAGGTCTTTACTTCGCGTTTTTGCTTCCGCAGCAAGCTTCTTCTCAAATTCTCTCTTTGCCTGCCTTATCAATGCCTTGCATTTGACTTGCCAGTGCTTGTGCTGTTTCCAGGTTTCGTCGTTTGGCTCTTTTTTCCATTTCCTGAAAGATGCTTTTTTGGCAACAACAGCCTCTCTGACCTCACCTTTAAACCATGCTGGCAGTTTTTTGGACTTCCTTCCACTTTTCTTAAAGCGCGGAATACAGCTGGTCTGGGCTTCCAAGATATTATTTTTCAACAGCCAAGCCTGATGTACATCTTTAACCTTTGCAACTGCTCCTTTTAGTTTTTTCTTAACTGTTTTCCTCATTTTATCATAGTCTCCCTTTCGAAAGTTAAAAGGTAGTACTGTGGATTTCCTTACTATCCCTCCTCCACTAATTAAATCAAAGGCAATCATGCTATGATCACTATTGCCAAGTGGCCCCAACAACCTTATCTCTTGCACTAGATCTGGTGTTCCACTAAGGACTAGGTCTAATATGGCTTCCCCTCTGGTCGGTTCATGAACCAGCTGCTCCAAGAAGCAGTCATTTATTTCATCTAGGAACTTTATCTCCCTAGCATGTCCTGATGTGACACTGACCCAGTCGATACCGGGGTAGTTGAAATCACCCATTCTTATTACTGCGCTGTAACTTTTGTTAGCTTCCTTGATTTCTTTGAACATTTCATCATCCATTTGGTCATTCTGGCCAGGCGGTCGATAGTACACCCCCACTGCCATCGCCTTCCCCCTTTTACATGGAATTTCAATCCATATAGATTCTACAGCAGATTTTGTTTCCTGCAAAACTTTAATCCTTTCTGACTCAATGCCCTCTCTAACATAGAGAGCAACCCCTCCACCAATTTGATCAGCTCTATCATTACGATATAGTTTGTACCCAGGTATCACAGTGTCCCACTGATTGTCCTCCTTCCACCATGTCTCTGATATTCCAATCATATCTAACCTACACCTACCTACCTCCTTCCTTGGCTCATTGCCAGCATAACTCATAAAACGTCGGGCTGGGTATCAGTAGCTAATTTCCCCTGGACATAACTGAGAGCCTAACTTCCTTTTACGCTACGAATAATCCCTACATCATGGTTTCTCGTCCAAAGGATGAGTATTTCTGAATGAGCTATGTCATACAGAATTTGTGTAGTAATTCTGAATTGCTTTATTGTGGTCCAAGCAGCTGTTCATGCTGAAGTTTGTGGCTAGAGAATTATTGTCTGTTGAGACGGGTTTGGAACCCACATTACGGGATCTCTGAATGAGTTATATCTTACAGAATTAGAGTAATTCTTCAGTAGCTATTCCTGTGTTCTTACAGTCTCAGCTATTGATTAACGATGGCTCACATCGAAGTTGGGACTGATAAGAGTGCTTTAGCACTACAGAAGCTTGCATCTTTATGCTGGTCGCCACCTTGTTACTGGCTCTTGTCATCTCCCGTGTCGACTTTTCTAATTCCATTCTCTCCGGCATCTCTAAATTGCAACTGACACGACTTCAGAGAATCCAGAACACCGCCGCCCGACTTGTGTCTTACTCCTCCCCTAGAGACCACGTCACTCCCCTTCTTTTCCGTTTTCACTGGCTTCCCATATCCTTTCGTATCCATTTCAAACTTCTCGCACTTGTTCACAAGGCACTTCATACCTCCACCCCACAATATTTGGCTGACCTAATTCACTTTCATACCCCTAGGCACACCCCCCGTTCCTTCCATCTCAACCGCCTCGCACTACCTCCCCCCTTGCTTGCTCACCTTCAATCCACCCGCTCCTCAGCCTTTTTTTTCATAGGTCCTGCTCTTTGGAACTCCCTTCCCTCTGCTCTCCGCCTGGAGCCTCATCACCCCACCTTTAAACATGCTCTGAAGACCCACCTCTTTTCCCTTGCTTTTAACCCTCCTAGCCTTAACCTCTTCCCTGCGCTGACTGTCCTTTTCTCGCTCTCTTCTCTCTATCCTTTATTGAATTGTAATTTCCTTTTCTGGCCTTGTGCCATGCTGTAGTGAAGATTTTATTGTAAACCACTCTGCTTATTACTGAAGGGCGGTCAAGCAAATAAATAAACATAAACATAAACATAAGATAAAACTGCAGACCACATTGAAATGATTTCTAAGTGTCTTAAAACAGATATGCAAGAGATTGTTAGTGCTGAGGGATTTTTCAGCGAGTTTTTAGACTGGTTAATTGCTCACAAGGCTAAATTAACTGGATATAGTAGCGGAGCATGCTTGTGTTCTACATATTTTTAAGAATAAATTGCAGGAGGCTTTATTTCACATGCGAGACAGATCTGAACTGCTTGAGGCTGTTCTACTGACATCCCTGAGACAGTTAGACTGTCACGGCCAAAGCAGGGAAACTTGAACAGGAGAACTCTTATTTACGACACCAAGTCACTGAGGTTCAGGCTGAGGCGAAAGGGGGGGGGGGCACTAATAGCCTGTGGGGTTTGCGATGCCAAGGCTTGGTGGATCAGGTTTCTGCTCTCAGGAAGCGGAACGCTGAGGATCAAAGAGAAATGCAATTTCTAACAGTTTGTAGAACTAAGTTGATGGAGGAAAATATGAAGTTTCGCAGTGAAGTGGCTTTATAGGAGCAAAGAGAGAATGCTCTAATTGCCCAGTTAAATGCAACAGGAAACTGATAAACTCCAGATGTAGCTATCAGCTGCACGGCATAAATGTGAACAGGAGATAGAGAGTAAATCAAGAAATTCATAGCTTGAGAAATGATTGTTTTCAGTTGGCCTATGAGTTTAACTTGCAGAGTGATGAACCAGAGGGTTTGTCACCATTCTTGGGATATTTCCGAGTGGTAGATGATGGCTGTTTGCCAGTGGAAAACCTGCCCAGTGTAGAAAGGTAGCTTTTCCAGGACAAAGTCAGTGTTCTCCCATCAGCACCTGAGCGAAGGAGAGAAACAGGGCGGAGAGACACCCTACTGTTGACCCCTCCCCGTAGATGGAGAGGTTAAGGGAGGGGGTGCGAAGTTCCCCCTAGGGATAGAAGACTGTACCAACATCGGCCACCAGAGGGAGCCGAAGGCAAGCAAAATCCTCCAAGCTCTGGGGTCCTGCAGGAGGAAAAAGAGAAATATTCTTACCTCTGTAGGCCAGCTGCAGATTATTAAATCTTTGCGTAATATGGTCACACCTTTTGAGAAAAACGGTCGTGCAACCATAAATGAACAGTTAGCTGTAGTCAAAGAAGCCTTCCGGGCTCTGAGAATTACCAGGGGGGAAGACATGGTTCTGTATCTCCCATGGTCTTTTGATGTACCCTGTCAGCAGTTTATCCGGACCATGACAGACAGTGAAAAGAGTAATATCGCCACCTTTGAACAGGCACTAAAGAAACATTATGGGCCATATCCTGATGCTCTCTTTGCAAAACAGCATATAGTATGACTTGTGGGGAAGACGAATCACCCCGAGAGTTTGCCTACAGACTTAGGCAGACCTTCTTTCAGAGTGATCCTCCCTGGGAAACGTTAGAACAGCATCAGGAGTTTCATGATCTCTTTTGTCAGTTGCTCCTTCCGTCTATTAAGGCTTATATGGCTGACAAGCATCACGAACCCTTGTCACACTTGTTAGAACACGCTGAGTGGATTTTTGAAGCTTTTGCTAGCATGAGGGCTAGCAATGGCAGCAAAGTAAAGGCTCCAAGCAAAGCCAAGGAACCAAAACAGAGTGTTAGTGCTGTAAAATCTACCCTTTCTTTGGACAGTAACTCTTCTCCTTCTGCTTCACAGAATCCTCCCAGGCCACCCCAGAATAACCAGTCATCTGGGTCTAAGCAGCACTCTGGGAACCAGCATTTCACTCAGCAGAACCGGAACTGGAAAAGGAAGCCAGGGTTTAACAAGTTCCAGGAGCTGGAAAAGAAAATAAACAAGTTGGCAGATATGATGAAGGCTACCATTGTATTCAGCTCCTCAAAGGAGGCTTCTGCCTATAGCGAGCCACCTAAGCCACAGGCGAAGGCGAGTGGGCCAAAGAACAGTCCTTGGCCTCATAAGCCAGAGGAGGAACTGGTTGACTCCTCTTCCCCTTCTAATGAGACTGAATGACTAACCAACTTCGTTTCTGTCCCACAAGTCACTATTACACAGGTGCAGCCAGTTCAGATATCCAGAGCAGCTGGAGAGGTCACCCCATTGACACAGAGTGACAGTCCCGCAGTGGACAGCGAGGGTCCAGCCTTCGATGCCATCAGGAAGCACAAGTATTTTCTGGGTAAACTCAAGCCAAAAGGACAGAGGTACACTGTTCCTGTTAAAATTCAGCAGGCATTTCTCTGTGAGGACCTGATAGATTCAGCCTCTAAGGCTACCCTGATTACCTCGAGTCACTTCGATAGGCTCACTGCTTCGGGGGGGGGGGGGGGGAGAGGGTCAGAGGACCCTATACATCACACCCAGTGATTTGTCGCTCACAGCTTATGGGGATCAGTCCATAGAGTCGATGGGCCAGGTCTGGCTTAACGTCCAAATAGGAAAATTACAGGTGAAGCATCCTGTCATCATTACTACTGTAAGTGCCCTGGGGAAGAACTCTTGATTGGCAATGAGCTCCTGAAAAGGTTACGACCATACTGGACTACTTCCAGGAAGTGATCTGGACACAGGTCACACACCCCATACCTTATGCTAAGGTAAAATATGACAGCAGGTTCAGTGGTCCTTGTTCTGTGGAACGAAAGGACATATCCATCAGGATTAATTTCTAGAGGTCAGCTGATCCCCAAATCCTATAGCTCAAGTATCAAGGGGCTGGGGATGAGGGTCAAGGAAGTAGCACTGTGATTGCAATCGAAGTGGGTTCAGTAGCAAACATTGTCTTTGATGCTGACTGCCTGCAAATATGGGAGGAGTGGCCTACTGGTTAGGACAAGGTACTTCAGGCCGGAAGGCCGGGGGTTCAAGTCCCACCTGGGGACAGCAATCTCAGGCTGGAGGGACTGGGATTTCTAGTCCTATAGGCACTCCTTGTGGTCTTGGGCAAGCCACTTAACCCTCCATTGCCCATGTTCCCTGTAAGTATTAGCGTATGTGTGTCATATCCCCTCGTGTTAAATGTATCTCCCAATTGACTGCTTTGACCCGGTGAAAAGCGGGATATAAATACAGCTAAATAAATATTCCTGAAGGAACCCCCGATCCAGCAGGACCAGGGGAAGGAACCCCTGGGGTTCCTAGTGGGAAAAATCATTCCCAAGAGTGGCATTGAGTCTCCAGATTATTGGGGAAGTCCCTGTTTCCTGGAGCCTCTGTGAAGGGGGGGGACGGGACTCCTCACCTTACAGTTTGTCTGGCCACATTGTGCTATGACCTCTCAAGTGGACCTAGAGTCTGACCATCTCATTTTGTCAAGTAAACTCAATGAGGCTGTTAGTTCCCTTACCCACCGGGGGGGGGGGGGAGGGGAGGGGAGAGCCCCATGCTGTCCAAGCCATCGAGGTCTCCTCTCTCCAAGATGAGATTGAGGAGAAGGTTGAAATATCCCCGAACAAACCTGTTCTGGGATTTGACAAAATGGTTGCGGGGAAAACTTGCTGAAGCAGACGCCTGCACTGATGAGTCAGAAAGGGCCCAATTAAAAGAACTGCTGTATCGACATAAGGACCTTTTTTCCACTGATACCTATGACATAAGAACATAAGATATGCCATACTGGGTCAGACCAAGGTCCATCAAGCCCAGTATCCTGAAGTGGCCAATCTAGGTCATACGTACCTAGCAGTTTCCCCAAAAGACACAGGTTCCACAATGCTTGTACTGGGTCAAGCATTAATATCCTGGGTCCCTTCTTAATAATGGTTTATGGACTTTTCCTCCAGGAAAATGTCCAAACCTTTTTTAAACCCAGCTACACTAACAGCCTTTACTACATCCTCCGGTAACAAATTCCAGAGTTTGATTACACGTTGAGTGAAAAAATATTTTCTTTTATTAGTCTTAAATAGTTTACCCTGTAGCTTTATTGCATGTCCCCTAGTCTTTCTATATTCTGATAACGTAAACAATCAATCTATGTTTACCCGTTCCACTCCATTCATTAATTTATAGACTTCTATCATATCTCCCCTCAGCCGTCTCTTTTCCAGGTTAAAGAGCCCTAACCTTTTTAGCCTTTCTTCATAGGAGTATCCTTCCATCCCCTTTACCATTTTGGTGGCTCTTCTCTGAACCTTTTCTAATAACTCTATATCTTTTTTAAGATACAGCGACCAGAATTGCACACAATATTCAAGGTGCGGTCTCACCATGGAACGATATAGAGGCATTATAATATCTTTTGTTTTATTTTCCATTCCTTTCCTTATGATACCTAACATTCTGTTTGCTCTCTTGGCTGCCACTGCACATTGGGCCGAGGGTTTTAACATGTTATCCACAATGACGCCTAAATCTTTTTCCTGGGTGGTGGTTCCTAAAGTGGAACCTTGCATCGTGTAACCATAGTTTGGGTTGTTCTTCCCTAGGTGCATAACTTTGCACTTGTCCACATTAAATTTCATCTGCCATTTTGATGCCCAGTCTTCCAATTTATCAAGATCCTCTTGCAATTTTCCACAATCCTCTTGGGTTTTAACAACTTTAAATAGTTTTGTGTCATCTGCAAATTTGATAACCTCACTCGTTATTCCACTTTCCAGGTCATTTATGAATATGTCAAAAAGCAGTGGACCCAGCACAGATCCCTGGGGTACACCACTGTTCACCTTTCTCCATTGGGAAAATTGGCCATTTAGCCCTACCCTCTGCTTTCTATCTTTTAACCAGTTCCTGATCCATAATAGTACACTGCCCCCTATCCCATGACTCTTTAGTTTTGCCAAAAGTCTCTGATGAGGGACCTTGTCAAAGGCTTTCTGAAAGTCCAGATACACAATATCAACCGACTCACCTTTGTCCACCTATTTATTCACTCCTTCAAAAAACATAACAGATTAGTAAGACAAGATCTTCCTTGTCTAAAGCCATGTTGGCTGTCTCCCATTAGGTTGTGACTATCTACATGCTGAGTAATTTTATTCTTTATGATGGTTTCTACCATTTTTCCCGGTACTGACGTCAGGCTCACCGGTCTGTAGTTTCCCGGATCACCCCTGGAACCCTTTTTAAAAATTGGTGTTACATTGGCGATCCTCCAATCTTCAGGTATTAGAGATGATTTTAATGATAGTTCACAGATTACTGATAGCAGGTCTGCAATCTCATATTTCAGTTCTTTCAGCACCCTTGGATGTATACCATCTGGCCCAGGTGATTTGCTACTCTTCAGTTTATCTAATAGTTGTAAGACATCTTCCCGATGTATCAATATTTCCTTTAATTCTTCCGCACCTTTAAATACCACTTCAGTCATGGGTAACATCCCTACATCTTCCTCAGTAAAGACCGAAGCAAAGAATTCATTCAGTCTCTCCGCTATCGCCTTGTCGCCTCTTAGTGCTCCTTTAACCCCTTTATCATCTAATGGACCAACTGACTCTCTCACAGGTTTTTTGCTACGAATGTACTTGAAAAGGTCTTTATTTCACGTTTTTGCTTCCACAGCAAGCTTCTTCTCAAATTCTCTCTTTGCCTGCCTTATCAATGCCTTGCATTTGACTTGCCAGTGCTTGTGCTGTTTCCAGGTTTCGTCATTTGGCTCTTTTTTCCATTTCCTGAAAGATGCTTTTTTGGCAACAACAGCCTCTCTGACCTCACCTTTAAACCATGCTGGCCGTTTTTTGGACTTCCTTCCACCTTTCTTAAAGCGTGGAATACAGCTGGTCTGGACTTCCAAGATAGTATTTTTCAACAACACCCAAGCTTGATGTACGTCTTTAACCTTTGCAACTGCTCCTTTTAGTTTTTTCTTAACTGTTTTCCTCATTTTATCATAGTCTCCCTTTCAAAAGTTAAAAGGTAGTACTGTGGATTTCCTTACTATCCCTCCTCCACTAATTAAATCAAAGGATATCATGCTATGATCACTATTGCCAAGTGGCCCCAACACCCTTATCTCTTGCACTAGATCTGGTGTTCCACTAAGGACTAGGTCTAATATGGCTTCCCCTCTGGTTGGTTCATGAACCAGCTGCTCCAAGAAGCAGTCATTTATTTCATCTAGGAACTTTATCTCCCTAGCATGTCCTGACGTGACACTGACCCAGTCGATACTGGGGTAATTGAAATCACCCATTATTATTACTGCACTGTAACTTTTGTTAGCTTCCTTGATTTCTTTGAGCATTTCATCATCCATTTGGTCATTCTGGCCAGGTGCTCGATAGTACACACCCACTGCCATTGCCTTCCCCCTTTTATATGGAATTTCAATCCATATAGATTCTACAGCAGATTTTGTTTCCTGCAAAACTTTAATCCTGTCTGAGTCAATGCCCTCTCTAACATAGAGCGCAACCCCTCCACCAATTTGATCAGCTCTATCATTACGATATAGTTTGTACCCAGGTATCACAGTGTCCCACTGGTTGTCCTCCTTCCACCATGTCTCTGATATTCCAGTCATATCTAACCTTTCATTTAGTGCTATATATTCTAACTCTCCCATCTTATTCTGGATGTGCCTATTAGTTTCGTTAGGAAAGGACTAAGCTCAGCCCGTAGTAACACACAGTGTTTTTATCCAATGTGCTGGACAGGGGTCGTTTGGTGCTGTGGTGGTATTTATAGTTGTTAGAATGTCTTGAATGTCCTTTACTGTTGGGGGGGGGGGGGGGAAGGAGGTAATGGTATGTTGAGTATCTACTGGGATTGATGTGTGGGAGGGTATGGGAGGATGTGATGGAGATTGGTCTGTGGTGTGGTTACTTGACAGATTGGTGGGTTGGGATGATTTGGTTCATAGATAATTTGCATATTCCTGTGGGTCTGGAAGGGTAGATTGGCTGGGGGCTGGTTCCTTGGCCAAGTTCTTGACAATATTAAAGAGCTCATGTGGTTTGTTGATGGCTCGTTGCAGAACTTCTGTATGGTGCTTCTTCATCTTTGCGGATACAGCTGCTCTGTGAGATTCAAGATGGGTCATGTAGGCGTCATGATTTGCGGTTGTCCTTGATCGGCGCCATCGTTTCTCAAGTTGTCTAAGCTGACGAAGGGATGCCTTTAGGTCGGGTGAGAACAAGGGTGCCTTTTTTCTTCAACCAGTAGTTTTCATGCTTGTTCGGGTGTTGATTACAGCGTTAAGGTTCTTGTTCCATAGGGAGATCATGGCATCCAGGTTTTCTTCGGTTGATTTTAGGAGAGGCTGTGCCTTTTCGAGGATCTCTTCTCTGTTGAATGGGCGGAAGCTTTTAGAGGTTGAAATGGGGGGCTCGTTCGGGGTACGGGGATCTGCAGATCTGTAGCAGGAGGGCATTAGGAATCTGATTAGACTGTGGTCAGACCATGGTACTGAGCTTACGGAGAGATCGGATTTATGTATGAGGTGGGTGGCAGCTTGTGGGGCAAATATAGGATCAAGTGTGTTTTCTTTTATATGAGTGGAGGAGTCAAACAGTTGGGTGTATCCCAATGTTTTAACGGCGTCGAGGAAGGCCTCGGTCTGAGTGTCTTGAGGGGCGGGGAGGTTGAAGTCACCCAACAACCAGTTTGCCGTGCGTGGTTTGCAGGGGTTGCAGGCAAGGTCGATGATAATGGAGAGGTCGTCTGGTGCTGGAGAAGGTGCTCTATAAATCAAATTGATGGTGCATTGTCTGTTTGCTATGGTGAGGTAATCCAGATGAGGTGTGCTATTGGAGGTGATTACCTGAAATTGTAGGGCATCTTTGGTCAGGATAAATATTCCTCTACCTTTTCGGTCGGTTCTGTGGCATGAGTGTATGGAGAAATTGTGGGGGACGTATTGATGGAGGAGAACAGAATCAGAGGCAGACATCTATGTCTCAGTAACACATAGAATGTCAAGGTTGTGTTCGGCTAGCATATCGGTTATAGCGGGCCATTTTTTACGGATGGAGTGGGCATTTATGAGAGCACATTTGAGGTTATTGGGGGGGGGCGGGTGATTCTTAGGAGAGTGGGCCTGTAGTAGGGCAACATAAATGAGGTGGGGGTGCTGCAAGTATCCAGGCCTCTCTGTCTGGTGACGAGGGGGTGAATGGTATCGTCTCCATGAACCATGTATCGTTGGGATGGGGTTGGTTGTATGTGAGTGCTCGTGCTCCGTGGTTGAGTACAAGCATCATGCAACAACAGGCGAGGGGGTATGATAGTGTAGTTGTAGTGGTTAATTCATCCCTATAACAATAAGCATTCCAATGCTGCTTTTTTTCTCTCTTTTTGTTAGGCGCTAGCCATATCAATTTAAATTTAGGGTGTTTCATTAAATGTTCATCTTTGCTTAGTAGAAGCATCTCCTGTACAAAGTCAACCCCTGTCTGAAATTGGGGTAACTCTTCACACAGCATCTGCTGCTTCTAAGAATTTAACCCCTGTACATTTAGCATAACCGGTTTAATCGTAGCCAGAATCTAATTTTAGAAAATTAATCTAGTATTCAACATCTCTGATCTGCTCACAGTCCCCAGACCCAGCTCTACCCTGCCACATGTCCCAGTGCCCCCCCCCCCCTCTGAAATGGGTCCTCCCTGCTTCTCCCACCCCTCCCCATTTACCATCAGCAAACAGGCAATCCCTGACCAACATGCCTCAATCGCTCACTCTTACCTCAAAAATTACCCCCCTAACACATTCACTTATACCAGACATTTGCTGCCCAAGTCTTTCAGTAGTATCCTTTTAGCTCTAGCTTCTTAAGAGTTTGTGGAGATTATTCTGATGTGGATCAATCCTTACGTTTAATCTGGTCCAATTTTCTAGCTACCAATTGCAAAAAAAACCAGAGGTGTAAATGCAGCACTAAACACTTACTCAGCATTTCCTTTTAAAAAAAAAAAAAGGGAGGAGGCTTACACAGAAGTAAACCAGAACCAAAACATTACAAAAAATACATAGGGGGGACATAATTCAAAGTATTTTAGCTGGTTAGCAGACCAGAACAAAAAAAAACCCCACCCTTATTTACCAGCACTATAGACTGACTGGCTCTTGCATCCTTAGGTTTAAAGGACTGACAGGAGGAGTACTGTTAGAAGTATCCACATGCTAAAAGCACAAGGAAGTGTTATAAAAAGGGTCAAAGAAGTACACAAAGGCTAGAAATTGTTGAATACAATTATATTTTAACAAAAATATAGGTAGTAAAAAGACCTTGATGCTGACTTTTAAAAATGTCTTTTGAACAACAGCAGGAGAGCCACTGTAACAAGTCCTATAGAACTATACTGACAACACATTAGCTTTTAAATCAACAAGAATCCCAATATTTTTCCAGGGCTACACAGCAGGGCTGTTTGTGATTCCAGATAAAATAATTTAGGGGTGAGAAAGTGATGTCACCAGGCAAAATGGAAGCTTAAACCATTTACTCCATCAGCTGATACAGTGGGGGAGTGGGGTTGGTACTGATAATGGGGCTGGGGGAGGGTTGGAACTGAAAATAGGCTGATACTAGTTCTGGGGAGATGGGACTGGAAAAGGGCTGGGACTGGAAGGGGACAGTCAGTGGAGAGCTGGGAGTGGAAGAAAGCTAATTTTAGGGCTAGGGTCCTGGGACTGAAAGGGGGCCAATGCTGGCAAATGCTAGGGTCAGTGTGGGGAAAAATAGGGAGATACTGGGGGAGTGAGAAGGAAAAGGAGGACAGATATGGTGGATAGTAGGGAAGAAGCAAAATCAACCAGGAGAAGGTCAAGAGGGAGAGATATATAAGAATACATGCTGGGGTAAGTAGGATGAAAGACAAATTAATGAATATTGAAGATGGAAGTAAATGGGTGAAAGGGAGTAAGAGGCAGGAGGGCAGATACTAGGAACATGGGATGTTGAAAAGCAGGGACTCTGATAGGTGAAGACTCTAGGATTGGGTGTGAAAACAAGAAAAATTCTAAGATAGGCTGGGTATTGGGAGTTTAAGTAGAGACTCAGGGCTTGGAGTTGCTTTGGGGGGTGGATAGTAGGGGCTAAGAAATTAATCAGAGATTAGTATGAGTAGGGCTGGGAGACCAAGTACAGAAATATGGGGAGGGGAGAAGGTTTGAAGGATGTGGAGAGTTTAGGGAAGGGTTGGAGGACAGTTGAAAAGGACAGAGTGCTATTAAGTAACATAGTAACATAGTAAATGTGGATGAATGAAAGCCACAGGACGGGACAGACCTTCTTTAAAGGAGGTGAAAGAGGGTGGAAATGGAAGCATGGATCGTGGTAAGACATAAGAAAGGGCACAGAGGTGAAGAGAGAGCATTTACTCAACTTTAAAAGGTGTTACATAGAAACACAGTACAGTCGTCCCTCGTTTATCGTGGTTAATCTGTTCCAGACTCTACCGTGATAAGTGAATTTCCGTGAAGTAGGATTCTGTATTTATAAATCTAATATTTTCATAGTTAGAGCATAGAAAACCTGTTTACGACCTATAACACCCCTTTAGTCACCATTACACTCGTATTTTTATAAAAACATGATAGAGTGAAGCCGCAAAAGTTGAAGCGCAAAGTGGTGAGGGACGACTGTATATGACAGCAGATAAAAAACATCTGGCAGGGTCCTCGGCTGAGGTGCCAGACCAGGACAAACCACCCATCTGGGCAGCAGCAGAATGGGGCAGTGTTGCCGGCAGAGGATCAAATTTCTGTGACAACGGCAACACTAGAATTAAACTGTGCGGAAGAAAAGCCTGGCAATTTACTTCTCTATCTTGCCACGAAAATCCAATGGATAGTCACAACAAAACAAATTGCACTATAGTGCTGGAAAATGAGACTCCCTAGGTCAGAAGGCACACAACTGGCTACTGGGGAGGAACTGAAGAGTAAAGCCAGCATGTATGATGTGGTTGGATCAAAGCTCTTGGGACATCTAACTGCTGATATAGCTGCGCATGAAAAGAGTCAGAAGCTGCAAAGATGTTTTACATATTGGGACATGGAATGTAGGAAGCTTGAACTAAGGGAAGTTGGTGTTCAAGAATGAAATGGAATGGCACAAGGGGCGGGGGTGCAGGGCCATGTGTGAAGACTCATTATGGGGCCTCATTTGCATAAATATTTGCATAATGTTAACGTGCACTTTTAGTAAATATGCTTCTTAATGAGTGTCTGGATAAAGAGACTACTGGATTTCTACATTACTATACTCCAGTGCCAACTGCCAGGCACATTAGGAAATACTATAAACATTGTCCATGTAGAACCCATAGCAAACCCGCTGTATCATAACCTCACTACCAGGACTCATAAAGCACCAAACCCTATCTATCAAAAGGCAACACTACAAATATTAAACAAATACATCTCAGAGAATACTAATACATCACCTACTGGGGAAAGAAAACAAGTGGCAATGTCAAATAGAAACTACAAGAAAGCGTAGTTATTCACCTGTAACAGGTGTTCTCCAGGGACAGCAGGAATCAGTCCTCACATATGGGTGACGTCGATGCCGACGGAGCCCCGTGCAGAGCATTCCCCCAGCTTTCAAAGAAAGCCTTTGGGAATGCTACCATGCATGTGTGGTCCCCTTCCCTTCCAAGGGTGCCATCTTGTTCAGTCAGATGACATAGCTTATGCAACGTTGAAAAGGTAAAGAAGGTAATGGAGGCAACTCCCAGGGGAGGAGGGAGGGTTGTGAGGACTGATTCCTGCAGTCCCTGGAGAGAACACCTATTACAGGTGAATAACTACGCTTTCTCCGGGAACAAGCAGGAAGTCAGTCCTCACATATGGGACTCCCTAGCTCCAGGCTGCCGGGTACCGGGACTCCCTAGCTCCAGGCTGCCGGGGACCGAACCACAACAGCACCAACAGTTACCCATAGAGAGGCTGTGAGTTGCAGAGATGAGTCCCTACCAAGAGACTCTGCAGACCCCAGCGTCCAGCATCACCATTACTCCGGTAGCCTGAACACAGAAGGGTCGGAGGGCAGGAGCTGCCTATACACCAAGAATGCTTTGGATTACTGCCAAGCCAAAGGCACTGTCCCTGCGGGACTCACTCTCAAGGTAGTAGTGAACTGTGAATGTATGCAATGAAGACCATGTGGCAGTTTTATAAATTTCTTTCACCGGTACTGAGCGTAGGTTGGCCACTGACATGGGCATAGCCCTCGCACGATGAGCAGTGATCTGGTGCTCTAGGGAGAGGCCACCTCGCTCATAAGCTAGGGCAATACAGTCTGCCACCCAAGTGGACAGGGTTAGCTTGATCACAGGTAGCCCCAGCCTGCTGGGATCATAAGAAACAAAGAGTTGAGGAGCTTTACGGTGAGCCTGGGTCATCTGTAGATAGGACAGGGCCCTCTTACAATCCAACGTATGCAGGGATGACTCTGCCTTTCCGGTATGAGGTCGTGGAAGAAGATGGGGAGGAGCACCACCTGATTGAGGTGGGAAGCCAACACCACCTTCAGGAGGATCTTGTGGTGCTGCGAAGCACAACCCTGTTCATATAGAACCTGGTATAAGGTGGATCTGCCACCAGGGCCTGCAGCTCGCTCATTCTCAAGGCGGATGTCAAGGCCACCAGGAAGGCCACCTTCCAGGAGAGATACCTCAGGTGGCAAGTCACCAAGAGCTCAAAAGGTGGTCTGGTGAGCTGTGAGAGCACCACATTGAGATCCCACTCTGGTGATAGTGGGCGAAGGGGGAGCTTCAATAGCAGCAGGCCTCTGAGGAACCTGGAGACCAGGGGCTAACTGGAAAGGGGCCACCCCTCCATAGAGTGACGGTTAACTGCTATGGCGCTGAGATGCACCCTGACCAAATTAGATTTCAAACCTGAGTGGGAGAGATACAGCAGGTACTGCAGAATGAGCTGAAGATGGCAGGAGAAGGAATTCACATTCTGCTCTGCAGACTGAAGGGGGCCAGTGCTACCCTTTCAGCATCCATGCAGTGAACGTCAGGGATGCCAGGTTGAGGTGGAGAAGGGAGCTCCCCTCCTGCGAAAGAAGATCCGGCTGACGGCCCAGTGCAGGGGGACCACGGCTGTCTGGGCCACCTGGGAGCAACCAGGATTACTGTAGCATGGTCGCTCTGGATCTTGAAAAGGCACCTGGCTATTAGAGGGGTCAGTGGGAATGCATAAAGCAGGCCCTGTGACCATGAGACAAGGAAGGCATCCACTGCCACCCTGCAGTGGTGTGGCTGAAGTGAGCAGAATCTGGGCAGCTGTGCATTGTCCGAGAAAGCAAACAGGTCCAGCCAGGGTCTGCCCCAGAGGCAGAAAAGCCTCTGTGCCATCCTGGGATCCAGACACCACTCATGTGGGCGAAGGACCCTGCTGAGCTTGACCGCCAGAAGGTTGTCCTGGCCCGGCTTGTACACCGCTCTGAAGAGCATGCAGTTGCACACTGCAAAGGAGTGGAGGGCTATTGCCTCCTGACAGAGAGCAGCAGGAACCCATGCCTCCGTGCTTGTTCACATAGAACAAGACAACCTGATTGTCTGTCTGTATGAGGACCAAGAGGTTGCTCAGGAGGTAACGGAAGGTCTGTTGGGCCAGGAAGATGGCCCTGAACTCGAGGAGGTCAATTTGTAACTGAGACTCATCTGGGGACCAGTTGCCCTGAGTGCAATGGCCCTCACAATGCGCACCCCAGCCTACCAGGGAAACATCTGCTGTCAGGATCTTTTGTGGTGCTGGTGTTTGGAAAGGCATTCCTGCCCTGAGGTGTGGGGACTGCCACCAGTTGAGGGAGGCCACCATTCGGTGGGTGACCCTTACCCTGTCTCTCAGCTTGCCTGTGGCCTGTGTCCATTGGGATCTGAGGCACCACTGGGTTGCACACATGTGCAGGTGAGCCCAGGATATGACATGAACTATTGAGGCCATGTGGCCTAACAAGTGGAGGAGCAGGCGGGCTAATACTGAACTGCAGCTTTTTACCTTCTCCACTAACTGCATCAGGCGACAGGTCCTCACTGTCAGGAGGAAGGCGACCTGCAGAGTGTCCAGCTGGGCTCCTATGAACTCCAGGTCTGGAACTGGGGAGAGGCTGGACTTGGGGTAGTTGATGACAAAGCCTAACTTCTGCAGGGTGTGAATTGTAAGCCTTGCGGCTTGGCTGGCCTTGAGGGCCGTGCTGCCTCTGATGAGCCAGTGGTCCAGGTTGGGGAAGACATGGGCCCCTTGGAGGGGCACATGGGCGGCCACGACTGCTAAGCACTTTGTGAAGACCCTTGGAGAGGAGGCGAGGCCGAATGGCAGTACCCTGTGCTGGTAGTGCTGCCCCCCCACCATGAATCTCAGGTACTGTCTGTTGGAGGAATGGACCAGGATGTGAGTATATGCGTTCTTGAGGTCCAAGAAAAAGAGCCAGTCTCCCTAGCAGAGGTAGGGCAGCAGTTTCCCAAGGGGAGAGCATCTTGAACTTCTCCCTCACCAGGAACTTGTTCAAATTGCGCAGGTCCAGGATGGGCTGGAGGCCCCATATTATTTTGGAACAAGGAAATACCTTGAGTAAAACTCCTTTCCCCAGAGCTGTTGGGGGTACAGGCTCCACTGCCCTGTCCCTGAGTAAGCTGAGAGTTCTGCGACTAGCAAGGCCTGGTGGAGGAGAGGCCATGATGGTTTTCCTGGAACAAAGTCTGGAGGTTCTGCTGTAGATGGAGGTGGTAACCTTCCTTCACCACCTGCAGGACCCACTTGTCCGTGGTGATGCTGGACCAGTTGTGGACAAATGAGGCCAGCCAACCCCCTGTGGGCTGAGTGGGACTCCAAGGGGAGGGGAGGCCCTGCCCTGCCCTGGGAGTCAAAAGCTTCCCCCCTGTTGGATGGGGGCTGGAGTCTAGGGCTTGGGGGCCTTGGGCCTCTGGCTTTTAGGCTGTGAGGTCTGGTGCTGCTGCCCCGAGTTAGGGCCTGGCTTGGTGATAGCCCTTTTTTCTCAGGAAAAAGAGCTTTTTCCCTGAGGATTTTTTCTTGGGGAAGGTCGAGATCTTCCTGGACAGTCTTTGCCAGGTCACTACCTCGGCCTCAATTTCAGCCGCCTTGTCGGACATCAGTTTCCTGAACAAGTTCTCACCATTGCAGAGGACATCCAGCAGCTTTTCTTGCACCCACTGCTCAAGGTCCAAGGTTTGTAACCATGCCGGGGCGGCTGCTACCCTGGCTGCAAACTTGAATCTGTCATAGGCATCCCTAGAAAGGAATTTGGAACAGTCCCAGATACCTGCCACCAGGGACTGGAACCTCTGTAAGGGTTCCCCGGCGAGGCCCGCCAAGAACCCCGAAAGTTCCTGGATCAGGCCTTTTAGGTACATTCCCATGTGCTTGGATATGGCACCCAAGCATGGCGCCCTGATAACACTTGTGGCCTAGGGCATCGAGGGCCCGGGCCTCCCTACTGGAGGGAACTGAAGAGCAAGTTTTTTGACTCTTCAGTTTCTGCATGGAGGACGCAACCACCATGGAGTTGTGGGGAAGTTGCTGTTAATGGAACCCAAGACCCTTCCAGACGTAATAGATAGCGTTCAGGCACCGACTGACCACCGGCACTGAGGCTGGGTTCTCCCACATCCTGAGGAGAAGCCTCTTGAGGATGGGCGGAACTGGCATTGTGAAAGTCTCCTTGTGAGGAGACTCAAATTGCAGGATCTCGAGTTCCTCAGTGCATGGATCCTCCGATGATTCCGTCTGGACCAAAAAAGCCTGGGCCATGCCGCGGATGAAGTCTTAAAAGGCTATGTCCTCAGAAGGGGAGTGGTGCTGAGGCTCCGGGGAGAAAGTTCAGAGGGGACATCCCTGTGTCGGGAGGTCTCCGGAGAGGCCTTGTCCTCTTTTTCCCATTCGGATCCTGAGAGTGTCAAGGAATTGGCCTTGGGGATAGCCCCGAGGAACCGGGGTCCCCCAGAGGATCTTAGGTCAGACTCCCAGAAACTCGCCAGGGAGGACTGAATCCCTGAGGAGCGTGACCAAGACCTTGATCGATGCCAAGGACTTACCCGAGGCCAATAGCGCTTGGTGCCCAGCTCGATGCCCGGGGACTCCCCAGAAGTCGGGAGGCCCAGTGTCGGGGCCGATGATTCTGGAAAACCAGACATCAACGCCTGCTGTAAGGCCAGGATGGAGGAGATGCTCTGCTCCATAGCCGCCATTCGGGACTCAAGGCCTGATAGCTGTACAGCCTTCGGCGTGGACACAGAGGGCATCGGGTCCGATGCCGACAATCCAGAGAGTGTATCCTCGAGGGGGATTACGGGTTCACGGGTCCTGGTGCGGTCTCCGCCAGCCGATGACTCCTGTCTCAATACTTTCTGAGTGCGCTGCTTGGAGATGCCTGAGTCCCATTGTGGGACTTTGCCAAGTTTCATCGGGGTCACCTCAGCAGGCTTCAGTGCCTTTTTCTTGGGAGGTTTCAGGGCCGCACCAGATGCGCCGCCGCCGCTGCTGGACTCTGAGATTGCCCGGACCTCACAGGAAGTGCTGGCTTTAGGGCTCGGCGAAGGGGAAGCTGGGGCAGAATCAGATCTTGGGAACAGCTTCTCCTGCAACTCCAACAGCTTTGTTCATTTTAGGGGTCATGCCCTGCACCGGTCGCAGATGGAGCTGTTGTGGTCCAGGCCCAGGCAGCGGAGTCAGCAGTCATGGGTTTCTGTAACTGAAATAGTCTGACTGCAGTGGTCGCATTTCTTGAACCCACCGGGAGTCATGATGGGAGAACACCTGGCCAGGGTCGATGAATCCTGAGCGAAAACTGGCGTCAAGACCGGTCGAGTCAGAACTTCAAGGAAAAAACAAAAAGGAGAGGATGCCGGCTCGAGGCGAGAAGGGTACCGGTATGCAAACCGGAGATCTAGATGACTACATCTGTTGGGCTCCATAGAAAAAGGAGACTGAACAAGATGGCACCCTTAGGCAGGAAGGGGACCACGCATGCGTGGTAGCATTCCCAAAGGCTTTCTGTGAAAGCTGGGGAAAGACTCTGCGCGAGGCTCGGTCGGCGTCAACATCACCCATATGTGAGGACTGATTTCCTGTTTGTTCCTGGAGAACAGAATACCTCAGCTCAGTTACACATGCAGAACACAGAACGTCACCAAACAAATAATAAAGGATCACAATTTAGAAATAGAAAGACAATAATTTAATCTGGGAACCCCAAAAGCCAAACTTGGAATGTACAACAACAATGGAGAAATAAAACTCTAAATTAATTTTCTCTTGTACTAAACAAAATGCAAAGATGCTAGCGATGCACATCTCCCAGAGCTGACATATTCTAGTTAATACAATCAAAATAAAAAAAAGGTTTTTTTCTGCCTTTTGCTGTTTGGGCATTTTATTTTTCAGTTGCAATTGCTCCAATCACTTTCTTCTGGTTTCTTCGTGTCTTCTGCTAACACTCCATTCTCCGGGAACAAGCAGGAAGTCTGTCCTCACATATGGGTGACATCGGCACTGACGGAGCCCTCGTGGAAGCATCCTCCCAGCTTTCAAAGAAAGCCTTTGGGAGATGCCACCACGCATGCATGGTCCCCTTCCCGCTTAAGGGTGCCATCTTGCTCAGTGTCCTTTTTTCCGTGGAGCCCTTCAGACGTCTGTCTGGGTTGTCCCCGGAAAAAGTTGATTTTTTTTTCTCTCCGAATTTCACACTTGCCTCTGGTATCGCACCGGTACTCTTCCCGCCTGCTGACCTCCTCGGCATTGAGTTCGGGCCATTTTTGTAGCTTTCGTTCTTTTCTTTTCCTGACGTCTTTGCGCCTTTTTTCTCCCACTGGCAGCCCGGAGAGTATTCAACCTTGCAGGGGTACTTTTTTCCCCCCATGGCTACCAGTGGCCTTAAGAAGTGTGATTGGTGCTCCAGAATTATGTCTTTGACCGACACACACAACTGCTGTCTCCGCTGCCTGGGGCTGGACCACGACCCGGCAGCCCGCGGTCTCTGCAAGAGGATGTCCAGTAAGGCCCTCAAGAGCCGCCAGCAGTAGCACGATAAGTTTTTCCCCAAGCCCCTGGTGTCTCCGAAGGCCAGGGCCTCATCTGAGGCCCCGACATCTCGGGGGGAACCCTCCGAACCCAAGCCTCGTTTTGGGTCCTCAGAAAGGGGGTCTGGCTTGAGGGAACCCAGGAAGAAGAAACCCTCGAAGGCAGCGTCCTTGGACGGTTCCGACCGGCCAGGTACCCCCGGGCCTGATCCCGCAATACAAGATGCCCATCCAAGGCACTGGAGAAGGAGCGGCCTGTGAAGGTCCCCCGGAAGGATCTGACCATGGACCGGCCTCGGTGCTCAGACACTATCCTAGTCAAGGATTCCCCTTCAGGGGAGCTGGCGTCAGACCCGAGTTTCTTGGTGCCCAAGCCGAAGGCTGCGGAGCCTTCTGATCTGGAATCCAGAATGGGGGCCCTGGAGCACAGTTTCTCTGCCTTCATGGACCAGCAGCGGGCACTGTTGTCTGGCACGACCAGTTCATCTGCCCCGACCACCGTGCCCTCGACCTCCCAGACATCCCCAGAGGCCGAGCCGATCCTCGAGGTCCTTCAGCCTCAAGTCAATCCTCGGCCGAGATCTAAGTCCCACTCGATGGGACCATGGTAATCTCTGGCAAGTCTGCCGGGCACCGGCCACAGGCCGTCGGGAGCCCCAAGGCCCATGGAGCAACCCTCCTACAAGTCCTCGACGGACTACTCCGAGTGGGAGATGGAGGATGAGGAGTCCCCCGATACCCGTCACCACTGCGACATCCCGTCTGACTCCCCTGTCTTGGAGCTTTGATGGAGGTCTCCACCCAATGATATGGGCTTCCTTGATTTTGTCAATGTCATGTCCAAGGCCCTGGCTTTCCTGATGGAGTCGGAGAAGGATCCTCGGGCGGATGAGTTGGAAATCCTCCAGTATGAGGCCCTCCGTGGGCATCGCTTATGGTGCCTATCCCTCCCATCCTGGAATGGCTGATGCTCTGAATGTGGGAGACACCGGCTTCAGTGCCGGTGGTAAGCAAAAGGTTTGACTTGATGTATCGAGTCCGCCAAAGCCCGGGCTTCCAAAAGTCACAATTGCCGCATAACTCTATGGTGGTGGAGTCGGCCATGCGTCAGATGTAAAGCCAAAAAAGCAACCCTTGGTGGTCGTCCCCCCCCCCCCCCCCCGGCAGGGAGGCCCGCACACTGGATGCCCTCGGCAGAAAGTGCTACCAGGGTTCAATGCTCATTGGCCGCATCCAGGCCTACTAGCTGTACATGGGTATGTCCCTGAGAGACCTGGCGAAGGAACTCACCAGGTTCTCAGCTGGTTTCTCTGAGGAACCCCTGCAGCGGTTCAAGAACCTGGCCAAAGCTCTCCATGAATGCTCCAAATTCATGTCTCAAGCGGCCTATGATGGGTTCAAGTTGGCGGCTCGAATTGTGGCGGCGGGCATCGGTGCACGCCGCTAAGCTTGGCTACAGTCGTCCAATGTCGAGCAGTGGGTTCAGGACAAACTGGTCAATGTTCCCTGCAAGGAGAGAGCTTCTTTGGCAAACCCATTACCAACAAGGCTGCCGAGCTGGAGATTGAGTTCATGATGAGGATCAGGCTCTCCAAAAAGACCGCTGCCCCTCCCTGACGGAAGGGCTCTGGAAAAAAGTCCTTCTCCCCGAGGAAGAGAGCTGCTTACAGAAACTACCTACCTTACCAGACCTCCCTAGCTCCCCGACAGGGTCAGCAGGCCAAGGGACATGGGCATGGCCCACATAAGCAGAAGGCTCCAAAGCCCTAGGCACCGGCTCCAGCCCAGCCAGAAGGGGAGCTTTTGACTCCTTCAGCATAGCCTCTCTACCCCAAGGAGATCAGCAGCCCACGGGGGACATCTGGCCCTCTATGCTCAGAGGTGGGTGACCATCACCACCAATTCCTAGGCACTAAGGGTAGTCAGAGAGGGTTACCTCCCCCACCTGACTCAGACACCTCCCCCTTATTTCCCGGAGAGTCCCTCAGGTCTCCCCTCCACCAGAGCCGCCTTCTGAAGGAGTTGGCAGATCTTCTCGAGGACAAAGTGGTGGAACTGGTGCCCTACCATCTCAAGGGTAAGGGGTTCTACTCCAGGTACTTCCTTGTGCCAAAAAGAACAGGGGACCTAAGGTCCATCCTCAACTGCCTCTTTTGGAAGGTGGCTTTCCTGGTCGCGCTTGCCTCCACTTGCAGAGTCAGCGAGCTTCAGGCCCTGGTGGCGGAGGCTCCCTATACTAGGTTCTACAAGAACAAAGTGGTGCTTCGCACAGACCCCAAATTCCTGCCAAAAGAGGTGTCACCCTTCCATCTCAACCAGGAAGTTGTGCGCTCTACCTTCTTTCCAAGACCTCATTCTAGTCGGACGGTCCTCCATATCTTGGACTGTAAGAGGGCCTTGTCATTCTACATCCAACGCACTCAGGATCACCACAAAGCCTCTCAGCTTTTCATCTCCTATGACCTCAGTAGGCTGGGGGAGGCAGTGACCAAGCGTACGCTGTCCACGTGGGTGGTGGATTGTATCGCCCTTGCTAACAAGCAGGCGACCTTCCAGCGGGAGCCTCACGTCATGGCGCATTGTGTCAGGACCATGGTGGCTTTGGTGGCAAACGTACGCTCCATCCCAATGGTGGACATCTACCAGGCCACCACCTGGTCTTCATCCCACAGCGCCTGCGTGCTGCCTTCCTGCCTTTCCCAACTGCCTCTCTCCAGTTGAGTTTTAAAGCTGAGACAGAGAGAGAGGGAAAGGGAAAGAGATAGATAGAGAGATACAATTCCTAGGGGAGATGGGTGGGTTGTGAGGACTAAATTCCTGCCGTTCCCGGAGATCACCTGTTACAGGTGAGTAACTGTTATCTCCAGGAACAAGCAGGAATGTAGTCATCACATATGGGGACTCCCTAGCTTTAGATGCCAGGGAGAGACCCCAGAAGTTGTGCATCTCTGAGAAGGGCTCCACTTCCCCCCATGGATCTCTGGCATCCTACCAAGGATGGTGGGTAGGAGTTGATTAGGAATGGAACAGGTGTTGGAGAACAGCCTGACCAAACAAGGCATCCCGAAGGGAGTCCTTGTCCAAGCAGTAATGGGCTGTGAAGGTATGAACCGAGGCCCAGGTGGCTGCTCGACAGATGTCGTCGATAGACACAGAATGCAGATGAGCCATTGAAGCTGCCATGGCTCTCAAATTGTGAGCTGTGACATGGCCCTCCAGAGGAAGATTCTTACTCAGATAGGCAAAGGAAATACACTGAGCAATCCAGTTAGACTTCCGTTCTCTTGGAGACTGGAAGTCCCAAATGAGAAGGATCAAAAGCAACAAAGAGTTGAGAGGACTTTCTATGTTGCTGTGTTCTTTGTAAGTAAAAGGCTAAAGCTCTTTTACAATCCAAAGTATGAAGGTTCCTTTCTGCATTTGATGCATGAGGCCTTGGAAAGAACACAGGTAGGTAGACCGCCTGGTTTAGATGAAAGGGCGAGACCACCTTTGGCATAAAGCGTGGATGAGTCCTAAGGACTACCTTGTCATGATGGAACCTTGTATAAGGTGGATAAGCTAGGAAGATTGCTCTGAGCTCCAAGAGACTTATATGTAGATGAGTCTCCTGTGGAGACCAGGTGCCTTGGGTGGAGAGGTCTTGCAGATGAGCTCCCCAACCCATCGGAGAAGCATCTGTTGTGAGAGTTCCCTGGGGTAAGGGTTGTTGAAAAGGGGACCCCAGTAACAGGTTTTGAGTGGACTTCAACCACTGGAGAGACAAAATAAGGCGACTTGTGTTTGCTATTTTGTCTGACAGGCATCCTGATGCCTGGGTCCATTGAGTGGATAAAGTCCACTGGGCTGCCCTCATATGGAGGCGAGCATAGGGAACCACATGCACAGTAGATGCCAGGTGGCCTAGTAGTTGTAGCATTTCTCGGGCAGTAAGATGAAGCTTTAGAACTACTTGAGAAGCTAACTGCACCATGCGAAGGCAACGGGCCTGGGGGAGATAGGCCCTTTCCTTTCTGGTATCCAGCAAGGCTCCTATGAACTCTAAGGACTGAGTAGGAGTTAAATTGGATTTTTGGATGTTTATGACCAGACCCAAATACTGGCGGATACGCATTGTGCAAGATAGAAAAGTCCTGGCCTCTGACTCTGTTGGGGCTCAAATGAGCCAGTCGTCTAAGTAGGGAAAGACGAATATCCCTAGAGTGCGGAGAAATGCTGATACACAGCCATGCACTTCGTGAACACCCTTGGTGCTGAGGCCAGGCCGAAAGGAAGCACCCTGTATTGGTAGTGCTTTCCTTGAAAAAAGGAACCGAAGGAACCTTCTGTGAGTTGGATGGATGAGAACATGGGTGTACGCATCCTTGAGATCTAGAGAACAAAGCCAATCCTGACTTTGAAGGTATGGCAGCAGAGTTCCGAGAGAAATCATCTTGAATTTCTCTTTGACAAGGAATTTGTTCAATTCTCTGAGGTCTAAGATAGGTCTGTATCCCCCTGTTTTCTTTGGGATAACGAAATAGGGGGAGTAAAACCCTGTACCCTGCTGATGGATGGGTACTTCTTCTATTGCCCCTTCGGCAAGAAGCATAGTGACCTCCTGACCTCACAGGTTGATGAGAGAGGTCGGAGAATTGAACTGCCTTATCATTGTGGGAGGGGGCATGTTCGAAAAATGAAGCTTGTACCCCTCTTTTATGATGGAGAGTGTCCAATACTCTGCTGTTATCTGCCCCCATCTGCGGCCAAAGTGACACAACCTTCCTGGAATGGTGGAAGGCTCTGGTCCAATGAGAGCCAGGAAGGCTAAGTTCTCTAGGTGAAAGTCAAAGGCCTTGTGGAGGCTGAGACTGCTGGGACGTCTGAGGCTTAGCAGTCTTCGCTCTTCTTTGTTTGGGTGGTTGCTGACCTTTCCTGACAAGCTGACCTGCAGAACGTCCCTGCTGAGAATAAGCAGGATAATACCTTTTCTTTTTAGAAAAGAATGGTTTCTTGAAAGGTTTCTTTCTTACAGGATCAGCTGTGGACTTGGATAATCTATCCAAGGTGGAGTTGTCAGCTTCCAACTCATTGACCTTTTCCTGCCAATCTTTACCAAACAGGTTCTCACCAGTACAAGAAATATTTCCCAGTTTGTCTTGTACCCAGAGCTCCAGATCAGATGCCTGGTGCCAAGCAATTGTATGTGCACCTATAGCAATGGCAAAGGTTCTGCTTATGCACTCAAAACAGTCAAAAGCTGCATGGTTGACAAATTTAGAAACATCTTGGGCATGTTTGACCAATGTGAGAAAATCCTGCCTTCTAACCTCAGGAAGAAGAGGACTCAAAGCCTCTAAATCACCTATGACTTCCTTCAGGAACATTCCCATATATAGACTATAGGAACTGATCCTGGCAGAAAGCATGGAAGCTTGGAAGACACGACGTCCAAAAGCATCCAAAGTTCTGCACTCACGTCCTGGAGGATTAGAGGCATGCCTCTTTGCACTCTTGATCCTTCTCATAGCTGATTCCACTACAATAGAGTGGTGAGGAAGCTGAGTTTTCTGGAAACCAGGACAAGGAGGGACTCGATACAGAGTATCCAGTGTACGAGAATGAGGAGAGGTGGTAAGAGGTGTCTCCCACATTCTTAACATGAGATCATGCAAGATCTCATGGATGGGCAAGGTAGCTGCCTCCTTAGGAGTTTTAGGATATTGTAAAATTTCCATCTTTTTTGCTCTGGGCTCTGTTTCAAGTGCCACAGTAATGGACAGACCTCGAGCCACCTCCCTGATGAAATCTTGAAAGGACATGTCCTCTGGAGGAGACATCCTGCATTTAGGGGAGGAAGGCTCCTCTGGGAGAAGTATTCCCGCATCGACAGAACTGTCAGAATCCTGCCTGGATGTCGGTACCGGAGAAAACTGCCGGTACCCCAGAGCATGGCACCAGTAGTTCTGCTGAGGTCGAGGCCTCAAGAACGTCCTGGAGCCCCGATAATGCTTTGGAAGCCGAAGCCTCCTGCCGGGGCAATTTTGCCGGTGCAGAATCCTCAAGGGCAATGCCAGAGGCATCTCGATGCTTAGAAGGAGATCTACCCTTTGAGGACCGGCTAGACTTATGTTTAGTTACCTGAGATCCATGGGAGGAAGACGAAGCCCTGGAAGATGTCGATGCCACCGAAGCTGCATCCGAGGGAAACAGGGTACTGAGCTTGGCAGTTCGGTTCTGTCGACCTCTCTTGGACATCATGGCACAGGCCATACATTCCGAGATGGAACGGTCAAGACCTAAACATTTCAGACACCACTCATGGGTGTCGGTGATGGAGATGGTACCGCCACACTTGGTGCACTTTTTAAAACCCGAGGAGGGTTTTTCCATTGTGGAAAAAATATTGGGCCTAAGGCCCAAAATGGTGCGTGCACCTGGAAAAAATGGGAAAAAAAGTACTAAGAATTTTTTTTTTTTTTTTTAAAGAAAAGAAAGAAGAGAGAAAAAAACGGCGGTACTGGTAAAGCGTCGAGGAAGGCAGATGCGACCACAAAAAAGAAGGAAAATTTTCTGCGGTGACAGGAACACGACCTGCTGGCTCCGCGGAAAACGAAGAACTGGAGAGAAGCAGTTGGGAAAGACGGGAAGGCAGCACACAGGTGCTGTGGGATGCTCCCAAAAGCTTTCTAATTGGACGCTGGGGAGCGTTCCCGCACAGGCTCCATCGGTACCGATGATACCCATATGTGATGACTACATTCCTGCTTGTTCCTGGAGATCTACGCTTTGTCTGCTGTCTGTTTGTCCTTTCTTCACTCTTCTTGTTTTTTTCCATTCTCTCTCTACATCTGTTTTAACATACTGATCTTTCACCTTTTGCTCTTCCCCCCCCCCATTTGTTTCTTTATTCCTTTTTCATCCACTCAAATTTCACCCTTCCATCCTCAGTTCCCACTTATTCTCCCAATACCCAGCCATAGATTTAAACCCCCCACACACAAAATATCTTTTCCCGCCCCATCCCCTTCTAGTCCTCCCTCAACATCAGCTCCCTTCTAGTTCCAGCCCACCCAGCATCCACTCTCTTCTAGTCCCATTCTCCCTTCCCCCCACATCAGCCTATTTCCAGTCCTAGCTCCCTCATCAGCCATTTCCAATTCTAGCCTAGCCCCTCACTAGCCCATTTCTAATCCAAGCCCCCCTGTCAGCCCATTTTCAGTCTTATCCTAGCCCCCCAAATCAATCCATTTCCAGTCCACCCCCCCCCCAATCAGTCCATTTCCAGTCCTATCCTAGCCTCCTCCCCCCCCCCCCCGAAAGAGCCCTACATCTGTCTGATTGTTTTCAGAGGAAGCCGGGATTAGCCTGCCTGAGGCTGCCTGGCTCACCTTTGCTGAACTGTCAGCATGAAGAATATTGTGTTCCTTTATGCTGGCAGCTCTGTTCTCGTGAAGTGTGCCACGAGAACACAGCTGCCAGCGTGGGGAGAACACACCGCTCTTCACACTGGCGGCTGTGCAGAGGTGAGCCAGAGCTTTGGGTGGCCCTCCCCGGTTCCCTCTGAAGCCACCACTGCAAAGCCAGGATTCACCATGTGGGAATGAAGTTCACACGGGGACCTGTGCGAACAACATTCTCGTACAATGGACAGGCTGATCCTGGGCATCGGGCAATTTGCATCTGATGATCACATGGTCTACTATGCTGGAAATGAAAGACAAAGAAGAAATGGTGTTGCATTCATAATTAAGAAACTTGCAAGAACTGTAATGAAATACAATGCAATCAGTGAACACTTAATTTCTATTTGTCTACGAGGAATGCCCATCACCACAACTACATCAACCACAACTGTAATGAAATACAATGCAATCCGTGAACGCTTAATTTCTATTTGTCTACGAGGAATGCCCATCACCACAACTAGAATTCAAGTATATGCCCTAACAGCTGCAGAAGGGGATGAAGTTGAGTTCTACGAACAAGTGCAAGGTGAAATTGACACAACTTGCAAACAGGAGATCCTGATAGTCATGGATGACTGGAACACAAAAGCTGGCAACAAAGAAGACAAAGTGGTTGGAAAATATGGACTTGGCAACAGAAATGAAGCTGAAGGAAGACTGATAGAATTCTGCAAGACCAATGAGCTATTTATCTCAAACACCTTCTTCCAGCAACACAAGTGGTGACTGTACATGTGGACTTCACCCAATGGATTGTACAAAAATCAAAGTGACTAAATTTGTGGAAGTCAAAGACAAAACCTGGAGCTGAATGGTACAGATCACCAATACTAGTATGCAAACTCAAGCTAAAGTTGAAAGAGCAAGCCACTCACAAATGCAGCAAAATATGACCTTGATAATATACCACTGGAATTTAAAGACTGCCTACAAAATCGATTGCTGCCTTAGATACAAATGACAGAGCTCCAGAAAAGTTATGGGATGACATCAAGAAGGTTGTGTTGGAAGAAAATGAGAAATCTCTACAAAAGGTGAAAAAGCAAAAACGGCCAAAATGGATGATTGAAGAAACTCTGAAAATTGCCCAGAAATGAAGAGAAACTAAAGCCAGAGGAGAAAGAGGCAAACACAGATCTCAAGAGAGATTTCCAATGTGCAGTAAGATAAGAAAAGTACTCCAATGATGCATGCAAGGACATAGAAGCAGAAACTATTAGAAGAAGAACAAGATTGGCTTTTCCTAAAGCTACGAGAGTTAAAGAAAAAGTTCCAGCCTCGAATTGGAATGTTACAAGATGCTTAAGAATCCATGTTGAATGATGTTGAGAAAATTAAGAAAAGGTAGAAAGAATATACAGTTATTATATGATAACAGCCATTTCAACCTGTATCTCATGATCAGGAACCATTGGTGATGAAAGAAGTCAAAGCAACATTGAAAGCCTTATCAAAGAACAAAGCACCAGGCATTGATGGCATTCCCATTGAAGAATTACAGCAATCTGATGCAGCTGTTACCATACTTATAATGCTCTGCCAGAAATCTGGAAGACAACATCATGGCTAACTGATTGGAAAAGATCTATATTTATACCAATACTAAAGAAAGGTGATCCGACTGTGGAAATTATCGCACAATTGCTCTGATCTCACATGCCAGCAAGATTCTACTGAAGATTATACAGCAGACACTACAACCATACCTAGAACAAGAACTGCCTGAAATGCAAACAGGGTTCAGGAAAGGGCAAGGAATGAGACATCATCACAGATGTGAGATAGATCCTTTAAAAAAGTAAAGAATACCAAAAGGATATCTATATGTGCTTTATTTATCCATTGACTACAGCTAGGCTTTTAACTGTGTAAACCATGAGAAACTCTGGCCCACATTAAGAAGCATGCGTATACCAGAACACCTGCTCGTTCTCTTGCACAACCTTTACATTGATCAAGAAGCAACAGTTTGAATGGGACAAGGAGAAAAAGAAAGGTTTAAAATCAGCAAACAATGAACCTCAAGGCCTCATACTTTCTTCCTGCCTGTTTAATTTATATGCTGTCCCCGATACTCCCAGATCTCTTCTGGCCTTGATCGAGGACAGCCACGGTTATTTGTGACTCCCCGATCAAGGCCTGCACCTCCTCTGCGGCTCCTCTGAGACTGCAGGCCAGACACCGACCTCAGCCACAGCATTTGCAGCTGCATGGAGGCCTGCCCTGCAGTCCTTTGCAGCTCTCCTTTTTTTTCCCCCCCCAAAACCGGCAGTGCTCCTTTCTAACCTGTGGCCATGGGGAAGAGAAAGAAAGCCTCCCTTCACTTTTTGCCTTCCCTGCAATTGCGGGGAAGAAAGAAAAAACAGACTGGCTGCCATCTCCAGCCAGGGATGGGCTCCGACCATCCCAAAAAAGAAAAAAACATGTTGGCTGCATCGGCAGCCCAATAACTTGCCACAGATAATTTTTTTTTCTTTAAATATATATTTAATCTCTGGGTTACATTAAGCCCCTTGTGTATCATCTTCAAACAGAGAGCGCAATCTGAGGGCTTGTGGTCTGTTCCGACACATAGAAGGCACCAGAGGTGGTGGTCCATGATTAAGATAGTCTGTCCAAATTAAGTGCACTTCTTGAAGCCACTGGCCTGCTTTAACATGGCAGGGAAGATGGCTTCTGCCAAGTCAAAGGACTCCAGCATCCTCACTGATCAGGGAGGTGTGAGAAAAAAATCCTGTACACTGAGAGAAAAGGAAAAACACCGAAGAAAAACGCGGCGCCAAGGCACCAATGTTCCTGAAGACAGCAGGAAGACACATTACAGCACACGATACCGACAAAAGAAGAAATTTAGCGCAAAAGCATAATGTCTAAAGGGCTCTGAGGGAAAAAGAAGACTGAAATAAGATGTCTCCTTTGGACGGGAAGACAGGCATGCATGCATGGAGCACCTTCCCTCTGGAAGCTGGGAAACAATCCCACATGGGCTCAGTAGGTGACCTCACCCATATGTGAGGACTGACTTTCTGCTGGGTCCTGAAGAAAGGACGAGTGCTGGGGAATGAGTTGAGGATAATTAAGGGATGAGAAGCAGAAGGGGGTAAACGAGACTGGGGAGGAGATGCGTATAGAGGGAGAAATTGGAGAACTAGAAAGTGGATGGAAGACAGGGGGGCTAGAATGCTGGCAAAGAAATGAGACAGATGTGGAATGGAAGGATTAGCGAAGTAAGGTTAAGAAATGGAAATCTAGTAAGTAGATGAACAGTGAAGAGAGGGAGACGAAAGGAATGAAATGAAGATCTAGTTATGTAATTGGCAAATCAAAGAACTAGCGGATCAATGTCAGAGACGCAGTGCAGGAAAAGATGAAGACAGGGAATGCGAATAAACAGAAAATGGAAATGGGATCCTGGAAAAGGGCTTAGAAGAAAACCAACAAGAGAAAGTGGAAAACAGAGATCAGCACCAACCCAATTGGAAAAAATAAAATGATCAGACAAGAAAGATACAAAAGAGTGTCTATTTTTAGAGAGAGAAATATGAAAGCTTTGAAAATGTTCATTTTTTATAGTTCATTACAGGAGGAAATGCATTTCTGTTTCTCTCCTGTGTTTCATAGCTCAGTATCTATTTTTAGGGTTTTTCATTTCAATTTGTGTTTTATTTCATATTTTGTAGTTTCTTATTCTTTAATTGATGATGGTCTGTGTTTTCCATGTGCAGCGCAGATAAGGGATTTTGTTAACTTGTAAGCTCTTTCTATGAATCTGTAGTAGTTTAGCTTGTTCTCTTTTTCCAAATGGAGGTTACTGAGGTTCTAGAATATTTGCAGTACTGATTTTCCATAGGTAGGGTTATTGCAAGGAGTGGAAGAGTAACCTAGTGGTTAGAGCAGTAGCCTAGTACCCAAGAGATCAGGGTTCAATTCCCATTGGCACACCTTGGGCAAGTCACTTTACCTTCCATTGCTTCAAAAGATAAAGGCCTGGCAATCTACTTCAGTCTACCTTGCCAAGTAAAATCAGGCACTGCTAAGTCAACATTGACTTGATGGCTCTTAAAAAAAAAAAAAGTTGTTGCAATTTGAGTTCTTCTTGCCAGTATGCAAGTGTCCATTTGCAGGGTTTTGTGTTATGATGCACAATGTTTAGCAGTTGAGGGAGATAGTGGTGTCACTGATGTGAGAATATAATTTGTTTGTATGTTGAGTTGCAGAGCAGAAGTGGGGTGTTTCATTTTACATCTGCTGTTGGGAGAGTTTTATTGTTGAGTTTGGGAGTGTTCCTTATATGAATTATGGCTTAGCAGACTGATAGTCAGACAACTAGGCATTTGCTGGCAAATGCATAACTAACCTGTGTATTTTCAGAACATATACAGATGATAGGCTTTTAAATTGCAGAATTGCCAGATATTATCTGTATACTTGTGGAGCATGTTGGGGGAGGGACAACGATAGGCCATAAAATTATCCAGATAGCAGCAATATTCAGCCACTCTTCAGGTAAGTTACACATTTAGTTTAGGCCTGTGGAATATCAGTCCTAGCTTAAATGGATAATACAGTGGCCATGCCATCACTCTCTGTATATTCAGCACTGCTATCTATATGGATAATAACACTGAATACATGGATTAAGTTAAATGTGCAGCTTGCACTACAAGACTGGATACGAGAGGGAGGAGGTGCAAAGGAAAAGTTGGTTCAGGGTACTTCAACGCCTTGAAATGGCCATAGCTATACTCAAGCTGTGGTGCTGGCACCTCCGGGTATAGCACAGCCACGGGAGCCAAAGCAAATGCTCCTGTGGCTATGATGAGCATTAATACAGCAGCAGGAGCAAAAGCAAATGGGGAGTGGCTGGGGAGGCAGAGGCAGGTTGGGAGCAAGCCAGTGAAGCAGGCTTCTAGTCTTGAAAGACTAGAAAAGGGGCCTGTTACTTCTGGAGAGAGATCTGCAACTGTGAGTATATACTTCTGGGACTTTTCTGAAAGGAATTATTTTTATTAAAGCTAATTAATCTGTGAACCCACTATTTTTTGTTAAATCAATCAGGGCCTACTAGCAGCAGTTTAAGTTTACATTTAAAACACAGAAGAGAGCTTTCTGGTTAAATTTCATACCCATCAGAGAGCTAGTAGTTTAAATTTAATAGTCACTCAGGGCCTAGCATCAGCAAAGTACTTTTAGTTTAAATGTATTTATTTTATTTATTTATTTACATTCTCTTATATACCGCGCTATTCTGCATCAGTGCGGTTTACATTGAACAAACTGAAATTACATTGAATAGGGCATTATAACTTGGAGACAACTATTTTACAAGGAACATGGGCTATGGAGGGTTAAGTGGCTTGCCCAAGACCACAAGGAGCACCTGTGGGACTAGAAACCCCAGTCCTTCCGGCCCAAGGTTGCTGTCCTCTAGTGGGATTTGAACCTCCGACCTTCCAGCCTGTTGCTGTCCTCTAGTGGGATTTGAACCCCTGACCTTCCAGCCTGAAGTACCTTGCCCCAACCACTAGGCCACTCCTCCACTCCTAAAACACAGAAGAGAGCGTTCTGGTTAAATTCAGAACCCAGCAGAGAGCTTGTAGTTTAAATTTCATAATAAGTTAGGGCCTAGCAGCAGCAAAGAGCTATAATTTAAATCAAATAAGAATATAGCTTACCTCAGCAGCACAGGACTGGGTACTGTGTAGCAGCCCTCTTTTAATAAGTGTTATTTCCCCCCCTCCCTCCCCAACACCCACCCACCTCTGGGATAATCATAGCTTTATAGGTACTTACACATTTTAACAGACAGGAGGTGCTCTCAGGTGAAGCTCGTTACCCAAATCAATCATACACTAAGGACCTGAGATTAATTAAGCTTCAGGTGAACAAGGTATATTAAACATATTAGGTACAGTTTTATTGGCAACCCTTAGTAAGTAAAGAACTTAAAGATCTGAACAAAAACTTAAAACTAAGATGCAGACAGCAGTCCAGCAGCGAGATGGGGGGCTTTCCAGTCTTTTGCATTGAGTGTCACATGTATGATTTTCTCCCAGTTGGTGAGAGGTCTTACGTGTGCACTAGGTGCAAGGAGCTCTTTGCTCTCAGGCAACGAGTCTGTTCTGTAGAGGCTAGAGTAGCAGACTTGGAAAACATAAGACAGAGAGGTACATAGACGAGACCTACAGGGATATAGTCCTGAAGTCCCACCTCCAGTCTGGCAGCATCCCTGTTGCCATGGAGGAGAGAGGTCATGTGACAGGAGAGCATCACCCTGGTGTGGCAGGAAGTGATCCTGTAACTAGGACCTGTCCTCCAGGTGATGTAAAACCCTCTCGCACTGAGGACGTTTCTCCAGGGCCATGTGCCCATGAGGGAAGGGTTAGGACAGCCATTATACTTGATGATTCGATCATTAGGCATGTAGATAGCTGGGTGGCTGGTGGACGTGAGGATCGCCTGGTAACATGCCTACCTGGTGCGAAGGCAGCGGACCTCACGCGCCACCTAAATAAGGTCTTAGATAGTGCTGGGGAGGAGTCTGCTGTCTTGGTACATGTAGGTAACAATGACATAGGAAAATGTGGTAGGGAGGTTCTGGAGGCTAAATTTAGGCTTTTAGGTAGGAGGTTGAAATCCAGAACCTCCAGGGTAGCGTTCTCCGAAATGCTTCCCGTTCCACGTGCAGGACCCAAAAGGCAGGCAGAGCTCCAGAGTCTCAATGCAATGGTGCAGAGATGAGGGTTTTGGATTTGTTAGGAACTGGGGAAAGGAGGGGCTCTTCCGAAGGGATGGGCTTCACCCTAACCGGGATGGAACCAGGCTGCTGGCATTAACGTTTAAAAAGGAGATAGAGCAGCCTTTAAACTAGATAATAGGGGAAAGCCGACAGTCGCCCAAGAGCAGATGGTTCGGAAGAATGTATCCTTGAAGGATACTACCAAAAGCAGAGAGGTTCCAAAAAAGAGCAAAGTAGCCCAAATGCCCTCAAGTATGGAGCAGACAGAGCTTAAAGATCCCAAATTACCCATGTCTACCAATAGCCAAATTAATATGAATAAAATACAGTCTCTAAAATGCTTGTATGCAAATTCTAGAAGTATAAAAAATAAAATGGGAGAGTTAGAATATATAGCACTAAATAAGAGGTTAGATATGATTGGAATATCAGAGACATGGTGGAAGGAGGACAACCAGTGGGACACTGTGATACCTGGGTACAAACTATATCGTAATGATAGAGCTGATCAAATTGGTGGAGGGGTTGCGCTCTATGTTAGAGAGGGCATTGAGTCAGAAAGGATTAAAGTTTTGCAGGAAACAAAATTTGCTATAGAATCTCTATGGATTGAAATTCCATGTAAAAAGGGGAAGGCGATGGCAGTGGGGGTGTACTATCGACCACCGGGCCAGAATGAACAAATGGATGATGAAATGCTCAAAGAAATCAAGGAAGCTAACAAATGTTACAGCGCAGTAATAATAATGGGTGATTTCAATTACCCCGGAATCGACTGGGTCAGTGTCACGGCAGGACATGCTAGGGAGATAAAGTTCCTAGATGACATAAATGACTGCTTCTTGGAGCAGCTGGTTCATGAACCGACCAGAGGGAAAGCCATATTAGACCTGGTCCTTAGTGGAACACCAGATCTAGTGCAAGAGATAAGGGTGTTGGGGCCACTTGGCAATAGTGATCATAGCATGATCGCCTTTGATTTAATTAGTGGAGGAGGGATAGTACGGAAATCCACAGTACTACCTTTTAACTTTTGAAAGGGAGACTATGATAAAATGAGGAAAATAGTTAAGAAAAAACTAAAAGGAGCAGTTGCAAAGGTTAAAGACTTACATCAAGCTTGGGTGTTGAAAAATACTATCTTGGCAGCCCAGACCAGCTGTATTCCACGCTTTAAGAAAAGTGGAAGGAAGTCCAAAAAACTTCCAGCATGGTTTAAAGGTGAGGTCAGAGAGGCTGCTGTTGCCAAAAAAGCATCTTTCAGGAAATGGAAAAAAGAGCCAAACGACGAAACCTGGAAACAGCACAAGCACTGGCAAATCAAATGCAAGGCATTGATAAAGCAGGCAAAGAGAGAATTTGAGAAGAAGCTTGCTGTGGAAGCAAAAACGCGAAATAAAGATATTTTCAAGTACATTCGCAACAAAAAACCTGTAAGAGAGTCAGTTGGTCCATTAGATGATAGAGGAGTTAAAGGGGTACTAAGAGGCGACAAGGCGATAGCAGAGAGACTGACTGAATTCTTTGCTTCAGTCTTTACTGAGGAAGATGTAGGGATGCTACCTATGACTGAAGTGGTATTTAAAGGTGCGAAAGAATTGAAGGAAATATCGATACATCGGGAAGATGTATTACAACTATTAGATAAACCGAAGAGTAGCAAATCACCTGGGCTGGATGGTATACATCCAAGGGTGTTGAAAGAACTGAAATATGAGATTGCAGACCTGCTATTAGTAATCTGTGAACTATCATTAAAATCATCTCTAATACCTGAAGATTGGAGGATCGGCAATGTAACACCAATTTTTAAAAAGGGTTCCAGGGGTGATCCGGGAAACTACAGACCGGTGAGCCTCACGTCAGTACCGGGAAAAATGGTAGAAACCATCATAAAGAATAAAATTACTCAGCATGTAGATAGTCATGGCCTAATGGGAGACAGCCAACATGGCTTTAGACAAGGAAGATCGTGTCTTACTAATCTGTTATGTTTTTTTGAAAGTGTGAATAAACAGGTGGACAAAGGTGAGTCGGTTGATATAGTGTGTCTGGACTTTCAGAAAGCCTTTGACAAGGTCCCTCATCAGAGACATTTGGCAAAACTAAAGAGTCATAGGATAGGAGGCAGTGTACTACTGTGGATCAAGAACTGGTTAAGAGATAGAAAGCAGAGGGTTGGGCTAAATGGACAATTTTCCCAATGGAGAAAGGTGAATAGTGGTGTACCCCAGGGATCTGTGCTGGGTCTGCTACTTTTTGACATATTCATAAATGACCTGGAAAGTGGAATAACGAGTGAGGTTATCAAATTTGCAGATGACACAAAACTATTTAAAGTTGTTAAAACCCAAGAGGATTGTGGAAAATTGCAAGAGGATCTTGATAAATTAGAAGACTGGGCATCAAAATGGCAGATGAAATTTAATGTGGACAAGTGCAAAGTTATGCACCTAGGGAAGAACAACCCAAACTATGATTATACAATGCAAGGTTCCACATTAGGAACCACCACCGAGGAAAAAGATTTAGGCGTCATTGTGGATAACATGTTAAAACCCTCGGCGCAGTGTGCAGCGGCAGCCAAGTGAGCAAATAGAATGCTACGCATCATAAGGAAAGGAAAGGAAAGGAAAATAAAACAAAAGATATTATAATGCCTCTATATCATTCCATGGTGAGACCGCAACTTGAATATTGTGTGCAATTCTGGTCGTCGTATCTTAAAAAGGATATAGAGTTATTAGAAAAGGTTCAGAGAAGAGCCACCAAAATGGTAAAGGGGATGGAAGGATACTCCTATGAAGAAAGGCTAAAAAGGTTAGGGCTCTTTAACCTGGAAAAGAGACGGCTGAGGGGAGATATGATAGAAGTCTATAAATTAATGAACGTAGTGGAATGGGTAAACGTAGATCGATTGTTTACGTTATCAGAATATAGAAAGACTAGGGGACATGCAATGAAGCTACAGGGTAAACTAAGACTAATAAAAGAAAATATTTTTTCACTCAACGTGTAATCAAACTCTGGAATTTGTTACCGGAGGATGTAGTAAAGGCTGTTAGTGTAGCTGGGTTTAAAAAAGGTTTGGACAAGTTCCTGGAGGAAAGATCCATAAACCATTATTAAGAAGGGACCCAGGATATCAATGCTTGACCCAGTACAAGCATTGCAGAACCTGTGTCTTTTGGGGAAACTGCTAGGTACGTATGATCTAGATTGGCTACTGTTGGAAACAGGATACTGGGCTTGATGGACCTTGGTCTGACCCAGTATGGCATATCTTATGTTCTTATGTTCTTCCTGTGCCTCTATTGCAATACACCCTGAGCCAATGCATCACTGGCTCACCTCTTATGCCAGCCCTGATAAGGCTGTATTCATGAGACACTAGCTAAACTAAAAGTAGACAAAGCAATGGGGACAGAAATTCTGGTTGCTGCATTGTCTGAGCTTTTCAATGCTTCTGTAGAGTCAGGAAATGGTCCCGGAGGAATAGAGAAGGGAGCTCTACACAAAAGCGCAAGTAAGGATGAGGTTGGCAACTACAGGCCCGGTAAGTCTGACTTTTGGTGAGTACATTAATGGAAATGCTGCTAAAGCAGAGCATAGTATAGTTTCCAGAGTCAAATGGATTGCAGGATCTGAGGCAACATGGTTTTACTAGAGTCTGGTCTTGTCAGACAAATCTGATTTCTTCGACTGGGTGACAAGAGAGTTGGAGTGAGGGAGAGCACTAAATGTGGTTTACTTAAATTTCAGTAAAGGTTTTGACACTGTTCTGCACAGGTGACTTATAAATAAAATAAGCACCTGAGAGATGGTCCCTAAAGTGACCAACTGGGTTAGTGGGAGCCAAAGAGTACAGGTAAATGGAGCTCACTCTGAGGAGAAAGACGTTACCAATGATGTGCCACAGAGATTTGTTCTTGACCTGATTTGTAAGTGATATTGCAGAGGGCTGTCAGGTATGTTTATCTCGTTGTAGATCATATCAAAATGTATGGTTATGGTTTATTGAGATTTGATATACTGCCCTTTGCTAGGCAGACTGAGCGATTTACAATAAAAACAAATACCCCTCACATGTAGGAAAAAAGAAAGGAACTCCATATATTAACAGGATAGAGGAGAAAAGGAAAGAAAAAGATCTGAAAGACAACCTAGGACAAGGTTTCTTTTGAAGCTGCAGCTCTCGGGGGGGGGGGGGGGGGCGGCTATACCATAAGCTTGGATGAACTTGGGGAATGAAGACTCTAACTGAAATTGGATGGAGAGGTAGTTCCAGAGAGCAGGTGCGAAGGATAGATGCCCAGGAAAGAGCAGTGCCCTCACAGTGCTCTGCTAAGAGAGGTGGATATTTTCTGTGACAATTTGCTGTGAGTTCTAGCTGTCTATTTATATTATTTATTTATTGTTGTGTCCTAGCTGTCTGACTCTTGTTCTCTTATTGGTGTGCTATTTCACCTCACTGTTTCCTTAGTTTGAACTTCAGCTTTTCTCAGCTGTATAACTTACCTTGCCTCTCTCAACTAACTGGCCTTTGTGTGGTAGCCAGGTTAATTGTTGTTTTAAACTAGATATCTCTCCCTGCTCTGTCCCCAGAATTTGCTGTGTTTTAAACTTTGTTCTCTTGCTCTAGCCTACCTGAGGGACTAACCCCCTCCCCCCCCCCCCTGCTGAGGGTACAGGACAAGGAACCTTGTAACAGCCCTCCCTTCATAGGTCTTATATTTCCTCCCTCCCTCCCCAACTCCCACCCACCCCTGGGGTAATTGTAGCTTTATAGGTACTTACACATCTTAGAGGAAGGGAGCTAATCTCAGGTGCAGCTCTTTATCCGAATCAGTCACACATTGAAGACCTGAGATTAATTAAGCTTCAGCTGAACAAGGTATATTAGAGGTATTAGATACACTTCTATTAGTATAAGCATCTACACCAACCTTAGTAAGTACAGAATTTAAGGACCTAAACACAAGTTTTAAACTAAGATGCAGTCAGCAGTCCAGCAGCGAGATGGGGGCTTTCCAGTCTTTTGCACTGAGTGTCACATGTATGATTTTTTCCCAGTTGGTGAGAGGTATTAAGTATGCACTAAGTGCAAGGAGCTCTTTGCTCTCAGGGAACAAGTCTGTTCTCTAGAAACTAGAGTAGCAGACCTGGAAGACTTTAGAAAGACAGAGAAGTGCATGGACGAGACCTACAGGGATATAGTCCTGAAGTCCCACCTCCAGTCTGGCAGCAGCCCTGTTGCCATGGAGGAGAGAGGTCACGTGACAGGAGAGCATCACCCTGGTGTGGCAGGACGTGATCCTGTAACTAGGACCTGTCATCCAGATGATGTAAAACCCTCTCGCACTGAGGCTGTTTCTCCAGGGCCATGTGTCCATGAGGGGAGGGTTAGGACAGCTGTTATAGTTGGTGATTCGATCATTAGGCATGTAGATAGCTGGGTGGCTGGTGGACATGAGGATCGCCTGGTAACATGCCTGCCTGGTGCGAAGGTAGCGGACCTCACGCGCCGCCTAGATAAGATCTTAGATAGTGCTGGGGAGCAGTCTGCTGTCTTGGTTCATGTCGGTACCAATGACATAGGAAAATGTGGTAGGCAGGTTCTGGAGGCTAAATTTAAGCTTTTAGGTAGGAAGTTGAAATCCAGAACTTCCAGGATAGCGTTCTCCGAAATGCTTCCCGTTCCATGTGCAGGACCCAAAAGGCAGGCAGAGCTCCGGAGTCTCAACGCATGGATGAGACAGTCGTGCAAGGATGAGGGTTTTGGATTTGTTAGGAACTGGAGAACATTCTGGGGAAAGGAGGGGCTCTTCCGAAGGGATGGGCTTCACCTTAACCGGGATGGAACCAGACTGCTGGCATTAACCTTTAAAAAGGCGATAAAGCAGCTTTTAAACTAGATAATTGGGGAAAGCCAACAGACGCCCAAGAGCGTATGGTTCGGAAGAAGGTATCCTTGAAGGATACTACCAAAAGCAGCGAGGTTCCGAAAAAGAGTATAGTAGCCCAAATGCCCTCGAGTATGGAGCAGACAGAGCTTAAAGATCCCAAATTACCCATTTCTACCAATAGCCAGATTAATATTAATAAAATACAGTCTCTAAAATGCTTGTATGCAAACGCTAGAAGTCTAAACAATAAGATGGGAGAGTTAGAATATATAGCTCTAAATGAGAGGTTAGATATGATTGCAATCGCAGAGACATGGTGGAAGGAGGATAACCAGTGGGACACTGTGATACCTGGATACAAAGTATATCGTAATGATAGAACTGATCAAATTGGTGGAGGGGTTGCGCTCTATGTTAGAGAGGGCATTGAGTCAGAAAGGATTAAAGTTTTTTGCAGGAAACAAAATTTGCTGTAGAATCTCTATGGATTGAAATTCCATGTAAAAAGGGGAAGGCGGTGGCAGTGTACTATCGACCGCCTGGCCAGAATGAATAAATGGATGATGAAATGCTCCAAGAAATCAAGGAAGCTAACAAAAGTCACAGCAGAGTAGTAATAATGGGTGATTTCAATTAGCCCGGTATCGACTGGGTCAGTGTCACGGCAGGACATGCTAGGGAAATAAAGTTCCTAGATGAAATAAATGACTGCTTCTTAGAGCAGTTGGTTCATGAACCGACCAGAGGGGAAGCCATACTGGACTTAGTCCTTAGCGGAACACCAGATCTGGTGCAAGAAATAAGGGTGTTGGGACCACTTGGCAATAGTGATCATAGCATGATCGTGTTTGATTTAGTTAGTGGAGGAGGGATAGTAAAGAAATCCACAGTACTACCTTTTAACTTTCGGAAGGGAGACTATGATAAAATGAGGAATATAGTTAAGAAAAAACTAAAAGGAGCAGTGGGAAAGGTTAAAGACTTACATCAAGCTTGGGTGTTGTTTAAAAATACTATCCTGGAAGCCCAGACCAGCTGTATTCCACTCATTAAGAAAAGTGGAAGAAAGTCCAAAAAACTGCCAGCATGGTTTAAAGGTGAGGTCAGAGAGGTTGTTGCTACCAAAAAAGCGTCTTTCAGGAAATGGGAAAAAAGAGCCAAACGATGAAAACTGGAAACAGCACTAGCACTGGCAAGTTAAATGCAAAGCATTGATAAGGCAGGCAAAGCGAGAATTTGAGAAGGAACTTGCTACGGAAGCAAAAAAACGAAATAAAGACTTTTTCAAGTACATTCGTAGCAAAAGGCCTGTGAGAGAGTCAATTGGACCATTAGATGATGGAGGGGTAAAAGAGGCAGTAAGAGGAGATAAGGCTATAGCGGAGAGACTGAATGAATTCTTTGCTTCGGTCTTTACTGAGGAAGATGTAGGGATGTTACCCAAGACTGAAGTGGTATTTAAAGGTGATACGGCAGAGGAATTGAGAGAAATATCTCTACACCGGGCAGATGTATTACAACTAATTGATAAACTGAATAGTAGCAAATCACCTGGACCGGATGGTATACATCCAAGAGTGTTGAAAGAACTGAAATATGAGATTGCAGACCTGCTATTAGTAATCTGTGAACTTTCATTAAAATCATCTGTAATACCTGAAGATTGGAGGATTGCCAATGTAACGCCAATTTTTAAAAAGGGTTCCAGGGGTGATCCGGGAAATTACAGACCTGTGAGCCTGACGTCGGTACCAGGGAAAATGGTAGAAACCATCATAAAGAACAAAATTACACAGCATGTAGATAGTCATGGCCTAATGGGAGACAGCCAACATGACTTTAGACAAGGAAGATCTTGTCTTACTAATCTGATATGTTTTTTTGAAGGTGTGAATAAATAGGTAGACAAAGGTGAGTCAGTTGATATAGTGTATCTGGACTTTCAGAAAGCTTTTGACAAGGTCCCTCATCAGAGACTTTTGGCAAAACTAAAAAGTCATGGGATAGGAGGCAGTGTACTGTTGTGGATCGGGAACTGGTTAAAAGATAGAAAGCAGAGGGTATGGCTAAATGGCCAATTTTCCCAAAGGAAAAGGGTGAATAGTGGAGTACCCCAGGGATCTGTACTGGGTCCGCTACTTTTTGACATATTCATAAATGACCTGGAAAAGGGAATAACTAGTGAGGTTATCAAATTTACGGACGACACAAAACTGTTTAAAGTTGTTAAAACCCTAGAGGACTGTGTAAAACTGCAGGAGGATCTGGATAAATTGGAAGACTGGGCATCCAAATAGCAGGTGAAATTCAATGTGGAAAAGTGCAAAGTTATTCACCTAGGGAAGAACAACCCAAACTATGGTTACACTATGCAAGGTTCCACATTGGGAACCAGCACCCAGGAAAAAGATTTAGGAGTCATCGTGGATAACATGTTAAAACCCTCCGCCCAGTGTGCAGCGGCGGCCAAGAAAGCAAATAAAATGCTAGGTATCATAAGGAAAGGAATGGAAAATAAAACAAAGGATATTATAATGCCTCTGTATCGTTCCATGGTACGACCGCACCTTGAATATTGTGTGCAATTCTGGTCGCCGTATCTTAAAAAGGATATAGTGTTATTAGAAAAGGTACAGAAAAGAGCCACCAAAATGGTAAAAGGGATGGAAGGCTACTCCTATGAAGAAAGGCTACAAAGGTTGGGGCTCTTCAGCCTGGAAAAGAGACGACTGAGGGGAGATATGATAGAGGTCTTTAAATTAATGAATGGAGTGGAACGGGTAAACGTAGATCGATTGTTTACGTTATCAGAATATAGAAAGACTAGAGGACATGTAATGAAGCTACAAGGTGATCTATTTAAGACAAATAAGAGAAAATATTTTTTCACTCAACGTGTAATCAAACTCTGGAATTTGTTGCCGGAGGATGTGGTAAAGGCTGTTAGTGTAGCTGGGTTTAAAAAAGGTTTGGACAAGTTCCTGGAGGAAAGGTCCATAAACCATTATTAAAAAGGGACCCAGGATATCGATGCGTGACCCAATACAAGCATTGTGGGACCTGTGTCTCTTGGGGATACTGCTAGGTATGTATGACCTAGATTGGCCACTGTTGGAAACCGGATACTGGGCTTGATGGACCTTGGTCTGTTCCAGTATGGCATATCTTATGTTCTTATGTTCAGGAAGGTACAGATAACATTAGGAGAGATCTAGCAAAGCTCAAAGAATAGTCGAGAATCTGACAGCTGAGATTTAATGCTAAAAAATGCAGGGTCATGCATCTGGGCTGCAAAAATAAAAGGCAGTGGTACAGTACAGAGGGTGAATTGCTGTACATCTGTTCTTGAAAGAAAAATGGGACCTGAAGATGATTAGCCACCTTAAGATGATTGGAAACAAATAAATACAAAAGGTGACAGCAAAAGACAGAAGGATGCTTGGGTGTACAGGATGAAGAAAGTGATAGTTCCTCTGTATAAGTCGTTGGTGAGACCTCATTTGGAGTACTGTGCAATTCTGGAGATCACACCTTTAAAAGCATATAAATAGAATGGATTCGGTACAGAGGGTGGCTATCAAAATGTTTAGTTACCCTGGTCATATGGCATATGAGGACAGACTTAAAGATCTCAATATGTATACTTTGGAAGAAAGGTGGGAGAGGGGAGATATGATAGAGATATCTAAATACCTCCCTGGCATAAATGCACAGGAGGAGAGCCTCTTCAATTAAAAGATAGCTCTGCAATGAGGAGGCATAGAATGAAGGTGAAAGGGGATAGACTCGGAAGTAATTTGCGGAAATATTTCTTTATGGAAAGAGTGGTAGATGCATGGAATAGTCTCCCAATGGCAGTAGTAGAGCCAAGGATTAGCTGAATTCAAGAAAGCATGGTAGAAACAGAGAATCTCTAAGGGAAAAAATGAGACTATAAACTTAGTAGTTGATATGGAACGACAGACTGGATAGGCTATATAGTCTTTATCTGCCATAATTTTTCTGTATTTCTATGTGAAAATATTTTCTCTTCCAACTTATAATTAAGCTTTGGCACTCATTGCCGAACAATATGGTAAAAGCAGGTAGTGTATTTGGGTTTTAAAAAGTTGAAACAAATTATTGGAGGAAATTTAGATTACTAAAGTAGACTAGGAGAAAACCACAGCTTATCCCTGGGAATAAGTAGCATGAAACTGACTATTTTGGGATATGTCAAATACTTGTGACCTTGATTAGCCACTGTCTGAAACAAGATAGTGGGCTTGATAGACGTTTGGTATAGTATGGCAAATCTTATGTTCTTATCTCAAAAAGTAAGTAGAACTAGAAAAGGCAAAGGCAAAGAGAAAGAAAACAGGGAATTTAACAGCTCTCTTAAGAAGAAAGGCTGAACAGGTTAGGGCTCTTCAACAGGAAGAAGAGACAGAAGATATGAGAGTGGTTTATATCATCATAAACAGAGTGAAACAAGTAAATACTATTTCATCATTTTGTTATACTGGATCAGACAAACAGTCCATCAAGCCCAGTATCCTGTTACTGACAGTGGTCAATCCAGATCACAAGTACCTGGCAGGATCCCAAAGGATAAACAGATTTTCAAGGATAAACAGTGGATTTCCCTTAGTTCACTTTAACAATGTTTTATGGACTTTTCCTCCAGAAACCTGTCCAAACGTTTTTTTTTTAATAGCCAGCTACACAATTGGCTTTTACTGCATCTTCTGGCAATGAATTTACATATCCTTTCTAATAATACCAAGAACATTGGACACTCTATGGGGCCTATTTACTAAAGGATTTTTCCATTTTGTGTCTATGGGGAAAATGCTTAGCAAACATGCCTCTGTGTTTCAAATTTGCTATCAGTTTCAAAGTAGAGAAAATATTTTTCCCTGAACCCACAACTAAGCTATGGCATTCATAGCCAAATTATATGGTCAGGTATCTAGTGTAGCTGGATTTAAAAGGAGATCAAACAAGTTCTTGGAAGAAAACTTTGATTACTTGTTCCACTTTTCCCAAGTTTACCTGACTGCTAATTGTTCTTAATCTCCTCTTTGAGATATGCCAGGTATATCCTAGTGATCCAGATTGGCCACTGCTGGAGTCAGGAAGTTAGGCTTGATGGATCTTAGATCTGAGCCTGCATAAAGAGTAGTTAACTCACCTGTAACAGGCATTCTCCAGGGACAGCAGGGATCAGTCCTCACTTATGGATGACGTTGGCACCGATGGAGCCCGTGCAGAGTAATTCCCCAGTTTTCAAAGAAAGCCTTTGGGATTGCTGCCACACATGCATGGTCCTCTTCCTGCCCAAAGGTGCAATCTTGCTCAGTCAGGTCTCAGAGCTAGAGCCCTACTTAGCAGATGGCAAGGGAAGGACAAAAAAAGAGCAACTCTTCAGGGGAGGTGGGAGGGTAGTCAGGACTGATTCCTGCTGTCCCTGGAGAACACCTGTTACAGGTGAGTAACTACGCTTTCTCCAAGAACAAGCAGGAAGTCAGTCTTCACTTATGGGACTCCCTATCTACAGGCTACCGAACCTGTAACCCAAAAACGCCTCCGTGAGGCTGTGAGGAGAAGCCAATGCCCGAGGGAGCCAGAGTCCTCAGGTCCCTGGGGCTAAGCTCTCGGTAGCCGCAGAAGGGTTGGAGGGCAGGAGTTGCTTATACCCTGAACAGCCTGGCTGAAGGCACTGTACTGGCAGGACTCCCTCTCCAGGCAGTAGTGCAAAGTAAAAGTGTTTGCTGAAGACCAGGTTGCAGCCTGGCAGATGTCCGCCAGCAGCACAGAGTGCAGCGAAGCCACTGATGCTGCCTTGGCACAGACGCGATGCACGGTGACCCATCGATCCAATGGGGCCCCAGCCTTGTCTGGGCAAAGGCAATGCAGTCTGCCACCCAGATGGAGAGGGAGCGCTTGATTACTGCCAGCCCCAGGCGGTTGGGATCGTAGGCGACGAAGAGCCGGTCGAACTTGCGATGATCCTGGGTGCGCTGCAGATAGATAGCGAGAGCCCTCTTGCAATCGAGAGTATGCAGGATCGCCGATACTCGGTCGGCATGAGGTCTTGGAAAGCAAGTCGTCAAGACTATCTCCTGATTAAGATAGAAATCTGAGACCACTTTAGGAAGGAACTTGGGGTGGCAATGAAGGACCACCCTATTCCCGTAGAACCTGGTGTAGGGGGCCTCTGCCATGAGGGCTTGAAGTTTGCTGACTTGCCACACCAAGGTCAGTGCCACCAGGAAGACCACCTTCCAGGAGAGATGCCAGAGCCATAGTCAGAACATCTCCATCAGCTCAAAAGGCAGCCGCGTCAATTGCATGAGCATGATGTTCAGGTCCCACTCTGTCGGCAGGGGCCAGATGGAGGGGCTTGGAAAGCAAGAAGCCCCGCATGAAGCGGGAGACCAGAGGCTGGCCCGAGAGGGGTTTACCCCCGATGGGCAAATGGTTGGCCGAAATGGCACTCAGGTGAACCCTGACCGATTTGGATTTCAGCCCCACTCGTGAGAGGTGGAGGAGGTACTGGAGAACCTACCGGGTGAAGCAGGAGAACGGGTTGATTTGGCACTCGGAGCACCAGGTCAAGAAGCGCTGCCACTTCAGGGCGTAGGCCCACCTCATCAAGTCCTTCCTCAATGCGAGGAGGACTTCTTCAATCTCCACCGGGAGATGCAGTGAGGCTAAAGAGACCCATTCAGCTGCCAGGGATAGTGAGGCCAAGTTCGGGTGGAGCACCTGTTGCTCCTCCTGCGTCAGCAGGAGGCTCCGCCGAGAGCCAGAACAGAAGCGGGAACCAGGGCTGACAGGGCTATGAGGATCACCGAAGCTCGGTCACGCTGAATCTTGTGGAGAGTCCTCACAATGAGAGGAGTGGGAGGGAATGCATACAAGAGCCCGGAGTTCCAGTCTAGGAGGAACGCATCTGGGGTGCAGCATTGGCCTGCAAAAGTTGGGAAGCTGCATGTTCACCGGGCTGGCAAACAGGTCTATGGATGGAATCCCCTAGCGGAGGAATAGGTGGAGAACCACCTCTGGACTCAGGTGCCACTTGTCTGGGCAAAGGAGCCTGCTGAGTCTGTCCGCGAGGAAGTTATCCTGGCCCGGGAGGTAGACAGCCCTTAAGGTCCTGCCCTGGCACACCGCGAAGGAGCAGAGGAGAACTGCCTCCCAACAAAGAAGGTGGGAGCCCGTGCCCTCTTCCTTGTTTATGTAGAACATCTCAACTTTGTTGTCGGTCTGTGCAAGCACCGACTTGCCCTTCAGGTGGTACTTGAAGACCGTCAGGGCCAACCTAACCGCTCGGAGCTCAAGCAGGTTGATCTGCTGCAGGGATTCCTTGGGTGACCATTGCCCCTGAGTGCGTAGGCTGCCACAGTGGGCACCCCAGCCCAACAGTGAGGTGTCCGTCATCAAAATAAGCTTGTGCTGCTGAGTCTGGAATGGCATGCCCCAAAGGAGGTTTTGGGGATTTTGCTACCAAGCCAGGGAACTGAGTAGGCTGTGGGGTCCCGGAGGTGTCCCGAGGCTTGGGCCCATTGCGCCCTGAGGCACCATTGTGTTGCCTGAATGTGCATGCGGGCATGGGGGACAACGTGGACGGTCGAGGCCATGTGCCCCAGGAGGCGCAGCAGGGCCTGCGCCAAGACCCTTGTTCCTCTGCCACCAGGGCATGGAGCCAATCCGTGTGGGCTCGAGGGAGAAAGGCACCGATGAACTTCAGAGTCTGCACTGGCTCACGGTGGGACTTGGAGTGGTTGATCAGGAAGCCAAGGTGCTCAAGGAGGAGGGCTGTGCGTGACGCTGAAAGGTGAGCCTCCTCTGCCGATGTGCCCGTGACGAGCCAGTCGTCTAAGAATGGGTAAACGTGTATGCCCTGCAGCTGGAGGTGAACTGCAGCTGCTGACAGGCACTTTGTGAAAACTTGCAGGGCAGAGGCAAGCCCAAAGGGGGGAGCACCCTGTACTGTGTTTGTCCGGAGCCCCCGATAGCGACTTCGTGGTCATCTTCTTCTTTTGCCGCTCTACTTTGGGTGAACCCTGATTGGAATGATGCCTGGGGCGCGCGATCACCGCGGGAGATCCTGCAAGTGGTGGATCGGCAGAATAGGAAGCCACCGGGGACCCTGGGGCTGCCTTATGGAAAATGTCATTGGACTTTTGCTTACAGCTTAGCAAGGCCTTAGCGGACATTTTCTTAGAGAGAACAGAGCTCTGGGTTGTGGTCAGCCCCCAGACAGCAGTCATGGGTGTCTGTGAGTGACATATTCTTGGAGCATCTGTCACATTTTTTGCCCCTATGGCCACCAGCTTCAAAAAGAGTCCCTGTGAGGTCGAAGACCCTCTAGGCCAGTGGTAGGAAAAAAGGGTGCGAAAAGGGCCCAAAGGGAAGAAATTTAAAAGAAGCGGGAAAATACGGAGTCCTCTAGCCCACTGCCAAGGTAGAGGTGTAGGGGAGGATGGGAGAGGACCAGTGCAGCCGTAAAAGAGGCCAAAAGGCCAAAGAAGACAAACACTTTTAAGAGGGCTGAGGATGTGTATCCAAAGGGCTCTGCAGAAAAAGGGAGACTGAGCAAGATGGCACCTTTGGGTGGGAAGAGGACCACACCTGCGTGGCAGCAATCCCAAAGGCTTTCTTTGAAAGCTAGGGAATTGCTCTGCATGGGCTTTGTTGGTGCTGCCATCACCCATAAGTGAGGACTGACTTCCTGCTTGTTCCTGGAGAACATATATTATGTTCTTAATAGAACTGGCATATAGTCCTTTTACAGTTTCCATTGGATCAGTGCATGCAATAAGTAAAGACAAACTGTAATGGAATTCAAAGTAGTTTAGAATAAACAAAATCACCTAACAGCAAGAGTGGAAGTGGAAATAAAACCTTGAGCTCTCCAGCACAGAAAAATGGAAGCTAGAATGGACTTAGAGTTGGCATAAGATAAGCAAATAGGATCCTTAGTTTCAAGGAAGTAAAGAAATGGTGATCAATTAGCAGTTTTAGCACATCTAGCAGGCTGCAAGTACACCAGTAGTTAGAATCAGAAGCCCCAGCAGAAGTACCCATTAGAAAGGCCCCAAGGAACTAGGAAGCTAGATGCTTGGCTCAGAGCTATGCTAGTGCTTGCAGCTAAACATAAAAGGGAAGGAGATGCGAGAGACAGAGGCCTAGCGTGGGGGGTGCAGGGGGGGCCGGCCGCACCGGGCGCAACATGGGGGGGGCGCTCGCACTCGCAGCTCTCTGTTGCCGATGAGGGGGAAAGGCAGGTCCCTATGATACATGTTGGCGCGTACGCCATCTGGTGGTGGCACTGCAAAGAGGTTTGCGCTGTAGCCCTCGAGCCCGCAGTCCTTGGCAAAGTCCATTGTTCTTGGCAAACCCTCGGCAACAAAGCGCAGGCGATGCGATTGACCCCCTCTAGGTAGCTATTTCACACAAGCTGCCGGGGCGGGGTGGGAGGGGGACTGTTTATCGCGTCGTCGCCCCTCGATCTCAATGTAAAGCTGGGGTTGGGGTCGGATCGCCCTGTGCGCTCGAGAAGGCGGAGCTGCAGGGCGGCATCGCGAGTTTCTGGTTCCGGATCTCCTCCTCTTCCCTGCTGTTGGGCGTTAACCATGCTTGTCGGGCTCTTGCTGCTGTGCTGTTCGTTTCCCTGGACTCCGGCTCAGCGAGGTCAGTGCTGACGATCGCTCCCTCCCGGGGTAGGATCACGGTCGGCTCCCCCGCACAAAGAAGCTCCCCGGTGGCTAAAATCCACGGGTTAGGGGGCGCAAATTACTTGCCTTGCCCCGGGTGCTGACAACTCACGCTACGCCACTGGCGAGAGATCTCAGTTCCCCAAGAAGACTTGAGTACCATGGAATAAAATGGTGAATACCACTATCTTGAGATAAGGGATAATTTTCTAATCATACTTTCATGGCTGGCAGCTGGGATATTTCTGTCCACACTGCCAAGGATATAATAAAGCATGGCCACAACAGCTGGTTGTTCCTTCTGTGTCATTATATAAAAACTACTAATCATTATATTTGTGACCAGCAAGACATTTTTTTTCATTGCTACACTTATAAGATTACATTGTTTTTTTCATGAACTACCCCAAAAGACAGAAATTAGAAGCAGGCTTTTAAATCTAAAATATAGTTGTTCAACTTGACCCATCTACAAAATTACATTCTTTTAATACCATTTTCATAAAATGTTTGGTTTTATATTTGATCACCTATAGAGCATTACTAAGCTATTAACCTAAACTAAGGGGTATCTTTACTAAACGGCGGTAAGGTAGCAAATGTAATGTTAGCGCACAGTGTTAAGCACACTGGGTGGAGAGGGGGCGGAGAGTAGGGGACAATGGGCGGGGAGTGGGTGGGAACAAGGTCCTGCTACATTACTGCCGGCACCTTAACACCAGGAACATTACTACCAGTGAAAACCTGTTGGTAAGGGTGCACTGTGAGGAGAACCTATTTAAACGTCTGCAATGTGCTGTATAGACAGTTGAGCCCAAGAAGTGATAGTAGTGCACCATTTGAAGGTATGAAAGGGCACTTTGTTGATGGTGCATAGGAGAGTGCAGGTGGAACATGCAGTGGGGGCACAGGGTAGACCAGGTGGCTGCCTAGGTGGCACATATGAATAGATTGGTAAATATGCAAGACTGAGTCTGACCAAGGTCCACCATGCCCTGTATCCTATGACCAACAATGTACGAACTAGGTACCCCAAAACACATACATGATCCACAATGCCTGCAATGGGGCATGCAGTGCAAAGCTGTGGCCCTCACCAACAAAGCTTCACGGACCCTCCCCAGGAACCTGGCAAAACATACATGAAAACCATGACACCAGCAGCCTGTACTACATCCTCAGGTAATGGAGTGCAGGATGTGACAATGGGTGGAAGGACAACATATGTTCACATAGTGATCCAGAATGGCCAACACAGCAGCCGCAGTGCATATCCCCTAGTCCCACAGCAGTCAGATGGTATAGACAATTGAACAATGAATACCTCAGCCACTGCAGCCAATATTCCCAATACCTCAAACCCAACACCACACAGCTGTCCCATCCCCAGGTCAAGGAGACATAACACTGCCATGTGGTGATGGGGACCCTGGAGAGGCAGATTGGGGTGTGGGGGGGGGGTAATGATGTGTGCTTGACCATGTATGCCTCTGGCCCACATGGAGCCCATGCCCTAGCTACCTGCCTATCTGCATGTTGGCAGGTCTGGGACCATGCACTACCAACACTGATGGCACATGGGCATGTCAGCATGGTGTGGAGGGTAAGGCGGTAAGGAGTGCCACCTGTGTTCAGCTGACAAAAGCCTTGGCCATTTCCAGTGCGCCATATGCAATAGAATATTTGCCAAAGTGCGTCTGATGGGAAGCATGCAATCAGCATGGACAGTGGTAGTAATGTGGCAGCACTGTGGTGAACCCCATACAGTAGCTGTATAGAGAAGTAGAAAGGTCATGGGTTCGTGTCCTGGCAGTGGAGTTTGTTTTTCATGTCCCTGTGGCAACATGAGCGCCCACAGTGTGTGTACAACATCAATCCCTGTTCAGCTAACAAAAGCCTTGGCCATTTCCAGTGTGCCATGTGCAATACAATATCTGCCAAGGTCCGTCTGATGGGAAGCATGCAGTCAGCATGGACGGTGGTAGCACTGTGGTGTACCCCATACAGTTGCTGTGTAGAGACGTAGAAGGTCACAGATTCGTGTCCTGGCAGTGGATTTTGTCCCCATGGCTACATTTTCTACCACAGTGCAGGTATAACACCAGCATGTGCAACCACCAAAGAATTGGCCAACAAGGGTACAAACACCCACACAAACAGGCTCCGCTTGTAGAATGTGATGCAAATGAAGGGGAGAGGATGCTGGGGAATACATGAAACAGCATCATTACCACAGGGAGGGAATGTATATGGAACTGATGGTTAAACATGTGATAGCCATCAGCCTGACTAGGGTGCAAACAGCAGAGAATGTTGATAGGCTGCCATCACCCTGACTGTGGTGTGATCCTGGACTGGCTATGCAGCCACATTGTGTTATGCATAGATCAAAGCAGCAGCTGTCTGTCTAATAACTCATGTCATGCACCTGTTGTCTCAGGTTGGTGAGAATCTCAGAGACATTGGCTGCACTGAGCACGTGTATTCTGTGTGCAACAGCAGTCTTGTGACAGTTGGGGTGTGCACACACCTAATGTCCCTGGGTATGTTAAGAACATAAGATATGCCATATTGGGTCAGACCAAGGTCCATCAAGCCCAGTATCCTGTTTCCAAAAGTGGCCAATCTAGGTCATAAGTACCTAGCAGTTTCCCCAAAAGACACAGGTTTCACAATGCTTGTATTGGGTCAAGCAGTGATATCCTGGGTCCCCTCTAATAATGGTTTATGGACCTTTCCTCCAAGAACTTGTCCAAACCTTTTTTAAACCCAGCTACACTAACAGCTTTTACTACATCCCCCGGTAACAAATTCCAGAGTTTGATTACATGTTGAGTGAAAAAATATTTTCTCTTATTACTCTTAAATACGTTACCCTGTAGCTTTATTGCATGTCCCCTAGTCTTTCTATATTCTGATGATATAAACAATCCATCTATGTTTACCCATTCCACTCAATTCATTAATTTATAGACCTCTATCCTATCTCCCCTCAGCTGTCTCTTTTTCAGATTGAAGAGCCCTAATATTTTAGCCTCTCTTCAGAGGAGTATCCTTCCATCCCCTTTACCATTTTGGTGGCTCTTCTCTGTACCTTTTCTAAACACGCTATATCCTTTTTAAGATATGGCGACCAGAATAACACGCAATATTCAAGGTGATACAGAGTCATTATAATATCCTTTGTTTTATTTTCCATTCCGTTCCTTATGATACCTAGCATTCTATTTGCTCTCTTGGCCACAGCTGCACATTGGGTGGAGGGTTTTAACATGTTATCCACAATGATGCCTAAATCTTTTTCCTGGGTGGTGGTTCCCAATGTGGAACCTTGCATCGTGTAACCACAGTTTGGGTTTTTCTTTCCTAGGTGCATAACTTAGCACTTGTCCACATTAAATTTCATCTGCCATTTGGATGCCCAGTCTTCCAATTTATCAAGATCCTCTTGCAATTTTCCACAATCCTCATGGGTTTTAACAACTTTAAATATTTTGTGTCATCTGCAAATTTGATAACCTCACTCGTTATTCCCATTTACAGGTCATTTATGAATATGTCAGAAAGCAGCAGATCCAGCAACAGATCCCTGGGGTACTCCACTATTTACATTTTTCCATTGGGAAGATCACTGGTATGTCTCACATTAGTCTGAGATCCAGAGGCTAAGAGACACATGCCCTCAAAAGCTACTGTGTGTTTATTTCAATATTGTTAATGCTTGATGTTACAGCAACATAATTTGTGTGTGTGTGTGATGGGGAAGGGCAGGCTGCAATGGAGAGGTACCGGCATGTACATCCAGACATTGTGTGTGCACATATGTTACTTGGTGAACTGTTTCATTTTCTTTCTGCAGGTGATGCTGGATATGGGTGTCAGGCCTGGTTGTTGACCCCTGTGTATTTTCCACAGTCACCTGCAGAGATGAGGTACAATGCGGCCCATGCTCCCACTCGCTCTGTCATCGAGCACACCTTTGGCATATTAGAGTTGCTTCAGGTGTCTGGCTAAGACAGGCGGGACCTTATAATACCAACCCATGACTGTAGCACAGATAATTCTGGCCTGTTGCATCCTGCACAACATTGCTCTCAGGCACAATATCCCAGTCGACATTAATCCGGATCTGGAAGATGATCCTGTGTGCCTTCCTGTACGTGGCCATGGAAACACACATGTGGGCACAGCAATCTGGCAACATCTGATTGAGCAGCTCTTCTCATGTAAATACTGTGTACATAAGGAGATGCATATGTGTACAAATGTGCATGCTATCCTGTGTGTTTCAGGTCTGCAGCCTAACATATGTGTGTCTGCTGTGTTTGTAACTATACAGAATCTGTTTGGCAGGCTGTCAATCCAGCTGGTGTGATGAGGTACCTAATTGTGGCAAGAGGATCTACATGCAGCTGACTGTTACAGCTCCATACACATGACAACATGGCAGTGATTTGGGACTGGTGCATTATACACAGTGACATCAGAGGTATGCATTTTACATCACATACCTGCATATGTTACACAAACATAACTGTCTGCTGGGCTGATGCTGTTGTGTCAATTGCCCTGCATACACTGAGGGCATGGGACAACATTTGACATGTGATGTTCCCTTGTATTCCTAAATATATTGCTCTAAGCCTATCTTGCATGCATACATATACCCCATGTCTATGATTTACCATCTCTATGGCCATCTTGAATTCAGCAGCAGTTAAATGAATACCATAGTGTTGCTGACATTCCCAACTATGATGTTGGTGTACACAGACGATAAGAGTGGGAGTGTTGAACATTGCATTTATTTTATTATTTTTATTTATTTAACATTTTTATACCGCGTCTTTCCAGGTGATCAAAAGCAGTTTACATATAACAACAATTTAGAAAGTACAAAACATCTACATATTCCATTACATAGAACATTTTTAACTATATACATTAACATTGGTGAAACAGAGTTTTATTAATATGGAACTATATACATTTCTTACCATTGTTCAATCAGCCAATTGGAATGTAGCCTTGGATAGGCTCATGGCATTGTTCCTACTAACCTCATATTTGTACCAGACAGGGGAAATGGTACCAGATGCACATGTGTTTTCTATTGCAGTGTGTGTGGATTGAGAGTCACATTGTACAGATGCACTTTGCAGGCATATGTTCAATATTTGTTCCTGGTGTGAGGTCTGATTGGCCCTTTACAGATCACTGTAGTAATGATGCTACATTTTAGATGCTGCCCTGTGACTGATGTGATCATGTCATGCATTGTGTTCTATGTGAAAAATGTTGCAAATCAGAATGCTTCAGCATTCACATTTGCCACATGACAGGATAGTTTTGACAACAGACAATGATGTTTTAACATGCACACAGACTAATGTCATACTTTCCAATCACCACCTCTGGGTCTGGAATGACAGCTTGAACACAATGACATCTGCAGGCAGTCCCTGTCCACCATATGCACCACACACCAGCTGTCCTCCACATTGGATCATGTTTGACTAATATCAAAAATCTTGTATGTGATTTGCTTGTTTTGTACTCAGAGTTCATTGAGATGTCATTGTCCAGCAGCAGTGATAGACATGATGGGGACCTATGACACACCTGTAACACATGGCCATGGACGTGTCTATATGCCTGTGCTGATGTGAACATAATCTGTACTGATCTGTTTGAATGTCCTAAACCTTCAATGGCAGCTGTGTTATGGGAATGTAATAGTTAAATGTTAGACATTTCCTACTTGACATATTAAACTTGCAGGCACTGGGATGGCACCTCATGATGTATGACTGGCATACCTACCTTTCTATTACTTTTTCCAGAGCATGGCCTACGCACAGCCGAAGGGACCAACAGTGCATCGACGGTCACCATCACCCGCATGTTGGAGGAGACAGCAACATGAGATGATGCCTGAGAAGGGATGGCATACAGTCATGGAACTTAAGTTGAGGAGCACATGCCAATGCTGGACATTGATATCCAAGTGGTGGATCAGTGCATGCAGAGGGTGCACATTGGCCTGGTGATACAGTCCACTGCCTGGGTGGCATGACTCCTTGGCACACCCAAGTTGTCCCATTCCCTTACTATGGATTCTTGCATCATCATCATCATCATCATCAAACCTCACACCTCAGTGTAGACACCCATGACTGCAGAAAACAACTTGGAGAGAGCTGTGTTGTTCCACATACCATTGGAGCTGGGGAGACGGACTAGTGGCAGCTAACAGTCCAGCAGCACCAACATTGTCATCTGGGGTCTGCCACTCCTGATTGTCATTTATGTTTTGCTTGTTTTACCATATTACTGCCATGGCTCTATGAATGACATCAAATGTTTCGGGCCCAAAAGAGGATCAAACTGGGTGTGTAGCAGCAGAGGGACATTGTCTATGTGGTGTATTCTTTTCTTGTCACCCTTGTGCTGGCCAATTTGGCCGTGACAAGCAGTTGCACTTCCTCACAAGGTGGACCACAACAACATGTGTCATCTCTATTTGGCCATATCCATATACTCTGCATATAAGGTGTCACTGTGTTATTTGGTGAATTACAGTGTGCATGTGCATGTGCATGAATATGTTGTGACAGTGATATGTGATGATGTGCATTTTGTGATGTTTACTGTACCATAGTTTACATGTTTTGCCACTTCACAGAACATATTGACCTGTTGTTTCCTAATAAAGATGTGTAATTATTGATTTGCTTACACAGTCGCAGATATGCTCCATCCTATGTCTCTCATGACAGTGTGCCACACACATGGCAAGGGCCATTTTCTGATGTGCTTATCTGTATTTTCACACGCAGCTTGAATTGTACATTGCATGTACATTCTCGTACCTGTACACCTCATGGACGTAGGGCCTACTGTGTCACCCCAGAGCTGTTATAGTCTGCTGGCTCTGCAGCTGTGAGAGATGTTTTTTGTTACTGTGCCAATACAGTCAAACCTTGGTTTTCATGATTAATCCGTTCGAAAAAGTCTGAGTAAAACCGAATGTATGAAAACTGAAGCAATATTTCCCATAAGAAATAATGTAAATCCAATTAATCCGTTCCAGACACCCAAAAATAGTCACAAAAAATACATTTTATAGAGAATAACTATATTTTTACGTACAGAAAACAAATGAGAAATAAATATAAATGACTAATGAAATGGATAAATGAACATTTAACATCACTTTTACCTTTATTGAAGACTCTTCTTGGCATATGGAAGACGGCGAGGAGGAGAGGTTATTGTTTGGAAGGGGAATCCCCCTCCATAAGGACCTCAGGTTTCAAGGCCCTATCCGGGGTTACTTCCCTTCTTTGTCTTTTACTGCCACTAGGACCAGCTTGAGAGGCACAGCTACTGTATCAAGATGTAGCCAGACACCCAGAGAGGAGATCGGGCACAGGAATTTAAAAAAAAAAAGAACAAAACAAGAAGGATCCACAAAAAAAAAAAAGCCTCCAGTAAAGGCGCCAGCCACAGCCACCGGAAACACCACTCTCCCGCTCAGGCAACCTGGAACGCAGAGCTGAGCATGTGTTGCAGAGCCATGTGGCAATGGATGCAGCAGCAGCAGCAGCAGCAGCAGCAGCACCAGCACAGGCCCCCGAAGTCTCAGCCAGGCAGCAGAACACTTCTCTCACCTGCCCGATCCTCACAGGACAACACACACACAGAGATTCTCTGATCGCTGACTCTCCCCCTGCCTCCGATTCTCAGCAGCAGCAGGACTGGCAAGTTTGGAAGACCCCTTTCAGCAGGGAGTCCCAGCAGGGGAATCCTAATTGAGCATCGGAAGAATCAGACCAGCACAACAGCTCCCGGCACTTCTCTCACCTCACCGGACAGCACACACCTCTGATTGCCGACTCTCTCCCCGCCTCCAATCTCAGCATCAGCATCAGCATGAGCATGAGCAGAACAGCTCCCGGCACTTCTCTCACACACCTCTGATCGCTGACACTCTCCCCGCCTCTGATTCTCAGCATCAGCAGAACAGCTCCTGGCACTTCTCTCACCTCACCGGACAGATCCCTCAAAGTTTCGCCGTCAGCAGGGCGTGTCGGAAGCCACACTCTCACAGTACAGTACTGCAGGATCGCTGAAAGCAAAGAGCTCTGGATCACAAAAACAAGTACTGTACTGTACTGAGCCCCCCCCCCCCCCCCGGACCATTTTAATTGTATGAAAACCAAGCGGATGTACGAGAACTGGGACAAAATCTCAATGAAAAAAGTCGTTGAAAACCAAAGCTAATGAAAACTGGGGCATACGAAAACCGAGGTTTGACTGTACGTGCTTCTCATAACTACCTCCATCTCATCACTGTAGATTGTGTCCCAGATTTTGGAGGACATTTATACAGGAAACTGCCATAGTTATCGGTGTAAATGGCTTCTTGGTGATTTTTGCACAGCACCTACTCAGGTGCTGATCCTCTACAATGCTGTGTACCTCCCTAACATGCTCATGTTCTATATGATTGCCATCAGGGTGTGTTAGGGACGTTCTGTGATAGGGCATGAGCAGATAAACATGGTGGGTGTCAACGTTTTTCTATTCAATACACATAGCATGACAGCTTGGCACTGATTTTCCCGAGCTATCTTTCTGGCATTAGGTCTGGTGGTTAGTCAGTTAATCTTGGCCTACCTGGCTAGCTTCTGCTCCCTCTCGTTTGTGTGTGCAGACCCTGATTTTCAGGGGTGGCCCACATATGACCACAGCTTTAACATCAGGCTTAGACAGTTGGCAGTCATGCAATGCACCACCTAGATGAAAATCTGGGAACCAAATATTTCTGCACATAGAATCCATACATGTTTACACATTCACTGGAAGTATGTTGGAACATCGGCAATGTCCCATCTATGATGGAAATTCTAGTGATGATGCAGGACACTTCATTGCATGCCCTCCAACTGTGTCGCCACACTGGCATCCCAAGATCACCAATGTCATCACTGGCCAGTGTGGAGATATTTATAACAGACATTTGTGTGAGCAGCAGGGTTTGCCTAATATGTTCTGCATGGTTCAGTCATGTGCAAGTCTGCACATGTATATAAAGGTGCACACCACTGATGTTCAGACGTGTGAAAAAATGTGTTTGATCACAGAGTCCCAGTCATTGGGAGTGGAGTAGTGGCCTAGTGGTTGGGGCAAGGTACTTCAGGCTGGAAGGTCGGGGGTTCAAATCCCACTAGAGGACAGCAACCTTGGGCCAGAAGGACCTGGGTTTCTAGTCCCACAGGTGCTCCTTGTGGTCTTGGGCATGCCACTTAACCTTCCATAGCCCATGTTCCCTGTAAAATAGTTATCTCCAAGTTATAATGCCCTGTTCAATGCAATTTCAGTTTGTTCAATGTAAACCACATTGATGCAGAATAGCGCGGTATATAAGAGAATGTAAATAAATAAATTGGGGAGGTATACCGTTTGTCTTTCAGCTGCTGCTTTCTCAGAGGTAGCTGTGAGGTGCATATATCCACACACAACATACACCAACACAGCCTTAAATACGGTTTTCTGACCTGTGGTTCACTCAGACATCCCTTGCTAAAATGTAAATGTTGCCAGCTAGGTAACACAGTATCTGTGGCATAAATGGCATGTGTACGTTATGCTGAAATGTAGCTATCCCACCTATTTCTTGCACATGATCCGTAGCCCTGTGACACATGTGGGATTGTTTGCAGCACCCCTGGTGCACATGTGTACCACATCTATTCATAGATTAGTTTTACCCAAATAATCAACTCTTGAGTAATATGCCAGATGTTATAAAGGGGCAATGGAAGCATATTCTACATGTTTGCTTACCAACATCACTGCAGAGATTTGTTGTTCATGCTGCCCTCACATTGTCTATGAATCACACATAGCGACTCGATGCATGCTACTCATCCAGACCCTATACAGCTGCTCTTCTTCATAACATACAGCAAAAGATGCAATAGTGACACAGCAGGTGTACATTGTGTGCACATGTGCAGAATGGGCCTTACAGATGCAAAATGCATTCCAATGGCACAATTTTCATGAGGTCCACATCACGCAGATTCACAGCTGATGCAGCAGAACCCCATAATGTCAAAGGATATTGCATGGGGTTGTGTCTCCATGTCTTTGCAGCTCCATTATGGGCCACAGATCCCAGCACAGCAAACAACATTGTTATTGCCATGCTGCCAAAGCCACATTATAGCAGGCCATAGTCAAGGTTCAGTTGCATGTCAGCTCCTGCATCCCTTCCTGGCTTATTTTCATGTTGTCCACAAATAGTATGCCACAGCCAGGTTCACCTGGGGCAACGTGCTGGTAGCATTACATCCCCAGCTGGTAGGCTTATCAGGGACATAGATGGCCTATGACATATTCAGCACTGGACATCCAGGTTGACACATGACAGACAGCCCCCACTTGTACCTCCTTGTACACACACCATCCAAACCACATCTGAGGCTCTCCATACACCTCCACTGTTGCTGCAGGGTATGCATGTGCTGGATTGTCAGGCTTACACTAACAGGCAGGAATGTGATATAGAGCATGGCATGGATAATGAGTGTTGATGGCTCATAATACACCACATACTGTCTATACACATGCTCATGAGAATCAGGCCTACAGACCGTAGGACTACAATGAGGAGCATACTGCACAATGCACATAATCCAGCTCCTAGACAGGGTCTGTCTTGCGGATGAGCTGTGGACATAGCAGTGAATGTACATGGGACCTATTGGAAATATATCTCTCTAACCTGGTGCATCTCTACACTGCCCAACATATGCTCCGGCATAATCATGTTAACCGTACATCTCTTTGCCATTCCTCCCTGAAATGTATCAGCAGGATGAGCTGCAAACCTGCTGATACATTGCAGGCAGATACAAATATACATACATATGTTCCCTTTACTGGAAAGTATTTCCATTGCAGTTGCTATGCAAGGCTAGCATAGTGGTTAGAGCACACTAGGGAGCCAGTTCAATTCCCACAGGTTGTTTTCAGTTCATTTTGTTCTGGGCTGGTGCAAATACCATGCAAAGGGGTGCAGATTCAGCACAGCCCCAAACACTCTTGCATCTATTCAGTGTGTGCTACATTATGCACTCCATCCAGGCTACCCAACATGCAAAGTGCAGCCTCAACTGTGGCCCATTGGAGTGTGTTGGTAATGTAACCGTAGCAGATGCATAACCCACACAGTGGGCAGGTTTGAGAGACTGCACCCTGATTGTGGTTGTCGGTCTGTGCCTCCATCACATATATACTGGACACGCAGCCACACCCTACAGGGGTGACATGGATCTATCAACCTATTTCTACATTGCAGATACATACAAACCCTTTCTTGCTAATTCCTGCCACAGCAGATGCCCTGCAGCTTTAGCATAGTTGTTCATGGACTGTGTTTGGACACCCCAGAGGGCCGGTTCAATTCCCACAGGTTCTTTTTTTTCTGTTCATTTTGTTCTAGGCTGGTGCACATACCATCCTAAAGGGTGCAGGTTCAGCCCAGCCCCGGGCACCCTTGCATATATTCAATGTGAGCTATTTTATGCATGCTCTTTTCAACCCAGTCTGATGGGCAGGGTGCGTGGCCTCAGCTGTGGCCCACATCCCACTTACAATATCAGCTGGCAAAGGTCTATCAACTACCACCTGTCCATCCATCCATCAATCTTGGGGCATCTTAACTTCGTACACCTTAGCCCCTCAGGGCACCTTAGAACCCTCAGAACATGCACCTTAAGAACATAAGATATGCCATACTGGGTCACGCCAAGGTCCATCAAGCCCAGTATCTTGTTTCCAACAGTGGCCAATCTAGGTCATACGTACCTAGCAGTTTTCCCAAAAGACACAGGTTCTAAAATGCTTGTATTGGGTCAAGCAGTGATATCCTGGGTCCCTTTTTAATAATGGTTTATGGACCTTTCCTCCAAGAACTTTTCCAAACCTTTTTTAAACCCAGCTACACTAACAGCCTTTATTGCATCCTCTGGTAACAAATTCCAAAGTTTAATTACACGTTGAGTGAAAAAATATTTTCTTTTATTAGTCTTAAATATTTTACCCTGTAGCTTCATTGCATGTCCCCTAGTCTTTCTATATTCTGATGACATAAATCGATCTACATTTACCTGTTCCACTCTATTTATAGACCTCTATCATATCTCCCCTCAGCCATCTCTTTTTCAGGTTAAATAGCACTAACCTTTTTAGCCTCTCTTCATAGGGGTATCCTTCCATCCCCTTTATTATTTTGGTGGCGCTTCTCTGAACCTTTTCTAATAACACTATATCCTTTTTAAGATACAGCAACCAGAATTGCACACAGTATTCAAGGTGTGGTCACACCATGGAACAATAGAGGCATTATAATATCCTTTGTTTTATTTTCCATTCCTTTCCTTATGATACCTAGCATTCTATTTGCTCTCTTGGCCACCACTGCACATTGGGCAGAGGGTTTTAACATGTTCTCCACGATGACACCTAAATCTTTTTCCTGGGTGCGGGTTCCTAATGTGGAACCTTGCATCGGGTAACCATAGTTTGGGTTGTTCTTTCCTATGTGCATAACTTTGCACTTGTCCACATTAAATTTCATCTACCATTTGGATGCCCAGTCTTCTAATTTATCAAGATCCGCTTGCAATTTTCCACAAACGTCATGGGTTTTAACAACTTTAAATAGTTTTGTGTCATTTGATAACCTCACTCATTATTTCATAAATGACCTGGAAAAGGGAATAACGAGTGAGGTTATCAAATGACACAAAACTATTTAAAGTTATTAAAACCCATGACAATTGTTGAAAATTGCAAGAGGATCTTGATAAATTGGAAGACTGGGCACCTTGACCCCTCAGGGCATCTATATCTCTCAGGGCACCTTAGGTTAAGGCACCTTATACCCCTTTATCTTTATTTATGACATTTGATATACCACCCATTACCAAAGTGTTAAAGCGGTGTACAATACTAAAAAATGCAGCTGGCGAAAATAAAGGAGGAAATAGAACGCCATTAAATTAATAAGAAAGCAAGCAAAAAGGGAGAGGGAGAGGGAGAGAGAAGGACAGAAAAGAACAGTAATAGACGAGGAACACCACAGGTATAAACATAAAGGGAAGGTGGGGGGAGGGAATGAGGGTGGACTGTATCTGATGAACCAAGTGAGATGGGGGGGGGGTTTGTAATGGAGAGACAGTCAGAAGTAGCATCATTGTGAAGAATGATCAGAAGAAAACGGAAGATCGCAAGCGTGACAGTAGAGATAAGCCTTGAGAAGGGCCTTAAACCGAGGGAAGGATGGTTCAGTGCGGAGAGACTGGGGACGGGAATGCCAAAGGGCGGGACTCACAAAGAAAAAAGCAGCATGCCAGGTCAGTTTGAGCTTGGGCAGAAGGAGGAAGAAAGAGACGATTACCGTGAGCAGAGCGAAGTAGGCGAGGGGTGGGTTGAAGGTAGATGCTGTCTGCAAGGTACTGGGGCGTGCTAGTATGTAGGACATTATGAGTAATGATAAGAAGTTTATACAGAAATCGAACTTTGATAGGGAGCCAGTGGAGGGAGAGAAGGCAGGGGCTCACATGGTCCCGGGGAGAGGAATGAATAAGAAGACATGCCGCCATGTTCTGAATTAATTGAAGACGGCGGAGCTGATAGTGAGGGAGACCAGCAAAAGGTGAATTACAGTAATCAAGCTGAGTGAGCACCAGTGAGAGAACAAGAGTAGTGAGGGAAGAGGGAGGAAGAAATGGCCAAATGGCCCGAATTTTCCAAAGGTGAAAGAATGAACTACATACAAGTGAGGAAATGTGCTGGTGAAATGAGAGAGAGGAATCAAAGGTAACACCAAGGTAGCAAAGAACAGAAACCAGAGGAATTGGAGAGGAGGACATGATGGGTGCCAGGCTAGGGGAAGGGGAACCAAATGGCGCCTTGATGCTTGTCACCTTGGTGTCAGCTGTTCCGTTACCACATGGTACGTGGCTAGCGCCAGCCTGCCCACAATCCGTCCATAGCCTTATATGGCATAGATAACATCAGCGCTCCACTTACTGCCGATGATGTTACCGCCATTTAGTAAACATTCCCCTAAATGTTTAGGTAAAAGCATGGTTATCTTAACCTTACTCTTCTACTGAATCTTACTCTTTAAGGGCAAACTCATTCAAACTCAGCAGTGGACAACAACTTCTACCTACAACTGAAAGTGAATACTGAATGCCTTTTCCTCCAACTATAAAGGTAAAGAATTTGACTCATTGCAGAATGAGTCAGGTTAACAGAAAGAAAACAAGCTGCTATAATTTACACAACTGTTTCGGCCATTGTGGTAAAACTCAGAAGCCTTGACTTCCTATCACATTATGTAATACTACATTCTCATATTTTATACCTGCTCAGCTTATTCAACTTTATATATAAACATAAATACTACAAATCTACAGTTCTGAATGGTTTATCAATATGGAAAATCTTAGCAGTATTCCCCATACTTGAGATGACATGCCTAATATCCGAGCTAATTTAAAACTAAGTAAGAAATGAACTGTACAATCTGTCTAGTTTAATATATTACGTACATTGATATTGGCTATTTTTGATAGCAAGAACTCTAAGATCTCTTCCACCATACAATGTTTTTTTTCACATCTGCCCCCTTCCAAATAAAAAGAATAACAAGAACAGAGGAGGTTTCTCCAGGGTCATGTGCCCATGAGGAAAGGTTTAAGTCAGCGGTTATAGTCGGCAATTTGATATATTAGGCATGTAGATAGCTGGGTGGCTAGTGGACATGAGGAACATGCCCTGCAACATGCCTGCCTGGTGCAAAGGTAGCAGAACTCACACACCACCTAGACATGGTTTTAAACAGTGCTGGGGAGGAGTCTGCTGTCTTGGTTTATGTTGGCACCAATGACATAGGAAAGTGTGGGAACGAGGTTCTGGAGGCCAAATTTCGATTTTAGGTGGAAGTTGAAATCCAGACCTTCCAGAGTAGCATTCTCTGAAATGCTTCCGGGTCTACACACAGGACCCAAAAGGCAGGCATGAATGCATGGATGAGACGATGGTGCAAAGAAGAGGGTTTTGGCTTCATTAGGAACTGGACAACATTCTGGGAAAGGGAGGGACTATTCCAAAGGGATGGGCTCCACCTTAACTGGGATGGAACCAGGCTGCTGGCATTAACCTTTAAAAAGGAGATAGCATCATTTAAACTAGATTGTAGGGGAAAGCCGACAATTGCCCAGGAAAGCATGGTTTTCAAGGATGTATCCTTGAAGGATAATAGCAAAACAGGCAAGTTAGGGCTTCCTAATAGAGCGGTTTCAACAAAGGTAAAAGTAACCTAAATGTTTTAAATGAAATGCCAAAAACAACTTGGGCAGACAGGAAGGGATGGGCCTTAAAATCACCTTTTCTTTAAACATAATAAGAAAAGGAGCCCGACACGATAGTGCTTGAAGCTCCGAGACACTCCTTGCCGAGCATATAGCCACAAGAAAAAATGATCTTTAATGTGAGATCTTTCAGGAAGAAAGCAGCCAGTGGCTCAACAGGAGACTCCGTTAAAACTGACTGCAAGATTCAGATCCCAGGGAGGGACAGGCGGTCAAACATGTTTCACCGCTCACAGAAAATGCTGGACATCCAGGTGGGCTCCCAAGGAGATCCCCCCTTAGCCTACCCCTGAAATGAGAGAAGACTGCTACCTGCACCTGCCGAGAACTACAGGCTAAACCTTTGTTGAGTCCAACTTGCAAAAAGGGGAGTACTTCCAGTACAGTTGCCTACAGCAGGTGAGTCTGCTTTTTCGCACCAGTTCTCAACAACTCTCCAAAACTGCAATAATGTTGCAATGACTGGTGCCGAGTAGCCTTGCTGCATAAACCTAACCCTCTCAAGAGCCATATAGGTTTGGACAAGTTCCTGGAGGAAAGGTCCATAAACCATTATTAAGAAGGGACCCAGGATATCAATGCTTGACCCAGTACAAGCATTGTGGAACCTGTGTCTTTTGGGGAAACTGCTAGGTACATATGACCTAGATTGGCCACTGTTGGAAACAGAATACTGGGCTTGATGGACCTTGGTCTGACCCAGTATGGCATATCTTATGTTCTTATGTTCTCATCTTACCGTAAGCGAGAATCTCTCCACCTGAGGCATTCTAATCAGGCCCTGCAAATAGCAGATCTTGTGGCACCAGGAGGGAGCGAATGCCAACTGCACCATGTCGGCATACCAAGTTCTTCTTTGCCTAATGTGCCTCGATCCTCTGCTGCTCTTGCTGATTCGAAAGTTGTCATGATTGGTGTTCCCCAACCCTGGACTAACTGGATAAATACTGCTCCATTCAGCATCCACTCTCTAGAATCGATCCGACCTCTGCTGAGATAGTTGGCCGCTATGTTCTCTCTGCCAGGCACATGCGCTGCCGAGAGCACCACCAAATAATGCTCCACCCAGTCCAATAGAGACTCCACTTTGTCCTCCAGCTGAGCGCTACTTTGGTTTCCCTGGTGATTGATGCAGGCCACTGCTGTGGCATTGTCAGAGAACACTCTCACTGTCTTCCCTTCCAAGAGGGACTGAAACTCCTGCAGTGCACAAAACACCGCCCTCAATCTGAGGCGGTTGATGGGCCGCCCCCTCTCTATCGGGGACCATAGCTCCTGTGCTATGTTGGATTCACAGTGCACCCCCCCCCCCATCTTGATAGTCTGGCATCCTTGGTGAGTGAAACCCACTATGGCAGTGATGGCTAACCTTTTTGAGCCCGAGTGCCCAAACTGCCGCACAAAACCAAAGAATTTCCTCAAAGTGCCAGCACGTCAATTTGCATAAATATTTGCATAATGCTAACATACACTAACTTTTAGTAAACATGTCTCTTAATGAGTGTATGGATAAAGACAGACTAAAAGATTTCTACATTACTATAATCCAGTGACAACCGCCAGGCACATTAGGAACTACTACAAACACTGCCCATTTAGAACCAATAGCAAACCCGCCGTATCCTAACAGCACTACCAGGAGTCACAAAGCACCATACCATACCTATCAAAAGGCAACACTGCAAATATTAAACCAATACATTTCAGAGAACAACAATACATGACCTACTGGGGAAAGAGAACAAGTGGCAATGTCAAAAAGGAATTACATAAACAGAATACCTCAGCTCAGTTACACAGTTGCAATTGCTCCAGCCACTTTCTTCTGGTTTCTTCATGTTTTCTGCTAACTCTCCATCATCTGCTGTCCATTTGTCCTTTCTTCTCTCTTCTAGTTTTTTTTTCCATTCTCTCTCTCTACATCCGCTTTAACATACTAATCTTTCTCCTTTTGCTCTTTCCTCATTCCTATTTCATCCACTCAAATTTTACCCCTCCATCCTCAATCCCCACTTACTCTCCCAATACCCGGCCAATTGTACATTTTTCTTCCCTCACACACAAAATATTTTTCCCCTCTCCATTTCATTCTCCCAGCCCCATCCCCTTCTAATCTCCCCCAACATCAGCTCCCTTTTAGTTCCAGCCCCACCCAGTATCCGCTCCCTTCTAGTCCCCTCATCAGTCCATTTCCAGTCCTAGCTCCCCCATCCATTTCCAGTCCTATCCAAGTCCCTTCATCAGCTCATTTCCAATACCAGCCTCCCATCAGCCCATTTCTAGTCCTTTCCTAGCCCCACCATCAGCCCATGTTAAATCCTAGCTCCCCTCCACTCAGCCCATTTCTAATCCAAGCCCATGAGCCTACCTCCAGTTCTAGCCCCTCCATGAGTCCATTTCAATCCAAGCCCCCACCACAGCCCATTTCCAATCTTAGCTCCCCCAACACCCAATTCTCAGTTCTATCCTAGCCCATCCATCAGCCCAGTTCCTGTCCTAGCTCCCTACCCTAAGAGCCCATTCCAAGCCCCCCTTCCCATCAGTTATTTGCAGTTCTAGCCCCCTTCCACTCAGCCCATTTCCATTCCAAGTCCCCCTCCCCATTAGCTATTTGCAGTTCAAGCCCCCCACTTCCCCTCAGCCCATTTCCATTCCAAGCCCCGTCCCCATCAGCTATTTGCAGTTCAAGCCCCCCACTTCCCCTCAGCCCATTTCCATTCGAAGCCCCATCCCCAACAGCTATTTGCAGTTCAAGCCCCCTTCCACTCAGCCCATTTCCAGTCCTAGCAACCCCAACCCATTACCAGTCCTAGCCCCCCATAGCCCACTCCCAGTCCTAAGCCCACCAGCCCATTTCCAGTCCTAAGCCCCCGTCTCCCAATTTTTAGTTTAAGCCCCCCCATAGCCCATTACCAGTCCTAACCTCCCCATCAGCCCACTCCCAGTCCTAATCCCGCATCACCCAATTTTCAGTTTAAGCTCCCCAATATCCCATTTCCAGTCCTAACCCCCCATCAACCCACTTCCATTCCTAATCCCACCAGCCCATTTCCAGTCCTAATCCCCATCACCCAATTTTCAGTTTAAGCCCCCCCATAGCCCATTACCAGTCCTAACTCCCCATTAACCCACTTCCAGTCCTAATCCCACCAGCCCATTACCAGTCCTAATCCCCCATCACCCAATTTTTAGTTTAAGCCCCCCCAGCGCCCATCACCACTCCTAACCCCCCCAGCCCAGCGCCCATCACCACTCCTAACCCCCCCAGCCAGCCCAGTGCCCATCACCACTCCTAACCCCCCCAGCCAGCCCAGTGTCCATCACCACTCCTACCCCCCCAGCCCAGTGCCCATCACCACTCCTAAATCCCCCCAGCCCAGCACTACTCCTACCCCCCCCCAGCCCAGCCCATCACCACTCCTAAACCCCCCCAGCCCAGCACCACTCCTAACCCCCCCAGCCCAGCCCATCACCACTCCTAACACCCCCCAGCCCAGCCCATCACCAATCCTAACCCCCCCCCCCAGCCCAGCCCAGCCCAGCCCATCACATCACCACTCCTAACCCCCCCCCAGCCCATCACATCACCACTCCTAACCCCCCCCCCACAGCCCAGGGAAAATTAAAAAAAAAGAAAACCTGTCTGTTGCCGCTGTCGGGGCCGCCGCGGCAGAATCGAGCGTGCCGCGGGGCCCCCCTGTATCCGGCAGAGCCTGCCCTCCCCGTAGCAGCTCTCTCTTTGGAGCTGCAGTCAGACGCGCCGGCTTGCAGAGCGCGAGGGAAGAGTTTCTCCCTCGCTGCTCTGTTAAACCCGCGGGGGCTGATGGGAAGTTCCCATCAGCCCCCGCGGGCTTAACAGAGTCGCGAAAGGGAAACTCTTCCCTTCGCGCTCTGCAAGCCGGCGCATCTGACTGCAGCTCCAAAGAGAGAGCTGCCAAAGAGAGAGCTGCTACGGGGAGGGCAGGCTCTGCCGGGTACAGGGGGGCCCCGCGGCACGCTCGATTTTGCCGCGGCGGCCCCGACAGCGGCAGCAGACAAGTAAAATTGAAAAAAAAAAAAAACCTAATTGCGGACCTTCCCGCGTGCCAGCTGCAAGGCCTTCGCGTGCCACAGCTGGCACGCGTGCCATAGGTTCGCCATCGCTGCACTATGGTATCTCCAATGGCATGCCCGCCAACAGCTTCTTGGACTGCATCCACCACCTGAAAGCTTTCCAGCCTCTGCTGGAGATATCAGCGGTCACGAGAAGGGATGGGTCTGCTTTAACCACCTCCGTATCAATGCTCTTATATGCTCATATATGCTCGAGCCCACCACACCATCTCTACTGTGGCTGCCATGGAGCCCAAGAGTTGCAGATAATGCCATGCCGTTGGAGCCTGCATGCTGAGGAACAGTCTGACCTGCCCTTGTAACCTTTGAACCTTGCCTGACGGCAATGACACCCGACCAAGCATGGTCTGGAAGCATGCTCCCAGATACTCCAAGTCTTATAACAGTTGAAGATGGCTCTTTGTCACATTTGACTTGCCATCCTAGCTTCTGCAAGCAGTTGAATACTCTTTGTGGCACATTCATTTTCCTCTCTGGACTTTGCCTGAATCCGCCCAGTCTAAATACGGGTGTACCAGAATTCCTTCCTGTTGGAGTGCTGCGACTACGGCCACCATGTCCTTGGTGAAAGTTGGAGGTGCTGTTGCTAGGCCAAATGGCAAAGCCCGAAACTGGAAAGGCCTTGCAAACTGCAGAAACTGCTGATATTGGTCTTGAATAGGAATGTACAAGTAAGCTTCTGTGAGGTTGAGTGAGGTTAAGTACTCCCCCACCCAAACCATTACAATCACCAAGTGCAATGTCGCCATATGGAAACGCGGGACTCGGAGACACCGATTTACACACTTGAGGTCTAAAAACAGGCAGAAGGACCCCTCTTTCTTTGGGACTATGAAGTAAATGGAGTATCGTCTACATCTGTATTGGTCTGGTGAGATCTCCACCACCGCATGCAATTCTATGTGGCACAAATTCTATGTCTGACGCACCACCTGGTATTTCTTTGGCGCCTTGCAAAGTGAGTTGACAAAGAGAGGTCATGCGAACTCCAGGGAGTAACCCTCCTTGATGACATGCAGAACCCACTGGTCAGAAGTGAGTGTGGTCCAGGCATCGTAAAAGTCCTGTAGCCGCCCCCCACAGGCACCACGTCTGCGTGGACGCCTCACATCATTGGGTCTTCTTAGGCCTCAAGGAGGCCGAGGGGAAAACCCCATACCTGCTCCTCAAAAAGCCTGATCTCTGGCCGCAAAACTCCCTCTCTATTAAGGGGCAAACCAGACCACACACAAACATCTGAAGACCCTAAGCTGCCCCCTGAGGCTGGGAGCAAATTGGCTTCTATTTAGCCTCCGGCAATCTGCAACCCTTCATCTCACACAGATCCTTCACTAACTTTTCTATATTTTCCCAAAACAGGAGCCTACCCCTAAATGGGAGCTTACTGAGGTTGGGACTTGGAGGAAACATCCACAGACCAATTGTGTAGCCACAAGTGGTGCCGCATGGCGACCACCCAGCCCATACCTTTTCACAAACAGTGAATAAAGTCATAGAAGACATCTGCCAAATATCCTGCTCCTGGTTCAAGCTTGGCTGCCTCTGGCGCTTAGGTCGTGGAGCCCTTAGAGCTCTCCAGGATTTCATAAGCCCATTGCAGGTATGCCCACCCCAGAAAAGCTCCGCAAATGGATGCCTGCATGGATAATGCATTAATATCAAAAGCGTGCTTCAGGAGCATCTCCAACTTCCGATCCTGCATGTTCTTGAGTGCCGAACTGCCTTCCACGGGAATTGTAGTATTCTTTGTGACTGCTGAAACCACAGCGTCCACTTTCGGTGTTCACAAAATCTCCTTATCCTTTTCTGGTAATGGATAAAGGTGGGACATATTCCTCATGCCCTCAGCACAGCCTCAGGAACATCCCATTCATTTTGCATCATCACTCTGTACAGGGGAAATACCTTCTGCGTAGTTCTAACCGCCTGAAAGAGTGGATCCTCCAATGGCTCCTCCTCCCCAGGAACCTCCACTCACACATTAAGGACTTTGGTGGAAAGTGCGATCAACCACGCCAATTCTTTCCAGAAGACCTGCATGATCCAGGCATCCTTTCCCAGAGGGATCTCACCTTCCTCCAGATCTGAATCAGGCTCCAACTCTGCTTCCGGATACTCCAGCTCCTTTGAAGGCAAAGACCCCACACTTCCCAAGGGTCCTCCTGCGACCTTTGTTTACTCTGTCCCAGCTCATCTTCCAGAGGAGCCTGTGCTGAGAGCTCCAAGAAGGCCATCTTCTCTGCTTTGCCCTTAACCTGCTCCAAACCATCCTCCCAATGCTGCCGCATACAAAAGGCCTTATGCATGAGGACAAATTCTGGCGTGAAGTCCTTTGTTGATGAAGTTTCCTGTCCCTCCTAAACCACTACAGCCTTAGGCGGCTTCTTTGCCTTACCTTTTGTTGCCTTTGTGACCGGCAGGGCCCTACCAGCCATTTATTGGGAGAGACTGTGGCCCTGAGGACCTTCCTGCTCCTGAGGACTGAGTGGGGAAGCCCCCAGCCGCAAACCTCTCTATTGCACTGTCTGCCCTGTGCCCTATGCTCCTGCAAACTCTACCTCCAGAGATCTTGATTCAGCCACAGAGCTGTGGCAGCAGTCAGCGGCCGTGACTGGCTTTCATGACCCATAGGTCACATAGGCGGGCTTGGAAGGCATGCTGTCCTCCTTTCTGGCAGCCAATGCCTCAAGTGAATGCTGACAGCTTTCAGCTGGAGGGATGATAAGGAAACTCCCATCTCTGCTGTGGATCTTTGCAGCTCCTTCAGTGTTACCTTTGGTGTCTTTGTGGCATCTCTGATTAATGCCCTTCTTGCCTGGTCTGTGAGTTTTGGTGAGCAGCCTTCTCTTGTCAGGTTTGTAGTGGTGCCATATTCTTTCCATTTTGTTATAAGGGATTTAATGGTGCTTTGTGGGATATGCAGAACTTGAGATTTATTTTTTTTTTTAATAACCCAACCCTGATCTATACTTCTTCACAACTTTGTCTCTGACTTGTTTGGAGTGCTCCTTGGTCTTCAATGTTGCTTGCTTAGTGGTGTCGCAGAGTCAGGGGACTTTCAGAACAGGTATAATTATACAGGCATCATGTGACACTAATTGCACACAAGTGGACTCTAATCAACTAATTATGTAACTTCTGAGGTTAATTGGTTGGACCAGATCTTATTTAGGGGTTTCATAGAAAAGGGATTAATACATATACACTCACAACTTTTCAGTTTTTACTTGTTTTTTTTTTTATATATACAAGATATTTTACTGTCATTCCACTTCACCCAATTTGAACTATATTGTTAGGTCCATTACTTAACATCCAAATAAACCTCCATTTTCATTCCAGGTTGTAATGTGACAAAACAGGACAAAAACCAAGGGGATAGCGTAGTTACTCACCTGTAAGGTGTTCTCCAGGAGCAGCAGGAATCAGTCCTCACATATGGGTGACGTCAGCGCCGAGGGAGCCCTCGTGAGCCCTCGTGAGGAGCATTTCCCCAGCTTTCAAAGAAAGCCTTTGGGAATGCAGCACGCATGGGCGGTCCGCTTCCCGCCCAAGGGTGCCATCTTGCTCAGTCTGATGACATAGCTAAAAGACAGCAAAAAATCAAAATGAAGGATATGACTGCAACTCCAGAGGAGAAGGGAGGGTCGTGAGGACTGATTCCTGCTGCTCCTGGAGAACACCTGTTACAGGTGAGTAACTACGCTTTCTCCAGGACCAAGCAGGAAGTCAGTCCTCACATATGGGACTCCCCAATTCTAGGCTACCGTGAACCCAAAGCTGAAAAAATGGCTCCCTCTCGAGAGCCACAGCATCCGTGACAAGAATTTTCTCTGAGAACGCACCCCGTACGGTAGCCAAACACGAAGGGCCGGAGAGTAGGAGTTGCCTAAACCTCAAAGAGATTACGGAGTACCACCTGGCTGAAAACACTGTCCCGCCGGGACTCTCTCTCCAGGCAGTAATGGGCTGCAAAAGTCTGGCTTGAAGACCAAGTTGCGGCCTGGCAGATGTCTGCCAACGGAACAGAGCGGAGATGAGCTACTGATGCGGCTTTCGCCCTGACACGGTGGGCCGTGACCTGACCCTGCAAGGGGAGGTCGGCTGCCCTGTATGCCCAGGCGATGCAATCTGCTACCCAAGTGGACAACGTGCACTTGGAAACAGGTAACCCCATCCTATTAGGGTCAAACGAGACGAAGAGCTGAACAGCCCTTCGATGCTCCCGTGTATGTTCTATGTAAAAGGAAAACGCCCTCTTACAGTTCAGGGTATGCAAGACTGTTTCAGCCCGGCTGGCATGCAGCCTGGGAAAAAAGGTCAGAAGAACCACCTCCTGACTGAGGTGGAAAGAGAAGACCATTTTTAGGAGGAACTTAGGATGGGTCCATAGGACCACCCTGTTCCTATAGAACCGCGTGTACAGTCTATCAGAAACCAGAGCTTGTAGCTCACTCACATGTCTGGCCGATGTAAGAGCCACCAGAAAGAGTGCTTTCCAAGAGAGGAAGCACAAATGGCAAATAGCCATCGGCTCAAACACTGGGCGAGTAAGTTGCTGCAAGACCACGTTCAAATCCCATTCAGTCGCCGGTGGACGAACCGGAGGCTTGAGTAGAAGCAGACCTCTGAGAAATCTGGACACCAAGGGGTGAACCGACAGAGGCTGTCCTTCCACCAGTGAGTGGTGCACTGACAAAACACTGAGGTGGACCCGAACAGAGTTAGACATAAGGCCTAGATCTGAAAGGTGAAGTAGATACTGCAGTACTACTGGCACAAGGCAAGAGAAAGGATCTTCATTGCGCTGAGAACACCACACCGTAAACCTACGCCACTTGACTTTCTGGTGGACTGCCTCCTAGAGGCCAATACCACCTCCTCAACCTCTTTAGGTTCGAGGATCCCGGTGCCTCCACTGATGCCTCCCTCCACAAGCTTCTTCTTCCTTTTGTGCTCCTGGGCGGGAGACCCCCTCTCAGAGGACCCACGACGGCACTCGGGGTCAGACTCTCAAGATGTCGAGGCCTCTGGCAAAGTCTGGGCCCGGCCAGACGCGGACTCCGAAAAAATTCTTTCAGGTTGATGCTGACGGCTCCGAAGTGCCTTCGAGGACATCTTGCTGCACAGGCCACAGACCAGCGGGTCATGGTCGGCCCGAGGCATCGGAGGCAGCAGTCATGTGTGTGGTGAGAGACATACGTTTCTTGCACTGATAACATTTTTTTAACCCACTGGCAGCCATTGGGGGAAAAAGGGCCCCTGCAAGGTCAAAAGACAGGGCTGCCAGTGAAAATAACAGAAAAAGCGCGAACACTAGTCACAAAGGACAAAAAACGAAAAAGAAGTTCTGGACTTGATACCAGTGTACCGAGCCGAGGACAGGAGGGGAACCGGCATCAAACCGGATAATATGGCCGCCCCACAACAATGGCAGATTGACCCATGATCTTAAGTCCCTTTGAGTCCATAGCAACAAAGGTGTGTAGTTAACTTCAAACAGATCACAAACTTGGGAGGGAATTTAAAGCAAGACACTTGTCGAAAACTGTGCAAAGCTGCAGGGAGGCCTAGCCATGAATCAAGAACCTGTAGTTTGGATTTAAGCCAATTAACCTTATATCCTGCAACCCTCCCAAAATCAGCCAAGAGTTGTTGCAGTGCCACCCCAATGAATCCAACCTACTCAAAAACAACAACATATCGCTGACATAGGGAGAGAACATAAGAACAAGCTACAGGTTTTTGGAGTGGAGGAGTGGCCTAGTGGTTGGGGCAAGGTACTTCAGGCTGGAAGGTTGGGGGTTCAAATCCCACTAGAGGACAGCAACCTTGGGCCGGAAGGACTGGGGTTTCTAGTCCCACAGGTGCTCCTTGTGGTCTTGGGCAAGCCACTTAACCCTCCATAGCACATGTTCCCTGTAAAATAGTTATCTCCAAGTTATAATGCCCTGTTCAATGTAATTTCAGTTTGTTCAATGTAAACCGCACTGATGCAGAATAGCGCAGTATATAAGAGAATGTAAATAAATAAGAGATGCCATGCAGGGTCAGACCAAGGGTCAATCAAGCACAGTATCCTGTTTCCAACAGTGGCCAATGCAGGTCAAAAGTACCTGTCAGTTTCCAAAAAGATATGCAGATTCCACATTGATTATCCCGTGGTAAGCAGTGGATTTCTCTGGTCCTCTTTAATAATGGTTTATGGACTTTTACTCCAGAAACCTGTCCACACCTCTTTTAAACCCAGCTACACTATCAGCTTTTACTACCCCTTCCGGTAACAAATTCCAGAGTTTGATTATGCGTTGAGTGAAAAAATATTTTCTCCTATTAGTCTTAAATGGGTTATATTGTAGTTTCATCATGTGTCCCGTAGTCTTACTACTTTTTGAAGCTGTAAACAACTGATCTACATTTACACATTCCACTCCAATATTTTATAGACCTCTATCATATCTCCCCTCAGCTGTATTTTTGCCAGGTTGAAGAACTCTAACCTTTTTAGCCTCTCATCATAGGCATATCTTTCCATCCCCTTTACCATTTTGGTGGCTCTTCTCTGTACCTTTTCTAATAGCACTATATCCTTTTTAAGATACAGTGACCAGAATTGCACACAATATTCAAGATGCGGTCACACCATGGAATGATACACAGGTATTATAATATCCTTTGTTTTATTCTCCATTCCTTTCCTTATGATACCTAGCATTCTATTTGCTCTCTTAGCCGCCGCTGCACACTGGGCGGAGGGTTTTAACATATTATCCAAGATGACACCTAAATCTTTTTCCTGGGTGGTGGTTTCCAATGTGGAACCCTGTATCGTGTTCTATAGTTTGGGTTTTTCTTTCCTAGGTGCATAACTTTGCATGTCCACATTAAATTTCATCTGCCATTTGGATGTCCAGTCTTCCAATTTATCAAGGTTCTCTTGCAATTTTCCACAATCCTCATGGGTTTTAACAACTTTGAGTAGTTTTGTGTCATTTGCAAATTTGATAACCTCACTCGTTATTCCTATTTCCAAGTCATTTACAAATATGTTAAAAAGCGGACCCAGCACAGATCCCTGGGGTACTCCACTAGTCATCTTTCTCCACTGGGAAAATTGGTCATTTAGCCCTACCCTCTGCTTTCTATCTTTTAACCAGTTCCTGATCCACAAAAGTACACTGCCTCCTATCCCATGACTTTTTAATTTTGTCAAAAGTTTTTCATGAGGGATCTCGTCAAAAGCTTTCTGAAAATCCAGATGCACTATATCAACAAACTCACCTTTGTCTACCTATTTAGTCACACCTTCAAAAAAACATAACAGATTAGCAAGACAAGATCTTCCTTGGCTGAAGCCATGTTGGCTGTCTCCCATTAAGCCATGACTATTGTGATAAGGAAGCTTATCATGACAGAGGAGAAAGGGATAAAGGAAAGGAATTCACCCTTATAAAAGGACCTATTCTACAAGGTCAGAGAAACAGAACCCCAATCACACCTAGAAAGCAGGAAATTCCCAGATGGGATAGGTTTCAGAGTTCCCCTAGTGGAGAAAAGGAGAGGGAATACAGACCCAGGGTAAAGGACCCTTACGTCACTGAGCTCCCTAATTACCCAGCTGCCAGGAGGCAAGCTGATCTCCGTCACCTGAGAGGAGAAGAGGTGGGGCTGGAGCCTTGGGGATTTAAGTCTAGGATAGAGAAAGAAGCAGAAAGGAGGGAGAGGAGGAGGAGAGTCCCAGAGAGTGTCTCAGGGAGAGACCTAAGCAGAAACACAAGCTGGAGGACAGGACGAGGAAGCACAGGAGAATGGTGGCCAGAGCATGAGGGGGGAGAAACTGCTACAAGCCCAGGCCCAGGTATGAGCCTTGAAAGCTTGTCTAATATACAGCAGTGCAGAGTTGCAAGGGATACTCTCAGCTCTAACGGAAGACAGTCAGCTGAACCCTGTGAACTGGAAGGAGAAGTAGAGCCTATGCAACTAGGTGAACCAGATGTAGCTGTGAATAATGAGGACTCATACATGGATTGCTCCTTGTGCCAATCCTTTACTGCAGAGGGATTGAAGGAAAACCACCCTTAAGAGAAAACCTTCAGTCAGGTAACTTTGAAAGCCTGTAGATGGTTTTGTGCATGTCCTGTGTTAAAGAAGAAATGCGTTTGCTGAGAAAGCCAGAGCAAGCTGAAGCTCTCTGATTGTGCTTATTAAACACCTGCTATCCAGAGCAGTGCACCGTCAAGAAGCCAAGCTAATGGTGAAAAGGAAGTAAAGCTTTTGGCTTTGTTTTTGAATATTCATAAAGCCTGGAATAGAGCATTATTTGCTTATGAGAAATTTTTGTTCCTGTTAAAAGTTTTACATTGTTTGTAAGGAGACAAACAGCCTGGAAGTGTCTGGGACTATGAGAACAGAAAACTGCCATTGAGAAATGCTGTTTTTGTTTGCTTTAAACAGCAATGCTAGCCAAGCTGGTAGCATTGACTGTTAGAAGGCTTTATCTTTGAGCTGAAGAACACTATAAGCTGGAAGTTTGCTTTGAGTTTATTTATGTCCTGATGTATATTGTGAAGAATCCTGGAGAAAGAATCCAAGGGTAGTATTTGTGAACCTTTGCGTTTGAGTCAATAAATTCTGTCATTGCCTTACTATTCGAGCCAACTACAAGTGTTTTTACCTGAAGCCAAGTGAATTGTGACTGAACTACCTTTCTCAAGAGGCCTTGCAAAAGAACAAGTCAGTTAAAGGCTAAAAGGTGAAATTTTCTATGATAACCACGCCCCTCCATACTGGAAGTAAGGGGCAAGGGCGTGACACTATCTACATGTTCAGAAATTTTGTTTTGTATGATGGTTTCTACCATTTTTCCCAGTACTGACATCAGGCTCACCGGTCTGTAGTTTCCCAGATCACCCCTGGAACATTTTTTAAAAACTGGTGTTACATTGGCCATCCTCCAGTCTTCAGGTATTACAGATGATTTTAATGATAGTTCACAGATTACTAATAGTAGGTCTACAATCTCATATTCCTTCAACACCCATGGATGTATAACATCCAGTCCAGGTGATTTGCTACTCTTCAGTTTATCAAATAGTTGTAATACATCTTCCCGGTGTATCGATATTTCTTTAAATTCTTCTGTGGCTTCTCCTTTAAATACCATTTCAGTCACGGGTAACATCCCTACATCTTCCTCAGTAAAGACCGAAGCAAACAATTCATTCAGTCTCTCCGCTATGGCTTTGTCCCCTCTTACTGCCCCTTTTACCCCTCTATCATCTAATGGTCCAACTGACTCTGTCACAGTTTTTTTTTTTGCTATGAATGCATTTGAAAAATCATTATGTGTTTTTGCTTCCACAGCAAGCTTCTTCTCAAGTTCTCTTTGCCTGCCTTATCAATGCCTTGCATCTAACTTGCCAGCTTGTGATGTTTCCAGTTAAGTTGGAGCCAAAGCCTGTGCACTCCCGGTGGCCTCGAGCAAACCTCTTGGCCCTCCATTGCCTCGGAAAAAAGCCCTCAGCTGAGCTGCATGAAAGTGGGGCAGGGCCAGGCAGCACTGGGGTTGCAAAGGTAATGCTGGCCTGTTCATGCACATCGAAGAGCCTGCAGCAGAGGAGCGGACTCCCGGCCTTCACAAGAACAGCATAGTCAGAACATCAGCATGCCCGGAAGACACCTGCAGTGAGAACTTCCATCCCAGCCCAACCACCTGGACACTCTTGCGGCATGTGCCCCTTGGCCCGGCGTGGCCCTGTACACCTCAGGGGGAGTTGGGGGCTGCCCAAAAAGACTGCAAATTCCCGTCCTGATATGCCAGCACCCTTGGCACCTCGGCGACTCGAAAGGGAGCAGCCATAGCGCAGAGCCTAGCCCTGGCTGTACAGCACATGGCCTGACACTGGACCAGCTGCGAACAATGTGCCCACCCCAGTCCGCCTGACTGCAGGCTTGGGCACGGACCCTCTGGCAACTTCTTCTGCACACGCCTCCAGCGTCCCAGAACTCCAGCATGACACAGTGCAGCGGTCACCTGACCCAACTGTGTTGATCACCCCGTGGCGGCATTCTCCATCTCGCAGCTCCAATTTCAGGCGCCAGGATCAACACAGCAGCACACCCCGGACGTCTCTTGGTGGAGGAAGGGACGTTACTCTACATCCTCAAATGAGAGCAGCCAGAGTTAGAGCTCATCAAGTTTAGCATGGAGCTAGCACCGACAGATTGTCGTATAGCCAGGGCCGCCGCTCACATTGCTGGCACCACAGGAGGGGGCACCGTGCCTCGGGCAGCAGCTCTTCAGGGCGATCCCCCTCCCATGGTGGTTCCCAATGGAGAAGATGCTGCCATCACAGCTCGCACCTGAAGGGGGAAACCCCTCCCGAAGCCTTCCGCCATCAGTCTGTGCCTTTGCAAGTGCCACCCTCCAAGATCCCGGCAGCACATCTGACAGACATCATCCAGCCTCCACAGTCCCAGCAACTGGTGCCACTGAATGCATCTGGGGCAGCTTTGGCAGGGCTGACGAGACTCACAGTAGCAGAGAGGTCAGGTGAGACTATTTCCTTTGATTCCCCCTCTGTCCCCCTTGTGAGTGCCCCTGACACCCCCGCCTCACCGGTCCCGAGAACCTCACATGAGCACAAGAAGAGGCGCAGATGGGCTCATGCATCTTCTTTCTCCAGTTCTTCATCCACCACATCCTCTTCCTCCCTCAAGGCTGAGAGGGCCACGGTGGCCAGCACCTACACCGCCATGCCATCCAACACAACGGAATTGTGGGACTCTGTCCCACGGTCCCTGAAGAAGAAGGTCATCCAAAGGGAATACTTTGATATCTTCAAGCTTCTGGAAGGAAGGCACTGGCGCAATGCAAAGAAGAGAACTAAGATGGGCGATCTGTTGTACGCAGGAGAGAGGCACATTCCACATACCATCCTCAAATGGACCATCGCATATACCCACATGATAAGCATCACGTCCCACAAAGATCCCTCCCAGCATGGACACAAGTTGGCATACATGGATACCATCGTCAATTCCGCAAAAGAGTATGAGGTGTATGCTTGGCTGTCCTATGACGAGCATTTCAGTGACAAGATGGAAGTGTTCCCCAACATGTCATGGGGTGCAGATGACAACGGGATCTGGCTTCAGAGGCTGAATTCTAAGTACAGGCAGAGTTTTCAAAAGTGAAGTGTACCCACCATACACAAGCCTGCTCCAAGCACCGACATATGCAGATGCTACAAGGGCACGTGTTCCTTTCGTAACTGTAAATATCAACATGCCTGCCTCCACTGCGTAGCCTCCCACTCCACTTCCCAGTGCGCCAGGAGATTGCAGACAAAAACTGTACAGCACCCAAAGCAGTGACCCCGCCTTCTGATGAACCCCCACGCCAGTTTCCAGCATGGCCTTGGACCTCTGGTTTGATATCTAACCTAACAGGACGGACGCTAGGCGCCTCAAGGAGGGTTTCCACTTTGGCTTCATAATCCCATTTCAGGGTGACCCCCAGTGCCCCACCACTCACCCTCCACAGCCACCGCAACACCTGTGACGCATCATGCAGGAGATCGACACAGAGGTGAAACTCCAGCTAATGGCTGGCCCTTTCAGCAGCCCACCATTTCCTGACTTTCGCATCTCCCCCATTACAGTAGCCCCAAAAAAGGACCCCGGGAAGTTCAGGCTAATAGATAACCTCTCCTTCCCCCGGGGGGGATTCTGTGAATGATTATATTCCGGCCAAGGCCTGTGCAGTGCACTATGCCTCTTTTGACCAGGCCCTGGACATTGTTAGCTCCACTGGACAGGGGTCGTACCTGACGAAGGTGGACATAGAGTTGGCCTTTCGACTCCTCCCTATTCACCCCACCTGCTTTCCCCTTCTGGGATTCCTCTTTAAGGACATGTGCTACTTTGATAGATGCATACCGATGGTTGCTCAGTGTCCTGCTCAGCTTTTGAGGCTTTCAGCATTTTCCTCCACTGGGTGGTGCAGCAGCAGACTGGGCTGCAATCCATGGTCCAATAACTCAATGACTTCCTGTTTGTCGACCCAGATCGTTCCCCCAGGTGTGCAGCGCTCTTGGATACCTTCCAGGATATGGCAAAAGAATTCAGCATCCCACTGGCACAGGACAAGACGACTGGCTTTGTCCAGATGTTGTTGTTCCTGGGCATCGAAATTTACACAAGGCAAGGCATCATCCGCCTGCCACATGACAAGTTGGAGGACCTCAAAGGGAAGCTCGCTGCTGTACGGAGTCAATGGAAGATCACCCTCTGGATAGCCCAGTCCCTCATTGGTTCGCTGAACTTTGCATGATATAGCGGGGGCCTCTGGCCTTGGCATGTTCTTCAGGGGTTCCTGGGCCACTGCCCCCTGGCCTGACTCTTGGATAACTAGTGGTCTCACCAGAAATATCACATTCCTTGAGTTCTTTCCCTTGTATGTGGCCCTGTGCCTCTGGGGCCATCACCTTCATGACCACAGGATCATTTTCTGCTGCGACAACGAGGCAGTTGTTGTGGTCGTGAACAGTCACTCCAAGTGTGTCATAGTGGCTGAGCTCCTGAGGAAGTTTGTTCTAAAGTGCTTGCAGTTGAATGTTACAGTGTGTGCACGTCATGTCCCTGGGCAGTCTAAGAGCATTGCCGATTCCCTCTCCTGTTTTCAGTGGGAATCTTTTTGGCAAATGGCCCCGGCAGCAGACAAGCATCCCATCCCCTTGCTAGTCTGGATATGGGACATGCCGTCCACATGGATTGGCAGCTCATCCAATGGGCAGTAGCCCCCCACACCTGGGCAGCATACATCCGAGGCTACACAGCTCTTTCATCCTACCAGGCATCGTAAAGTTGGAGACATGGACTCAGGGCTGTTGGCGGCTTACGACGTCATGAGCGCAGCTTACTGGGGCCTGTCCAGATTTACCTTCTTCACTAAACTGGCAGGCTGAGGGAACCCATGTGACAGCTTTTTGCTTAAAACTCTGATGAAGAGCTGAGCACGAAACCTCTCCCAGCAGCCGGATATACGATGCCTGGTCACTCATGAGCTACTGGACAGGCTCTGAGTGATGCTGTCCTGCATTTGTTTGTTCAAATACGAAACCTGTCTGTTCTGGGAAGCATTTACACTGGCCGCCTTCTGCGCTTTCTGAATCAGTGAGCTTGGGCAGCCTCCAAAAAAACCAGGCCCTCCACCTCTGGTCTACAGCACTCGGCAGTCCTGGTGTCACAGGAGCGGCTGCACATTTGGATTATGAGGGCCAAAAACAATCCCAGGAGATACCTGGACTGTGCACATATCCCATGGCTAATACTCTCCAGTACCTTGCAGCCCGGCCCTCCTCGTCCTCACAGTTCTTGATACACCTCGATGGCATGTCATTCTCCAAATTCCAGTTCGCAGCCATATTCAGGAAATAGTTAGTAATTCTGGGATTACACCCTGGCCTATACAGAACGCACTCCAGAGAGGGGCAGCTGAAATAGCATCCACGCGGCATCGGAGGATCCATCTTGGACTTTTCGATCATAGTGTGCACCTTTTATGGATGGGCTTCACGAGCATGGGGTGGGGGCATCTGCACTCCTTCCTTCAGCAGCGTTTACAGACCCACACTATGCCGGCAGCCCTCGTTGTGCACCTGGGAGGGAATGACCTTGGAACAGTCTCTGGAAAGCATCTCATCAACCTGGTCAGAACGGACCCTCTCCTGGATGGCACACAACCTCCGCTTTTCATCTGATCAGACCTCATCCCTCACCTCAGGTGGACGGGCACTCGTCTTTGGGGCAGGGAGCTCAAAAAGGTTAACAGGCAGCTTGCCCTCTGTGTCCTGCATGCCGAAGGATGGGAGATATGACACAAACAGACACACCCATTATTGCCCAGATACTTCACTGGGGACCGGCTCCACCTATTGGACATTGGACTGGACCTGTTCCTAAACGACCTACAGGAGACCTTGGAAAATGTCCTATGGGCCAGCACACAGCAAGCCCCTGCCGTTGCCGGGTGCTGGCAAGAGGCTCCCTTAGTGGGGAGGCATGTGAAAGCTGTATTTCCATGCACCCGTGGCAGTTACCCGAGCCAGGCCGCAAGTGCACACAGAGAACGAGAAAAAGGGGCAGGGCACCCTAGCTGCCACCAAGGCAGGGCACCCTGGCGAGTCCCCATACACAACAGCTGCCCGATGCAGGTGACCCACAGGCAACACAGACAGGCCCCTTGTACAGGGGTGGGCCCAGCTCAGTTTGGCAAGGTGGGCCCCTAGCCCCTGCAGTGGGCTGGCTGGACAACAAGGGAAGAGGACATGCATACTGACGGGTGACTGGAGCGGGAACCTCGACCTGCGGTACATATGTTGCATGCGTATACTTCGGTTATGTTGATTTAGCAATAAAGCTGTGGCCTTGTTGTACTCATAATTGTGAGTAGAGTGATCTTTTGGTTTAAGGGTAACAGGGCAGATGGATTTCACAGGGGAGAGGTGGACGTGGTCCAGCCTGCGTATAATAATATAATCCCCATTGAAACAAATATCTCCAGAACTCAAAGCCAGGGCTGGCCTAAGGATTTCTGCAGCCCTAGGCAGAAACCCCGGTGTGCTGCCCTCCTGACATGCTGAGCCACGCTGCACCACCCCCCTGCCACCGATTCCATCTTCTGGAGAGGTGGGAGGCCAGGTGGTGGCAGCGGCAGTTTAAAAGCAGTGGCTTTGTGCTACCCCTTTGGCATCCCAGCAGGCAATACTCTTTTTCACCCACTCATGGCCTGCTGCTTTTCCACCCCCTCCAACAGGAAGTTGCATTGGAGGAAGGTCAGAAATGGCAGATCATAGTTTTCATGCCATGGCACAAAGCTACCATGCCTCCTATCAAGGGCAACTGCCTAGTAGACAGGCGGCCCCTGCTCAAACAATTCCCTAACCCTGTCTTCTTAATTCCATCACTCCCAGCATTGTACAACCCTGCCCTCCTTCCATCAGCACACTGTCTAATGCATTGCAAACCCCATCATATTTCACACACACACCCCAAAAGCATAAAACACCACCATACAAAACCTGAACCTAAACCCCCCATTTCCCATGGCCTCCTCCGTCATACAAAACCTGAACCTAAACCCCCCATTTTCCCATGGCCTTTCCCCCCCCCCCCCCAACATTCATACTTAAAGAGGGAAAATGATGGAGAGACAGGCAAAGGAAAACACCGGGAGAAAAGAACCATAAGAATGCAAGAAAAACAGAAAAATATACTGTCCTTTCAGGGAGAAATCCCCTGCAGTAATTTCATGCCCTGCTCTATCAGTAGCCTTCAATTTGAAGCCTCCGCAGCAATATTCAGCTCCTCCATTGTCCATCATTGGGGGGTCTCCTGTAGCTGTTAGAAATGTTTTAAAGTTTTAAATTTGTTGTTTTTAGAAAAAAATATGCAGAATATAGAGTAGAATTAGAAATCTCTAAGATGTTGTTTGCTTGCACTAAAACATTGGTTCACATACTCCATTTTCTTATATTGAATAAAACATTTTCTCCTGGCCTTGCAAATCCTAGGTTCCCCCATACACCCCTCCCTTAGCTTCCAGGCTATTGCACGTCAAACATGCTGAAACAAAATTTGCTAGGTACAGAGAAAAGAAAGAAAGTAACTTTGAAAACAGGAAAAAAATAGGCCATGAGCACAAGGGAAAGAGGGGGGGGGGGGGATCTCTGAGAACCCATAAGACCGGTAATATAACCATAAAAGGAATAAGGTAAATAAGGGGAGGAGTAAAAGGGGCAGGGATTAAGAGAAGTAAACGGAGGCGGAGATTCACATGACCTAAATAACAATCACTAATAGGTAGGAAATTAGAAATACTTACACCAATAGAATAATAGGGGAGGAATTTGTAGAAGAAATGAATGCAATAAATATGGAACTGTTCATATGACAAATTGTGGCCACCCATCTTGCAAGATTGACTAATAAATAAATAAACAAATAAATGAAACTTTGGTTTCACTGAAGTGTCTGTTATTGTGATAAAATTATTATCATAGCAATCTCAGAAACTGCTCCGCTTCTGCAACTGTTGAGAAGATCTGCGCTGTACCATCATGCCAGGCTGCATAAAGCATGGCGTAGAAGATCTTGTGTTCCTGTAGCGCCTTCTTTACCATCTGAAACCCTGCCACTTCCATTGCAGCTCAGCCGAGAAATCGTGGAATAAGTTGATTTTGGAACCACACCTCACCTGCCTTGCAAGCAGCCTCCAAAGTCCACTGCTTACTGGGAAGGAAATGCACCCGAAGGATCACTGTTCAAAGCCTCCCCTGATTGGCAGAAGCAGGTGCAAAGGCCTGATGTGCCTGACCCATTTTGAATGGGCCATGGGCTAGTTCCATCTGCAGCAACTCAGGAAGCCACGTGGAGAAGAACTCCACTGGATCAGAGCCTTCAATCTTTTAGGGCACTCCAACCAACTGGATAATGTGCCGCCAGCTCCTGTTTTCCAAATGATTGTGTTTTTCGGCCAAACGCTTCTGACCGCATTCCAGTACGTCGAGTATTCTACACGTCTCAGTCAAGGAGGCCTCCATTTTTCCAGGCATTCCTCCACTGCATCCGCCCAGATCGCTGTCTCATCCCCTGACAAGACCAGCTGAGCAAATTTGTCCACCACCACTTCAAGCTGGGAGTCTAGTGTGGTGTGTATACGTGCTGCCAGCCTATCAATAATACTTTTAATCACCTAGATCAACTCTGGATCCATGCTGCCCTCAGACATCAGATCTTCCTCTTTGGTGGAATCTCCTGCTGCAGGGACCCTCCTTGCTGATGCCTTGAATTTGCTACTGTGTTTTGGTTTTCCAGTGGAATCAGCTCAAAATTCTGATAACGAGCATTTACTCCCCGCCCCCCCCACCCCCTTTAGCAATCATGAAGCAGAAAAAAAATGCAATGATTAAAAGCAAATGTAGGATATTAAAGATATGCGGCGCTGGGAGATCCATGGGCACACCTGTGATTGGGTCAGTTGCTCATAAGCACCCCCATCTTTCTGTTTTAAAGTGGCTATGGATGTAAATTCCTCCCTGGACAGGTTATAATATGCTCTCTTTTTGTTTTGTTTTTTTTCTAAGGCTTGAACATCTTCTAGCACTACCTCCTGAAATACATGGATGATTTAATCTGGAGGTCCTCGAGCATCTACCTAGAGTTGTTTTGTATAATGGAGAGGTTTATCTGCCCAGCTGTATTCTTAGATAAAAATTTCATAATCCTTAATTTTCTTCTGAATTTAAAAAGGTCCTTCAGTAACTCTTGTATTTCTTTCTTATCTAGAGGATAATTGGAAAGATTGATAAGAAGCAATTCTTTTTGAACAGTGGCTTCTGGTAACATAGTAAATGACAGCAGATAAAGACCAGTATTGATCCATCTAGTCTGCCCAGTAAGATGGCAAAGAGTAGGTGCACCTGCCGCTCTGTGCAGGCCACCCTCCCCCTGTCTTTGTTTAGGGGTGAACCCACCCCTATTTGTTGAGAAATTAGGTAGTTACGTTTATTTTTATTTTATCCTATTGCTGTAAAGGGATCCACTGTGTCTGTTCCATGCCATTTGGAATTCTGTCACTGTATTTGCCCCCACCACTTCCATCCGGAGGGCATTCCAAGCATCCACCACCCTTTCAGTGAAAAAGTATTTCCTGACATTGCCTTTCAATTGCCTTGCAGCTTTATGTTATGCCCTCTAGTTTTACAGCTTCCATGTCTTTGGAAGAGGTTTGTTTGTTCATTATTTCTCTATGTATTTAAAGGTCTGAATCATATCTCCCCATCCCTCCTCTCCTCCAGAGTGTACATATTTAGGTCTTCAAGTCTCTTCTCATAAGGCTTCTGATGCAGGCTCCAAATCATTTTGGTCACCTTCCTCTGAACAGTTTCCAGTCATTTTACATCCTTTGCAAGGTATGGTCTCCAAAACTGAACACAGTATTCCAAGTGAGGCCTCACCAGTGACTTAGTTCAAATCATTTTTATTGAAATTTTTTTCCAGATAACAGGTCCCCTCCCGTAAAGGTAGGGTAAGCACGCCAGTCAGTTACTATAATCCAAACAAAACCAGATATATCAAACCAAAACATTGCAAACAGGAGGACAATTGTACAAAGATTCAACCCTACGCATGCAGTTGAAAAGGTGATCATAGGGACACTCTCCCCAGAATATACTGCACATATATTAAGATCTAAATACTCTCAACCGCAGAAGGGTATCCCTAGCACCCCAAAGGGTGGGCTATAGCCCTGGGCACAGAGACACCCCACCACAGGTGACAGGCACATCAGAATAGAAAGACCTGCTTTACAGTGCACAACCGTAGAGAGGACCCCCCCCCCCACGCACCCCTCCCCCTAACCCCCCACCCTACCATCCCACCCCGATTGGTTTCCATAGGTGATTCAAGGCCATCTTCACCAGTGACTTATACAGTGGCATTAGTACCTCTTCCTTTCTGCTGGTAATTCCTCTTTGTATGCAACCCAACATCCTCCTGACTTTTGCTACTGCCTTGTCGCACTGTTTTGCCATCTTGAGATTCTCAGAAATAATCACACAAAGGTCCTTCTCCTGGTCCGTACACACCAACCTCTTGCCCCCTATCGCGTACATTTCCCTTGGATTTCTTCTTCCCAAGTGCATGACACTGCACTTCTTCGGATTAAATCTTAACGACCAGGCATTAGACCATTTTTCCAGCTTTTGTAGATCTTTCCTCATGTTATCCACTTCCTCAGGGGAGTCCACTCTGTTGCAAATTTTCGTATCATCTGCAAAAAGACAGACTTCCATTCAGCCCTTCAGCAATATCACTCACAAATACATTGAACAGTGCCAGGCCCAGGACCGAACCCTGGGGCACCCTGCTAATCACCCTCCTTTCATCTGAGTGAGCTCCATCACCTTCTGTTGTCTGTCAGTCAACCAATTTCTGATCCAGTTTATCACCTTGGGACTCATCCCCAAACTACTGGGTTTATTGATAAGCCTCCTATGAGGAACAGTATCAAAGGCGTTGCTGACATCCAGGTAGATGACATCCATCGCATGCCCCTGATCTAGTTCTCTGGTCACCCAGTCAAAGAAGTAAATCTGATTTGTTTGGCAAGATCGTCCTTTGGTAAAACCATGTTGCCTCGGATCATGCAACCCGTTGGTTCTGAAGAGGTCCACTATTCTCTCTTTCAGGAGCGCCTCCATCACCTTTTCCCACCACCGAGGTAAGGCTTATGGGCCTGTAGTTTGTCACTTCTTCCCTGTCACCACTTTTGTGAAGAGGTACCACATCAGCCCTTCTCCAGTCCTGAGGAACGTCTCCTGTTTCCAAGGATCTGTTGAAAACATCCTTTAAGGGCCCTGCAAGAACCTCTCTGAGCTCTTTCAGTATCCTGGGATGTATCCCATCCGGTCCCATGGCCTTGTCCACTTTCAGTTTTGCAAGTTGTTCTAACACAGTTGTTCTGTGAATGGTGTGGTATCTACTTCATTCCCATTTTTATATTTGGGAGTCACAGGAGGTCCTTCTCCAGGATTTTCTTTAGTAAAAACAGAGCAGAAGTATTTGTTTAGCAATTTTGCTTTTTCAATGTCACTTTCCATGAGTCCTTTCCCAGCACTTCTGAGTCCTGCAATTCCACCTCTGATTTTCCTCCTCTCCTGAATACACCTGAAGAAAGTTTTGTCATCACACTTCACATCTTTACCTCTGCCTTTGATTTTGCTTTCTTTATTTCTCTTTTTGTCACTTTTAGCTTGATCCTGTATTCCTTTCTGTGTTCCTGTTTGCAAGCTTTTGAATTTTGTGAAAGCTGTGTTTTTTGCCTTTATTTAAGCAGCCACTTCTTTGGAAGACCAATAGGTTTCCTTCTCCTCTTGTTTTTATTTACTTTCCTTACATATTTATCTGTTGCCCCTTTTATTGCCACCTTTAGTTTAGCCCATTGTAATTCCACTTCCCTTATCCCCTCCCACCCTGCCAACTCCTCCTTCAGGTACTAGGCCATTTTACTGAAATCAGTGTTTTTGAAGTTTAGGACTTTGAGCTTGCTATGAATGGACTGCACCTTGGCTTTTTTCTCAAACCACACCTTGTGATGATCGCTGCTGCTCACAGGGGCACCCACCCAGACATTTGACACACTATCACCGTTGGTGAGCACTAAATCCAGCATTGAGCTTTCCCTAGTTGGTTCCATCACCATTTGTCTAAGTAACGCATCTTGGAAAGCATCCACAATTTTTTTGCTTCTTTCCAGAAGGAGTAATCCAATCCACATCGGGTAGATTAAAGTCACCCAATATGATCACTTTCCCCTTTGTGGCTCTCTTGGCAATATCTATAGTCAATTCGTTATCTATTTCTTCGATTTGAGTCTGAGGTTTATAGACTACAGCAATATGGATGACAGTGCCATCTCATCTTTCTTCTTTGGGATAGCATGTATGTCCCTGCTATGTTCCCTCCTCTAATGGTTACCTTTTTGGTCTTTTGTCCAAATCTGATTGAATAAAAAAGAGAAAGGGCCCATGGATGTTTTGGTGATAGAAGAGGGACATGAAAAGAAAATCTGATTCAGAAGTTAACCTAGAACTCTTTCAATTACCTTCTCCGTCTGTAACTACTTCACTGTTATCATTAAAGGTTATTCTAGCTTTAATATTAGATGGTTAGGGTGCCTTATAAGAATGGTACCTCCTTTTGTTGTTAAAACTAGGTAAATTTAATCTAAAGGGTAAATTGGATCTTTTTTATAGTCTTCCTCATCCCTCTTAAATTTAATTTTCTTTAAATATTTCCTATATTCTTCTAATCTGTTATTAAAATCACTGATCAATGTATAACTAATCTGTCTAAAGACTGAGGAGTTTGTTTGCTAAAGTGCACTAGGGATTTGTAGGTATCACACATTTAGGGTAGATATTAATGTATGGTACATGCAGACATTGTGCACTACCTGTTGGGGACATGAACAGCATTGCCCCAGCTGATACCATGCATATTTTATATATTTTGCATTCATTCTACTGCTTCTCGCCATCTTTTCTCTCTTATCGCTCCCTACATTCCTCCTCAGGAATTCTGCTCTTTTAGCAGATCGCTTCTTTCAGTATCCTTCTCTTCCACTGCAAACTCCAGACTTCAATTTTTTCACCTTGTTGCTCTTTATGCCTGGAACAAACTACCTGAGTCAATATGTCAGGTTTCATCTCTGGCCCTTTTCAAATGCAAGCTAAAAACTCACCTCTTTGAAGCTGCTTTTGGATCCTGATCTGTGTAGTCTCCTGCATTCCAACTATGTGTTTCCTTACCATTTGCCTAGTCATATCTTAGCTCCCTGCTGTTGTGTTGTCTGTCTTGATTAGACTGTAAGCTCTGATTAGCAGAGACAGCACAGTTACTTACCTGTAACAGGTGATCTCTGGGAACAGCAGGAATTAGTCCTCACATATGGGTACGCCGGTACCGACGGAGCCCGTGCGGGAAAGCTCCCCAGCTTCTTAGAATAGAAGCTTTTGGGACCTCCCACTGCACATGCGCACTGCCTTCCCGCCTTCCTGAACAGCTCTCCTCAGTTTCGAGTTTATAGCTGAGTCAACAGAGAGAGGACAGGAAGATAGATAGATAAAAGATACAACTCCTAGGGGAGGTGGGTGGGTTGTGAGGACTAATTCCTGCTGTTCCCAGAGATCACCTGTTACAGGTAAGTAACTGTGCTATCTCCAGGAACAAGCAGGAATAAGTCCTCACATATGGGGACTCCCTAGCTTAGATGCATGGGATCCCCTGTAAAGGTTCGCCATCTTCGTATGGATCTCAGGCATCCATTCTGGGAAGGTGGGCAGGAGTTGTTTAGGAATGGAACAGGTGCTTGAGGACAGCCTGGCCAAACAAGGCATCCCGGCGGGAGTCCTTGTCCAAACAGTAATGGGCTGTGAAGGTATGAACCGAGGCCCAGGTAGCGGCTCGACAGATCTGATCTATGGAAACAGAGTGCAGATGAGCCATAGAAGTTGCCATGGCCCTCACATTGTGAGCAGTGACATGGCCTTCCAGAGAAATGTTTTTGCTCTGGTAAGCAAAAGAAATACACTGAGCAATCCAATTGGAAAGTGTACGCTTGGAGACTGGAAGTCCCAAATGGGAAGGATCAAAGGCCACAAAAAGTTGAGAAGACTTTCGATGTGGCTGAGTCCTATTAAGGTAAAAAGCGAGAGCTCTTTTACAATCCAGAGTATGAAGGTTCCTCTCTGCATTGGATGCATGAGGAGCTGGAAAAAAGACAGGTAGATATACCTCTTGATTAAGATGAAAAGGCGAGACCACTTTAGGCATAAAGTGGGGATTCGTCCTAAGGACCACCTTATCATGATGAAATCTTGTGTAAGGTGGATTAGCCACTAAAGCCTGCAGCTCACTGATGCGGCGAGCCGAAGTGACTGCAATGAGGAAGATGACCTTCCAGGAAAGAAATTTCAAGGAGGTGGAAAACATTGGCTCAAAAGGTGGCTTCATAAGTTGACCGAGCACTAGATTCAAATCCCATGCGACCGGGGGTGGTCTGATGGGAGGTTTAGTGAGAGTCAGGCCTCTCATGAATCTTGCAACAAGAGGATGAGAGGAGATAGGTTGTCCATTTATATGTTTCAAGGATGCTGCAATAGCACTTAAATGGACTCTTACCGAATTCGTCTTGAGGCCTGCATTGGATAGATGCAGGAGATAATCAAGAAGAGAATTCAAAGGAAGTGCCAGAGGGTCAAGACCCTGCTGAGCACACCAAATGGAAAAACGTTTCCATTTGAAAGCATAGGAACGCCTGGTAGAGGGTTTCCTAGAGGCAGAAAGGATATCTTTCACTGGTTGGGAAAGATGAAAGTCTTGAAGGCTTAAGCCTTCAGTAACCAAGCACTGAGGTGAAGGGATTTGGGGTTTGGGTGCCACAAAGTCCCCTCCTCCTGAGACAGGAGGTCTGGCGCAGCTCCCAGATCCAAGTAGGATCCCTGGGAGAGCTGTAGAAGTAGAGGGAACCACACTTGGCGTGGCCAGCGTGGAGCTATGAGGATCATAGTTCCATGATCCCTCTGGAGTTTGAACAGAGTCTTGGGAATCAAAGGAATGGGTGGAAAGGCATATAGGAATGCCTGACTCCAATTCAGGAGAAAGGCGTCCGTAGCCTGAGCTCCCTGACACGGAGTTCTGGAACAGAACCGGGGAAGTTTGGCATTCCACGGACTTGCAAAGAGGTCTATGTCCGGGGTCCCCCATTCCTGAAAGATTCGGTTTATTTGGTCCAAATGTAGGGACCATTCGTGTGGCAGCAGAACTCGACTGAGCCTGTCTGCCCGAGAGTTTTGAACTCCTGGGAGATACACTGCTAGCAGGTGAATCTGATGCTCTCTGGCGAAGGCCCATAGTCTTAGAGCTTCGTTGCAAAGCGACAGAGAGCCCGTCCCTCCTTGTTTGTTTATGTAAAACATGGCCACCTGATTGTCCGTCTGAACTAGGACAGTGAGGTTGGCTAGGAGGGAGTGGAAGACCTTGAGGGCAAGGTAAATTGCTCGCAGTTCCAGAAGATTGATATGAAGGGTGGTCTCCTGTAGAGACCAAGTGCCCTGAGTGGAGAGAGTTTGCAGATGGGCTCCCCACCCTGTTTGGGAGGCATCTGTTGTGAGGGTTGCTTGGGGTAGCAATGGTTGAAATGGAGCCCCCAACAACAGATTCTTGGTGGAAGTCCACCAGTGGAGGGACCAAAACAGACGATCGGAGGTTTGTATTTGGTCTGAGAGCGCTCCTGACGCCTGAGTCCACTGAGTGGCCAGGGTCCATTGAGCTGCTCTCATATGAAGACGAGCATAGGGCACCACATGCACTGTGGAGGCCATATGACCCAGTAGGCGTAGCATTTCCCTGGCTGTCAAGTGAGTGCTGGACTGAGCTTGGGAGGCCAAACTCAGGAGGCGCTGGCCTCGAACATGTGGAAGGTAGGCCCTTGCAGTGATGGTGTCCAACTGGGCCCCTATGAATTCTAGAGATTGAGTAGGGATGAGTTGGGACTTGGGAAGGTTTACTACCAGTCCCAGATACTGCAAAAGGCTCCTTGTGTGGTCCAGGGAAATCTGGGCCTGTGACTGAGTTGGAGCTCGGATGAGCCAGTCGTCCAGATATGGGAAGACAAAGATTCCCATGCCTCTTAGAAATGCGGCTACGACTGCCATGCATTTTGTGAATACTCTTGGAGCAGAGGCTAGACCGAAGGGGAGTACTCTGTATTGGAAATGTTTTCCCTGAAACAGAAAGCGAAGATACTTTCTGTGGGATGGATGGATGAGTATATGTGTATACGCATCCTGTAGGTCTAGAGAACAAAGCCAGTCCTGACCCTGGAGGTAAGGAAGGAGAATGCCGAGAGACAGCATTTTGAATTTCTCCTTGAAGAGAAATTTGTTCAATTCTCTCAGATCTAGGATTGGTCTGAATCCCCCTGTCTTCTTTGGAATGAGAAAATAAGGGGAGTAGAAACCGGACCCTTGTTGAGGAAGAGGAACCTCTTCTATGGCCCCTTGGGCAAGAAGAGAGGAAACCTCTTGACCCAACAGGGTTAGGAGAGATGGGGGAGAATTGAATGGTCTCACCATATGATGGGGAGGAAGGCTGGAGAAATGAAGTTTGTAACCCTCTCGAATGATAGAGAGGGTCCATTGTTCTGTTGTGATTTGTTCCCATCTGGGAGCAAAGTGAACCAACCTTCCGGGTATGGTGAGAGGTTCTGGTTGTGTTAGAACCAGAAGTGGCAAGTTCCCTAGGAGCAAGTCAAAACCCCTGAGGGGTTGGAGCCTGCTGAGCTACAGTAGCTGCTGCAGGCTTAGCTCGTGCTTGTTTGGATTGCTGACGCTTAGCAGTATAGCGAGGTTGAGAAGACTGCTGGCCAGTATTTGAAGCAACTCTGGCCTTCTTATAGTAAGGCCTTTTAAAAGACTTTTTCTTAGTAGGAATTGAAGTGGACTTTGAAAGTCTTTCCAAGGTGGCATTTTCAGCATCCATCTGGGTGGCTTTGATTTGCCACTCCTCCCCAAATAAGTTCTCACCTGTACAGGGCAGATTCCGTAAGCCATCTAGAACCCAAGGTTCCAGATCAGAGGCCTGGAGCCAAGCAAGACGTCGGGCTGCAATAGCAATGCCCGAAGCCCTACTGGCTCCCTCAAAGGAATCATATGCTGCCCTATTAGAGAACTTAGAAACCTCTAAGAGTTGTTTCACTAGGGAAAGGAATCCCTGCTTTTTATCCTCAGGGATAAAGGGGGCAAAATGCCGCACCTTTTTGGCAAGTTCCTCCAGGAACATGCCCATATAGAGACTGTAGGAATTAATCCTGGCTATAAGCATACTAGCCTGGAAAATTTTCCTACCAAAAGAGTCCAAAGTCTTACATTCCCGTCCTGGAGGGGTGGAAGAGTGCCTTTTGGTACTCCTAATCTTCTTCATTGCAGACTTCACCACAATAGAGTGGTGGGGCAATTGAGTCTTTTGGAAACCAGGAGAAGGAGGGACCCTATACATGGTGTCCAACCTACGGGAATAAGGAGACAAAGTCAAAGGATTTTCCCAGAAATCCATCAGTTGTTCTTGAAGGATTTCATGGATAGGCAGGGTAACTGCCTCCTTAGGGGCCTTTGAGTATCCCAAAATATCCAGTTTTTTGGATCTGGGTTCCTTTTCAGAGGATGTGGTAATAGAAAGGGCTGTAGCCATATCTAAAACAAAGTCCTGGAAGGACAAATCCTCTGGAGGGGACATTCTCCTTTTAGGAGAAGAGGGCTCCTCAGGTAAGTTGAGTGAAAACTCAGCAGAATCATCAGAGGAGTGAAAATCCTCAGAGGAATCGGTGCTTTCCTCTAACGCACGATACGCGTACCGATCGGTATCGATATCGGGCGTATCGGGTATGGAACCGGTATGGAGCGAAAGCCCATACGGTACCGACTTGCGTTTAGAGGTGGACGGCCTCGATACCGGCATGGCGGACGATACCGGTATCGGGCCCGGAACCGCTGAAAGCGGAACCGATGGCGTTGCAGCTTTAATGAAAGCCATGACGGCCTGCTGCATGGACTGTACAGTATCGCCCATGGACGCCATAGCTGCCTGGATGTCGGTACCGGAGTGACCCGGTACCCCAGAGCAGGCTAACAGGTGATCTGTCGAGGCCGTAGCATCGATATCAACCTGAGACCCCTGAATTGGCGTTTTTGGAAGTTGGACTTCCCGCCGGGGTTGTTTGGCTGGGGCAGGGTCCTCAAGTTCTAAGCTAAGAGCCTCTCGATGCTTTGAAGGAGATTTGCTCTTTGAGGACTTGCCCACAGAAGGTTTGGTTACCTGAGATCCATCCGGAGAAGAAGACCTGGATGACTGTGATGCTGTATTCTCTGAAGCAAACAGCACATGGAATTTGTTGGCCCGGTTCTGCAGCCCACGTTTAGACATGTGGGAGCAAGATGGGCAGTCCGGTATGGAATGGTCAGGCCCCAAACATTTCAGACACCATTCATGGGTGTCTGTGACTGAAATAACAGCATTACATTTGGTACACTTCTTAAATCCAGGGGCTGGCTTCTCCATGAGGAGAAATTGAGTAGGCCGAGAGGCCTCTCTGAAGTGACCAAAAAGCTAAAAAATAAGAAAAAAGAATTATAATTTTTTTAAAGAAAGAAAGAAAAGACCGGCGATACCGGTATCGGTATGGGGAAGGCAGGTACGCGGTCTAAAGAAACAAATAAAATAACAATTTCTTCAGCGGTGACAGGAACACGACCTGCTGGCTCCGCGGAAAAAGAGAAACTGAGGAGAGCTGTTCAGGAAGGCGGGAAGGCAGTGCGCATGTGCAGTGGGAGGTCCCAAAAGCTTCTATTCTAAGAAGCTGGGGAGCTTTCCCGCACGGGCTCCGTCGGTACCGACGTACCCATATGTGAGGACTTATTCCTGCTTGTTCCTGGAGATCGTCTCTTACATGTCTCTATACAGAACTGCAGACGCCTTGTAGTGCTATACAAATGATTAGTAGTAGTGATTTGGACTCTAATACATGCCGGCAGAAATGAAGTTGCACTTGATGCCACCCATTGAGGTAGCATTAAGTGCACCCACACTGACTGCAACATTAACAGTGAACAGACATTGTCAACCTTCGCTAACTGCAATGTGCGGATATGCCCACGCTTTGCTCTTACCCGTCCCATGTTATTCCTTGTTAGGTTCTAAGCTGATAGCACAGAATAAACTCTGTACTGTCTGTGAAGCACACACATTAACTGTTATCTCAGGCCATTAGCATGCATTCAAGCCCCCATTAAAAACTACCGTAGCTTAGAAAACATGTCCCAACTCAAAATATTGATGTCTTCCTTAATTTTACTAGATCTCTGCTTAGATGTTTCTGCTAATAAAATCTATTCCAAGGAGCATTTATTGAGAATAGAGTTCCAATTCTTAATAAAGTCTACGTTGTCATTAAACATATTGGGTTCTTTCAGGATTCGTAGACCCTTGGGAATCCTCTATCTTCTACAATAGCTAATAAATGTTGCATAATGAGGGTCCATCCTTATCTGTTAGTATTACTACTACTATTACTTATCATTTGTATAGTGCTGTAAGGCATATGCAGCGCTTTACATACACATGTAAGAGACAGTCTCTGCTCATCAAAGCTTACAGTCTAATCAAGACAGACAACACTGAAACTGAGGACTAGAAATGAGAAGTCTGGGTTAGAAGTGGGCCTGGAGAGAGTTCACAAAGTTAATATGTTGCTTATGATTGCAGCTTCTTGAATCTTGTCTCTGAAGAGATTCTCTACACAGCACTGCCTCTTACTTTGGTGTAACAATTCAACCCATTCATCGGTCTCTGCTTCATCACTGTCATCATAAAATGAAGGTAAGTTCTTTAGCAGCTCATTGAGATAGTCTTCTTTATAGCCAAGAACGTCATCCTAAGAGACAAAAGCCATAATAGCTATGCTCAAAAAGTCCAGAGAGAAGCAACCAAAAAGATCAATAAGTCTCTTTCAATCAATATACCTTCAAAGAACAGAGGTGCAATGCGGTACTAAAGGCTAAGTGTTGTTTAAAAAAGGGGGGGAAAGAGGTCACGTGAAGCGGTGAACTGAGTTGGTTGCACTTTCCTCGGCTCCAGGGTTCCCTGCCTTCAAGTTGCTTTATTGAATATCTTCTTTCATTTGGAACCTTTCAAAACAGCAAGGATCTGTCTATACATCTTTGCTCGCTTGCTCGCACCTCCGCTACCGATGACATGTGAGACAGTAACGAAAGAGAGGACTCATCCTGGGGATCCAAAAATGGCAGATTCGAGCTCCCAAGCTGACCAACTAACATGATAGGCGAGGTTTCAGCAGCAGTGGTTAAGGCCCTTGAGGAACATTTTCAGGACATTTCCACACAACTTTCCCAGGTAGCCCAAGGTTTTGCTGAATTCAATATCCACCTGGATCACATAGAACACTGTGTTTCTGCAACAGAGGGTGACCAACACACACACACTGATGCCCTGAAGCGTGTGGAGGAACAGCTCTGCCAACATAGTGAAAAGCTCAACAATCTGGAAAATCACAGACGAAGAAAGAACCTTCACATAGTTGGCATTGTGGAGAACACTGCCGCTAATGAGCTGCCGGGGGGGGGGGGGGGGGGCCTTGAATCATGGTTCTCCTTCAGTCTGAACCTGGACAGCCATGTCGGCAAGATAGTGATCGAGAGAGTTCACTGTTTGGGCCCTAGGAAGGAAGGTGAAACTCGGGCCCACATAGTTAGTGCCCGATTCTTAAACTATACCCAAAAAGAGGTGGTGTTATGGGCAGCGAGAGCACACAGAAATGTGGAACCCAGGACTCAGGGCCTCTTCATCTTTCATGAGTAAGAAATGCAGAGAGCTTGCGGAGGTCTGCAAATGACTTGCTGCCAAGGGCCTGTGCCTCTCACTTTTACATCCAGCCAGACTCTGGGTGGATTACCACTGGCAGCAGAAGTTCTCTCTCAGCACTGGTGAAGCCAGTTTCTTGAAACTTTACCAGCTTGGACCTTATATCCCTGGCTGAACTCATCTGCAGAACTGCTGGGATCTCGGTGCTCTTGGGGCTTTGACGGCACTTGACCATCTATTTAGTTTGGGCCCTGATCCGATCTCCTGTTGGTGCCTGTTTGCTGTGACTCTAGTATTCTTCTTTGGGACGCTCTACTATGCTAATCCCGGCATGGATACCAGTAATACAACAACCAGGGGGAACTTCTTTTAATCTTGAGAACCTTGTAAATTTGGTAATCTGTACCCTATACTTTGTTTTAGCTACATAATCCTCTGTGCTTAGCTTGGAAGGTTATCTTGTACAGTCTGCCTTTATTTGGTGAGCTGTGTAACCCTAGATCCTTCCTCACCTAAGATTGGCTAAGCTAGTTGACCTCTTGTTAAACTTAGCTTATTTAATCATTCTTAGTTTTATTATAAATGCGCACTATAGGGGCTTCCCTTGTAAGCGTCTCCTGGAAGGCATGGTTAATGGCTTTCTTTTTCCTTTTTAATCTTTTTATTATTCCTAAATACTCTGGGTAGTGTCTCTGTCTTTTATATTAGTTTATTTTGTTATCCCTACTTGATGTTGCAATGCTTGCATGCCCCTGTGGCAATATTTGGCGATATTTCCTACCCCTGTAGCTAGGGTTCAGGGGAGTGGCGTTAACAGCAAGCCGTGAAACCCTGTACGAGGGGTTTCTATCTAACTCCAAGCTAGAAAGGCACTTATTGCTCCCCTTATTCCTTGGTCTTTTCCTGGTAAAGAGTGGGGAACTTAGGGGACCTTGAGTGCACAGCCACAGCTCCCTCCATTACTTATTTTCCAGATCCCATAAGATCTGCTTTAGTTATTGGGTTGGCTGGGTAGCGCAGTAGGAGGGGACAAACTGGGTGCTTCATGGTCAGAACGGTTCATGGGGGGGAGCTTGCTGAGGGGATGATACCATCAGAGTTGGTGAGGTCTGCGATGGCAGAATAGAGATAGAAGGAAGGGTGATATGTATTTCTGGGGGTAGTTGACTGTAACGAGAATGGCACAAATGGGTGAATAGGTAGGCATGATGGGGGGGAGTGAGTGATGGATGCATGGATTCGGAAGTGACAATAGGGCTATAACAGGAGACCTTTATGGTATCTTCACATCACAGTTGGGTTACGGGGGGGGGGGGGGGGGGAATGAGAGTTGTTGCATTGAATTGTAAAGAATAGGCGATGCAGTGGTGGATGATGAGCATAGGTGATGGGAGATAGGGACTCCAACACCATGACTCCTCCAATGGTGGGCTCCCGCTGAGACTGCCTGACACATAGGGAGAACTAGAGGGGGAGATGGAAGACAAGTTGGGGATGGTAGAGGTGAGACTTTGGCTGTACACTCTGGGGGGCATAAGGGGAAGAAAAAGGGAGGGGACTCATATGGAGTGAATGAGTGTTTGGGAAGTTATCTGAGCTCGAGTATGAGTGAACTGATGACTGGGAATTGTGGCTGGTAAAAGGAGGTTGGGAGATGGCTCGGGGCCCCCCATCATTCTATTCTTGTCTACTGCTTTTTATGGAATACTCTAGGAATCTTTAGAGATGTTGGGTAAGACCCTAAAATTAGCATCCTGGAATGTATATGGTATTAGATTCCCTATAAAGCACTATAAACTCCTGCAAGAGCTTTGAGACAGACAAATAGATATTGCTTTTCTCCAGGAGACCCATCAAAGTACTGAAGAACATGCTAAGTTGCAGTGATGGAGAGGTATATGGAGCGGCGGCAGTCGGAAAAAAGGCAGATGTGGCCATATTGATAGCCAAAGGATTGGGCTTTGAGATGGGCAACATGCTCGCAGACCCAAGCGGGCAATATATGTGCTGATGGGAAACTTCTGGGAACCTGAGTAGTTCTTGGGTCTATCTATGCACTCACTGTCTATAAAGCTTCCTTCTATAACCGATTAGCTAAATGTGCGTCAGCTGCGGGGGACACCCCATTGACCATAGCTGGAGACTTCAACTGTGCTTTTGATGTTGAACAGATCATAGGGGTGTGGAACTCAAGACCGCCGCAGAGCATATCAACTTCAAGGGCTGTGTGGCGGCTATGACCTTCTAGATGTGTGGCAGGTGCTACACTCCGGGGAGCAAGATTATACTCATCTCTCCTGGGCACATGGTCACGGACAGATTATTTCTTGATCTCAGCAAGAGTATTTGAGCAGGTCCAGCGAGCAGACTTTGGGCCGGTAATAGTTCCTGAACATACCGTAGTACTACTGGAAATGAGGGCAGGGGGGGTGGGGCAGGGTGCCGACAGACACATCCTCCCTGGAGACTCCCCCTGAAAGTGCTGGAGGATGTCTGGTTTGCTCCCTTACTTAGAGCTCATTGGAAAGAGTATGTATTTCACAATAGCCAAAACATGATCAATCCGTTGCTATTGTGGGAAGCTGGAAAAGCAGTGATGAGGGGGGAAATTATTGGATATTTCCAAGCTTGCCGCAAAAGGCTGAATAGCAAGATATTAGAGCTTGAGCGAGAGGTAAGGAGAACTCAGCATCACTTTGTTGCGTGTCCCCAAGCAGAGCATCGGGCAGCTGTGTATGCCACGTAAATAGAGTTGAACTCGCTTCTTCATCAGAGAGCTAAAAAGTCTCATGTATTACAGGCAATGCTCCTACTAACCTCCGCTGGGTCCGATGCTAACATTCCTGCTGGCTGGGGGGGGGGGGGATGCAGAGGGATCAACGTTCTGCCCCTCCCCCACCGGCAGGAATACCGGCGGCGGACCAGGCGCAGATTAAAGAGAACATTGCGAAGGTGCTGCGGCGTGTGTTAGACACAGGGTCTAACACATGCCGCAGTACCCTCGCACTGTTCACTTTAATCTGCGCCAGGTCCGACATTCCTTCTGGTGGGGGGAGGGGCAGAGCGTCAATCACTCTGCATCCCCCCCTACCAGCAGGAATGTTGGCGGCGGACCCAGCACAGGTTAGCGGGAACACTGATTACAGGTACCGCCTTTATAGATTCGGCAATGGGGCAGGGAAGGTTTTGTCATCTCTTATACAGGTGAAAGATGGCCAGAGACACATAGGGGCCCTAAATGATGAAGGGGGACAAATACAGCAAACAACAGAAGGAATAAAAAAGGTATTTTGCAATTTCTACCAGCATTTGTATCACTCGGAGGATGCTCTTGGGGAAGCTGCACAGGCCTTCTTGGAGAAATGTGACATACCTAAATTGTTGTATGACCAGTTAGTAGTATTAAATGGTCCCATCACGTCCCAAGATGTACAGCGTGGTATTAAAGGGCTCCATAAAGGTAGAGCTCCTGGCCCTGATGGGTACCGGAGTGAATTCTACAAAATACTGAATGATAAGGTAGCAGTTCCATTGGCAGATTACTATATTGACTTAGTTAAGCGCGGGGGTTTTCTGTTTGAACCCAACAAAGCCCTAATAACAGTGCTGCCGAAGCCGGGGCAAGTACCCAATGCTACCGGGATCATATCGACCTATATTTTTATCTTATTTTATTTATTTATCCAGATTTGTATTCCACTTTTTCCTTCAATCAAAGTGGTGGGTTACACACATTGGGTTTACATTGAATAGGAGTGACACTACATACATAAATGTTGGACACTACATACATAAAGGTTAGAAGTGGGTTATCATTATATTCAAGCACAGTTAGTTGGTCCTTTGTCTGATTGGCCATAGTAATCTCTGAATAGGAAGGTCTTAAGAGACTTGCCGAAGTCCTTTAGGTCATTTATCACCCTCGGTTCATCCGGGAGAGTATTCCAGAGGGCCAGTGCTGAGAGAGATATGGCTCTGCTTGAGGTAGCTTGTTTTGTTTTATGATATCCCGCTGGTGTGCGTAGTTTATTGTTGTTGCCAGATCGTCTGGGTCAGTCGGTTGTGTCCTTGATTATCAGGCTGTGCAGTACGTCTGCTGTGCATTGGTGCATAATTTTATATATGTTTGTGGTTGTTTTGAATCTTGCCTGTACATTTATTGGGAGCCAGTGCAGTTGTTGAAGTACAGGTGTAATGTGCTCGTTCTTGGCTGTGCCGGTTATGATGCGGGCTGCTGTGTTTTGCACCAGGTGGAGTGGGTGGGTTGCCTGTTTAGGTAGGCCTTGATAGAGTTTCTGTAGTCCAGTAATGGGGTGATGACCGCCTGACATACGGTTCGGAAATGGTCCTGGCTGAGGATTGGTTTGAGTCTCCGGATGATCTTTAATCGCTGGTATGCCTTTGCTGCGGTTTTGCTTATATGTGTATGGAGGCTTAGGTTCCTGTCTAGGGTGATGCCTAAGTATTTCACCTCTTTCTTTATTGGTATGATATGATTCAGGACGTTTATGACTTGTGGTTGGGTACCATTGGGATTTCTGGATATGATGAGTGCTTCCGTTTTGTTGAAATTGACTTTCAGGTTGTTATTTGCGAGCCAGTTGTTCATGTCCTCTAGGCAGTTGATCATGGGGGTTAAGTCTGGATCAAGAGTGTTTATTGGGGCATACAGCATGATGTCATCGGCATAAATATGGTATTGTAACATGTGACCTTTGATAATGTCACAGATTGGTTGTATGTATACGTTGAATAGCACAGATGACAGGGCTGATCCCTGTGGTATTCCTTGGGTGGTAGGGAACTGTGATGAGTATCCTTGGTCTCCTTTGAACTGTTGCGTTCTGTGACTTAGATATGTGAACCATTTCATTGTGGTGTTGCATATATCACTATTAAATGTGGATATTAAGCTAATGGCAAAGATCATAACAGATAGATTGGTGGTATACCTACCAGAGTTGATATATGAGAACCAGGTGGGCTTTGCTAAGGGCTAGAGTGTCGTAGTTAGCATGGAACGAGTTTTGGCTTCCAGGCATATCATTCTGGCGGCATCCTGCTCCTCTATGTTGATCAGTTTTGATGCTGAAAAAGCATTCGATCGGATGAACTGGGAGTTTATGTATTGAGTTTTAGAAGTGATAAGCCTTCGAGGTTTTTTTGTAGACGCGGTACGGCTGCTATTCTCAGATCCACAGGGCACTGTGTTGGTCAATGGATGTATGATGGCAGACTTCCCCTGTTTTTGTAAGTAAAGGAAGCCTTTAGTGGTTTTTAAAGTGGTATAGATGTTGGGGAGTAGTAATTATATTATATTTTATTTATATTTAGCACACGATAGTAAGGAATGATCTCCTGAAGAAACTGCAGCAGTGAAACGCCTCAGTGGTGCCCAGGGAGAGCGTTGAGATCTGGAGAAGTCCTCAGCTGGAAGGCAGCTAAGTGTTACTTTATTAATTTGTTTGAGTTATTACATCATTGAAGAAATTAATACTTGGCAAACGTTTTTATGGGAGGGCTTTATTGCAAAAAACAGTGGTACTTGTCTCTGTAAACAAAGGTCGTTGATGCTATAAGACGCACTAAACTAAGACGAATAGTCTATGTTAAGCGTCGCTGTAAGTCTGAGACCTTTTATCCACTGTTGTGCTGTGTGTCTACAAGAAGAATAGAGTTACTTCATGATTCTATAAGTTTGATTAAGCTGTTTGACTTGGACGATCTAATTTGTTACGTCAGTAAATGTTCAGGGAGAGACCCAGAGAAAGAGAGACTTCCCCTTAAGGCAAGGTACCCGTCAGGGCTGTCTCTTGTCTCCTTTGCTATTTGTTTTAACATTGTAACCTCTCCTGTGCTGCATCCGATTGGAACCAGGATGGAGGGGCTTCGTTATGGACCAATGGAATTGCAAGTTGCAGCTCTTGCAGATGATATACTGGTACATTTGGAAGATCTGGAGCACAAACTGCTGGTACTCCTGACCTTGTTCGAAGAATATGGGTGCCTGTCAGGATTAAAAACTGAATCTTGACAAGTCAGATGCTCTTCCCCTTGATCCAACTATTCCACAGCGCTGGTGGGGGACTTTCCTACTTAAATGGGCAAAAGACCAGTTCAAATACTTGGGAGTCCAGTTACCTGCATGCCTGATGGACCTGTATCAGGTAAATGTATCTGGTCTATTGATGGATCTTGGGCAATACATGCAGCATTGCCGCGACCTTCCCCTCTCGCTGAGAGTCAGATTGTAGAAATATAACTATTTTAACAGTACTAACGCTTCCCCTGGTACTTAAATGCCAGGATCTTCGGCTATTGGAAAGAGACATAAATGTTCTGCTTTGAAAGGGACCATTTCCAGTCTTTTTATGTCCTTTGCGAGATATGGTCTTCAAAACTGAACACAATATTCCAAGTGAGGCCTCACCAGTGACTTGTACAGTGGCATTAGTATCTCTTTCTTTCTGCTAGTAATTCCTCTTTCTATGCAACCCAGCATCCTTCTGGCTTTTGCCATTGCCTTGTCACACTGTTTCGCCACCTTGAGATCCTCAGAAACAATCACTCCGAGGTCCTTCTCCTGGTCTGTGCCCACCAACCTCTTGCCCCCCATCACATACAATTTCCTTGGATTTCTGCTTCCCAAGTGCATGACACTGCATCCTTCATATTAAATCTTAACTGTCAAGCATTAAGCCATTCTTCCCGCTTTTGTAGATCTTTCCTCATGTTATCCGCTCCCTCAGTGGAGTCCACCCTGTTGCAAATTTTCATGTCATCTGCAAAAAGATAGGCTTTTCCATTCAGTCCCTCAGCAATATCACTCACAAATACAAATCTTTGTTCGCTTTAACCGCCCTACTTTAGAAGTTTATGTTAAGAAAATTAACGCTAACAGACTTTAATGCTATAATATAAATCCATCCTTATTAAGATTCTCAACGATCAACTAATATGACTACTCCTACCTATCACCCTATATTTCCTTCACCTACTCAACATTACACTGTACAATATGATGCTCCTTATTCCCAACCCCTTTATATGTGGTTCTCAACCTACATGCCAATTTACCATATTCTCCTCAGTTCAATAAATTCACATATATTATCACAACACAAACACAACTCTTATCAACACCAGCAAACAAATCCTAAGAATCCTCAAAAAAGGTCTTACACGCCAACTTCCATTGAATTAATGAACACAAGATCAGTTAGAAATAAAATTCACACAATCAGAGACCATATCTATGACCAAAAACCAGATATCCTTTGCATTACAGAATCATGGCTAACTCCTACTGACAGCGTTCTACTAAACCAACTGGTCCCACCAGAATATTCCGCCTTTAACAACCCTCGCACACAGAAAAGAGGAGGTGGAGTTCTAATCATTGCAAAAAAATCTTTTCAGCTACAAACTATCGCCTCTAATACCTCTGATAAATCCAGCTCTATCACAGTGGGTAACAAACACTTAGCTATCAGCCTCCTATATAGAGCCCCTCACGCCCCAGCTGATGAGCTAACCTCTATTTTAGAGACCATCTGTGCAGTCAACACTTGCCATAAACCTCTAATTGTATTAGGTGACTTCAACCTCAACTCCTCTTCTAATGCAGATAAGGAAACCTTCTTGCATGCTATGGACTCCCTACAATATACACAATTAATAAATGCTCCTACACATAAATACGGATCTACGCCAGATCTCTTCTTTGCCCCCAACCACCTTGTAAATAATGACAGCTTCTCCTCACCCATAATCACACCAGTCCCATGGTCAGACCACCTTAGAATTAAAATAGAATTCTCAAGCAGGATTGACAAACTTGATAAGATAAAAACTTCTACATTTACTCCAAGAAGATTTAAAGCCTTCAATAAAGAGCAGTTCTTACTTGACACATTACCTTGCCTTGACTCAACTGAACTTGATTTGAACAAACAAGTGAACAACTGGTATAACACCATTAGCACTGCATCCAAGGCCTTTTCAGACTCAAGAACATTCAAAAAACAGACATCATGCTCCATGGTATTCCAAAAACATACGCAATGCTAAGAGGGAATTAAGGAGAATTGAACGCCACTGGAGACGATCAAAATCTCCTACCTCTCAAAATTTATATTTAATTCAGCAAAAGAATTACAACGATCTCATCAACAAAACTAAAAAAGAGCACCACACAAATACTATACAGAAAGCATTTAACAAACCTAGAGAACTTTTTGCAATTGTAAAAAATCTAGTCAACGAACCAAGCTCTGATAAAGACATTCAGATCAGTCCTCAAGTATATGCAGATCATCTTCAATTGAAAATAGGCCAAACACCACCTTTAAAACAACCTGAAAACAACAGCCTTATTTTACCAAGTACAATTTGGAACAAGTTTTACACTCCCTCGACTACACAACTTTCAGACATCATTGCTGCACTTAACACAAGCACTGCACCCACAGATCCTTGCCCTGTACCTTGGATCAAAGCTACCAAGTCAAACTTTATTAATTTTATTCACAATCTTGTAACTAACTCCTTAACTCATGGAATCATGCCAGAACAACTTAAATTAGCAACAATTAGGCCTACCCATAAAAAAAACCAACCTTGAAAAAGACAATCCAGCTGCATATAGACCAATTTCCAGCTTACCACTCTTAGCAAAAATTATTGAGAAGGCAGTACAGCTACAACTTCAAGACCATATTGATGAACATGCGCCACTTGATATACATCAGCATGGCTTCCGCCCCAACCATGGTGTTGAAACGCTCCTACTATACTTATTTAATGACATCACTCAAACAATAGATAATTTCAACAAAGGTACCTTAATGATCTTCTTAGATATTTCAGCTGCCTTCGATACAGTGGACCATGCAATCCTCTTAACAAGACTAAAGAGCATCGGATTAACTGGCACCGTCCTAAAATGGTTTGAATCCTACCTAGTTGATAGACAGTTCCAAGTTAAAATTGGCCTAAACACTTCACGTCACATAGTAATCAAACAAGGCGTGCCGCAAGGATCTGCACTCTCTTCACTTCTTTTTAATTTGTTTATCCAACCAATCTGTCACATAATAGCAGATCATCAAATAGATTACACGATTTATGCGGATGATATCATGATTTACACTCCAATTGATATCAACTGCCCAGATTACAGCAAAATTTCAAACTGTATTACCAGCATTTCAAATTGGCTAACAAATAATAACCTTGCAATAAACCTGAACAAAACGGAAGCACTTATTGTAACTAGAAACACCAGCTTTATCCCTCCACCTTACATTACATGCAACAACACAAAGATTCCAGTTAAGGACGAAGTAAGATACCTCGGAATAACCCTCGATAAGAAGCTAAACCTGCGTTCTCATATAAGAAAATCTGTTAAAAACGCGTATTACAAAATGAAGATAATTAGACGACTTAAGCCTCTTATCTCTTATGATCACTTTCGAACAGTCTGTCAGGCACTCATTACTCCCATTCTGGATTTCTGCAACCCTATTTACAATGGACTGCCTAAGCATGCTCTCAAGCCACTTCAAATGGCACAAAATACAGCAGCTAGAATCATCAATGGATCCTCAAATTATGAACACATTACCCCCATCCTTAAAGAACTCCACTGGCTCCCAATAATCCTTCGCATAAAGTATAAATTAATCATAAATATATTCAAAATGAAACACAACAGTTCTGCAATCAGCCTTCATGCCCTCTTACTCCATGATATCAACAAAAGACCAAGAAGGTTATCCACTTCTAACACCCTCAGCACCCCAAAAAACTACTCTAAATCATGCAAATGTACCTCACAAAGAGCAATTGCTTTGGCCGCCCCTTTAATTTGGAACTCTCTCCCTCCTGATTTACGCTCACTGGATGATTTAAAAGACTTTCGTAAACAATTGAAAACTACACTTTTCATTGAACAATATGGATCAACAATTGACTAAATATATTATATTTATTTTAATTATTTTAACTAATTTGCCTTATTGTTAACCCTTGTTATTTTTCCTATATTACCATTGTACTGTTATGTTTATACTGTGTTTGTTTCCCTTGCCTATAACCTTTGTATTTCTTGTGACCGCTTTGATTGAAGGAAAAGGCGGTATAGAAAACTTGTTAAATAAATAAATAAAATTTAACATACTGGTCCTAGGACCGAACCCTGGAGCACAATGCTAATCACCTTCTTTTCATCCGTTGACCATCACCTTCTGTTGTCTGTCAGTCAACCAATTTCTGATCCAGTTCACCACCTTGGGACTCATCCACAAGTTGTTGAGTTTATTGATAAGCCTCCTATGAGGAACAGTATCATAGGCTTTGTTGAAATCCAGGTAGATCACATCCATCGCATGCCTTTGATCTAGTTCTCTGGTCACCCAAAGAACTCAGATTTATTTGGCAAGATCGTCCTTTGGTAAAACCATGTTGCCTTGGATCATGCAATCTGTTGGTTTCGAGAAAGTCCATTATTCGCTCTTTCAGGAGCGCCTCCATTACTTTTCCTGACATTGAGGTAAGGCTTACTGGCCTGTAGTTTGTCACTTCTTCTCTTTTACCACTTTTGTGAAGAGGTACCACATCAGTCCTTCTCTAGTCCTGTGGAACTTCTCCCGTCTCCAAGGATCTATTAAAAACATCCTTTAATGGCCCTGCAAGAACTTCTCTGAGCTCTTTCAGTATCCTGGGATGTATCCCATCTGATCCCATGGCCTTATCCACTTTCAGTTTCACAAGCTGTTCGAACACATCATCTTCTGTAAATTGTGTGGTATTTACTTCATTCCCATTTGTATATTTGTCAATCACAGGTGGTCCTTCTCCAGGATTTTCTTTACTAAAAACAGAGCAGAAGTATTTGTTTAGCATTTTCGCTTTTTCGGTCACTTTCCACAAATCCGTTCCCAGCACTTTTGAGTCCTGCAATTCCACCTCTGATTTTCCTCCTCTCTCGAATATACCTGCCATCATTTTTTCTTCTGTCTTTGATTTTGCTCTTTTTATTTCTCTTTTTGGCTCTTTTAGTTTGATTCTATATTCTTTTCAGTGTTCCTCTGTCTGCGAACTTCTGAATTTTGTGAAAGCTGTGGTTTTTGCCTTTATTTGTGCAGCCATTTCTTTGGAAACCAAATGGGTTTCCTTTTGCTCTTGTTTTTATTTACTTTCCTTACATATGTATCTGTTGCCCTTTTATTGCCTCCTTTAGTTTAGCCCATTGTAATTCCACTACTCTTATCCTCTCTGACCCTGCCAATTCCTCCTTCAGCAATTGACATGTGTTTGTCTCAGTATAGCTAGCCACCTTCTGAGGATGGGGTGCAGATGACATGGACATGGGTGTGGAGTTGCATTCACTGCTATCTATTACTTGGGTTGGGGAGGGGTTCCCTTTCCTCTTCCTTTCTTTATCTCTGAAGGGGATGCAACAATGAGTCAGCAAGGGGGGGGGGGGAGATTTAAAAATCTACAAACCATTGCTGTACGTCTGATTATGAGGGATGTATTGTTACTGCTATTGTAATTTGTACAGTATTTTGTTTGTTTGATTCATGCTGTGAGTTTGAAGCTTGTTAATAAAGAGTAGTTACTCACCTGTAACAGGTGTTCTCCAGGAGCAGCAGGAATCAGTTCTCACTTATGGGTGACGTCAGCGCCGATGGAGCCCTCGTGGAGCAATTTTCCCCAGCTTTCGAAGAAAGCCTTTGGGAATTGCAGCGCGCATGCGCGGTCCCCTTCCCGCTCAAGGATGCCATCTTGCTCAGTCAGATGACATAGCGAAAAGACAGCAAAAAAAGTTAGCAAAAACATGTAATAAGAATGACTGCAACTCCAAGGGGAGGAGGGAGGGTAGTGAGGACTGATTCCTGCTGCTACTGGAGAACACTTGTTACAGGTGAGTAACTACTCTTTCTCCAGGACCAAGCAGGAAGTCAGTCCTCACTTATGGGACTCCCGAGCTTAAGGCTACCGGAGACCTCAAGCCGAAAAATGAGCTCCCTCAAGCTCAACAGTACAGAAGGAAGGAATCTTCTCTGAATAAGAATCCGGCCGGTAGCCCAACACCAGGGCCGGAGGGTAGGAGTTGCCTAGACCTCAAAGAGATTGTGGAGGACTGCCTGTCCGAAAGCACTGTCCCTGCGGGACTCCCTCTCCAGGCAGTAATGAGCCGCAAACGTCTGGCTTGAAGACCAAGTAGCGGCCCGGCAGATGTCTGCCAATGGAACAGAGCGGAGATGAGCCACTGACGCAGCCTTCGCCCTGACACGGTGAGCCGTGACTCGACTCTCTAAGGAGAGGCCGGCTGCCCCATAAGCCCAGGCGATACAGTCAGCTACCCAGATGGACAAAGTACGCTTAGAGACAGCTACCCCCAACCAATTGGGGTCAAAAGATACGAAAAGCTGGACAGCTTTCCTATGCTCTCGCGTACGGTCAAGATAGAAGGATAAGGCTCTTCTACAGTCCAGGGTATGCAGAACAGTTTCAGCTCGGCTGGTATGCAGCCTGGAAAAGAAGGTCGGAAGAACCACCTCTTGATTGATGTGAAAAGTGGAGACCACCTTTGGAAGAAACTTAGGGTGAGTCCGTAAGACCACCCTATTCTTGTAGAACCTAGTGTATGGGGGCTCTGACACTAGGGCCAGTAGTTCACTAACACGCCTAGCGGAGGTAAGGGCTACCAAGAAGAGAGTTTTCCAGGAGAGGAAACGAAGAGGGCAGGTAGCCATGGGCTCAAAAGGCGGACAGGTAAGCCTTTGCAAGACCACATTGCGATCCCAGTCAGGAGCTGGAGGGCGCAACGGAGGCTTAAGCAGAAGGCGGCCCCTGAGAAAACGCGCCACCAAGGGGTGCGAGGAAAGAGGCTGGCCCTCCACCGGCGAATGATGTGCAGAGAGAGCACTGAGGTGGACCCTGACAGAGTTGGATTTGAGGCCCAGATCGGAGAGGTGAAGCAAATACTGCAGTACCACCAATACTAAGCAGGCGAAGGGGTCCTCAGAGCGCTGAGAACACCAGACCGAGAAGCGACGCCATTTAAGGGCGTAAGATTTCCGGGTGGAAGGTCGCCAAGACGCCAGGACGACAGCTTCCACCTCCGGAGGAAGCAGGAGCGGAGCTAGGACTACCCTTTCAGCAGCCAGGCCATCAGATGAAGGGCCTGGAGGTTGGGGTGCAGGAGAGTACCCTGATCCTGGGTCAGGAGATCGGGCTGAAACCCCAGAGGAAGAGGGGTGTCCACCGCTAGCTGTAGGAGTAGAGGGAACCAGGGTTGTCTCAGCCACCTGGGCGCCACCAGGATCACGGAGGCCCTGTCCTGGACAACTTTGAACAGCGTCCGGGACACAAGTGGCGTGGGAGGAAAGGCATACAGTAGGTCCGTGGACCACGAGATGAGGAAAGCATCCGGCGCTACTCTGAGAGGATGCGGGTGCGGGAGCAGAACCTGGGAAGTTGCCGGTTGAGGGGACTGGCAAAGAGATCCACGGTGGGGAGGCCCCACCGGTGGAAGATCCGCTGGACAACTACGGGGTTCAACCTCCATTCGTGCGACTGCAGAATCCGGCTCAGTTTGTCGGCCAGGCAATTTTCCTGCACGGGCAGGTAAACAGCCTTGAGGAGGATGTCGTGGTCGACTGCCCAAGAGCACAGTCTCTGAGCCTCCTGACATAGAAGGAGGGAGCCCGTGCCCCCTGTTTGTTCACGTAGAACATGGCAACCTGATTGTCCGTCTGTACCAGCACAGACCGATGAGAAGTGAGGTGAGAGAAGGTCCGCAGAGCTAGGCGGATCGCCCGCAGCTCCAAGAAGTTTATCTGCTGAGCAGCCTCCCAAGGTGTCCAAAGGCCTTGAGTGCATGTTCCCTGGCAATGCGCTCCCCATCCCAGGAGAGAGGCATCTTTCGTTAGCACTTGGGAAGGTGGAGGAGACTGAAAGGTCATGCCGAGTACCAGATTGGGCAGGTGAAGCCACCATTGCAGAGAGGAGACCAGGAGGTCGGAGATCTGTATTAAGTCCGTCAGTCTCCCTGTGGCCTGATGCCATTGAGTGCGAAGGCTCCACTGAGCAGGTCTCATATGTAGACGGGCATTCGGAGTGACATGGACCGTGGAGGCCATATGACCGAGCAGTTGCAGGAATTGTCTGGCAGAGACCGGTGACGTGCTGTGGAACCTGCCGGCCAGAGCTATGAGCCTGTTGGCCCGTTCCAGAGGCAAGAAGGCACGAGCCTGCAGAGGGTCCAGCCGTGCTCCTATGAAGTCGAGATCCTGAGAGGGGAGCAAAGTGGACTTTTCGAAGTTTATGACGAAGCCCAAATGCTGAAGCAGGGCCACTGTGCGTTGAGTGGCCTGAGTGACCTCTAGGGAAGACTGCGCCCGGATGAGCCAGTCGTCCAGGTAGGGGAAGACGAAGAGGCCTTGAAGCCACAGGAAGGCTGCCACCACTGCCAGGCATTTCGTGAACACCCTGGGAGCGGAGGAGAGGCCAAAGGGCAGTACGCGGTACTGATAATGATTCTCTGCCACCACAAATCTTAGATATTGTCGGTGGTCCGGATGAATAAGGATGTGAGTATAAGCATCCTTTAGATCCAAGGAGCATAGCCAATCTCCCTGCTGGAGGTAGGGCAGTAGGATTCCAAGGGTAAGCATCTTGAACTTTTCCCGCTGCAGGAACTTGTTGAGGTTGCGTAAGTCCAGGATGGGTCTGAGGCCTCCTGTTCTTTTTGGTATCAGGAAGTACCTCGAGTAAAACCCGTGACCCCACAGGTGTTGGGGCACTAGCTCCACAGCCTGTTCCTGAAGCAGACTTTGCAGCTCCTGAAGGAGTAAGTCCCTGTGCAGAGGGGGTCTTGGAGGCTCCCCTGGAAAGTAGGGGGGAGGCACCTGGTGAAAGTGTAAGAGGTAGCCCTTTTGAACCACCTGCAGCACCCAGGAATTGGATGTTATGGCTGACCACCTGTGGGCAAAGTGGATCAGCCGGCCCCCTGTGCTGAGCGAAGGCCGCGGAGGGGGAGAGGCTATGCCGGCATAGTCAAAAACCCCCACCCTGCTGAGCAGGGGCCTGTGTAGTGGGCTTGGGGGCCTTCTGCCTACGGGACCCATTACCCTGTCCCTTAGCCTGCTGGCCCTGATGGGGAGCTGCTGATGCTTTATATTGAGGGTGGTGTTGTTTATAGGCAGACACCTTCCTCGGGTAAAAGGGCTTTTTCCCCGAGCCCTTCCTCTTCTGTGAAGGGGCAGAGGTCTTTCTGGATAGGCGAGTTCTGGTGAGAGTCTCGGACTCGAGTTCTGCTGCCTTTTCAGCCATGGGCTTACCAAAGAGGTTTTCACCTCTGCAGGGGACATCGACCAACTTGTCCTGCACCCATGGCTCGAGGTCAGATGACTGAAGCCAAGCCTGACGGCGAGCACCGATGCCGGCTCCGGCTACTCGAGCCGATGCTTCGAAGCCATCGTAGGCTGCTCGAGAAATAAACTTCGAGCACTCTCGAATACCAGTGGACAAGGCCTGGAACCTCTGCAAAGGTTCCTCGGAGAGACCAGGTCTCGAAGATACATGCTCATATATAGCTGGTATGTCTGGACTCGGCAAGCAAGCATAGAGCCCTGGAAGCACTTCCTACCGAGGGCATCCAGGTTCCGGGCCTCCTTACCCGGAGGCACTGAGGAGTGCATCTTTTGACTCTTAAGTCGATGCATGGCCGATTCCACCACCATGGAATGGTGCGGTAGTTGTGCCTTTTGGAACCCGGGGCTCTTACGGACTCGATACATGGAATCGACCCGCTTGCTTAACACCGGCGTCGAGGCCCGGCTCTCCCACATGCGGAAGAGCAGCCGCTCCAGCATAGGAGGAACCGGTACCGTAAAGGCCTCCTTCGGGGGAGAGTCATACTGGAGGGCCTCTTCGGCTCGAGGCTCCTCCTCCGGATCTGCGGGGAAGGCCAAAGCCTTGGCCATGTCCCTCACGAAATCGGAGAACCGGGTATCCTCCGGGGGGGATTGTTTCCGAGGCTCCGACTCGGGCGAGTTGGAGGGAACGCACCGAGTCTGAAAAGACCCGGGTGACTCGTCCTCCTCCGTGTCCCAGCCCGACTCCTCCGTGGAGGAATCGAGTGGCTTCGTGTGGGCGAGTGCCGAGGACCTCCGCCCCGATGCTGAGGCCAGTGTCGACGACCTTGGTCCCGAACGGGAGGCCGAGGGAGACCTTGGCCGAGGATCGACTCGAGCTCGTATGGACTCGAGGATCGGCTCGGCCTCCGGGGTCGACTTTGACGTCGACGTCCCGGTGGTCGGGGCAGATGCACTGGCGAGGCCGGTCATCAATGCCCGCTGCTGGTCCATGAAGGCAGCGATACTGCACTCCAAGGCCGTCAATCTGAGACCAAACTCAGAAGACCCAGCAGCCCCCGACTCGGGCCTCGTGGCGTCGGGCCCGACGTCGGCTCCCTCGGAGGCGAGTCCACGAGGACTACAGTACTCACGTGTCCAGGCAACTCCACCTTGAGACGAGGATGCTTCGAAGGCCTCTCCGCCTCCGAGGACCCGGGCCGGCTGACGGGGCTATGCGACCTGGCCCTCGAGGGACCAGGAGCATCCTCCGACGCCGCCCTCGCGGGTTTCTTCTTCCGACGATGTTCCCGGGCGGGAGACCCCCGCTCAGAGGAACTCCGACGATGCTCGGGGCCGGAGTCACGAGACATCGAAGCCTCTGACGAGGTCCGGGCCCGACTGGACGCGGAGTCAGAGAAGATTCATTCCTTTTGTGACTGCCGACTCCTCAATGCCTTCGAGGACATTTTGTTGCACGGACCACAACTCATCGAGTCATGGTTGGGTCCGAGGCAACGGAGGCAGCAGTCATGTGTGTCGGTAAGAGACATGAGTCTGGTACAGCGATCACACTTTTTAAACCCGCTGGCAGCCATCGGGGGAAAAAGGGCCCCTGCGAGGTCGAAAGACCGTGCTGCCAGGGAAAAAGAAAAAAGTGGCGGGAACGCCCGTTACAAAGGACAAAAACCGAAAAAATGTGAACGGACTCGATATTGGAGTATCGAGGCCGGGCGGGAAAAGGACACGGCGTCGAACCGAGAAAAACAAACGAAAAAAAAAATCAACTTTTTCAGCGGCGATCACAAACTACGTCTCTAGGGCTCCGCGGAAAAAAGAAGACTGAGCAAGATGGCATCCTTGAGCGGGAAGGGGACCGCGCATGCGCGCTGCAATTCCCAAAGGCTTTCTTCGAAAGCTGGGGAAAATTGCTCCGCGAAGGCTCCGTCGGCGCTGACGTCACCCATAAGTGAGGACTGACTTCCTGCTTGGTCCTGGAGAAATAGTCTATATAAAAAAAAGGGGGCGTTACAAATTGCATTAAAAAAACATAAAATTAACTTTTATTAGCATACAGGTTAAAAATTATTTATTTTATTGAAGTCATTTGGTATACCACTTGTTACATACTAATGGATTTCATAGTAGTTTACAGTAACATAAATTCAATGCCTGAATGTCCTGCAGTAAAACAAACGAGTACGGTCAACAAAAAAACATTTTGCATAACTTGGGAATGGTTTACAAAAGGGGAGGGAGTGAAATCTTACAACAGAATATTCCATTGACAACCAAGTACCTAAATGCACAAGGCAGATGCAAATTTAGTAACCTTCCCTCTTACATATAGATTTAAAGATATTCTGCATATGATATTTAGAACAGCCATATCTTCAAGGCTTTCTTAAACATTTTATATGGGTTCTCCGAATTACATCTGCAGCAGGGAATTCCACAATATGGGGGTTTGTTATATAAAAGATCTTTGTCTAGTTAATTCTAATTGAATAGATCTAAGAGGGGGAAATGTGAGTAAATTAGCCTATGAGGAATGTAGTTGCCTCTTTGGCTGGCAAGGAATCAGGAGTGGAAAAAGACAATGGGGATAACCAGCATAAAAAGTACAATGTGTCAAAGTCAAAATTTTATACTCAATCCTATTAATTACTGGTAGTCAGTATGGGGGAGGGGGTGTAACATGATCAGATTGTTTTGCATTGTCGAATAATTTTACAGCTGTATTTTGGACCAACTGGAGTTTCCTAATGTGAGTATAATGGGCACCAAAAAGTAAAGAATTACAGTTGTCCAGATGGGTCAGGATAAAAGAGTGGATTAATGTTTTAAAGATTTTCCATTTAAGTATGGTCTTATAGACTGATCACCCTAAGGAAGAAAAAGCATTTCCTTGTCAAATCAGAAATATAAAGAGAACATGTTAATTTTTTTTATCAGCAAGAATCCCTAAGAATCAAATAGTGTCCTTTATTGGAACAAAAGTCCTTACTATAAGCCTGACAGAGCTATGTTTCAGGGTTCTGCCTGCATCAGGCACATATTTTCCATAAATGTAATAATAGAAAATTATAAATAAACCAAAATGATAATTCAATAATACAATTTTTATTTAATTTATGCATTTATGGCCTGCCTATACCTAATAGTTCTAGATGAGTGACAATGAAAAACCTATTATTCCATTCACAGTTAATTAAGATCAATACAATTATAAACAATAAATCAAATAAAATACACTATCAAATATATCTTATTTAAAATGCTACTTGTTCATTAAAAATGTCTTTAAAATGTTTTGAGGAAGATCACGTGATGCAGTGAGCCGGGTGGCTGCTCTCTACTGGGATCCGGGAAACCTTGCCTAAAATCTGTTTTAAACCTTGAAACAACCCACCTGTAATTGGTCTCCCCAAATTGGGGAAAGTGAGTGGGAGCCAGCTGGTAATGGAGAAGTGGTACAGACTGCAGCTCACATCTGATGACGGCCAAAACAGCGAGGAAAGAAAAGATCTGCATAACAGAGCCCAAAATGGCATCTTTGGCCCCAGCCAGCCTGCATCTGGAACAATCGTTGGGAATGGTGGAGGTGGTCAGGAGCGCAGTTGTGGCAGCAATGGAGGAAAACTTCCAGGCTCTGTCAGAGCAGTTAACACGAGTGGGACAGGCTGTGGTTGATTTTGGGCCCCAAATGACTCGGGTAGAGCACAGGCTGCCAGAGGCGGAGGATGCCCAACAAGGGCAGGCCCATGACTTAAAACGCTTGGAAGAACAAATGAAGACCTATGGGGAAAAATTAGATGACCTCGAAAATAGAGACTGACGAAAGAATCTTCGGTTTCTCGGGATACCAGAATCGGTCACAGACTATGAATTACGGGGTTCCCTTGAAACCTGGCTGCCTGCAACTCTATCCCTAGAGGCATCACTGGGGCCTATTACATTTGAAAGAGCACATTGACTGGGGCAGCAACGGACCACCCACAGGTGGTTATTGCTCCCTTCCTCAACTACGCCCAAAAAGAGATGATTTTATGGGTGGCTCGAGGACAACAGAACTAGTTGCAGGGGGCTGAAAAAGTTCTTGTGTTCCAGGACTACCCTCCCAGGTCAGCCAACGTCGCAGGGAATTTACAGGAGTGTGCAGTGCGCTGGTGGCCAAAGGCATTCAATTTGCACTCCTCTACCCAGCGAAACTGAGAATAGACTTCCAGGGACAGCAACACAGCTTTACCTCCCCGGCAGAGGCCCAGTCCTTCCTCAGTGGTCTGGTGGAGGGGTGAGGGCTTGGGACTTTGAAGAAATAGATTCATTGACTAGCCCACATACTACTACTGGCCCACATGTATCAAAGAGGTATTGGAAGCCTCTCATGGGGGGCCTGTACTGCTGCACCTGAGAGCACGGAATTGTCCAGCTGTCTTCCCAACCAGACCATAAAGGGGGGGCACATGGCTGACTCGGAAATTGGGGAGAAGGGAGGAATCTCCCCCATGCCTGAACTTGGAACTGGTGGCCTCCAGATGATTCCATCAGGAGGAGTTGAACTACTCTGATGTCTGGCCCCATGGACCCTGACTATAACAGGCTAATATATCTGGAGGCTTGGAGCCGAGACCATATTATTCGAATCGCAAGCCCTGAACAGACGTGCAGCAAATCCCAGGATGACTATGCCTGTGAGGAGAATGTATAATCTACACGGTTTGTAATTTGGGGAAGTGGGGAGCTTCACATCTATAATTTTTACTCTATCGTTTTATCTTCAGCTTTAACTTAATTTATACTTTTATTTTAACAGCCTCCTCAACAGCATTATCCTTTATTTTATTGCAACCTATTTTAGTTAATCTCAATTCAGTGTCACTTTGGAATAATGGATTAAGATAGCACCTGTTTCTCCTTTCCAGGGGAGTGGTGCCTGGGGTAATTGGGAGTGCCTGCTCCCACCATGAGGGTTTTTTCTGGCCACTGTCTGGGGTGTGGCAGTGGTTGGCAGTAGATTAACAATGGGAACAGGCCCCACCCAAATGTAAGAGGAACCCTTGGGCCCTGGTCGCGACCTCTCCATGGAGTGGGGGGGGGGGGGCGCGGCTGCAGCACACCAGCCCTGGGGGGAATGGAGGGGAATCTCCATTTCCCACTTAACAGCTTCAGGGAACCTTTGGGCAGGGCTGTGCTAGTTCCCAGTGAACTCAGAGAAGCCCTTTATAAGGGATTTGTCTACAATGATAGGTTTGTACTGGTACTTTGATGACTACTTGATATTAGAGTTGACAAGCTCCTGTTATGAGGATTCTATATCCCATGGTCCCATTCTACTCCCAGTGTTTTTGTTGGTTTCACAACATCATTTCCCCAGCGTGTCTCTCAGGGTACCACACAAGAACGGAGTAGGGTGGAGGACAGCGCGGAAGGGGTTGCCTATAAAATGATTGGGGGTGGGAATTCTGGGGGATGAAGGGCTCTGAGAAACAAGGTGGGTAATGGGCGGGGGGGGGGGCAAATATAGGGAGGTCGACGTTGAGCTGGGAATAAGAGAGGTGGGGGAATTTATAATCTGTAAAGATAGGGTCCTAATGCACCACAGTATGATCTCTTTGGAGGACTCCAATGAGGAGAGAAGGAGGAAAGGGAAAGGGAATAGATGGGATAAGGGGGGGAGAGGGAGTAAGGGAGGAAATACAGACTGAGCTTAGGGGGAGACAGGGGGGTGGGGGGAGATAGGGTGTTGGGAAGAAGGAGTGTGAAGTGGAGCGCAATATAAAAGCACATTCTTGACGTTCACGGAGGAAATGTGAATACAAGAAAGAGGATCCCAAAGGCCATAAGCCGATAGATAATGGGTAAAGCTTTGCACTTTGAATCCTGGAATGTGTGGCCTGGGTAGCCCCATAAAATGTTATAAGGTATTGCAAAGCTCTCTACATTCCAAACTGAGACAGTGGTGGGTCAGGGATGTCTATGGAGCATCATCAGGTGGGAAGTTCTGCTGGGTTGGGTTCAAATCCCACTAGAGGACAGCAACCTTGGGCCGGAAGGACTGGGGTTTCTAGTCCCACAGGTGCTCCTTGTGGTCTTGGGCAAGCCACTTAACCCTCCATTGCCCATGTTCCCTGTAAATATTAGTGTATGTGTCTCATATCCCCTCATGTTAAATGTATCCCCCAATTGTGTTGTGACCATTTTGATTGAAGGATAAGGTGGTATACAAAACTGTCTAAATAAAAAAAAAAAAAAAGCTGGGGTGGTTATACTAGTACATAAAAAAGTGGGCTTTGCAGTGACAAAAGCATCAGAGACCCAGAAGGGAGATATGTTTTTGCCCTTGGCCAGTGTGTAGCCTTAGTGAACTTATATGTTCCTAAGGTCTATGACTCTTCATTTTATGTCAAAGCAAATAAATGTTTAGACGAGGTGAGGGTCGGTCCTACTCCTCATTGGGGAGATTTTAATTGTGTCATGAAAGAATATATGGACCAATCGGGACAATGCAACAGGGTACGAGAACTAGAACACAGTTGGTGAGGGGCATTTGTGACAGCTATGGCTTAGTGGACTATTGGAGAGCCCTTCACCCCTTGGATAGAAGGACTACACACATATCAAGAGCACATGACACAGGGTCCAGAAACAATTATTTTATAGGTTTCTCCACTTTTCCATGGGTGACCTGTGCAGAGATAGGCCCAATAACCATTTCCGACCATGCACCTGTCTGGATCACTTTGAGATGTGGACCCTGCCTTAGAGTAATATCTGGCGCTACCCTCTGGAGGCAATCTCGGATGAGCATTTTGGTGACTTCCTACGTGCACAATGGGAAGACTATATCAAAAATAATGGGGCCCATCAGAATAACCTGACACTTTTCTGGGAGACAGCCAAAGCGGCCATGCAAGGACAAATTATAAAATATGTAGCCACTAAACGTGCAATGCAATGACAACATCTGGTTCAGCTGGAGAGAGAGTTATGTATTGCGCGCCAAAGGTTTTTAGCACACCCTAACCCACATACTAAAGAAGAGATGCTCCACTTGCAAAGGGAAGCTGACTCCCTCCTAAGAGAACGGGTCACTCAATGTCTTTTATACTATTGGTACAAACTTTATAAATTTGGGAATAAAACAGGGAAACTGCTATCAGACCTTAATAAGGCCAACAGAGGATAGCAACATGTGGGAGGCCCTTCGCAAAGCCGGAGGTCATGTCAGGAACACACAGTCAAAAATAGAGGACATATTTCAAACATACTAGAATTCTTTGTATGAAGCGGAACCTGAAGTGAGGTTTCCTGAGTCGGCTCCAGTTGCCGTGCTTAGTCATAGACCAACGGGACGGCCTCAGTGCCCCGTTTACTATCCTGGAGGTTGCACAGGCCATCAAAACACTGCATTGGTGTCGTGGCCCAGGACCAGATGGCTTTCGGGGAGAATTTTATAATCTGATGGTCTCTCAAGTAGCGAGTCCGGTAACGGCCTATTTCATGGATCTAGTGAAGAGGCACACCTTCCCCTACGAAGCAAACAGAGCTGTTATTACTGTCCTCCCCAAACCTGGAAGAGATCCCTTAATGCCGGACTCCTACTGGTCAATATCTCTCTTGAATGTAGACATCAAACTGCTTGCCAAGATCGCAGTCGAATGACTGGCACCACTCATGTCCTACCTGGTTCACGAAGATCAGGTTGAATTTGTATGTTGCCAATATGTTGTGGAAAATACTCGGAAGATTTTTTCCTCCTTCTACATGACGGAGGTAGCTGAAGCTCCTGCAATATTGATCAGTTTTGATGCTGAAAAAGCATTTGATTGGGTGGCCTGGCCATACATGTTTAGGGTGCTGTATCTCCTGGGGCTGGACGAATTCTAAGGCAATATGCAGGTAATATGGGTGCTATACTTGGACTTGCATGGGCAGATATTGGTGAACGGCTCTTTGACTGCCAATTTCCCCATGTGGTGGGGGACTTGGCAGGGCTGCCCTTTATCCCCCCTTCTCTTTATATTGACACTAGAACATTTACTCAAACGAATACAGAGACATCCCGAGCTCACTGGAGCACGCATAGGGAAGGAGGAATTTTGAGCCTTGGCATTTGTCAATGACATCCTCATATATCTTGGCTCTCCAAAGGAAACATTGCTGACATTACTACACACTTTTGCTGATTTTGGACAATTCTCTGGTCTTAAATTAAATCTTGATAAATTGGAGGCCTTGTCGTTACACCTACAGGTCTGGGCAGACTGGGCAGGCAATTTCCCTCTCAAATGGGCCCCAATGACCTTTAAATATCCCGGCATTTTGATGTCCATGGAAACTGGAAAGTTATATGACCTGAATGTGAAGGCATTTCTCTCACACACACAAGAACATTTAACTCGGTGGAGGGATCTTCCCCTTTCCTTGGGAGAACGTATAGAGTTATACAAGATGGTGATATTCCCCAAGTGTCTCTTTGCGTTGCAGGTGCTTCCCCTTCTAAAGTCTAGGAAAGACCTACGCCAACTCGAGCGACTGCTTAACAAGTTTCTGTGGAGAGGTAAGAGGCTCCAAATTTGGCTTGGCCTCTTACTGCAGCCCAGGGATTGATGCGGGGTGGGAGTGCCGGCCAACCGCCAATATAATATCGCATGTCTATTGCAGAACCTTCGGGATTGGCTCAGCTCGAAAGAGGATTACATGCTCTTGCAGCTAAAGCAAGAGATCACTTCTCCCTTGGCCCTCCGCTACATCTTGCATGCCCAGGCAGCCGCTCTTTCAGGGACACTTCGCCAACATGTGGTGTTTAAGGCAATGTGACATGTTTGGAGTCTGGCATGCCGGCGATGTCAAGGAAACCTATCGGCTACCCGTTTACTCCCCTTCTAAGGTAATGGCACCTTCTTGCCAGGTATGGAGAGGATAGCTTTTGGCCGATGGGAATCCAAAGGTATTGTGGCTATTGAACAGGTGATTGATACGGAAGGCATGGTTCTGTCATTCGAAGAACTGCTGGCACAATATGGATTAACAACTGTCAACGCATTTCATTATCACCAAGTCCGCAATTATGTATGCAGTTTGTCAGTCTACGACCTACAGGGAGGGCTCTGCTCCCACCTAGAGGAGCTGTTGTATATGGGGAGGTCACCCCAGGCGCGTATATCCACCCTCCAGAAAAAATATTTAGCCCTGGAGGAAAAACAGACTGAGACAAGACAACACTAATGACCCTACAGTCTCAAGAACCAAACATTGATCGTTTGGGAAAAGCCATAGTGGCCGTGTTCCGACATATCTCAAAATCTAGCACCAATTCAAACCTCAGAGGAATGCAATTTTGCCCCACATAGAGCGTTTCATGCAGTGTGGCCACGACAGAGACACTTTGGGACACGTGGTAGAGCTGTACCGTGGCCACCAGATTTTGGGGCAAAATGCACGAACACTTAGGAGTCTTATTATCCTGTGATATACCAGTTGGGCCACCGACAGTGGTATTAGGGTTGATGGCAGTGTTGAGGGGGTCCTGAGGAAAAGCTGGGGCTGGTTGGGCCAAGCTCTGTTGCTTGCTCGCTGCCCCATATTGCATAGCTGGCTGACCCAGGCGGGGCCAACCTTGCAGACATGGAGAGTGCACTGCATGCGCTTATGTTAATAAAACACTTTGGAGCGTGGAAGAACGGTCGGGTTAAGAGGCAAATGTTTAGACGATTGGAAATCATATGTCCAGACGCTGACTCCAAAAGAAAGCCGCCACATTCTTAATGTTTTGTAGCTGGAGAACTACAGGTCAGGTGAGTGGCACAGGCTCCTCTCTGCGAGCTCCATAGGTGGAGGGTGGGTGGGGAGAGGAGGGGGGAGAGAAGGGGGGAGGGGGAGAGGGGAAGGGAGGGGGAGATAAAGGTAGGGCCTGGACAACACTGTTTTTGTGGGTAAATGCTAGGTTATTTGGGAGCGTGCTGCAACGGACCAGTCTCCTGGCATGCTCTGCAGGGAACAGATATAAACACAATGATCCCTGGGATCCAGGGGGAAGAGTGGGATTAAGGAAGAGATGGGTGGTTTCTATTTTGACCAATAATACAGAGCAGCAGATACCTGATTGTTGGAAACAGCAAGCAATTTAGTCCTTCATCTATGATTGTTTTAGTTGGAGAGGGGAGATACACCGATGTAGGGATGTAAATCGTTTGCTTTAAAGCGATATCGGCCAAAGAAGAAGCTTTCTGTGATGTAAGCATGGCTCATTATGTATGGAGAGAAAGGGAAAAAAAGGGGGGGGGGTGAATTTATCAATGTTAAAAATGTCAAAAATGTAAAGCAAAGTCAGGTATCTATGTTCTTGTTGTATGACCCTGGCAGTTTGTAAGAATATCCACCTGTTGGGGAAAGTTAGAAACATAGAAACATGATGACAGAAAAAGACCACATGGCCTATCTAGTCTTTCCTTCCATATCAACAACTACAACAGTCCACTTTTTACCTTTAGAGATCCTCTGTGTTGGTCCCATGCTTTTTTGAATTCAGTTACTGTCCTCATCTCTACCACCTCCACTGGGAGACTATTCCACGGATCCACTACTCTTTCCGTAAAGAAATATTTCCGCATATCACTCCTGAATCTATCTCCCTTCACCCTCATCCCATGTCCCCTCGTAGCAGAACTTGCTTTCAATTGAAAGAGGCTCTCTCCCAGAACATTTATGCCATGGAGGTATTTAAACATCTCAATTATATCACCTCTATCCCGCCTTTCCTCTAAGGTGTACATATTAAGATCCTTAAGTCTGCCCTCATATGCTTTATAATGAAGCCCACTAATAATTTTAGTAGCCACCCTCTGCACCGACTCCATCCTGTTCACATCCTTTTGAAGGTGCGGTCTCCAGAATTGCACACTATACTCCAAATGAGGTCGCACCAAAGACTTATACAGAGGCATTATCACCTCCTTTTTTCTGCTAGCCATTCCTCTCCGTATGCACCCAAGCATCCTTCTAGCTTTTGCCGTCGCCTTTTCTACCTGTTTAGCTACTTTAAGATCATCAGACACAACCACGCCTAGGTCCCGCTCTTCTTTAGTGGACAAAAGTACTTCACCTCCTATACTGTATTGCTCCCTTGGATTGCTGCAGCCCAAATGCATGACCTTACAGTTTTTAACATTAAATCCTAGCTGCCAAATTCTAGACCATTCTTCAAGCTTAGCTAGATCCCTCCTCATGTTATCTACACCTTCCTGGGTGTCTACTCTATTGCAGATTTTGGTATCATCTGCAAAGAGGCAAACCTTACCCGACAGCCCTTCCGCTATATCACTAACAAAGATGTTAAAAAGAATTGGACCAAGGACAGATCCCTGGGGCACACCACTGGTAACATCCTTCTCCACAGAGTGAGCTCCATTTACTTGTACTCTTTGTCGCCTCCCATCCAACCAATTTCTAACCCAAGCAGTAACTTTAGGGTCCATCCCTAGGGTGCTCAGTTTGTTTATAAGTCACCTGTGAGGAACAGTGTCAAAGGCTTTACTGAAATCTAAATACACCACATCTACAGCTCTCCCTCGGTCCAACTCCCTGGTCACCCAGTCAAAGAAATCAATCAGATTTGTCTGACAAGACCTGCCTCTGGTGAATCCATGCTGCCTCGGATCCTGTAATCCGCTGGACTCCAGAAACCTCACTATTTTCTCTTTCAGCAGCGTTTCCAATAATTTACTCACCACCGAAGTTAAACTAACCGACCTGTAGTTTTCAACCACATCCTTACTTCCGCTTTTGTGTAAAGGCACCACATGAGCCTCTCTCCAGTCCTTTGGCACCACTCCCGACTCCAACGAGGCATTGAAAAGGTCAGTCAGTGGAGTTGCTAGAACGTCCCCAAGTTCCCTCAGTATTCTAGGGTGTATCCCATACGGTCCCATCGCTTTGTCTACTTTAAGTTGAGCTAGTTTCTCACGAACACAGTCTTCTGAAAATTGTTCAAGATGTCCCTCGCTTCTGTTCTTATTTGTGGGTGTTTTCTGAGGTCCTGCTCCTGGTTCTTCATCTGTGAACACAGAACAAAAATATTTGTTAAGCAATTCCGCTTTATCCTTATCAGCTTCTACATATTCCCCTCCTGCACCCTTGAGTCTGACAATACCACTCTTGCCCTTCCTCTTCTCACTAATATATCTGAAAAATGTCTTATCCCCCCATTTTATTGCATTGGCTATTTCCTCCTCCTTTTGAATCTTTGCCTTCTTGACTACTTTGCTAGCTTCTCTAAGTTTTTCCAAATACAGATGCCTGTCTTCCTCTCTCTGTGATCTCTTGTATTTCATGAAGGCCTCCCTCTTTTTCTTCACTTTTACAGCTACTTCCTTAGAAAACCATAGCGGTCTCCTTTTCCTTTTGCCTTTATTTACCATTTTAACAAAAAGGTTGGTTGACCTTAAAATATCCCCTTTCAGTTTTGCCCACTGTTTTTCTACATCCCCCAGCTGTTCCCATCCCACTAACGACTCCCTGAGGTATTGGCCCATCTTCGCAAAGTTAGTCTTCCTAAAGTCTAAGATCCTCACCTTGGAATGGATTCTAACAGCCGAAGTCCTAGTACTGAATCACACCATCTGGTGATCACTGGATGCAAAATGATCTCCCACTACAACATCGGAAACACTTTCACCATTGGTAAGCACCAAGTCCAGTATGGTCCCTTCACGTGTGGGGTCTGTTACCAATTGCCTGAATAGTTCTCCCTGTAGAGAATCCAGGATCTCCTTACTTCTAGATGATACTGCCGCAAGAATGTGCCAATCAACATCTGGCATATTGAAATCTCCTATCAGTAGCACTTCCCCTTTCCTAGCAATGCTGTGTATGTCTTCAATTAACTCTCTGTCCACCTCTTCCTCTTGTGAGGGAGGTCTGTATATCACACCAATGCAAATAGATTTCTCTTTCCCTCTTTCTAGTTTAACCCACAATGCCTCCTCTCTCCCTTTTAAGCTCTGTAATTCCAAAGCTTTAATAGTAGTTTTTACATATAGTGCCACTCCTCTCCCCTTCTTCCTACCCTGTCCTTTCTGAATAAAGTATAGCCAGGTATAGTTACATCCCAGTCATGGTTTTCTGTGAACCATGTTTCTGTAACTGCCACTAAATCCAAGTCAGCCACTCGCACCAAAGCTTCAACATCAGGGATCTTATTTCCCATGCTACGGGCATTTATACACACTGCTTTCCATATGTTACCCCTGTTACCCATTTCCATAAAGGTATTTAATGTATCACCTACCTGGGGGCTTTCACTTCACCTATCCCCAACGAATCTAGTTTAGAGCCCTCTTCAGTAGATTAGCCAGTCTACTACCGAAGATGCGTTGACCTTTCTTGGACAGATGGATGCCATCTCTTCTCTGCAACCCTTGGAACAGCATCCCATGGTCTAGGAAACCAAAACGCTCTCGATGACACCATCCACGCAGCCATGCATTCATCTCCAGGATGCGAGCCTCTCTGCCTTAGCCTTTACCCTCAACAGGGAGGATTGAAGAGAACACCACCTGTGCACCTAACTGCTTCACCCTCTGTCCCAGAGCCATGAAGTCACTTTTGATACGTTCCGAGGTATACCTGGCAGTATCATTTGTTCCAACATGGATTAGCAACATTGGGTAATAGTCAGTGGGCTTGATGAGTCTCGGCAAACTCTCCGTAACATCTTGGATTTTGGCACCAGGCAGACAGCATACCTCTCTGGACATCAAGTCTGGTCGGCAGATGGACGCCTCAGTACCCCTCAGAAGAGAGTCTCCAACCACCACTACCCTTCGTTTTCTTCTGGTCACTGATTCTGCAACTTTGGGGTACTTGAACTCTGGTTCTTCCCTTTCCAGGGATGCTTTCACCTCCTCCACTTCTAGGGCTGCATAATGGTTCTTCAATTCAAGGGCTGGAGAAGTTGGATTGGTGATTTTGCAGGCCCTGGTGACTTGTGTCCAACCATTGACATTCTGTTGGCACCCATCTTCTCCTGTGATGGAGAGCCTGGTTGCTGCAAGAAGCATCTCATCAAAGTACTTCTCACTGTCTTGAATGCTCCTCAGCCTTGCCACCTCCTCTCTGAGTTCCTCCACTTGTTTCCTCAGAGCTTCAGCATGCAGGCACCCTGCACATGGAACTGGTCCTTCAACTGGCATTAGGACCTCTGTCTGGACTGAGGCAGAAGCTGTAACGGGGGCAACAGCTTTAGCAATACGATTTTTCCCAGCCATTGTTCTGTTCGTGGAGCTTAGGTATCTGTTAAAGCAAAAGAGAGAGAACTACCAAGTACCAGCCGGTTTCGCAGCTGTCCTTTCAGAGAAAAAGCAGTTAAATCTCTTTAATTATATTCAAAAGTTGGTATGTTATCAATAAAAATGATTTGAACATAAAATGTTTTGAACATTTTCTTAATGACATATAATTCAGCAGTTCCAGCAGCACTAATGTCAAGACTAATATCATTTTAGGAACTAGAGAAGAAAAATCTATAAAGAAATAAAAAAAAAACCAAGAAACAAAAACAAAAAACAGAAATCCACCCACGCTATAGAAGGCTTTTCTTTAAGGGCTGGAGTCCTTAGGCTCAGTGAGCAAAAAGATCATCTACAACAAAAATAATTGTTATAATTACAATTCTCTCTTGAAATTTTTTAACAAAAAGTGTTGAAACTATATCAATATATTTTTAAAATTTTTGATATGAGTAATGAACGAAAAAACATTACCTGCATTGCAAACTGACCGGCTCTTGCAGCCTTAGGTTTAAAGGTCTGACAGAAAGAGTAGTGCCGGGAGTGTCCTGATGCTAAAAGCCACAAGAAGGTGTTATAATAAAGGGTACCAAAAAGCTAAAATCTATTGAAACAAGAAAAGACTTTGATACTGATCTTCAAAAACTTCTTTTGAACAACATTAGGAAAGCTGAGGTGACAAGCCTGTCTGCCAGTAGAACTGTACAAGTGGAAAAAGGGGTTTTAATTCTATGATTCCCACCGTATTTCCAGGGCTTTAACTGTAGGGCTGCCTGTGATTCCAGAGGAGTAAAAGCAACTTAGGGGCATGTTTACTAAGCCTTATGCTAGTAACACCAGTATGGGCCATATTACTAGTGCGGGGTACCACGCTAGATGCAGGGGAGAATGGACAGCCATCCCCCTGAATTTATAAGAACTTAAGATATGTCATTCTGGGTCAGACCAAAGGTCTACTGAACCCAGTATCCTGGTTCCAACAATGGCCAATCCAGGTTACAATTACCTGTCAGGTTCCCAAAAGGTGGACGGCTTCCATACTGCTTATTGAAATAATCTCTTTGCAGGACTTATTCTTGACCAGGCAGCACCAGGTAGCAAAATTCAACCACGGCTCTTTGATTTCAATTCTCTAAATTCAAGTAAGGAATAATATGAAAATATATACACAGAAAGTTATATTAATACCAAGGCCTTAAGGGAGGGGGCCACAGGTGTGCAAACATGAGCAGTTTCCTGTAAATCTCTCACCTTAGCGTGGCCACAGGATTTCTTTTACTAGGAAAAACTGCTACATTCTACAGTTTTCATCTTACACTCTATGTCATGCCTCTGCTTTACAGATGAATGTGAACACTACGAGCCAAATTCCAGAACATACATGTCTGGCTCACAGGCCCCTCCAAATTGAAAACGGGCCCGATTTAAACACACCCACAATTTCAGAATTAGATGTTTTCATTGCAGCACGAACAAAGCACTATGAAATACGAGACACAGCAGACTGCTTTGTACGTCCCTGCGGTCATCGTATTCTGAAAAGATGGATGTTTTCGATCCCGCCTATCTCTGCTATATATCTGCGAATGGCCACGCCCCCTGTGAAACATGCATCTCCTAAGCTGCTCTTCTCGCTGACAGTGTTGTGCTGATGCAAACTACACATGAATACTGATGATGCACAAATGTTGACGCAAACTAGACTATATATCCCAGTCTGTTGCATGCCCAGAACACTGCAAAGTAATCTCAATGCACTATAAAGCATAGTTACTCACCTGTAACAGGTGATCTCCGGGAACAGCAGGAACATAGTCCTCACATATGGGTACCGTCGGTACCGACGAAGCCTGCGCGGGAACGCTCCCCAGCGTCCAATAGGCAAGCTTTTGGGAGCATCCCACAGCGCCTGCGTGCTGCCTTCCCGCCTTTCCCAACTGCCTCTCTCCAGTTGAGTTTTAAAGCTGAGACAAAGAGAGAGAGAGAGGGAAAGAGAAAGAGATAGATAGAGAGATGTAACTCCTAGGGGAGGTGGGTGGGCTGTGAGGACTATATTCCTGCTGTTCCTGGAGATCACCTGTTACAGGTGAGAAACTATGCTATCTCCAGGAACAAGCAGGAATGTAGTCCTCACATATGGGGACTCCTTAGCTTTAGATGCCAGGGAGAGACCCCAGACGTTGTGTGCCCCTGTGAAAGGGCTCCACTTCCCCCCATGGATCTCTGGCATCCAACCAGGGATGGTGCGTAGGAGTTGATTAGGCCTGACCAAACAAGGCATCCCGATGGGAGTCCTTGTCCAAGCAGTAATGGGCTGTGAAGGTATGAACCGAGGCCCAGGTGGCTGCTCGACAAATGTCGTTGATAGACACAGAGTGCAGATGAGCCATTGAAGCTGCCATGGCTCTCACATTGTGAGCTGTGACATGGCCCTCCAGAGGAACATAAGAACATAAGATATGCCTATGTAATGTAATATAAGTTGTTTCAAATTGTTCCCTGTATTAACAGATGTTGACCTGTTACATTGTTGTTCTATGTAAACCGCACCTGATCTCTGGAAGGTGCGGTATATAAGAAACTGTTTAATTAAATTAAATTAAATATGCCATACTGGGTCAGACCAAGGTCCATCAAGCCCAGTATTCTGTTTCCAACAGTGGCCAATCTAGGTCATATGTACCTAGCAGTTTCCCCAAGAGACACAAGTTCCACAATGCTTGTACTGGGTCAAGCATTGATATCTTCGGTCACTTCTTAATAATGGTTTATGGACCTTTCCTCCAGGAACTTGTCCAAACCTTTTTTAAACCCAGCTACACTAACAGCCTTTACTACATCCTCCGGTAACAAATTCCAGAGTTTGATTACACGTTGAGTGAAAAAATATTTTCTTTTATTAGTCTTAAATAGTTTACCCTGTAGCTTCATTGCATGTCCCCTAGTCTTTCTATATTCTGATAACGTAAACAATCGATCTACGTTTACCGGTTCCACTTCGTTCATTAATTTATAGACTTCTATCATATCTCCCCTTAGCCGTCTCTTTTCCAGGTTAAAGAGCCCTAACCATTTTAGCCTTTCTTCATAGGAGTATCCTTCCATCCCCTTTACCATTTTGGTGGCTCTTCTCTGAACCTTTTCTAAAATCGCTATATCCTTTTTAAGATACGGCGACCAGAATTGCACACAATATTCTAGGTGCGGTCTCACCATGGAACGATATAGAGGCATTATAATATCTTTTGTTTTATTTTCCATTCCTTTCCTTATCATACCTAGCATTCTATTTGCTCTCTTGGCCGCCGCTGCACACTGGGCCGAGGGTTTTAACATGGTATCCACAATGACGCCTAAATCTTTTTCCTGGGTGGTGGTTCCTAATGTGGAACCTTGCATCGTGTAACCATAGTTTGGGTTGTTTTTCCCTAGGTGCATAACCTTGCACTTGTCCACATTAAATTTCATCTGCCATTTTGATGCCCAGTCTTCCAATTTATCAAGATCCTCTTGCAATTTTTCACAATCCTCTTGGGTTTTAACAACTTTAAATAGTTTTGTGTCATCTGCAAATTTGATAACCTCACTCGTTATTCCACTTTCCAGGTCATTTATGAATATGTCAAAAAGCAGCGGACCCAGCACAGATCCCTGGGGTACACCACTATTCACCTTTCTCCATTGGGAAAATTGGCCATTTAGCCCTACCCTCTGCTTTCTATCTTTTAACCAGTTCCTGATCCACAATAGTACACTGCCTCCTATCCCATGACTCTTTAGTTTTGCCAAAAGTCTCTGATGAGGGACCTTGTCAAAGGCTTTCTGAAAGTCCAGATACACAATATCAACCGACTCACCTTTGTCCACCTGTTTATTCACTCCTTCAAAAAAACATAACAGATTAGTAAGACAAGATCTTCCTTGTCTAAAGCCATGTTGGCTGTCTCCCATTAGGTTGTGACTATCTACATGCTGAGTAATTTTATTCTTTATGATGGTTTCTACCATTTTTCCTGGTACTGACGTCAGGCTCACCGGTCTGTAGTTTCCCGGATCACCTCTGGAACCCTTTTTAAAAATTGGTGTTACATTAGCGATCCTCCAATCTTCAGGTATTAGAGATGATTTTAATGATAGTTCACAGATTACTGATAGCAGGTCTGCAATCTCATATTTCAGTTCTTTCAACACCCTTGGATGTATACCATCCGGCCCAAGTGATTTGCTACTTCAGTTTATCTAATAGTTGTAAGACATCTTTCCGATGTATCGATATTTCCTTCAATTCTTCCGCACCTTTAAATACCACTTCAGTCACTTACTCTCATAGGCAAAGGAAATACACTGAGCAATCCAGTTAGACAGCGTTCTCTTGGAGACTGGAAGTCCCAAATGAGAAGGATCAAAAGCAACAAAGAGCTGAGAGGAAATTTTATGTTGCTGTGTTCTTTGCAAGTAAAAGGCTAAAGCTCTTTTACAGTCCAAAGTATGAAGATTCCTTTCTGCATTTGATGCATGAGGCCTTGGAAAGAACACAGGCAGATAGACCACTTGGTTAAGATGAAAAAGCGAGACCACCTTTGGCATAAAGTGTGGATGAGTCCTAAGGACTACCTTATCATGATGGAACCTTGTATAAGGGGGATCAGCTACTAATGCTTGCAACTCACTGATGCGAAGTGCTGATGTGACTGCAATGAGAAAGATAACTTTCCAAGAAAGGAATTTCAATGAGGTAGTAGCTAGGGGTTCGAAAGGTGTCTTCATGAGCTGACCAAAGAACCAGGTTTAAGTCCCATGTCACAGGTGGTGGCCTAATGGGAGGCTTAGTAAGAAGGCGGCCTCTCATAAATCTTGCTATAAGAGGATGGGAGGAAATAGGTTGTCCATTTAGAAGCTTGAAAGAAGCTACAATAGCACTCAAATGGACTCTTACTGAGTTAGTCTTAAGTCCTGCATTGGATAAATGAAGGAGATACTCCAGTAATGATTCCAGAGGTATCACAAGGGGGTTAAGACCCTTCTGCAAGCACCATATGGTAAACCTCTTCCACTTAAAAGCATAAGAGCGTTTTGTGGAAGGTTTTCTGGAAGCATAAAGGACATCCTTTACTTGCTGAGAGAGGTTAAGATCATGAAGATCTAGGCCTTCAGCAACCAAGCTCTGAGATGCAGAGACTGGGGATTGGGATGCCATAACATTCCGTCCTCCTGGGACAGGAGATCTGGAGCAGATCCTAACTCCAGGGAGGGAGCTTGAGAGAGATGTAGAAGCAGAGGGTACCACACTTGCCGTGGCCAATGTGGAGCTATGAGAATCATACGCCCTCTGTCTCTCTGAAGCTTGAACAGGGTTTTGGGAATTAGGGGAATGGGTGGAAAGGCATACAGGAAGTCTTGCCCCCAGTGAAGGAGGAAAGCATCCCTGGCCTGAGAGCCCTAAGCCGGAATTCTGAAACAGAACCGGGAAAGTTTGTCATTCAACAGACTTGCAAAGAGGTCTATGTCCGGGGTTCCCTAAATCTGAAAGATCTTGGCCACCTGGTCTGCATGTAGAGACCATTCGTGTGGAAGCAGAACTCGACTGAGTCTGTCTGCCCAAGAGTTCTGTACGCCTGGAAGATACACTGCCAGGAGATGAATCTGATGCTCTCTGGCAAGGGCCCATAGTCGCAAAGCTTCGCTGCAAAGCGACAGAGAGCCTGTTCCGCCCTGCTTGTTCACGCAGAACATGGCTACTTGACAGTCCTCATTCATACAGACAGTCTTGTAGCTGAGCAGGGTGTGGAACACTCGCAGAGCAAGTAAGATTGCTCTGAGCTCCAAGAGATTGATATGCAGATGAGTCCAGGTGCCTTGGGTGGAGAGGTCTTGCAGATGAGCTCCCCCACCCATCGGAGAAGCATCTGTTGCGAGAGTTGCCTGGGGTAAGGGTTGTTGAAATGGGGACCCTAGCAACAGGTTTTGAGTGGACTGCCACAATTGGAGGGACAAAATAAGGCAATTTGTGTTTTCTATTTTGTCTGACAGGCACCCTGATGCCTGGGTCCACTGAGTGGATAAAGTCAACTGGGCCGCTCTCATATGGAGGCGAGCATAAGGAACCACATGCACGGTAGATGCCATGTGGCCTAGTAGTTGCAGCATTTCTCGAGCAGTGAGATGAGGCTTTAGCACTGCTTGAGAAGCTAACTGCACCATGCGAAGGCAACGGGTCTGGGGAAGATAGGCCTTTGCCTTTCTGGTATCCAGCAAAGCTCCTATGAACTCTAGAGACTGAGTGGGAGTTAGGCAGGATTTTGGGATGTTTATAACCAGACCCAAATACTGAAGGATGCGCATTGTGCAAGATAGAGAAGTCCTGGCCTCTGACTCTGATGGGGCTCGAATGAGCCAGTTGTCTAAGTAGGGGAAGACGAATATCCCTAGAGTGAGGAGAAATGCTGCTACTACAGCCATGCATTTCGTGAACACCCTTGGTGCTGAGGCCAGGCCAAAAGGAAGCACCCTGTATTGGTTGTGCTTCCCTTGAAAAAGGAACCGAAGGAACTTTCTGTGAGGTGGATGGATGAGAACATGGGTGTACGCATCCTTGAGATCTAGAGAACAAAGCCAATCCTGACCCTGAAGGTATGGCAGCAGAGTTCCTAGAGAAATCATCTTGAATTTCTCTTTGAACAGGAATTTGTTCAATTCTCTGAGGTCTAAGATAGGTCTGTATCCCCCTGTTTTCTTTAGGATAAGGAAATAGGGGGAGTAAAACCCTGTACCCTGTTGGGGGATGGGTTCTTCTTCTATTGCCCCTTGGGCAAGAAGCATAGTGACCTCTTGATCTAACAGGTTGATGAGAGAGGTCTGAGAATTGAACTGTCTTACCATTGTGGGAGGGGACATGCACAGAAAGTGCAGCTTGTACCCCTCTCATATAATGGAGAGTGTCCAATGCTCTGCTGTTATCTGCTCCCACCTGGGGGCAAAGTGACATAACCTTCCTGGAATGGTGGAAGGTTCTGGTCCATTGAGGGCCAGGAAGGCTAAGTTCTCTAGATGACAGTCAAAGGCCTTGTGGAGGCTGAGACGGTTGAGGCTTAGCAGTCTTTGCTTTCCTTTGTTTAGCTGGTTGCTGACTTTTCCGGGCAGGCTGACCTGCAGAACGTCCCTGTTGGGAATAAGAGGGATAAAACCTTTTCTTTTTTGAAAAGAAAGGCTTCTTGAAAGACTTCTTTCTCGCAGGATCAGCTGTGCCTTTGGATAGCCTATCCAAAGTGGAGTTGTCAGCATCTAATTCATTGGCTTTTTCTTGCCAATTTTTGCCAAATAGATTCTCACCTGTACAAGGGATATTGCCCAGTTTGTCCTGTACCCAGAGGTCCAAATCAGATGCCTGGAGCCAGGCAATTCTACGTGCACCTATGGCAATGACAGAGGTTCTGCTTATGCACTCAAAACAGTCAAAATCTGCAAGGTTGACAAACTTAGACACATCCTGGGCATGTTTGACCAGTGTGAGAAAATCCTGCCTTCTGTCCTCAGGAAGAAGAGGGCTCAAAACCTCTAAATCACCTGTGACCTCTTTAAGGAACATTCCCATATATAAAAAATATAGGAACTGATCCTGGCAGAAAGCATGGAAGCCTGGAAAGTACGACGTCCAAAGGCATCCAAAGTTCTACACTCACGTTCTGGAGGATTAGAGGCATGCCTCTTTGCACTCCTGATCCTTCTCATAGCTGATTCCACTACAGTAGAGTGGTGAGGAAGCTGAGTTTTCTGGAAACCAGGACAAGGAGGGACTCGATACATGGTATCCAGTCTGCGAGAGTGAGGAGAGGTGGTGAGAGGTGTTTCCCACATTCTCAACATGAGATCATGTAAAATCTCATGGATAGGCAGAGTAACTGTCTCCTTAGGAGCTTTGGGATATTGTAAAATCTCCAACTCCTTAGCTCTGGGCTCTGTTGCAGGAGTCACAGTAATGGACAACCCACGAGCCACCTCCTTGATGAAATCTTGAAAGGAGATATCTTCTGGAGGAGACATCCTATGCTTAGGAGAGGAAGGCTCCTCCGGGAGAAGAATCCCGGTACCAGCAGAGTTATCAGAATCCTCGGAGTCCTCCGAGGATTCGAAGTATCGTCTATCCGGATGCTCTTGAAGAGCCCGATACCCGTACCGACCAAAGTCGGTACCGGGTGTAATCGGTACCAGTGTATCGGTACCAGAAGGCATCGCATGACTGGGTGCCGGCAAAACCGATACCGCTGTCGATGCTATCGGTACCGGTACCAGCATCGGTGCCGGTACCGGTGGAATCGTCTGACGCGATTCCGAGGGTCTCGATGCCGCAAGGAGAGCTGCCAGACTGCGTTCAATAGCCAGGAACCTCTGGTCTATCGACGCTGCCGATGCCTGGGTGTCGGTACCGGAGACAGCCGGTACCCCAGAGCATGGCACCAGTAGTTCTGACGAGGTCGAGGCCTCGAGAACATCCTGGATCCCCGATAATGCTTTGGAAGCCAAAGCCTCCCGCCGGGGCAACTTTGCCGGTATGGAACCCTCAAGGGCAACGCCAGAGGCATCTCGATGCTTGGAAGGAGATCTACCCTTTGAGGACCGGCTGGACTTATGTTTAGTTACCTGAGATCCATGGGAGGAAGATGAAGCCCTGGAAGACGTCGATGCCACCGAAGCTGCATCGGAGGGAAAAAGGGCACTGAGCTTGGCAGCTCGGTTCTGTCGACCCCTTTTGGACATCATGGCACAAGCCATGCACTCGGCGATGGAGTAATCAGGACCTAAATATTTTAGACACCAGTCATGGGTGTCTGTGACGGAGATGGTACCGCCACACTTGATGCATTTTTTAAAACCCGAGGCGGGTTTCTCCATGGTGGAGGAAAGTTTTGGACCTAAGGCCCAAAAAGGCGCGTGCACCTGGAAAGAAAAGTTTGGAAAAAAAGAATACTATTTTGGGGGTTTTTTGAAAAAGAAAGAAAGAAGGACCGGCGGTACCAGTGTAGCGTCAAGGAAGGCAGACGTGACCACAAAAAAGAAGAATAATGAAAAATAATTTTCTGTGGTGACAGGAACACGACCTGCTGGCTCCACGGAAAAAGAAGAACTGGAGAGAGGCAGTTGGGAAAGGCGGGAAGGTAGCATGCAGGCGCTGTGGGATGCTCCCAAAAGCTTTCCTATTGGACGCTGGGGAGCGTTCCTGCACAGGCTCTGTCGGTACCGACGATATCCATATGTGAGGACTACATTCCTGCTTGTTCCTGGAGATAATAGTATAAAAGCAGGTAGAAAGTAATATGTTTGTCATGATATACCTTGCGTTTTACCCCTGCCTACACCTTCTGTGTTTTGTTTTGACTGACTAGATTGTTTTGACTAGACTGTAAGCTCTGATGAGCAGGGATTGTCTCTTATATGTCTGTGCTTGTGGTTTTGGAGCCTTCTGCTTTCATGGGCCATGCCTATGTCCCTTGGCTTGCTGACCCTGTTGGGGAGCTGGAGAGGCCTGATAACTTGGGTAGTTTCTTTAAGCAGCTCCCTTCCTCGGGTAGAAGGGCTTTTTATCCAAGCCCTTCCGTCGGGGAGGGGCAGCGGTCTTTTTAGAGAGCCTAGTCCTCAACATGAACTCAGTCTCCAGCTCGGCAGCACTGTCAGTCATAGGTTTGCCAAAAAGGTTTTCTCCTTGGCAGGGGACATCGACCAATTTGTCCTGAACCCACTACTCAAGTTCAGGCGACTGTAGCCAAGCTTGGCGGCGTGCACTGATGCCAGCCACCACTACTCGAGCCGCTGACTCGAACCTATCATAGACCACCCGAGACATAAATATGGAGCAATCATGGACTGCCTTGGCCAGGTTCTTGAACTGCTGCAAAGGTTCCTTGAAGAGACCAGCCGAGAACCCGGCGAGTTCCTTCGCCAGGTCTCTCAAGTACATGTCCATGTACAGCTGGTAAGCCTGGATGCGGCCGATGAGTATTGAGCCCTGGTAGCACTTCCTGCCAAGGGCGTCCAGGGTGCAGGCCTCCCTGCTGGGGAGCACCAAGGAGTGTGTATTCTGACTTTTCAGGCGACGCATGGAGTTATGTGGCATTTGTGAATTCTGGAAGCCCAGGCTCCGGCGGACTCGATACATCGAGTCGAGCCGTTTGCTCACCACTGGCACCAAAGCCGGTGTCTCCCCCATTCAGAGCATCAGCCATTCCAGGATGGAAGGAATGGGAACCATGAGCGTTTCCCGTGGAGGGGCCTCGTACTGGAGGATTTCCAATTCATCTGCCTGAGGATTCTCCTCCGACTCAGTCAGGAATGCTAGGGCCTTGGACATGTTCTTGACAAAATCAAGGAAGTCCGTATCCTTGGGTGGAGACTTCCGTTGAGGCTCTGAGACGAGAGAGTCAGGATGGAACGTTGCGGTGGTGATGGGTATTGGGGGAACTCCTCATCCTCCAGTCAGAGTAGTCAGTCTCCCACTCATAGGAGGGATGCTCCATGGGCTTCGGGGCTCCCGATGCCCTGCGGCCGGTGCCCAGCAGACTTGCCAGGGATGACCGTGGTCCCGTCGAGCATCAACTCGAGACCAAAGGACCTCTAGGATCGGCTTGGCCTCCGGGGACATCTTGGATATCGTGGGCCCGGTGGTCGTGGCGGATGAACCGGTCATGCTGGACAACAGTGCCCGCTGCTGGTCCATGAAGGCAGACAAACTGCACTCCAGGGCTGCCATTCTGGACCAGATCAGAAGGCTCTGCAGCCTTCCGTGCAGGCACCGAGAGACTCAGGCCCGACGCCGGCTCCCCTGAAGGGGAATCCTTGACGAGGATAGTGTCTGGGGATCGAGGCCAGTCCACGGTCGGATCCTTCTGGGGGACTTTTGCAGGCTGCTCCTTCTTCGATGCCTCAGATGAACATCTCAGACTGCGGGACCGGGCTCAGGGAGTCCCCAGCCAGTTGGGACCATCCAAAGATGTCGCCTTTGAGGGTTTCTTCTTCTTCCTAGGTTCCCTGGAGGGAGACCCCCTTTCTGAGGACCCATGATGAAGCACGGGTTCGGAGGGTTCCACCCGAGATGTCGGGGCCTCAGATGAGGCCCTAGCCTTCTGAGGCACCATGGACTCAGGGAAAAACTTATCGTGCTGCTGCTGGCGGCTCGAGGGCCTTATTGGACATCCTCTTGCAGAGACTGCAGGTTGCTGGGTCGTGATCTGGCCCAGGCAGCGGAGACAGCAGTCGTGTGTGTCAGTCAAAGGCATAAGTTTGGAGCACCAATCACACTTCTTAAAGTCACTGGTAGCCATGGGGGGAAAAAAATACCCCTGCGAGGTCGAAGACTCTCCAGGCTGCCAGCAGAAGAAAAAAGGCACAAATATGCCGAGAAAAGAACGAACGAAAAAACTAAAAAATTGGGCCGAACTTGACGCTGAGGCAACGAGGTCAGCAGGTGGGAAGAGTACTGGTGCAATACCGGAGGCGAGTATTAAACTTGGAGAGAAAAAAAATCAACTTTTTCCGGGGACAAGCCAGACAATGTCTGAAGGGCTTCGTGGAAAAAAGGAGACTGAGCAACATGGCACCCTTGGGCATGAAGGGGACCATGCATGCGTGGTAGCATCTACCAAAAGCTTTCTTTGAAAGCTGGGGGATGCTTCCGCAATGGCTCCGTCAGTGCCGACGTCACCCATATATGAGGACTGACTTCCTGCTTGTTCCCGAAGAATGGGTAACTCCCTTCTGTTTAGCCAAGATATCCAGCAGGTTAATACTCAGCGCTTCTGTTTTGGACTAATTAATATTAAAACCAGATAATGTCCCAAATTGCTTTAGCTCCTGAAGAAATACCAGCAGAGCCAGCAATGGGCGAGTCACAAACAGCAATATATCATCAACAAATAGAGCCAGTTTATTTTATTTTATTATTTAACAGTTTTTATATACCGCTTTATCATTTCAATAAAAGCGGTTTACATTGTAACTTAAACTTGGTAATGTTCATTAAACAGGGACATTGATAACTTGGATTTTTCTGAAGCAATGGAGGGTTAAGTGACTTGCCCAAGGCTACAAGGAGTGCTGGTAGGAATCGAACCCTGGGTTCCTGATCCAGTGCTATTAACCATTAGGCTACTCCTGTCCTATCTGCAATCCTGTCGCGTCAGCATTGCTTCTTATCCACCAGAGGTTCCATGACCAAGGGGAATGAGAGGAGTGATAGGGGACACCCTTGCTTCGTTCCCCTTCTCAAGGGAAAGAACTCTGAATAACGGCCATTAATCTTCACTGTAGCTTCCGGGCTCATGTATAATGCCTTTATCCATGCCATCAATCCAGGCCCTATCCCAACATTCCTCAACACCGCAAACAGAAAGCTCCATTCCACCCTATCAAATGCTTTATCAGCATCAATGGTGAGAAGCAGCATTTCCTGTTTTTCTTTTTTTGCTGCCCAGATCGCCTGGAGTGCTCTTCTGATGTTATTGCCCGTATGTTGGCCCTTAATAAAGCTGGTCTGGTTAGGCTGCACCAACCCTGGAAGGATTCCCCCTAATCGATTCGCCAGTATTTTTGCCAAAATCTTCCTATCAGTGTTCAAGAGAGATATAGGTTTATAGGATCCGCAGATCGCTGGATCTTTACCTGGCTTAGTTAAGACAGAAATTGGTGCCTGTTGCATGGAAGGTACCAATGGGTTCCCCCCAGAACCCCATTAAACAGCCTCTGTAGCACAGGTGCCAAGGGAGCAACCATCCACTGGTAAAAGCTCGCTGGCAATCCATCGAGACCAGGAGATTTATGAGGGTCCAGTCCTTTAATAACTTCAACAATCTCTTCTAAACTGACGGCTTGATCAAGTACTTCCCTATCTCTCTAATATAGCTTAATTTGCCCCTCCCTCTCAAATGCTCATCGGCTGCTATGATCCCGAATCATGACTTTCACTTTTGTACAGATTCTGGTAATATTGTACAAATTGCTCTCGAATTTCTTTAGTCCGAAACAGGAGCTGGTCCCCTGGGCCCTTGATTTTCACTATAGTGGAACACCTTTCTTGTTCTTTCAACGTCCTAGCCAGCAGCGTACTCACTTTATTATTAAATTCATAATAATATTGATTTATTCACTGCAGTTGATATTGCACTGTCTCCGACTACAACGCGGCTAACTCCATACAGGCTTGCTCTATTTTGGCCCAAAGCTTCTTCCCACTCTCTTTCTTGTGTAGCTGTTCTAATTCCTTAATGGTATGCAGCAATTGTTCCACCTTCTCCTGTCCATCCCTTTTCTTATGCGCAACCCATTGAAGCAATTTCCCCTGAAGGACTGCCTTTAACCCATCCCATAAAATGCCTATAGAGATCTCCACAGTGTCATTAATTTCCAAATACTTCTTAATGGTCTCTTCCAGGCTTTGTACCACGGCTTTATCTCGCAACAAACTTTCGTTAAGGCACCAAAACGTTTGCCCTTCCCTATCTATAACCTCTTCAAATTCTACCCACAGTGGGCCATGTTTCGTCCATGTAATAGGTTTGATCCTCGCCCGGCCAACCAATTGAAGCCAGCTCGAATCGCCTAATATATAATCTATGCTGCTATAGCTCCGATGTACTGACGAATAATATGTATAGTCTCTCTCTTGAGGGTGATTCTGCCGCTATAAATCATACAATCCATATTGTTTCATTGATTCCCAAATTTGCCGCCTCCCTCCTGTCTATACCAGAGTCCTATCCTTCCCTGGGTCAAGAACCTCATTAAAATCCTCCCCCCCCACCAATAGTGCCCCATGGACCTTGTCCCCCATTCACTCTACCAAGTGTTCCCAAAAAGCAACATTGGATTCACTAGGTCTATATACATTTAAAAAGGTAATTTGCTGGCTCTGCAGTTCCCCCCATACTAATAAAACTCGACCCGTGAAGCCCTTCACCACCCCTCCCAACTGAAAGGGAACATCACCCCTAATCAGAATCGCCACTCCTACCTTCCTATGTTTACATTTCACATTAAAAAAATTACTGGCTGCATGCCCCATACCATAACAACTGCCCATCTCGCGGGAGCAAATGCGTTTCTTGGAAAAAGGCCACCTGCCATTGCCAGAGCTGCATGTCCTGAAACAGTGATTTATGCTTTTGTGGTGTATTAAACCCCGGTACATTTAAAAGTCCCGACCCGACTTCCGGTGGCATGGTGAGCTGAGAGGCACGCGTTCTCTTAGCTCCGGGGTCCGCTCTCCTTCCCTCGCCTACTTACTTGCTCTACATGATACTTTTCCGACTCCAAAGTAGGGATATCATCTTATGTTGACCGGAGCTCACCCCAGGTCCGTGCTAGTGCTGAAACCGAGATCACATGGCAGCGAAAACCCCCAGACGCGATAGAGCGCGTGTGGGGGACTCAAAAATGGCGGACGGAACCTCAGACGGCTCGATGCCGGCGGCTACAGCCACGATGGTTGCAGAGGTGTCCCGGGTGGTGGTGACTGCCCTGGAAGATCGATTGGGCGGGCTGGCAACGCAAATTACTGCTCTAACACAAGCGGTGTCTGACTTCGCTGGCCGGGTGGAACACGCTGAGCGCCGTATCGGCACCCTGGAGGACACGCGGGTCCAAGACGCGGCACGGATTAAAAAGTTGGAGGAGGCGCTCACGAAGCAGCAGGACAAATTAGAGGATCTGGAAAATAGGAGTCGGCGGAACAACCTTCGTTTTATTGGTGTTGCTGAGTCGGTGCCGGACAGAGAGCTGCGTGCCTACCTGGAGAAATGGATACCGGAGCACCTGCCCCTGGAAGATGGCACTGGCGGTATTGTGTTGGAGCGGGCACACCGCCTGGGACCACATCGCGCTGGGGAAAATCGGCCTCGGGCTGTCCTCGCCCGGTTTTTGAATGCGGCGCAGAAGGATGGGGTCTTGCGCGCCTCGAGGCAGGCGCGACGCTCGGGGGCGAATACTCCCCAGATCCTGATCTTTCAGGATTACTCGGCTGGGGTTGCTGCGCAGCGGAAGGCCTTTAAGGAAGCCTGCGGCCATCTGGTGGAGAAGGGCCTCCGATTCACCCTGGCCTACCCCGCGCTCCTCCGAGTTGACTGCGAGGGTGCCCGACGAGTGTTTGCCTCTCCGGCGGAAGCGCTGGAATATTGTGACAATTTGGGCTGATTGATCGTGGCTGGATTGGATCGTGGAAACTAAGAAGTCAGTCTCCGGAGTGCTGGGCGCATATAGCCTCGAGTTGTGGTCCGCTAATTATTATTATTTTTTAGGACTATTTTTTGGACTGTTTGTCTGATTTTTGGTCTCTTCCCCCCCCCCCCCCTTCTTTTTTTTTCCTTTTTTCTTTCTTTCTTGTCTCTGCTTGGCTTGGGACAGAGTTGGCGCGGTCCCGTGTGCAACCACCACATGGTTTGCAGAGCGCGAACGTACCTTTCTGGGCTGGGAGGGCTACTTTTACTTTCAGTGTTTTTTATTTTTATTAGTTATAATGTTAGGTGGTCCCATGGCTTGGGTTGATTTCTGGGGAAGTGAGATCTTTGGGGTTTCTTTTCCCTTCCCTTTCCTTTTCTTTTCTTTTGATGGTCCCTAATTGGGCCCTGGGCCGGTACTGAGTCTTACAGATGGGCATGGAAGACGGAAAGCCCGTGCTGTACTGTCTTGGGGTGTATGCGCCTTGTCCATATTGAGGTGTTATGTTGAATAACTGTCTATGTTCAATTTCTGCTGCCATCCCAAGGGCCCGTTTTGATCTTGGATAGGGGCGGGAGGTGTATCAGTAGGAGCTGTTGGGCAATGTTAGTCTCCTTTCCTGTCTGGTTCTCTTCACTTCTTCCCCTCCTTTTCCTATATTTCGGTCCTACTTTGTTCCTTAACGGCGGAGGGATGAAGATCATTTCATTGGCTCCCCGCGGGTTACTTTAGGCAGCCTAGTTTGCCCTGGCCTTTGTGCCCCCCTATTTTACTTTATTTTATATGTTTATTTTATTTGCTTCATGGTCTCTTTCCTTCTTCATGCGGGATCCTTTGAATTCTCTACTCCCCTTCCCCCTTTCTCATGGTTTTCATTTTTATCTTTTAACATTTATTGGTAATCTACCTTACACTTGGTCTGCTTTATTTTCTTTTTATTTTCCTTATTATTTAGTCCTTTATTGTATATATTTTTATTTACTCTTCTGCACTCCTATACTTGGGGGTACCCTAAGGCAATTTCAGTCACTTTAATTTATTTTAAGACGACTTAAGTTATTTAATGTACAATGTGTTCTTTACTGTGCATGACATGACTGTATAATTTCTTTAGTACATTCTTTTCTTTCTTCCTCATTGTATCTTACTTTATTTCCTGGTCTTTAGAGTCAAATGCGCCATGTTGATGTTTCTTCATATTTTGTGTTGTATAGTTGCCCCCTTGTCTATTAATATGTATGCAGTGTGGGGGAGGGATGTTGGAGCTTCGGCAGGACCAGCCCCAAGGGCCTCCTGCGAGTGTCTACACGTGGGGTGGCCCTCGACGAGCTTCGGACTGCGGCGCCTCCACTCAGAGGTTGGGGGGGGGGGGGGTTGGTCCCTGACCCGGCCTCCTGTGCAGGGAGTAGGAGTCGATTCTTTGCTGCACAGTGCCCTGCATCCGGGGGGGCCATCAGGTGGGGCTGTGCTACTGAGCCAGGGCAGGCTGTTGGTGGAGGGGGTGTAGGGGTAGGAGGGCGGGAATTTGTTCTTGGAGTGTGGGGTGAGTGAAGGGAGGTGGTTGGGTGACTTCTTGGGGGAGGGGGGGAGAGTGGGCCTTTCATGCTCACGAGGTCAAGGAGGGGCCCCAGGGGAGCTGCTTGGTGGTTAGGGGCGGTCAGGTGCTTGGGTGGGTAGGTATGAAAGGGTTGGGACGGATGGATGGGGGGGTGGGGGGGGGTTCAGGGAGTGCAAGGGATGCAGCAGGGGGGGGTCTGGGGAGGTGGGGGGGTGGGACCACATATAGCTAGTAGGGGTGTGCATGTGACACGGGTTGGGTGTTTGTGTGTTAGGGGGGTGTGGCTGTCCGGGGCTGGACGCGGATGGCGTAGGAGGGGAACCCCAGGCTGGGGGGGTTTCCGTCTTAGAGATTGATGGCTTACAGTGTTTTGGTTGCTAAGCTGGGCTCTCGAATCTGGGTGATACTGCTACTACTCGAATAGCCTCCTGGAATGTATGTGGCTTGGGGTCCCCAATAAAGCGTTATAAAGTGTTACAGCATTTAAAACGCCAGCATCTTAGTGTCATTATGCTGCAGGAGACTCATCAGTCGACGCAGGAGCATGAGAAGCTATGTAAAGGCCATATTTCACATATGTACGGGGCGCCGGCTGTTGGGAAAAAGAGAGGGGTAGTTATCTTAATTGCTAAATCAGCGAGTTGGACAGAGGAAAAGGTGGTGGTGGATGCAGAAGGCCGGTACGTTTGTGTATGGGGGTTGCTCAATGGTAGGCGGGTGGCTCTGTGTTCGGCTTACGGGCCTAACGTTTATGAAGCCGGGTTTTATACCGCTCTTCTCCGTTTTTTGGAGGCTACCAATGGGTATCAAGTAATCTTAGGTGGAGATTTCAATGAAGTATTGGAGGCAGAGGTGGATCGCTCTGGCCCGGGTGGGGGCGGGGGCGGGGGGCGTGCAAGACGGCGTCTCCGGGGGGTGTGTGAAGCGCATAAGCTCATGGATGTATGGCGGGTTTTGCACCCGGGGGATCGGGACTATACCCATATGTCCCGCGCCCATGGTACTTGGTCTCGCATAGATTTCTTCTTGATCTCGGAATCTCTGTTTAGTGGAGTCTCTCGTGCGGATATTGGGCCGGTCGTACTGTCCGATCATGCTATGATACTTTTGGAACTTCGTAGTGGTGGCCCCAGCCGGAACCGTCTGTGGAGATACCCGCTCGACCTTTGCGGGGACGTATCGTTTGAGGCTCATCTCCGAGAGCGCTGGGCGGACTATATGGCCCTTAATGATAAGCCGGGGATCTCTCCTGCCCTCCTCTGGGAAGCTGGTAAGGCTGTCCTTCGGGGTGAAATCATCAGTTATTGTAGTCAAAAACGCAAGCGGCTTCTTCAGCGGATACTCCGGCTGGAACGCGACTTGGGGAAAGCGCGGAGGGTGGTGGCTGGACATAAGACGGCTGAAAACCAACGTAAGTTGCGTGAGCTTCAGCTCGAACTGGAGATGTTACTCCACCAGAGAGCCCAGAAATCGATGTTGTACTACCGCTATCGACTATATCAATATGGTAATAAAGCGGGTAAGCTGCTGTCGACCTTGCTGAAGCCCCCTGGGGGGTCCCAACATATTGGGGCCATCAGACATCCGGATGGGGGTCTTCGTCGGAGCGCTGGCGACATCGAAAGCATCTTTACTGCTTTTTTCCAGCAACTTTATGCCAGTGATGGAGCGCAGGAACAGGCGGGGTCTGTGTTTTTGTCCCAGTGTGCTCTGCCGAGACTTACTGAGGAGCAGCTGCAGGCCCTCAATCAGCCTATTTCGGGACAGGAGGTACAAGCTGGCATCCGTAACCTCAAAAATGGGCGGGCCCCGGGGGTGGACGGGTATCGCAGTGAGTTTTATAAGGTCCTGGGTGATGCGGTGGTGGTGCCTTTGGTGGGCTATTTTGATGACCTGGTGAAAAGGGGGGAGTTCCCGTTTGAGGCCAATAAGGCTCTAGTTACTATATTGCCTAAGCCGGGACGGGACCCTCTCCATCCGGGTTCCTACCGCCCAATCTCGCTTCTCAATGTAGATATTAAGTTATTGGCTAAGATTATGGCGGATCGACTAGCCAACTATTTGCCGAGTCTGATTCATCGGGACCAGGTTGGTTTTGTGTGAGGCCGTCATGTCGCGTATAGTCTCCAGCGTGTGCTACTCTCACTCTGTGCGGGGCAGGTGTCGGGCTCTCATTCTCTGCTCATAAGTTTTGATGCTGAGAAAGCCTTTGATAGAGTGAGCTGGGGATTTATGTACCAGGTGCTGGCGGCCATGGGCTTTACCGGTTTCTTTGTCGATGTGGTTCACCTCTTATATGCCAACCCGATTGGGGCTTTGATGCTCAATGGGGCTATGACTGCTGACTTCGCGATTCAAAAAGGGACCCGCCAGTGATGTCCGCTCTCCCCTCTTCTCTTTGTCTTGACATTGGAGCCTCTCTTGACCCAGATCCGTTCCTCTGACCTATTCCACGGTGTTGCGGCGGGAAGGGAGGAATTCCGCGTAGCGGCGTTTGCGGATGACCTACTGATTCACTTGGGTGATCCATGCGCGGGGCTGCCTGAATTGCTTCGTCTCATCCAGGACTATGGAATACCTTCGGGTTTCCGCCTTAACCTTGACAAATCTGAGGCTATGTTGATTGGCGAGGGTGCGTGGCCTGGATGGCCAGGTGAGTTCCCACTGAAGTGGGCAGACGGTCATTTTAAGTATTTGGGTATATATTTGCCTGCGAACCCACGGGATCTGTATACTTTGAATGTCTCCAAAGTCTTCCGGGCTGTGCTGCAGTCTGTGGACAAGTGGTGTGACTTACCGTTGTCCCTGGGGGGACGTGTCGCATTGTGTAAGATGGCCATCTTTCCTAAGATACTCTATGTGATGCAGACTCTTCCATTGCTTTTTAAGCGAGGGGATCTCAATCGTTTGGAGCGTTTGCTGAATCGGTTGCTGTGGCAGGGAAGGCGACCAAGGGTGCGCCTTGCAGTTTTACGGCAACCTGTACTGCTGGGCGGCATGGGTTTTCCCGATCTTCAGAAATATAACATTGCATGTCTATTGCGGTTTGCTCGGGATTGGCTGTGGGATCTGGATGATTATTCTCCACTGGGGATGCTCAATGCTGTAGTGGCACCCCTCCACCTGCGGTATCTTTTGCACGCTAAGCAGCTCAAGGGAGTGGGGACTATTTTTAGGCAGGTCCTCTTTGATCCTGTACGGAAGGCCTGGCGATCCTTCTGCGGGGGGCGGGGGATTTCCGCGCATTTCTCTCCCTATCTCCCCATTAGGGGGAATGCGGAGTTTGCGCCTGGGCTGGGCCAGACGAAGTTTCGCCGTTGGGAGCAGCTGGGATTGATTAATATAGAGCAGGTCTTAACCTCTGCCGGAGGGATGGAGAGCTTTCGTGTGCTTCGGCAACGTTATTCGTTGGGTGACGGGGATGTCTATCTCTATTTACAGTTATGTAGCTATATACGTACGATCCCCGCAGCAACTCGTACAGGGGAGACTTGTTCCGCCATTGAACAGGCACTCTTGGGTGGGGAGGTCGGGACGAGGGTTTCATGGCTGTATAAGATGTTGTGGGAGGCGATACCGCCTCTCGCCTTACAGGACCTGGCCGTGGCATGGACGGCGGAGCTCGGGGAGGAAGTCACGCCAGAGGAGATTCTCAGTGGTTTAGCTGGTATCTCCTCTTTGAGTGTCTCGGTGCCCCATAGGGATACTCAATATAAAATTATCCGCCGCTTGTATTTTGCACCGGCACGGGCCTGGCGGGCCGGAGTTAGTGCTACACCCAGTTGCCCACGGTGTGCAGAGTCTAAAGCGACGCTAGGGCATATGTTTTGGGGCTGCCCGCGGGTCCAAGTCTTTTGGAAGCAGGTGCTAAGCTATCTGTCTGCCTGTCTACAACGCAATCTATCTTTGACCGCCGCGAATCTTGTGCTGGATATCTGGGAGGGCTCTTGGGAGGCCGATCTAGAGCATATGCAACTTCGCTGGACCCGTTTAGTGCTGGTCACTGCTCGCGCGGTGGTGCTGCAACAATGGCTAGCGCGGCATGGGCCAACCCGTGGCCTGTGGCGGCTCAGCCTGCATAGAGTATTGCTCATGGAGAAGATACGGGCCAGTGGGGTGGCGCGCCGTTGGGAGACTTTCTTAGTATGTTGGGGGCCCCATCTGCAATCACTGACGGAGAGAGAACGCAGCAGAATTCTGAGCATGCCTTAAGCATTAGTTTGGTTCAGTGTTGATCTGCATCCTTTTTGGCTTTTGGGGCTATTGAGCCTTTCACCTTTCTAGTCCCCGGACAGCTAGAGGCTAGCGCGCCCGTTGGGTAGGATTACCCCGTATGGATGTATGAGAATGTATGAGACTGTATGTGGTCCCACTTGGGGGGGGAGGGGGGGAAGGGGGGAGGGCTGGGGGGGGTCCCCTGGGTGCTGATTACTGTTGTGGATGGGCTAGGGTGCAGAGTTCACCCCGAGCTCGTGGGTTTCGTCCCTCGGATCTGTCTGGCGCCCTGGGGGGGGGGGTCTCCTTACATGGGGTTCTGGTTTAGTGGCTGTGGGTTAGCTTGGAGGGAAGGGGCGGGGCATAGAGCTGGCCAATGTGTCACACCGACCATCGGTTGCCCATCAAGCCCCAAGGGCCCTGTATAGGACTTTTGGCCTGTATGATCTTGCCATAGGTTGGTGTCTCCTTGGTCTCGTCCTGACGAATGGCCATTCCTGGAGGACAGGGCGCCGCTCTTTCATTTCATGTACTGTTGGTTTTCACCCTTTTGTGACAGCGGGGGATGGCACAGTGGGCTGCCATGTTCAGCGACTGGCTTCTAACATCGTTTATAATGTTTTCACTGTTTGTTATTCTGTGCTCCTGTATGCTATAGAGTGCCACTGTTGGCTGTTATATGTCTTAATTTGCACTGTTCCTGAATGTATTAGTTTCCTGGGTGATGGCTTGCAGTGCTGTTGTCGTGCCTTGATAATGTACTGTTAGGGGGTCAGGGTGTTAAACTATTAATAAAAAAGATTGAAACATAAAAGTCCCGACCCTATGAGCTGCCATTTCCCCAACCTCTCCCTCTACCACTCCCCAGAACCTCTATTTTAAATCGTACTTCCTTCCCCCCTACCCAGTCCCTTCCCCCTCCTCCCCAACCTGCCAGAGCCCCACAGAACTCCTTTCTATGCCTCCTATACTTGAGGATTTGACTCATCCCCTGGGACACCCCCGTTGTACTCCTTGGCCTCTGTTTATCACCTGCCCCACCATCAGCACATATCTGCCTTTCACTTTTCCCTCTCTACTCCCTAGCCCGCCCTCCACCCCTCTATCCCTTCCCTGTCTCATCTCAGTACTCTCCCTTCATTCTCGTCCTCCTCAACCCCCTTCTAACCCTCCGCTCTAGTGCCTCACTGTTACGGGATATCCCTCCTCCCTACTCCGCAACGTGTGGAACCAACCCCTCCCCTCACCCTTCTATACCCTCACCTCCCCCACCATGACCAATTCACATACCCCAACAGCAACTATAACCTTTAAACTGTAGATCTGAACATTTAACCTTACCCACCATTATCAAGCTTCCCACATACTACCCAATCTATACAGAGGGAAAGTAGAAGCCATGATCTGGAAAGGTTCCTTCTTCTCCGTTCCCTTTTCACAATTCTAAATGTTTCTCATGGCATTAGTGAGCATAACTTCTGTCTCTTTTCCCAGAGTTCAAGTTGCAACTTCTGATGTACTGGGCTTATCCTCTCCACGTTGCTGCAGTCCCTTAGAGAGGCGTCATAGACATTGGCCCTTTTCCGGTATGCGTTGCCACCTCGGTCGGTCTGGCTGAACCACTTGTTCACCATGCAGTCTCTGAGGGCTACATGAAAGAGATGGGAGATTTGGTGCCCCAGCTTTCCGGAGCAGATCCCAAGCCTCTGCCACAGTCTGTGCTCGCTTCACCAGCCCTTTCACCTCGAACTGCAATCCAAAAGGAAAGAGACATTTATATTTGAGCTGTTCCTGCTTTAAATACAGTCACTGGTCGCATAGCTCGACGTCTCTGCAGTGTGGACAGTGCCAAGTCCTGGTAAATCTCGATCTCATAATTTTGCCAAGCAATTTTGCCTTTCTTAGCAGCAGCTCTCATTATCAGTTCTTTCTGTTGATAACTGGTGAAGCACGCTACAATATCTCTAGGCCCTGAGCCAAGTGGAGTCCCCAGTGCTCTATGCGCTCTCTTCAGCGTTATCTCGGGCTTGTCCAACTCAGTCCCCTGTTCATCTTTCAGCAGGGCCATGTAGATATCCTTTACCACTTGGCTTGCCTTTTGGAAGTGTTCTTCCTCCGGGACTCCTCGGACTCTGATGTTACAAAGTCGGGAGCGAGTCTCGAGGTCCTCAATCTTATCCCACAAGCTTTCATTGCTCCCTCTGCCACACTTGCAATTTCTCCTGTGTACTCTGTGCCGCCATTTCCGCCTCCTCCGTGTACTCCTCAAGATGCTCTTCCTGCTGTCCCAGGGCCTGTAAGTCTGCACATAGTTCAGCCATCACCTCTTTCACTATTTTTGACTGCTATGACTTTTCTCTTGATTTCTTTATACTAGCACCACAAGTCACCTCTTGTGCACTGCTCCTCTGCATGGTCTGGCTCCTCATCTGTCTCCATATCAGCCCGTTCTCCCCTTTCCGCCATCTGCTCCTGCGGTTTATTCACATAAAGAGACCAATAACATTCCAGTTTCTTCCGGACAGACATGTTCGGGGGTACAATGTTTTATCCCACCTTCGCTTTTAACATCGGAGGTCCAGGTGCACTATTGCTCGCTAAAATATCGCAGTCCCGATGGTAGCTCAGCGTTCAGGAAGCCATCCCGGTCGGTGATGTCACTTCCTCCTCAGCTAATTGTTTTTGAAGTGCAAGCATGTTTGCTTTTTTCTGCTTGTCTGTCCTCAAACTCACTGATCCTTCCCTCTGTCTCATTAGTGCACACTGTCAGGGCTTCAAATCACTCCCCAAATTTTGATTTTCATTTTCATCTCCCTTATTTCTTTTTTTTTTTTTAATAAATATTTTTATTTGACCAATGGCACAAGACATACAGCACATTCCCACTGGTCATAACATATGTCAAACAGCTACATCATAATTTCAGCTAACACACATCCTGATGCACACAAGAACATAAGATATGCCATACTGGGTCAGAACAAGGTCCATCAAGCCCAGATAGGAATTACACTTACCTGGTAATTGTGGTTCCTTGAGTGACTCCAGTTTAGTCCTCAACCTCTGGGTAGTGAACCTCCTCCTGCAGCTTGGAGACTGGGCATGTCAAAAACTCATGACATCACTGGATATAGCCTGCTGGTCTCTCCCATCAGCCCGCAGTGAACTATTGACAAAGCAGACTCAAAGGAGCAAAAAATCAGTAACTTTTTTTTTTTAAACTTAACATTATATTCAAGGGCACGCAGAACATATAACCTATCTACCTACTACTCCCCTTCCAGAAGGAAAGGGACTGCTTCCTGCATGCTCTCCTTTCTGTCGAATGCCTAGCCCTAAACAATCCATAGCAATATATATAATATATAACAATATCATAATATAATAATATAACAATATAGCGCAAAACAAATGGAAGCATCAAAACGACTGAACACCAGTGAAGGCCTATATCCACTTTTAACCTTGCACTTCCCCCAACAGAAAAAACACTGCTAAGACCCCATTCCCGGGCGGGAATGAGGATTAAACTGGAGTCACTCAAGGAACCACAATTACCAGGTAAGTGTAATTCCTATTTCCTTATCGTTCCTCCAGTTTAGTCCTCAACCTCTGGGATGTATCAGATCAGTAATCATTGGGAGGGACCTTTCCAGTCGGATCTCAACACCGCCTCCCTGAAAATGGCATCCTTAGCCGCCAGAACATCTAGGCGGTAGTGCTTACTGAAAGTATGGAGAGACAACCAAGAGGCCTCCCTACAGATGTCCACTGGCGGAACCAAACTGCGCTCCGTCCAATAAGACACTTGCACTCTGGTAGAGTGAGCTCGTAAACTCTCTGGGACTATACGGTCCCGTAGAAGATAAGCCTACGCACTCGCCGCTCCAATCCATCCATAAATGGACTCCTTCGCCACCGCTTCCCTTTGCGGGGCCCACTGAACACCCCGAAGAGAGACGACCCGCCTTGCGAAAGTTTCTGAAACCTTTAAACACTGCCGCAGTGCTCTCTTGACGTCCAAACAACACAAGCTATGGTTCAATACGCTCCCCTCAGCCGCACCTAGTGCTGGAAGAGAGACCATTTTAGTTAGGTGAACGTAGAAACCACTTTTGGCAACAATGACGGAACCAGCCGCCAGGCCATCTTCTGTCTGGAGACAGACAAAAAACGATTCTTGACAGGTCAACGCCTGCAACTCTGAAAATTGCCTTGCCGAACAGATGACCATCAAACATACCGTCTTCATGGCAAAACCCTTAACCTATGCCTGTTGCAAGGGCCCCAATAGCATGCTAGCCAATGCTCCTAAAACCAACTTGAGCTTCCCCGGTGGAATTAATATCCTACGACAGGGCTACAGTCTGGTAACCACCTGAGAAAGCGTACCACATCGACCTGTGCATGACAGCCACTCCCTGTCCTCTGTCCCTATAGCAAGACAGAGCTGCTAACTGAACTCTCCAGGACCTGCCTTTACCAAACCTGTCCTGCAGAAAACTTAATAGCAAGGGAACTGACACTGTTGTCGCATGAGTGTGCCTCCGTGGGCACCCATCCTCAAAGATGTGCCATATATGCACATATGCAAGGAACCTAGACTTTTTATTTTATTTTTTAATTTTTTTTTTTTTGCGGCAAGGTGGCAAAGACTGCTGTCGAGCAACTCTTTTTCCTTAAGCTTGCCCTTTCAATGGCCACCCCATAAGCAAAAACCGATGCACCTGAGACATTCGAAGGGAACTCCGTAGCAACAGAATCTCCAATGTCAGAAACCCCCATGGATTCCCGTCGAGCAACCGTATGAGGCAGGCATACCACGGGCGCCTCGGACAGCCCGAAGCCCCCAACCACATGTTTCCCCGAAGCGCTTCGATACTCAGAACCACTCGACCTACGAGTGCCCCCGGTGGAAAGACATAGAGAAGACTGGACAACGGCCGACGTTGAAACAATGCGCCGATGCCTTCCGACCTCCTTTCGCGTCGTCTGCTGAAGAAGCGACCCGTTTATGCAGAGTGAAACGCCGCCATGAGGTCCATTACTGGCTGTCCCCATATGCGACCGATCTGTGCGAACACCTCGGATGCCACTCCCATTCTCTGGCATCTACTCGGACCCAGCTGAGGAAATCCGCCGTCACAATGTCCTTACCCGCAACATGCGCCACCGAAAACGCTGGCAGCCAAAGCTCTATCCACACACACAGACCCTCTGTCGCGGCCTCTATGGCCACACTTCCGGTTCCGCCCTGCCGATTGATGCAGGCCACCGCCGCAGAATTGTTGGACAGTACTCGCAGCGCTCGACCTGTCACCGTAGCTTTGAACGCCTGCAATGCCCGGCGTATCACTTGCATTTCCAGTCGGTTGATTGACCACTGAGTTTCCTGTGTACTCCAAGAGCCTTGCGCGAAACGATCTCCGAACGTAGTGGAGTTTAACAAAATTTTTGGACAAGCTCCCGTAGGAAAGGTCCATAACCTTTTATTAGAGAGAAGCTGGAAAATTATAATTTTTTTTTTATACCAACTTTCACCAATTCAAGATGTTCTACAAGGCACACAACCCAACAGAGCGTCACATCTGTTGTACATGCAATGGAACCCTTAAAATATGAGCATACATGAACCACTGGTTGCCCCGATACAAGCACTGAGTAGCCTATTTGTCTTTTTGGAAACCAGCCAGGTCCTTAAGACCAGGATTGGCTACCCTAGGAAACAGGATACTGGATCTGAAAGAGCTTGGCCTGACCCAGTATGGCATTTCTCGTATCCTTATGACCGGAACCTCCCCAAGGTCTCTGCCTTGGAAGTAAAGCACAGTTACTTACCTGTAACAGGTGATCTCTGGGAACAGCAGGAATTAGTCCTCACATATGGGTACGTCGGTACCGACGGAGCCCGTGCGGGAAAGCTCCCCAGCTTCTTAGAATAGAAGCTTTTGGGACCTCCCACTGCACATGCGCACTGCCTTCCCGCCTTCCTGAACAGCTCTCCTCAGTTTCGAGTTTATAGCTGAGTCAACAGAGAGAGGACAGGAAGATAGATAGATAAAAGATACAACTCCTAGGGGAGGTGGGTGGGTTGTGAGGACTAATTCCTGCTGTTCCCAGAGATCACCTGTTACAGGTAAGTAACTGTGCTATCTCCAGGAACAAGCAGGAATAAGTCCTCACATATGGGGACTCCCTAGCTTAGATGCATGGGATCCCCTGTAAAGGTTCGCCATCTTCGTATGGATCTCAGGCATCCATTCTGGGAAGGTGGGCAGGAGTTGTTTAGGAATGGAACAGGTGCTTGAGGACAGCCTGGCCAAACAAGGCATCCCGGCGGGAGTCCTTGTCCAAACAGTAATGGGCTGTGAAGGTATGAACCGAGGCCCAGGTAGCGGCTCGACAGATCTGATCTATGGAAACAGAGTGCAGATGAGCCATAGAAGTTGCCATGGCCCTCACATTGTGAGCAGTGACATGGCCTTCCAGAGAAATGTTTTTGCTCTGGTAAGCAAAAGAAATACACTGAGCAATCCAATTGGAAAGTGTACGCTTGGAGACTGGAAGTCCCAAATGGGAAGGATCAAAGGCCACAAAAAGTTGAGAAGACTTTCGATGTGGCTGAGTCCTATTAAGGTAAAAAGCGAGAGCTCTTTTACAATCCAGAGTATGAAGGTTCCTCTCTGCATTGGATGCATGAGGAGCTGGAAAAAAGACAGGTAGATATACCTCTTGATTAAGATGAAAAGGCGAGACCACTTTAGGCATAAAGTGGGGATTCGTCCTAAGGACCACCTTATCATGATGAAATCTTGTGTAAGGTGGATTAGCCACTAAAGCCTGCAGCTCACTGATGCGGCGAGCCGAAGTGACTGCAATGAGGAAGATGACCTTCCAGGAAAGAAATTTCAAGGAGGTGGAAAACATTGGCTCAAAAGGTGGCTTCATAAGTTGACCGAGCACTAGATTCAAATCCCATGCGACCGGGGGTGGTCTGATGGGAGGTTTAGTGAGAGTCAGGCCTCTCATGAATCTTGCAACAAGAGGATGAGAGGAGATAGGTTGTCCATTTATATGTTGCAAGGATGCTGCAATAGCACTTAAATGGACTCTTACCGAATTCGTCTTGAGGCCTGCATTGGATAGATGCAGGAGATAATCAAGAAGAGAATTCAAAGGAAGTGCCAGAGGGTCAAGACCCTGCTGAGCACACCAAATGGAAAAACGTTTCCATTTGAAAGCATAGGAACGCCTGGTAGAGGGTTTCCTAGAGGCAGAAAGGATATCTTTCACTGGTTGGGAAAGATGAAAGTCTTGAAGGCTTAAGCCTTCAGTAACCAAGCACTGAGGTGAAGGGATTTGGGGTTTGGGTGCCACAAAGTCCCCTCCTCCTGAGACAGGAGGTCTGGCGCAGCTCCCAGATCCAAGTAGGATCCCTGGGAGAGCTGTAGAAGTAGAGGGAACCACACTTGGCGTGGCCAGCGTGGAGCTATGAGGATCATAGTTCCATGATCCCTCTGGAGTTTGAACAGAGTCTTGGGAATCAAAGGAATGGGTGGAAAGGCATATAGGAATGCCTGACTCCAATTCAGGAGAAAGGCGTCCGTAGCCTGAGCTCCCTGACACGGAGTTCTGGAACAGAACCGGGGAAGTTTGGCATTCCACGGACTTGCAAAGAGGTCTATGTCCGGGGTCCCCCATTCCTGAAAGATTCGGTTTATTTGGTCCAAATGTAGGGACCATTCGTGTGGCAGCAGAACTCGACTGAGCCTGTCTGCCCGAGAGTTTTGAACTCCTGGGAGATACACTGCTAGCAGGTGAATCTGATGCTCTCTGGCGAAGGCCCATAGTCTTAGAGCTTCGTTGCAAAGCGACAGAGAGCCCGTCCCTCCTTGTTTGTTTATGTAAAACATGGCCACCTGATTGTCCGTCTGAACTAGGACAGTGAGGTTGGCTAGGAGGGAGTGGAAGACCTTGAGGGCAAGGTAAATTGCTCGCAGTTCCAGAAGATTGATATGAAGGGTGGTCTCCTGTAGAGACCAAGTGCCCTGAGTGGAGAGAGTTTGCAGATGGGCTCCCCACCCTGTTTGGGAGGCATCTGTTGTGAGGGTTGCTTGGGGTAGCAATGGTTGAAATGGAGCCCCCAACAACAGATTCTTGGTGGAAGTCCACCAGTGGAGGGACCAAAACAGACGATCGGAGGTTTGTATTTGGTCTGAGAGCGCTCCTGACGCCTGAGTCCACTGAGTGGCCAGGGTCCATTGAGCTGCTCTCATATGAAGACGAGCATAGGGCACCACATGCACTGTGGAGGCCATATGACCCAGTAGGCGTAGCATTTCCCTGGCTGTCAAGTGAGTGCTGGACTGAGCTTGGGAGGCCAAACTCAGGAGGCGCTGGCCTCGAACATGTGGAAGGTAGGCCCTTGCAGTGATGGTGTCCAACTGGGCCCCTATGAATTCTAGAGATTGAGTAGGGATGAGTTGGGACTTGGGAAGGTTTACTACCAGTCCCAGATACTGCAAAAGGCTCCTTGTGTGGTCCAGGGAAATCTGGGCCTGTGACTGAGTTGGAGCTCGGATGAGCCAGTCGTCCAGATATGGGAAGACAAAGATTCCCATGCCTCTTAGAAATGCGGCTACGACTGCCATGCATTTTGTGAATACTCTTGGAGCAGAGGCTAGACCGAAGGGGAGTACTCTGTATTGGAAATGTTTTCCCTGAAACAGAAAGCGAAGATACTTTCTGTGGGATGGATGGATGAGTATATGTGTATACGCATCCTGTAGGTCTAGAGAACAAAGCCAGTCCTGACCCTGGAGGTAAGGAAGGAGAATGCCGAGAGACAGCATTTTGAATTTCTCCTTGAAGAGAAATTTGTTCAATTCTCTCAGATCTAGGATTGGTCTGAATCCCCCTGTCTTCTTTGGAATGAGAAAATAAGGGGAGTAGAAACCGGACCCTTGTTGAGGAAGAGGAACCTCTTCTATGGCCCCTTGGGCAAGAAGAGAGGAAACCTCTTGACCCAACAGGGTTAGGAGAGATGGGGGAGAATTGAATGGTCTCACCATATGATGGGGAGGAAGGCTGGAGAAATGAAGTTTGTAACCCTCTCGAATGATAGAGAGGGTCCATTGTTCTGTTGTGATTTGTTCCCATCTGGGAGCAAAGTGAACCAACCTTCCGGGTATGGTGAGAGGTTCTGGTTGTGTTAGAACCAGAAGTGGCAAGTTCCCTAGGAGCAAGTCAAAACCCCTGAGGGGTTGGAGCCTGCTGAGCTACAGTAGCTGCTGCAGGCTTAGCTCGTGCTTGTTTGGATTGCTGACGCTTAGCAGTATAGCGAGGTTGAGAAGACTGCTGGCCAGTATTTGAAGCAACTCTGGCCTTCTTATAGTAAGGCCTTTTAAAAGACTTTTTCTTAGTAGGAATTGAAGTGGACTTTGAAAGTCTTTCCAAGGTGGCATTTTCAGCATCCATCTGGGTGGCTTTGATTTGCCACTCTTCCCCAAATAAGTTCTCACCTGTACAGGGCAGATTCCGTAAGCCATCTAGAACCCAAGGTTCCAGATCAGAGGCCTGGAGCCAAGCAAGACGTCGGGCTGCAATAGCAATGCCCGAAGCCCTACTGGCTCCCTCAAAGGAATCATATGCTGCCCTATTAGAGAACTTAGAAACCTCTAAGAGTTGTTTCACTAGGGAAAGGAATCCCTGCTTTTTATCCTCAGGGATAAAGGGGGCAAAATGCCGCACCTTTTTGGCAAGTTCCTCCAGGAACATGCCCATATAGAGACTGTAGGAATTAATCCTGGCTATAAGCATACTAGCCTGGAAAATTTTCCTACCAAAAGAGTCCAAAGTCTTACATTCCCGTCCTGGAGGGGTGGAAGAGTGCCTTTTGGTACTCCTAATCTTCTTCATTGCAGACTTCACCACAATAGAGTGGTGGGGCAATTGAGTCTTTTGGAAACCAGGAGAAGGAGGGACCCTATACATGGTGTCCAACCTACGGGAATAAGGAGACAAAGTCAAAGGATTTTCCCAGAAATCCATCAGTTGTTCTTGAAGGATTTCATGGATAGGCAGGGTAACTGCCTCCTTAGGGGCCTTTGAGTATCCCAAAATATCCAGTTTTTTGGATCTGGGTTCCTTTTCAGAGGATGTGGTAATAGAAAGGGCTGTAGCCATATCTAAAACAAAGTCCTGGAAGGACAAATCCTCTGGAGGGGACATTCTCCTTTTAGGAGAAGAGGGCTCCTCAGGTAAGTTGAGTGAAAACTCAGCAGAATCATCAGAGGAGTGAAAATCCTCAGAGGAATCGGTGCTTTCCTCTAACGCACGATACGCGTACCGATCGGTATCGATATCGGGCGTATCGGGTATGGAACCGGTATGGAGCGAAAGCCCATACGGTACCGACTTGCGTTTAGAGGTGGACGGCCTCGATACCGGCATGGCGGACGATACCGGTATCGGGCCCGGAACCGCTGAAAGCGGAACCGATGGCGTTGCAGCTTTAATGAAAGCCATGACGGCCTGCTGCATGGACTGTACAGTATCGCCCATGGACGCCATAGCTGCCTGGATGTCGGTACCGGAGTGACCCGGTACCCCAGAGCAGGCTAACAGGTGATCTGTCGAGGCCGTAGCATCGATATCAACCTGAGACCCCTGAATTGGCGTTTTTGGAAGTTGGACTTCCCGCCGGGGTTGTTTGGCTGGGGCAGAGTCCTCAAGTTCTAAGCTAAGAGCCTCTCGATGCTTTGAAGGAGATTTGCTCTTTGAGGACTTGCCCACAGAAGGTTTGGTTACCTGAGATCCATCCGGAGAAGAAGACCTGGATGACTGTGATGCTGTATTCTCTGAAGCAAACAGCACATGGAATTTGTTGGCCCGGTTCTGCAGCCCACGTTTAGACATGTGGGAGCAAGATGGGCAGTCCGGTATGGAATGGTCAGGCCCCAAACATTTCAGACACCATTCATGGGTGTCTGTGACTGAAATAACAGCATTACATTTGGTACACTTCTTAAATCCAGGGGCTGGCTTCTCCATGAGGAGAAATTGAGTAGGCCGAGAGGCCTCTCTGAAGTGACCAAAAAGCTAAAAAATAAGAAAAAAGAATTATAATTTTTTAAAGAAAGAAAGAAAAGACCGGCGATACCGGTATCGGTATGGGGAAGGCAGGTACGCGGTCTAAAGAAACAAATAAAATAACAATTTCTTCAGCGGTGACAGGAACACGACCTGCTGGCTCCGCGGAAAAAGAGAAACTGAGGAGAGCTGTTCAGGAAGGCGGGAAGGCAGTGCGCATGTGCAGTGGGAGGTCCCAAAAGCTTCTATTCTAAGAAGCTGGGGAGCTTTCCCGCACGGGCTCCGTCGGTACCGACGTACCCATATGTGAGGACTTATTCCTGCTTGTTCCTGGAGATCAGGCTGTGCCTGGCCCTATGACTAGCTCACAAGGAGCAGTGCGGCCTAGTGGTTGAGGCAAGTTGCCAGAGGAACAAGGGTTTGAATTCCAATCGAGACCACCAACCTTGGGCCATAAAAACTGGGGTTTCTGGTCACACAGGTGGTCCTTCTGGCCTTCGTTAAGCGACTTAACCCTCTGCCTCAGGTAACAAAACATAAATTGTGAGCCCTTCAGGGACAAGGGAAATAGAAATACCATAATCGACTGTATGCCACCCTGACCTGTAGGCAATCAATATACTCAAATAACTGACTGGGAATATGTGACCACAGCAAACACTGGCAGTGGAGAGACATCAGAGCTGGTGCTGGTTCCTGGTCTTCCTTTCTCGCTCCCCCAGTCCTTCCGCCGGCATTGAGAAAAGGCTGAGAATAGATTGTCCAGTGGGCCGGGGACCTTGCGTCCTAGACATCAGAGAGAAAGAGGGGCTAGGATCTGGGAGCAAAGCCCAAAGAGAAAGGGAAACTGGTGACTGACACTGTAGCTCCTAAAGACGGCTCACTCCACAGCAGATCCCACGACTGCATCTCCAACCCCATGTAACACCATGAGGACCTCACGCACTTTATTACAATCGACACCCCCCATTACTGGAGAAATTACCTTAGTCTGATAATACAGTCTGAGCAAAGAAATGCAGTCTCACTCTGCAAAGAGTGAACCCAAAAATCATGCCTAAGCAATTGTGAGCACATACAAAATGCACATCTATATATACGGGTGACCCAGCACCTGTCACCCAAACACAGTGCAGTGAGCACTGTGGTAAGGAAGCCTATCCTGAGTTAGGGGAAAGGAAAAAAGGCAAAGAGTTCACCCTAGTAAAAGGGCCCCTTTTGCAAGGTCAGGGAAACAAAGCCACGACCTCACCTAGGAACCAGAAAACCCCCAGCTGGAACAGGTTTCATGTTTCCCCTAGTGAAATAAGGGAGAGTGCATACAGACCTAAGGTCCAAGACTCTTACGTCAGTAAGCTCCCTGATTACTCAGGTGCCAGAAAGCAGAGTGATCTCTGTCACCTGGGAAGAGAGGAGGTGGGGCTAGAACCCTGGAGATATAAGCCTATGCTAGATTATAGTAAAGGAGAAAGAGAGAGGGTGGAAGGAACACCAGAAGCAAGAGCAGAGGCATAGGCAGGAAGAGGAGAAAGAGAGAGAGAAGCTGATACAAGCCGAGGCACAGGTACGAGCCTAAGAAGCTTGATTAATGCTGAGCAGAGCAGGAGAAGCCTGACTTATGCTGGGCAATGCAGAGGAGCAGGAGACGCTCTCAGCTCTAACGAGAGGCTATTAGCCGAGCCCAGTGAGCTAGAAGGAGAGTCGGAGTCTGTGCAACTAGGAGAGCCTGATGCTGAGCTGAATGAGGAAGATACCCTTCATGGATTGCTCTTTGTGCCAAGCCTTAGCCACAGAAGGGTTGAAGGAAAGCCAGCCCTCAGAGGAAGCCCTCCAGAGAAAGGTAACCATAAGAAGCAGGTAGATGGATTGTAAATTCCCACGTGGTAAAGAGGGGAAGTTTTACTAAGACGTAAGAACAAGCTGGAGTTGTGAATTGTGCTTGTTAACCACCTGCTACCTGTGAAGTGAGACGGCAAGAAGCCAAATTAACTGTGAGGAAAGCGTTTTCTTTTTACTCTTTAGTTCTCCTGAGAAACCTGAATAGAACTTTGCTTGCATGTTGAAAGTTTGTTCCTGTTTGGAGTTTTTGTTTTGCTTGTTAACTGGAAAACAGTCTGGAAAGGTTTGAGACTGGAAGAGACGGCAAACTGCCACAGAAGAAAGCCTGTTTTGTGTTTTGTGCTTTAACCAGCAAGGCTAAAGGAAGCTGGTAGCCTTGCTGTTAAAGGCTATGTTTTTCTGAGCTGAAGAATACTTTAAGCTGCCACTTTGGTTTTGGGGTTTTGTTTTGCTTATAACCTGTTGTACTTTGAAGAAGCCTGGAGAAGTATGCCTGAATGTGGTATTTATGAACCTTTTTTGTGCTCAATAAATTTCTGTCATTGCCTTATCCCAAGGAGCCCGACTACAGCTTTCTACCTGAAGCCCATATATAGCGCAATTAAACTACATTTCCCAGAAAATATTGCGGGGAATTAGTCAGTTAAGGCTGAAAGAGGAAAGTTCCTCATACAACCATGCCCCTCTAAGCTAGAGGCGAGTGGTGAGGGCGTGACAGCACGCTTGAACATAGGCTGAATGCATGGAGCATACACAGAGTATTGAATTCCTCTATGAAACCTTCCAGTGCCCTGGAGCACTAAGCCCCAGACTGTGCTACCTAGATGTCCTTCTCTTCACCCTCAGCACCGGCCCTTTAACAAAATGGCACAGACGGGTCAGTGCCCCTGCTAAGTGCTTAAAGCCCTGCTCTGACAGCACAGGCTCTAGAAATAGATGAGAATTTCCTGGGAAGGGCATGCTAAGTGGAGCTATGAAACACACAGGCACCCCCCCCCCCCCGGCCTTCCTGCAGTCAGAGAAATAGCAGTGGGATACACCGACAACCTTGCAAGTGGGGTCTTAGAGGTTGCTGCCTGTGTGAACCTGATGAAGAATACGATTTTGTATTTTACCACCCCCCCCAGGGAAGGGGGGCACTGAATACTATATGTGATTCATGAGCAGCGCTGCCATCCGGTGGCCTTTAGGGCACCAGAGCCCAACAAACGATACAGAAGTTAAGCGCTTTAAATCTTGGTCATATAATCTTGATTTGCAGAACACTACAATTGCTTGTTTAGTCACTAACCCCTGAGTGCCCATGAGGTGTCCCTGTGGTTATTTCTTCCCTGACTTGCAGAAAATGATCAATCTGATGATGGCTGTATACACAGGGTCACAGAAAGGCACTATTGAGGGTACCAGCTGCCCTCTGGTGGCCATAGACCGTAGCACAGGCACTTCTTGGTTGTCAGTTTAACTGTCATTATTATTATATATCTATATTTTTTTTTAAATCCTAAGGTTTCCTAAACCTGTCCCTGTGAAACCACAGGCGTTTGGGCCACTTTCACTATAGAATACACAAAAGCACACTTCCAGCCTGTCCCTCCTTCCAACTACAAGTTAGGGTTCTGCTCTTGAAGAAACTAAAAGCTGGCAATTTTCCTAATATCTCGGGACTTAACAGATGCTCCTCAGAGACATGATTAGGAGGGAGAGAATATGTGGCATCAGAGATCAATACCAAAACTGCTGTCCTATAAAACTAAGAATAAACTTAAAAATAAAGAGGACTGACAACAGCCCCCTTAAGGCTGAGGAACCCCCGAGCCTCAAAAAAACCTACAAACAAAAGAAAGAAACACTAGACCTAAAAATCTAGCTATTCTGCCTGTCGTCTTCCTCACACAGGCAGCTCACTGCAACTCTCGCCATGTGGTCCAAATACCTAGAGAGAATATGGCTGCCCCTTTGCCAACGAATTTTGGCGCCAAGAACAGCCGCTGCAAAAAGGAGGCCTCAGCAGATCGACAGAGCCCGAAGGCCTTACCTGCAGGGCCGAAAGCCATGCAGCCTGCTCCTACCGCCTTGAATTCATCCGATCCTCAAACCGCTCAGCTGGTTCCACAGAGTAAAAGTAAAATCCCACAGCAACAGAGAGGCTCTGTCTCACACAGCTTCAGCGTGGCTGTACGGGTCCCGGAGCTCTCTCCCGTACCATCAAGGGAGAGAGATCCGCACCGGCGAATGCCTGCAGCAAGTGAAAATAACTGACAAGGAGGGAAGGCGAGAGCTGCTACTAATTTAAAGAGCCAGGCTCAAATTTAAAATGACTGTAAATATAAGGAAATTTGCTCCTAACAACCAAAGGGAACTAATCCCTGATTGCCAATTAACCAAAGGTAACTGAATTAAAAGTAAAATTAAAAGTAAAATTAAAGGTAAAAATCAAAAGTAAAATCAGAATAGAATTTGTCACACTAAATGCTCCTTATCTGTTCCCCCAAGTGAGCCCAGAAGCTAGACTCACTATGTCCTCCTGCTGCATGGAGACTGGACACACTGAGGGCTGATGGGAGAGACCAGCAGGCTATATCCAGTGATGTCATGAGTTTTTGACATGCCATTCTCCAAGCTGCAGGAGGTTCACTACACAGAGGTTGAGGACTAAACTGGAGGAACGATAAGGAATATCCTGTTTCCAACAGTGGCCAAACTAGGTCATAAGTATCTACAGTGGTGTGCAAAGGTCTGGAATCACTTGTGAGTTTTGAGTTTTTTGTACTACTTTTTTTTTTTTTTTAATTTTGCGTTAGCCCAGCATATTCATCTTTCTACCTCGTTAAAAGGGATACATTTGGCTATTAGAGTTGACTTTTTTGCATTCCTTGCTTCCAATTTAAATACTTTACGGACACTGGGAGATAGCTACTGTGATTTTTGTGGATCCTGCGTCAAAACTGGATCGAGATTATCCAATATGCACACGTTATTTCTGACCAATTAGGAGGCTGGTTTCACTAACCAATCACAATGCAGATATCTAGCCAACAGTGAAGCTATAAAAACGTGTGCAATTTTTGAATTTCATGTTTTCTGGATCGACCATGAAGATGATTCAGACCCTGACGTTGGAGGAGCGTGTTTGTGTGTCCTTTATAAGCGAAGAAGGATTTTCAAGCCGTCAGGATAGCCAGGAAAGTTGGCTGCAGTCAGAGCGCTGTTGTTAAGATTGTACAGAAGAAGAAAGAAATGGGTTCAGTGGTGGACAAGCCTCGTTCAGGTCATTCACGTGCATCAACATCACGCCAGGACCGCGCACTACGACGCATTTCACTGACTAATCGCAAGTTGACCTCTCCTCAGCTACTTCGAGAGTGGTTAGACAAGACTGAGGTCAGTGTCAGCTCATCAACAGTTTGTTGCTGGTGCCTGCAGTTTGGTCTTCGGGGCTGCAAAGCACGGAATAAGCCACTGATGACTGACATACAAAGGCGCAACTGGATCGTGTGGGCAAGAAAGCACTCAATCTGGCCGACTGAAATGTGGGAAAGAGTAGTTACTCACCTGTAACAGGTGTTCTCCAGGAGCAGCAGGAATCAGTCCTCACATATGGGTATCATCGGCGCCGATGAAGCCCCAGCGGAGCATTTCCCCAGCTTTCTATGAAAGCCTTTGGGAATGCAGGCACGCATGCGCGGTTCCCTTCCTGCCTAAAGGTGCCATCTTACCTCAGTCAAATGACATAGCTAAGAACAGCACACAAAAATGAAAAATAAACTATGTCCAACTGCAACTCCAAGGGGAGGAGGGAGGGTTGTGAGGACTGATTCCTGCTGCTCCTGGAGAACACCTGTTACAGGTGAGTAAATACTCTTCCAGGACCAAGCAGGAAGTCAGTCCTCACATATGGGTGACTCCCAAGCTCTGGGCTACCGAGGAACCCAGACTGAACAAGAGGACTCCCCTCTAGTCCCAGCTGCAAAGAAAGGCTTTTCAAGGACACAACCTCCACCGGTAGCCCAACAGAGGGCAGGAGTTGCCTAAACTTCAAAGAGATTCCGGAGTACTGCTTGGCCAAAAGCACTGTCCCTACGGGACTCCCTCTCCAGGAAGTAATGGGCCGCAAAAGTCTGGCTTGAAGACCAAGTTGCAGCCCTGCAAATGTCTACCAAGGGCACAGAGCAGAGATGAGCCACTGAGGCAGCCATTGCCCTGACTCGGTGGGCCGTAACCCGACCCTGCAAAGGAAGGTCAGCCGCCTTATAAGGCCAGGTGATACAGTCAGCTACCCAGATGGACGAGGTACGCTTGGACACAGCCAACCCCAACTTATTGGGGTCAAAGGAGACGAAGAGCTGAGTAGCCCTTCGATGCCCCTGCGTACGATCAAGGTAGAAGGATAAGGCCCTCCTACAATCCAGGGTATGCAGGACTGCTTCAGCCTGGCTTGCATGAGGCCTAGGGAAGAATGTTGGAAGAACCACCTCCTGGTTGAGGTGGAAAGAGGAGACAACCTTTGGGAGGAACTTTGGATGAGTCCTGAGGACTACCCGGTTCCTATAAATTCTGGTGTAAGGCCTATCACAGACTAGGGCCTGAAGCTCACTTACTCGCCTAGCCGAGGTAAGGGCTATCAGGAAGAGAGTCTTCCAGGAGAGGAAGCGTAGTGGGCAAGTAGCCATGGGCTCAAAAGGTGGGCGAGTCAGTTGCTGCAAGACCACATTCAGCTCCCACTCAGGGGCAGGAGGACGGATGGGAGGCTTGAACAAAAGCAAGTCCCTAAGAAAGCGGGACACCAAAGGGTGACCAGACAGAGAATGTCCCTCCACCAAAGAGTGGTGAGCTGCTAGAGCTGAGAGGTGGACCCGAACGGAATTGGATTTAAGGCCTTGATTTGACAAGTGCAGTAAGTATTGAAGGACTACTGGCACAGTACAGGAGAAAGGATCAACTGTACCATTTGAGAGCATAGGTTTTCCTAGTGGACTGTTTCCTAGAGGCGAGGACAACCTCCTCAACATCCTGAGGCAGGCCCCAGGGAGCCAAGACTACCCTTGCAGCCTCCAGGCCATCAAATTGAGAGCTTTGAGATTGGGGTGCAGAAGGGAACCCTGCTCCTGTGAGAGAAGGCCGGGTTGCAACCCCAGAGGTAGTGGGGGATCCACCGCCAGTTGAAGCAGAAGAGGAAACCAAGGCTGTCTTGGCCACCGGGGAGCCACCAGCAGGACCGAGGCCTTGTCCTGAAGAATCTTGAAGAGAGTTCGGGCCACCAAGGGCGTGGGAGGAAACGCATACAGGAGGCCCTGAGACCAGGATATCAGAAAAGCATCCGCTGCTATCCGCAGAGGATGCGGTTGCCTGGAGCAGAACTTTGGCAGCTGCTTGTTCATGGGGCTGGCAAAGAGATCCATCAAAGGGAGACCCCATTTCAGAAAGATCTTCTGAGCTACTGAAGGATGCAGCTGCCACTCGTGGGGCTGCAGTATTCTGCTTAATCTGTCTGCCAGGTAGTTGTCCTGGCCTGGAAGGTACACAGCCCTGAGGAGCATGTGCTTGAGGGCAAAAGAACGAAGGTCCTGAGCCTCCCGACAAAGGATCCTGGACCCAGTTCCGCCTTGTTAGTTCATATAAAACATGGCAACTTGGTTGTCTGTCTGAATCAGGACAGACTGGTGAGCCAGGGTAGGAGTGAAAGCTTTGAGTGCCAACCGAATAGCTCGGAGTTCGAGAAGACTGATCTGCTTTGCAGCTTCCCAGGGAGACCACTTGCACAGACAATGAGCTCCCCAGCCTTGCAGGGAGGCGTCCGTGGTCACCACTACCGTGTACCCTGGAATCTGAAAAGGCACCCCCTTCAGAAGATTGGGTGGGTGCAGCCACCAGTTGAGGGAGTTCAGAAACTGTCTGGACACCCTTATCCTGTCCCTGAGGCTGCCTGTGGCCTGTGACCACTGAGTCCGAAGGCACCACTGTGCAGGCCTCATATGGAGCCTGGCATTGGGGGTCACATGTACTGTCGAAGCCATGTGGCCTAGAAGCCTCAGGCAGAGTCTGGCGGAGACCAGGGACCTGCTGAGAAACTCATTTGCCAAGGCCATCAACCTTTGGGCCCTGTCTACTGGCAGGAAAGCCTTTGCCAGCAGAGAGTCCAGCCTTGCCCCTATGAACTCCAAGTTTTGGGAGGGGAGCAAAGTGGACTTTGCGAAGTTTAGGACAAATCCCAGGCTTTGTAGAAGAGCAATAGTCCTGAGGGTGGCTCGTTTGGCCTCCTGGCACGTCTGACCCCTGATGAGCCAGTCGTCTAGATAGGGGAAGACAAAGATTCCCTGATTTCTCAGGTAGGCCGCCACCACTGCTAGGCACTTTGTAAAGACTCTGGGGGCGGAGGTGAGGCCGAAAGGCAGCACTCTGTACTGATAATGGTTTCCTCCCACAATGAACCTGAGATACTTTCTGTGGTCTGGATGAATGAGGATGTGAGTGTACGCATCCTTTAGATCTAAGGAGCATAGCCAAGCTCCCTGCTGGAGGTAGGGCAGAAGTGTCCCAAGAGTAAGCATCTTGAACTTCTCCTTCACTAGGAACTTGTTGAGGTTCCTGAGGTCCAGAATGGGTCGAAGGCCACCGGTTCTTTTGGGCACCAGGAAATACCTGGAGTAGAAACCGTGACCTTGCAAGTGGGGAGGCACAGACTCCACTGCCCTGTCCACCAACAGACCATGAAGCTCTTGTAGAAGAAGGTCTGTGTGCAGGGGAGGCCTTGGAGGCTCCCCTGGAAAATATGGTGGAGGCAGCTGGTGAAAGTGCAGGGCATAGCCCTTGTGGACTATCTCCAGCACCCAACTGTCCCCGGTGATAAGGGGCCACTGGTGGGCAAAGAGGGCGAGGCGACCAACTGTGCAGGGTTGGGAGAGCAATGGAGTAGAGGCTACGCTCAAGGAGTCAAAACCCCCCACCCTGCTGAGTGGTAGCAGGGGCCTGAGGCTTGGGGGACCTCTGCCTATGGGGCCCATTACCCTGGCCCTTGGCTTGCTGACCCTGGGGGGCAGGTTGGGCAGCCTGATATTGCGGGTACTGTTTGTAGGCAGTGCCCTTCCTCGGGTAAAAGGGCTTTTTACCCGAGCCCTTCTTTTTATGAGAAGGGGCAGAGGTCTTCCTCGACAGCCTTGTCCATGTGAGATGCTCAGTTTCGAGCTGAGCGGCCTTCTCGGTCATGGGCTTGCCAAAAAGGTTTTCACCTCGGCAAGGGACATCGACCAACTTGTCCTGAACCCATGGCTCGAGGTCCGATGACTGCAGTCATGCCTGGCGTTGAGCCGCGATGCCGGCTGCCGCAACTCGGGCCGAAGCCTCGAAGCCATCGTAGGCGGCGCGGGACATTAACTTCAAGCAGTCCCGAATCCCCAAGGACAAGGACTTAAATCTCTGCAAGAGTTCCCCGGAGAGACCAGCAGAGAACCCGGCCAATTCCTTGGCCAGATCCCGCAAGTACATGCCCATGTACAGCTGGTAGGACTGGACACGGCAAGCAAGCATCGAGCCCTGGAAGCACTTTCTACCGACTCCATCGAGGTTCCGGGCCTCCCTGCCAGAGGGCACCGCGGAGTGCATCTTCTGGCTCTTCAGACGATGCATGGCCAATTCCACAACCATAGAATGGTGTGGTAGCTGTGCCTTTTGAAAACCAGGGCTCTTCCGGAGTCGATAGATCGAATTGACTCGCTTGCTTACAACCGGCGCCGAGGCCGGTGCCTCCCACATACGGAAGAGGAGCCGTTCCAGCATCGGAGGAACCGGAACAGTAAAGGCCTCCTTCGGAGGAGAGTCATACTGTAGGGCCTCGAGCTCTTCAGCTCGAGGCTCCTCCTCGGGGTCCGCCGGAATAGCCAAGGCAGCGGCCATATCCCGGACGAACTCCGAGAACCGAGTGTCCTCCGGGGGGGACCTACTCTGGGGCTCAGACTGCGGTGAGTCCGAAGGGACGCACCGAGTCTTGAGGGTATCAGGAGACTCCTCGTCCTCCATCTCCCAAGCTGACTCGTCCGAGGAGGAGTCAGGGTCTGACCCCCGGGGCCCTGGAGCACCCGCCCCGACGCCGGAGGCACCGGCGTCGATGCCCTCGGTTCCGAACGGGAGGTCGAGGGAGACCGCGACCGAGGTCGACTCCGAGCCACGATGGACTCGAGTATCGGCTTGGTCTCCGGGGTCGACTTCTTAGTCAATGTCCCGGTGGTCGGGGCAGATGCGCCAGACAGGCTGGCCATCAGTGCCCGCTGCTGCTTATAGCCAGCACCCGCTCCCTAACCTTGAGGGTTTGAGGAGGGGTGTGCCTTGAGGTTAAGTTGTAGTTGTGAAGGTCGAATGACAAGGCAGGTATAAAGAATATTTTTTTTTATAAGGATTTATTTCTCCCGCTCCGTGGTGGAATGGAACAGGCGTAAAGGAATATATTTTGTAGCCAAAACAAGAACAAAAGGAAAACAGGCTTTTTCCAACGCTGTGTTCAAAACTGTCCTTTAACACAGGAGTTCACATTCCGGTCATGTGAGCTTTACTTGAAATCACTTAAACAAAGAGCAAATAATAAAGTTCATGCACTGTAACTAAGTTATGCTTCAGCTTATTCTTTATCTCCTCATAAGCTCTTCAGGTAAGGAACTTAAAACAGCATGCATTTCAGCATATTATAACGAATGACCACACAAGCTTTGCTTGACTATTCTTTGTCTATGAGACAGGTTGAGCAGTCCATTGGCTGATTCAAATCCACCATTGGTAAGGGACAAACCAATGGCACTTGTGCTTCTGGGCTCTGTACTGATTCAATTACTTTCTGTCCAGGAACAGTTCGTTTCTCTAAGAAATCTCTAAACTCTTTCAGGAGTTCTTCAGCCTGCTTGCTATATGGGCTAGCCGGGGAATTAACTCCTTCCTGGGGTGAGTGATAGCTTGTGGGTTTTTCTTCAGGTAAGCAAACAATGCCGTCTCTCTCACTATACTCATTCACTGCACTGGAATTACCCCTCCCCCACTTGTCTCTGTCAGCAAGTGCTGGGTAAGTCAGTTCATTTGCAGATGAAGGATTTTTAGACAGCAATTCAAACTTATGTCCTTCTAAAGCCTTCTGGCATATATCTCTAGCAAATATATCTGCTACGTCCTTGTAGCTAGCTTGCTTGCTAATTCTGTCAGCAGTTTGAGGAGAAAAGCAGGGTTTATCTGAATGAGCTTCTGGTTGCAGCCAACTGCCCTCATAAAACCTGGGTTTGCCCTGGGTTTTAAAATAAGCACTCACACAGTCTGGCTTCTCATAAAAGCTGTTATCAGAATTAAAGATACCCTGTACCTTGTGTTGAGGAATGCCTGAATGTTCTTTAGCAGTCTGCCATTCTTTCCACGGGTCAGCTCTCTGTTCCAAAAGCATAGGCTTTATCCCTGGGTCTCTCAGTGCCTCGCCCTTCTCTTGCTCCCAGAAGGTTCTTCTATGCACTGAGTCTCCCTGGTACCTGCTTCTTGGCTTGGCAAGCGTTCTCCTGGAATTGCAGCTGGGGAGCGTTTCTCCTTCAAAGTCAAAGGCTCTGGCATCCAAGGCTACTCCGTCTCTAAAGCACACATCTGCTTCATCTGTTTCCTGTATTTCCTTTCTCCTCCTCGGTTGCTTCTCTCTCTCGTTCCTGTTCCCTTTCTCATTCTCTCTTCCTTCTTCCTGTTTAACAAGCTGCTTCTGCTCTGGGGAACCCGCCTCCTGCTAGGGCGTGCCCAATCAGCAACTCTGCTTCTGCTTCTCCCCTCCCCCGAGGTGAGCTGTGTTAGCTGATTAGCCCTGTGCATCTTGTGCTGAGAAGGAAAAATCTTGCATTTAGCTGCAGTACCTGGACCTTCCACCGGGTCACTATCTGTTTCTATGGCTTCTAGCACTGCTACAGCGTCACATGCTCCATGAAGGCAGACAATCTGCTCTCCAAGGCTGTCATCCTGAGACTCAGCTCGGGAGACGCAGCAGCCACCGACTCGGGCCCCGGCAGCGCCGGGCCCAACGTCGGCTCCCTGGGAGGATAGGACTACGGGGCTTACGTGTCCAGCAGACTCTGGCTCCATGCAAGGAATTTTTGCAGGCTTCTCGTGTTCCATGGGCCCGGGGCGACGATCCGGGGTCTTAGACCTGGCCCTCGAGGAGCCAGGGACCTCCTCCTCCGACACCCTCGCGAGCCGCTTCTTCCTCTTGCGTTCCCGGTTGGGGGACCCCCTGTCCGAGGAGCTTCGACGACGCTCGGGATCGGAATCCCGAGATGTCGAAGCCTCAGATGAGGTCCGAGCCCGGCCGGAGGCTGAGTCCGAGAAAAGCCTTTCTTTTTGCTGCTGGCGACTTCGGAGTGCCTTGGAAGACATCTTTCCAAATGGCCCGCACGACTTAGGGTCGTGGTCGGGACTGAGGCACCGAAGGCAGCAGTCGTGTGTGTCGGTGAAAGACATCAGTTTCTTACACCGATCACACTTTTTAAAACCGCTGGAAGCCATCGGGGAAAAGAGAGTCCCCACGAGGTCAAAGGACCGGCCTTCCAGGAAAAAATGGAAAAAAGGGCGCGAACACCAGCCACGAAGGGCAAAACCGAAAAAGAAGAATTGGGCTCGATACCAGTGTACCGAACCCGGCGTCGAACCGGGAGAAAAAATAGCGAAAATCGCCAAAAAAATCTAATTTTAACCAGGAGAACAGGACACACGTCCGGTGGGCTTCACGGAAAAAAAGAGACTGAGGTAAGATGGCACCTTTAGGCGGGAAGGGAACCGCGCATGCGTGCCTGCATTCCCAAAGGCTTTCATAGAAAGCTGGGGAAATGCTCCGCTGGGGCTTCATTGGCGCCGATGACACCCATTTGTGAGGACTGACTTCCTGCTTGGTCCTGGAGAAAAGGTGCTATTCAGCAATGAAAGCACTTTCTGCCTGTTTGGTAACCAGGCCCACGCCTATGTGAGGAGATGTCCTGGAGAGGAATTCAAGCCTGAGTGTCTCAACCTCACTGTGAAGCATCCTTTGAAGGTCATGGTCTGGGGCTGCATGGCTGCCAGTGGCGTTGGACATCTTCACATCGTTGATGGAATAGTCAACGGGGCCAAGTACATCACCATACTGCAAAAGTGCATGGTGCCATCAGCACCCCGGCTGTTTCCTGGCCAGTTCCTGTTCCAAGATGACAATGCACCCTGCCATCGCTCCAGACAGGTGATCAGCTGGAAGCAGCGGAGCAACAAGTCAATGGATTGGCCTGCCCAGTCTCCGGATCTGAATCCAATCGAGAACCTGTGGCACAAGGTGGCTCTGGAAATATCCAAGAGGCATCCAACATCAAAGCGTGAGCTGATTGAGTCACTCATTGCAGCTTGGAACCGCGTTGTCACAAACGATCACCTTATCAGACTGGTTCATTCAGTGCCGACAAGGTACAGTCAGGTGATCAAGAACAAAGGGTGGCCAATCAAATACTGAGCCATCACTGACACACAAAAATGGCCTTTTTCGAGGCCACATACATTAATTTGAAGGAAACCTAGTGTGCGTCCATAATATTTTAAAGCATACTTACAATAATATATCGTTGGCCAACGATGTACATTACGCGATTTTCACAGAAAATCTATCAACAAGACAACTATGGGGAACAAACTCAGAAAATAAGGGCCAAGCCAATACTAAAAGTTGGCCCTAATAGCCAAATCTATCACTTATCATGAGATACACAGAAAAAGTCACTGGGAGGAAAAAGAAATTAAGATATAAGGTAACGAAGTTGAAAAAACATCAAATTTACAAGTGATTCAGACTTTTGCACACCACTGTAGTAGTCTCCCCAAAAGACACAGGTTCCTCAATGCTTGCATTGGGTCAAGCAGTGATATCCTGGGTCCCTTTAAATAATGGTTTATGGACCTATCCTCCAGGAACGTATCCAAACCTTTTTAAAACCCAGCTACACTAACAGCTTTTACTACATCCTCCGGTAACAAAATTCCAGAGTTTGATTAAACGTTGAGTGAAAAAATATTTTCTCTTATTAGTCTTAAATAGTTTACCCTGTAGCTTCATTGCATGTCCCCTAGTCCCCTTTAACATTTGGTCGCCCTTCTCTGCACCTTTTCCAAATCAGGCTATATCTGCTTACAATACTCAAGGTACAGTCGCAGCATGGAGAGATACAGAGGCATTACAATAGTCTTTATTTTATTCTCCATTCCTTTCCTTATAATTCCTAGCATTCTATTAGAAAGATTCCATCTCTTTAGTGTTTAAAGGAGCTAGATTCTGAGTTCATATCACACTATGCATTATCACAATGAAGAAATTAGACCTTACCTGCTAATTGTCTTTCCTTGCATTCTCTCCGGGCCAGTCCAGGCATGTTAGGGTTGTCAATCTTCTCCAGCAACTGAGGACTGAACACTGAAGTTATGCTGAGCAAGTATCTGGCTCCCCCTGCTGGCCGAACACCAGTCTAACACTTAACAAGCAGTCTAAAAGAAACTGAAGCAATAAAATGAACAAAACCAAACTATCCAAAAATATGGAACAGACCGAGCCCGCCGACCCAGCCATCGCTCCTTCTGACTGATACCCTAGGAACTACTCCTTTCCCTCCATTTTTTTTTCTTTTAATATGACCTCTGCTCCACCGCAGGAGCCCCAGAGACCCCATTAACCAAGGCCCCTGAGCGGACATTCCAGAACCACACTTTGTTAAACCCACCGCTCAGAAAGATGTATACTGTTAACCTTGGTAAAGTCTAGTCCATTGATGTCTTCAAAAAAACCACTGACAAGCTGCAAAAATATTGGGCGGGTCCTGGACTGGCCCGGAGAGAACTCAAGGAAAGACAATTAGCAGGTAAGGTCTAATTTCTTCTTCCTCTTCGTCTCTCCGGGCCAGTCCAGGCACGTTAGGGAAGTACCAAAGCAGTAGCTAACCCTGGGAGGGACCCGCTAGGCCTGCAATGAGGCCGACGCCCCAACCTTGGCGTCTCCTCTGGCCAGAACATCCAACCGATAATGCTTAGCAAATGTGTGCAGAGATGACCAAGTAGCCGCCCTGCATATATCCACAGGAGGAATCAATGCAAACTCGGCCCAGGATGCCGCCTGGCTGCGAGTAGAATGAGCGCGGAGCCCCTCTGGAGCCGCTCTTCCGCTTGCTTGATACGCCGCTGCTACAGCCTGCGTTAACCATCGAGTAACCATTAGATCCAGAACCAGACAGCCTCATTGATGCACCACCTCCTCGAACATCTCCTGATTGAGTTCACTCGCCTTGGTCTACCCGCACCTGGCTAAGGCAGTCTGCTGTCACGTTGCCCACTCCTATGTCTTGCTCCTGTGGTGCAAAATTGGGTCCTGATGAGATCATCCTGCTCAGGGCCATCCAGACGGCCTGACGTGCCCGTCGAGGCTTGGGCTCTGGGTGTTTAAAATTAAACATGTTTGGAAGCAGTCTCAGATTGCTTGAGATTACAACGTAACGTCAATTTTTAAAAAAGGTTCCAGGGGTGATCCGGGAAACTACAGACCAGTGAGCCTGACATCAGTACTGGGAAAAATGGTAGAAACCATCATAAAGAAAAAATTGCTGAACATGTAGATAGTTATGGCTTAATGGGAGATAGCCAACATGGCTTTAGACAAGGAAGATCTTGTCTTACTAATCTGTTATGTTTTTTGAAGGTGTGATAAAACAGGTAGACAAAGGTGAGTCGGTTGATATAGTGTATTTGGACTTTCAGAAAGCCTTTGACAAGGTCCCTCATCAGAGACTTTTGGCAAAACTAAAGAGTCATGGGATAGGAGGCAGTATACTATTGTGGATCAGGAACTGGTTAAAAGATAGAAAGCAGAGGGTAGGGCTAAATGGCCAATTTTCCCAATGGAGAAAGGTGAATAGTGGTGTACCCCAGGGATCTGTGCTGGTCCGCTGCTCTTTGACATATTCATAAATGACCTTGAAAAGGGAATAACAAGTGAGGTTATCAAATTTGCGGATGACACAAAACTATTTAAAGTTGTTAAAACCCATGAGGATTATGGAAAATTGCAAAAGGATCTTGATAAATTGGAAGACTGGTTATCAAAATGGCAGATGAAATTTAATGTGGACAAGTGCAAAGTTATGCACCTAGGGAAGAACAACCCAAACTATGGTTATACGATGCAAGGTTCCACATTAGGAACCACCACACAGGAAAAAGATTTAGGCGTCATTGTGGACAACATGTTAAAACCCTCCACCCAGTGTGAAGCGGCGACCAAGAGAGCAAATAGAATGCTAGGTTTCATAAGGAAAGAAATGGAAAATAAAACAAACGATATTATAATGCCTCTGTATCGTTCCATGGTGCGACTGCACCTTGAATATTGTGTGCAATTCTGGTCGCCGTATCTTAAAAAGGATATAGTGTTTTTAGAAAAGGTTCAGAGAAGAGCCACCAAAATGATAAAGGGGATGGAAGGATACCCCTATGAAGAAAGACTAAAAAGGTTAGGGCTCTTTAACCTGGAAAAGAGACGGCTGAGGGGAGATATGATAGAAATCTATAAATTAATGAATGGAGTGTAACGGGTAAACGTAGATCGATTGTTTACGTTATCAGAATATAGAAAGACTAGGGGACATGCAATGAAGCTACAGGGTAAACTATTTAAGACTAATAAAAGAAAATATTTTTTCACTCAACGTGTAATCAAACTCTGGAATTTGTTACCGGAGGATGTAGTAAAGGCTGTTAGTGTAGCTGGGTTTAAAAAAGGTTTGGACAAGTTCCTGGAGGAAAGGTCCATAAACTATTATTAAAAAGGCACCCAGGATATCAGTGCTTGACCCAATACAAGCATTGTGGAACCTGTGTCTTTTGGGGAAACTGCCACTGTTGGAAACAGGATACTGGGCTTGATGGACCTTGGTCTTACCCAGTATGGCATATCTTATGTTCTTATGAGTAATCGAGGCCTTGGAGGCCGCCTCCCCCTTCCGAGGCCCCCCCCAAACAGCACAAATAGCCGGTCTGTTTTGCGAAAAGGCTTCGTCCTTTTTAGGTAGCGTCGAAGAACTCTACCTAATTCCAACTTACGAAGAACCGCATCAATAGGCTTTCCTACCTGGTCCTTAAAGGTGGGAAGCAAAATAGACTGATTCACATGAAATTTAGAAACCGCCTTCGGGAGAAAGGAGGGAACCGGCCGCAACATCACCTTTTCCTCCGAGAACTGTAGAAATGGCTCTCTACAGGAAAGCGCTTGAAGATCCGAAATCCTCCTCGCCGAACACAAAGCCACCAAGAAAATAGTCTTCCACGATAGCTCCCTGAGCGTGACCTCTCTCGCTGGCTCAAAAGGAGGTCTCGCCAAAGCTTCAAGAACTAAATTCAGATACCAGGCCTGAACAATTGGCCAAACTGGAGGACGCATGTTTTTCACTGCTCTCAAGAATCTCAGAATATCTGGATGCCCGGAGAGAAGAACGCCCTTTATTTTACCTCTAAAACATGTCAAAGCCGCTAAGTGAACCTTAAGAGTAGCAAGAGATAACCCCTTATCGAGCCCGTCCTGCAAAAAAGACAAAACCTCTGGAACTGTAACGTTGCCCGGTCGCACACCTCGCTCTTGGCACCAGCGCTCAAAGACACACCAAATGCAAACATACACAAGGGAAGTAGAACGTCTCCTGGCCCTCAAGAGGGTAGCTATCACCGACAACGAATAACCTTTACGCCTCAACTTTTCCCTTTCAAGAGCCAAGCCGTAAGCGAGAAGCGATCCACCTCCGGCATGAGAAGTGGACCCTGGCTCAAGAAATTCACCCGAGCCGGTAACCTCCAGGGACTGTCTATCAGAAGACGGACTAGGTCCGCATACCACGCTCTCCTGGGCCAGTCTGGAGCCACCAGAATTACCGGACCATCGTGTCGCTCCACTCGGCGGATGACTCGGCCGACCATGGGCCATGGAGGAAAGACATAAAGAAGTACCCCTGACGGCCAAGGCTGCGCTAACCCGTCGAGACCTTCCAACATCCGCTCTCTGCGCCTGCTGAAGAACCGAGCCGCCTTGGCATTGTCGAAGGTGGACATCAAGTCCATTACCGGCTGACCCCAACAACGAGTTAGGTCGTGAAACACCGCCGTGTTCAACTCCCACTCCCCCGGATCTACCACATGACGGCTGAGATAATTGGCCTGTACATTGTCGGGGCCCGCTACATGCACCGCCGAAAGAGTTAACAGGTGAAACTCCGCCCAACTCATCAACTGCTGACTCTCCTCCAACAGGACAGCACTGTCTGTTCCTCCTTGCCGATTGATATAAGAGACCGTCACCGCATTGTCGCACCGCCTTCCCTTTGACAATATGAAGAAACTCGTGAAGAGAGAGACGTACCGCCCTGAGTTCCAAGAGGTTGATAGAAAAACCCTTTACCTGCAGCGGCCAAATGCCCTGCGCTATGTGCGACTGGCAATGTGCACCCCAGCCCAAGAGACTGGCATCCGTAGTGAGGAGCACCCAGTCTGGCTGTAGCAATGGCACTCCCGCCCGAAGGTGAACGGGATCCAACCACCACCGCAGACTGTTGCTGACCTCCTGCGAAAGCTGCAACCTCCGATCCAGGGGATGGTCCTGAGGCGTCCACCTTGACAGCAAAGCCTGCTGCAACGGACGCATATGCGCCTGCGCCCAGGGGACCAGATCCAAGGTCGCCGCCATGGAACCTAGAAGCTGCAAGTAATGCCAAGCTGTTGCAGCCTTCAAACGCAGGAACGCTGTCACTTGACCTAAAAGCTTTTGCACTCTGACCTCTGGCAGAAACACTGCTCCTACCTGCGTATCGAATACCGCTCCAAGGTAAAGAAGCCGCTGAACCGGTGTCAACTGACTTTTGGCTTGGTTTATTACCCAGCCCAGCTGTTCTAGGAGATTTACCACTCGCGCCATTGACACCACGGACTCCACTACGGACGGCGCCCGAATCAGCCAATCGTTGAGGTACGGGTGCACCAGGACACCCTCTCGCCTCAACGCCGCCGCTACCACCACCACCACCACCATCACCTTGGTGAAGGTCTGCGGCGTCGTAGCCAAGCCAAACGGCAACGCCTGGAACTGAAAATGCCCCATGGGCACCGCAAAAACATTTGATGCTCCGGTCTGACGGGAATGTGGAGATAGGCTTCCGTCAGATCTATGGACGTAAGCACCTCCATTGGTTTCACTGAACGAATAACTGACCGCAGTGTCTCCATGCGGAAGTGCAGGACTCTAGACAGCGGTTCACGTGTTTGAGATCCAAAATGGGATGAAAAGACCCTTCTTTTTTGGGAACCACAAAATAAATCGAGTATCGACCGAATCCTAACTGGTTGCATGGAACTGGAACCACCGCCCGGAGCTGCAGCAACCGCCAAAGCGTTCGGACACCGCCTGCATCTTTTCTGCAGATCCACATGGAGACACCACGAAAGCCTCTGTTAACAGCCGAGCAAATTTGAGCGCGTAGCCGTCACGTATGATTTCCAGAACCCAACGGTCCGATGTTATGGTGGTCCAGACGGAAAGGAAGTGCTGTAGCCGGCCTCCCACTGGACATTCCGCCTGGGCCAACCTCACTTCATTGTGTCTTTTTGTTGGAATTCTGCTGGAATGTGAAATAACCCCTGCTGAATCCCCGAGCACCTCGAAAGGACTGACCTCGAGCCACAAAACGCCCCCTTTGCTATGGGGCAAAACGAGACCCTCTGAACCTGCGAAACTCACGCGCTGGAGTCCTTTGCGAACCAGAGGGTTTCTGACTTTTAGGGTGATCCTCTGGAAGGCGACCCCCTTTGGAGTCCCCTAGATCTTTCACTATTTTCTCCAAAGTGGCCCCAAACAGCAGTGTGCCCTTGTAGGGAAGCTTACTAAGACGTGCTTTAGACGATACGTCCGCCGCCCAATTCCGCAACCATAGAAATCACCTGGTTGCAATGACCGCAGCCTTGGACTTCGCTGACATCCTGACGAGGTCATAAAATGCATCCGCTAGGTAAGCCGCCGCTGATTCCAGCTTTACACCTTCCTGATCATCCCCTTTGGAATGAGTACCGCTTGAATCCATCGAATGGAGGCTCTGGAAACATACGCCCCACAGATAGCTGCTCTGAGAGACAGCGCACAGGTCTCAAAAAAGTCTGTTTCAGAAGGGTTTCCAGCTTCCTATCCTGCAAATCCTTAAGAGCCGCTCCGCCCTCCACCATAATTGTTGTTTTCTTAGTGACTGCTGATACCAAGGCATCTACCTTAGGCGTCTTCAGCAAATCCTGTTCCTCTTGCGGTAAGGGATACAAGCGGCCGATAGTCCGAGCTCCACGTAGGGTGGCCTCCGGAAATTCCCTTTCAGACTCCAACATTTGCTTCATGACTCGGTGAACGGGAAAACACCGTTGCTCTGTTTTAAAACCTTGGAGCAGAGGATCCTCTAAGGGTTGCACTTCCTCCGCCAGCAGAACAATATTCAAGGCTGCTAGTGTCTGGGAAATAAGCGCTCCCAACTCCTCTTTCCTAAACACTCGAAACAGGTTAGGATCCTCGGTAGCCCCCATCTCCCCCTCCTCCAGATCAGTGGCCCACTGATCCTGACCTGCTTCCATAAGGATCTCTCCTTCTTCAACCCCATGGAGCTCTGGGAAGAGCATACCGACGCTCTCGGTGTCTCCCTGCGCTCCTTGGACCAACTTGGAAGAACCTTCTCCCGGGTCCAATGGAGAAATTACTTTGTCTGGGTTCTGGGAAGACAGAGGGACAGAGTCTTTATCCTGAGCTTGATGCCATTTCAGACAATAAGCCTGATGCAACGCCAAAATAAATTCTGCAGAAAACACAGACTCCAGATTACCTGGCTCTGTAGGCAACGATTGTGAGGGAGCTTCCCCCACCTTTACAGGTCTTTTTGACTTTGCCTTCTTCTTGGCTGACTTTGCCTGACCAGAGCTCAAAACCCCCGTTTTCTCAGAAATGGCTGCCGTTCCCGCCATTTCCGAAGCACTCTGAGGGCCTCCTAACAGATCACAGGATTCGGGCCTGTTCTCCATGTCCGGTGATCCTAAGCACGACGAAATTAAAAAGAAAAAGAAACGCAGCCGACCAGGACCCACGGACCCCCGAGCCCCCGTTGACCGCAGTGACTTTTTACCGGAAACAGCGAGACACGCGGTCTGGGAAACCGAGAGAACAGAGCCGCAAAAATCACCCCGACACTCTGACAGACCTGCCCTAAACGTCAGGAGGTTTCTGGTATGCCGCTGCAATGTCCACTCGAGGTACTCACCCCGCTGCCAGCGGTAGAGCACACCCGGCTCCGGAGGCGGCCCGATGGTCTCTGGGGCTCCCAGTACCTCTGGCCGTCCTCCCCCTCGGCTAGGAGCAGATGACTGAGGCAGGCTCTGCCTCTACCGCTTCGCACCAACAAACGGCTTTCCTCACCAGATAAAACCAAAAACCTGCACTGGGAGCTAAGAGCCCTGCTAGAACTCTGCTCCTGAAATCAATTCAAGAAGAGAAATAAAATAAAAAACTAGCACATAGCCTAATATTTCTGAAAGTAAGCTTGTCTGTACAGGGCTGTGTACACGGCCAGGGTACTCAACCATATATTACTATTAGCCCTAAGAAAGAGTTAATACCATTCAGAGCTTATTACTCAGTAACATCCTTAAAAGACTCTGCTAAGATAATTAGGTGGAAGGTTCCAAATAACAAACACTCTTTGTTTAATAAAAATAAGAAAAGGGCAAGTTGTCTACACAGTTATGTCTGGGGATATGTGTATGTCTCCTCATGATGACCTATGCTAATGAGAATTGAACTATGATGTTATGAATACGTGATGCGTGACGTAGAACAATAAAGTGAAAATCATGCTGTGTAATGGAATATTTACCTATAAATAAAGTGGCCGAAAGCTAAGATGGCAGAGTAAACAAGGTGGTAACTTGGTTTGCTCTCCCAAAGCTTTGGTTGTTTTCTTAAATAACATAAGTGTGTTGTATATTATTTGCTGATTTTACAGATTTTCCTTCTCATTGCTTTGGGTGTGGATTTCTGTTCCCAAGAGCCCTGGTGTGTTACCGATGATAGTACACTTTCAGTTGGTGCCGTACCGGATACGGATCTCTGCATTCAAGGCAAGGGCAGAAGGTGCCTGAAGATTTGTGAGTATTACCAGTAATGGGTAATCTGTTAAGTGGACACGCTCTGTCTCAGATGCGTGAATGGCATGACAGAGCTAGGGCTTTAGTGTTTAAGAAAGGTAGCCCTTCTTATTGTATGCTTCTACTGTATGTATGAGAAGCATGGTGATGTAGCCGATTCCGTAGCACATTGGGATTCAGTGACAAAGGGTAATGAGGATTTGCAGTTTTCTTTGGAGGGAACTTTCTCTGTAGATAAGGTCCATTGCCTGAGATATGAGTTAGCGGTTAAAGGTAAACCGTGCAATTGTGCTTACATGGTGGGAACGGATGGTACATGATGAAAAACATAGGAATGTTTATGTTTTGAAACAAAAGTTGTTTGTGTTAGGAAATGTAACTAATGACCAGCTGAGTGAGTGAGGATCACTCGTGTAGCAGAACTAAGAGAAAAAGAAAATACTTAAAGAGCAACAGAAGTTAGGGGGAGTAGAATTGTGTATTTTGGATATTTGGAATGTCTCCCAGCTCAAGGAATTGAGAGCACGTTTGAATCGAGAAACGGAACGTATTGTACTTGTAATAAGAATCTTAAGAATGGCAATAGGTCATAGTGTTTCTGTTGCAAAAGAATTGTTTCTGATGAACTTATTGATAAAGTTGAAAGAGATTTGGACAGGCATTATGAAACCTACAAAGAGGAGCGTGATCAATTATATTATGATCTAGGCTCTATTCAGGAAGCTATACACCAGCAAAATAACATGTTCTGGCACTGTTAAATCTGAAGCAGCTGTGGGAAATTATATTGTGCCTACTTATCCTTTTCGTTTGTATCCAGTGGGCTTGACAGGTTCTGTGACTGTGCCTGCAAACTGGAGTCCTAAAGAAGTGTTTGATTTGGCTAAAACTTTTCCTAAATTACAGGGATAACCCTGGTAGATTTGTGTCTTTATGGTCTCAAATAATTAACAGTTATAATCCCACTTGGGCAGATCTAGATAATTTGCTCAGAGCTGTTTTTTTTTAATCCAGCTGATTTTCATAGGGTCACTCATCCAATTTGGGATGATAACTAGCAATGGCCACTGGCAGACCCCGAGATAGATTTTCAAGAAAAGACACAAAGAGATAATTTTGTTTTGTGTAGAGAAAATTTTTTAGAATCCCTTAAAGTAGTAGTTAAGTCTGTAAAGGATTGGTCAAGGCTAACATCTCTAAGTCGGGATAGGGGTGAAAAGGTTACAGATTTTCACACTAGGTGTATGCTAGCTTTTAAAGACTATTCTGGTGAGGCAGAAGACACACCTTCAGGATTCACTAATATTTTTGTAAATGGTTTGATTCCGAGAATAAAAGAAATTTTGGAAACTTCAATAATAGATTGGCCAGCTAGAACAGCTGATGCAATTCTGGAAGGAGCTCGCTACAGTGCGTTGAAGTTTATCAAGGAACAGCAAGAAGAGCAAACTAAAATAGATGTGAAAAAGACTAAATTGCTCAACTTACAGATTGCTTCCATGCAACCACCCATGGGCAGGGGTAGAGGTAGAAACCGAGGGAGAGGTTATGGGAACCCTCAGCAAGGGTGTGGACAGTCCAGGGGAATGCGTACTTGTGAGATTGGACATTTGCAGCGAGACTGCCCCCAGAATCTGAATCTTGATGTCCAGAAAACTGATTTCCCTCCAGTAAACGTTGAATTCACTCCCATATATCAGTGTTTTTCTAACCCAGAAGATTGTGGAAGTGATACATGGGATGCATGACTATTGTTGAATCTGAATATAACTCCTCAGGGTGAGTTAGAAGCTAAGCTGAGAGGATCTAATTTGAAGTTTGTTATTGATACTGGAGCTACCACATCAGCACTGCGTTTACAGGATTTGCCTGCCATTTATCACATTCAACTAGCACAAGCTCCGATAGTACACTGTGAAAGCATTGAGGGTAAGATAATTCCTCATCGTAAACTTGAATTTTTACCTTTGCAGATTGGAGAGACTGTGTATCCTACTAACTTCCTTGTAGGAGACACTTTACCAGTGAATCTTTTAGGTCGGGATTTTTTGGCTTTACATCATGTTACTCTATCCTGGATGAGTGACATGTTATATTTCCAGCTGTATTCTCTCTCTGAAGTGCCGTCCCCTGCAGATGCCAGTACCATTCATCCTGCTCTTGGAGAACTTCCTTCTACCCCGTGGGCAGTGCCGGGATCTAATGTCGGATGCCTTTCTATCCCTCCTGTGAAAATCACCGTGAAACCTGGAGTTCAGCTTCCTAGACTCAAGCAGTATCTGCTGCCAGCAGCTGCCATTGAAGGAATTTGTCCTGTGATTGAAGTTCTCCAGAAACAAGGTGTCATTTATTCTACGACTTCAACATGTAATACTCCAATTCTTCCTGTACTAAAGGCTGACGGTAAGACTTATAGATTTGTGCAAGACCTGTGAGCAGTAAATAATGTGATTTTGCCAATTTTTCCCTTTGTACCTAATCCACATGATATCTGGACACAGATACCTTCAGGGACTACCTGGTTTTCTGTTGTAGATTTGAGTTCTGCTAATTTTTCAGTAAGAATTAAAAAAGAAAACACATTTTTATTTGCTTTCCATTTTGACAATAAACAATATACTTGGACCACTTTGTGTCAAGGGTATACTGATAGTCCTGCATATTTTACGCAGGCCCTAAGAACTGCATTGCTTGATGTAAGACTCGACCATTCCTCTTTAGTTCAGTATGTGGATGATTTGCTTTTATGTTCACCAAGTTATGAGATTTGTTTGTCATATTCCTTGTCTCTATTAGCTCATATTGTACCCACATTATCACAGTGGGAAGCCTTTTTAAATATAAAAACTGCACTGGGAAAAGCGCCATGTTTATCTTTGCCAGATTATTCTTTACCATTCAAACTGTATGTGGCTATTTCTGATTCCTCTGCTACCTGTGTGCTTTTACAAGCTTTCCCAACTTGTTGCAAGCCAGTAGGCTATTTCTCAAAGTGATTTGATGCAGTGACTTTGGGACTCCCACCATGTCTACGTAGTTTGGTAGCAGTGGCTTTTGCAATTGAAATTACTGATTTTTCGCTTTACAGCACCCCCTTGAAGTATATGCAACCCTTCAACACTTCTAGCTCCCTTGGCAGATCTTGTGGAGGAGGATGGGTCTCATGATTATTTCCAAACTATTTTGACATTTTCTCGAGCTAGACCCGAACTTTCCCCTATACCTTTGCCAGCCCCGAATGTACCTTTGTGGATGGTTTTGCTTTCAGAGATGAAAATGGCAAACTCTGTGTAGGCTATGCAGTCACAACAGTTAATGACGTAGTGGATTCAGCTTCTTTGCCGTTTACCAGTGCACAGCTAGCGGAAGTGTTTGCAAAGGACAACCATTTTGCAGACCAAGAAGCACGGCAAGCTGCTCTTCGAGCATCGGTGTCACCGACATTGCTGTAATTAATACCATCTAATATGACTTTGTTTTCCCTTTCATCTCTCTTGCAGCAATATCAAGATACTTCCCTTGAAACCCAGACTCTGTGGACTTCGTGGGGTGCAACCTGTGTTGCACAGGGCTACTGGAGAAAGGATCATCTGCTTATTTGTCTTGACAGTCTATTGTTTCCACTTGCTCTGTTCCTGCATCATAAGCTTCACCGCTGTGGCTATGAATTATGCCTTTTTCTGTTCTCCGGTATCACCTGAACTTTTTTTTTCTTTGGCACAGCTTGTCTGCACTGTTTAAAGACTGGCAGGGTAGGGTCAGCTTAGGGTCAGTTATAAGGGTTTCTGCCTTCCAGACTCTCTTTGATTTTGCAGCTTGTTTTGCAGATCTGCCCTGTGCCAGAGGGAGGCAGGCAGTATTTGTTGGTGGTCACTTGTCTTTTCTCTGGATGGATAGAAGCTTATCCCACTACCAGTATGACTGCTGGGGTTGCCATCAAATTACTGCTCACTCAATTTATTCCTGTTTGGGGTGTACCTTTTGTTCTTTCTTCTTATCTGGGTCCAGCCTTCGTTGCGGGTGTCTGGGAGGGTATTGAAATTTTGGTTTGGTATTAAGAGACAACTGCATACTCCTTATCATCCACAAAGCCCTGGCCAAGTGGAATGGATGAATAGGACCCTCAAAGGTCAATTACGCACTCTGACTCAGGATTGGGCTACAGATTGGATGGAAGTCCTTTTTTTTGCCCTTATGGCAGTGTGTAATTCCCCCAGCCTGACACCATATGAAATAGTTACTGGACGTCCAGCTGTTTCTCCACACGACTTGGCAGTTATCCCGGATCCTCAATTATTGCGCAGCGATATTTTGACTTATTGCTCACGATTGCACTCAGTCTTGTCTGTTTCCCCTTTATTGCAGGTGAATCCTCAACGAGATGCTCCGTCAGAATCATCACATCCAGAAGTGAAGCCAGGGGATTGGGTCCTGATTAAGAATTTGCATCCAAAGACACTTCTGGCTCCCAAGTTCCTAGGTCTATTCCGTGTGCTCCTGGTGGGATACTCAGTTTGTAAAGTGGAAGGACATTCTCGTTGGATACGTCTTACACAGTATAAAAAGGATCCAGAAGGTGGTTCCCTGCATCAGTGAATCAAGAGATTGCAACGCAGAGACTCATTGGACAACAGTGATATTGCAGAAAGGACTATCGTGATTAAGTGCTTTTTGAATGGATTAATTATGCAAAACACCTTCTTCCAGCATCTATACTGCTGCTTAGGTGGATAAAGTTAGTTTGAATTAGTGTTTTACCGATATATAAACAATGACCTTTTGGCACTTAACCTCTACTTCATGAAGAGATAGAGTAGTTACTCACCTGTAACAGGTGTTCTCCAGGAGCAGCAGGAATCAGTCCTCACATATGGGTGTCATCGGCACCTATGAAGCCCCAGCGGAGCATTTCCCCAGCTTTCCATGAAAGCCTTTGGGAATGCTGGCACGCATGCGCGGTTCCCTTCCCACCTAAAGGTGCCATCTTACCTCAGTCAAATGACATAGCTAAGAACAGCACACAAAAAATATGTAAAAACAAACTATGTACAACTGCAACTCCCAGGGGAGGAGGGAGGGTTGTGAGGACTGATTCCTGCTGCTCCTGGAGAACACCTGTTACAGGTGAGTAACTATTTCTCCAGGACCAAGCAGGAAGTCAGTCCTCACATATGGGTGACTGCCAAGCTCTGGGCTACCGAGGAACCCAGGCTGAACAAGAGAACTCCCTCTACAAAGGCTTTTCAAGTACACAACCTCCACCGATAGCCCAACAGAGGGCAGGAGTTGCCTAAACCTCAAAGAGATTCCGGAGTACTGCTTGGCCAAAAGCACTGTCCCTACGGGACTCCCTCTCCAGACAGTAATGGGCTGCAAATGTCTGGCTTGAAGACCAAGTTGCAGCCCTGCAGATGTCTACCAAGGGCACAGAGCGGAGATGAGCCACTGAGGCAGCCATTGCCCTGACACGATGGGCCGTGACCCTACCCTGCAAAGGAAGGTCAGCCACCTTGTAAGCCCAGGTGATACAGTCAGCCACCCAGATGGACAAGGTACGCTTGGACACAGCCAACCCCAACTTATTGGGGTCAAAGGAGACGAAGAGCTGAGTAGCCCTCCTATGCCCCTGCGTACGGTCAAGGTAGAAGGATAAAGCCCTCCTACAGACCAGAGTATGCAAGACTGCTTCAGCCTGGCTTGCATGAGGCCTAGGGAAGAATGTCGGAAGAACCACCTCCTGATTGAGGTGGAAAGAGGAGACAACCTTAGGGAGGAACTTGGGATGAGTCCAGAGGACTACCCTGTTCCTATAAATCCTGGTGTAAGGCCTAACACACACCAGGGCCTGAAGCTCACTCACTCGCCTAGCCGAGGTAAGGGCTATCAGGAAGAGAGTCTTCCAGGAGAGGAAGCGTAGAGGGCAAGTAGCCATCGGCTCAAAGGGTGGGCGAGTCAGTTGCTGCAAGACCACATTCAGCTCCCACTCAGGAGGACGACGGATGGGAGGCTTGAGCAAAAGCAAGCCCCTGAGAAAGCGGGACACCAAAGGGTGACCGGATAGAGAATGTCCCTCCACCAGTGAGTGGTGAGCTGCTAGAGCTGAGAGGTGGACCCGAACAGAATTGGACTTAAGTCCCTGATTGGACAAGTGCAGTAAGTACTGAAGCACCACTGGCACAGTACAGGAGAAAGGATCCTCTGTACGTAGCTGACACCACACAGAAAACCTCTTCCATTTGAGGGCATAGGTTTTTCTAGTGGACTATTTCCTAGAGGCTAGGACAACCTCCTCAACTTCCTGAGGTAGGCCCCAGTGAGCCAAAACTACCCTTGCAGCTCCAGGCCATCAAATTGAGAGCTTTGAGATTGGGGTGCAGAAGTGAACCCTGCTCCTGTGAGAGAAGGTCGGGTTGAAACCCCAGAGGTAGTGCGGAATCCACTGCCAGCCGCAGCAGAAGTGGAAACCAAGGCTGCCTCGGCCACCTGGGAGCTACCAGCAGGACCGAGGCCTTGTCCTGAAGAGTCTTGAAAAGAGTTCGGGCCACCAAGGGCATGGGAGGAAACGCATACAGGAGGCCCTGAGACCAGGACATCAGAAAAGCATCTGGTGCTATCCTCAAAGGATGCGGTTGCCTGGAGCAGAACTGGGGCAGTTGCTTGTTCAGAGGACTGGCAAAGAGATCTATCCAAGGGAGACCCCACTTTAGGAAGATCTTCTGAGCGACCAAGGGATGTAGCTGCCACTCGAGGGGCTGCAGAATTCTGCTCAACCGGTCGGCCAAGCAGTTCTCCTGGCCTGGAAGGTACACCGCCTTGAGAAGCATGTTGTGCTGCAGGGCAAAGGAACAAAGGTCCTGAGTCTCTCGACAAAGGAGCTTGGACCCAGTTCCGCCCTGTTTGTTCACATAAAACATGGCTACCTGGTTGTCTGTTTGAATCAAGACTGAGCGGTGAGCCAGGGCCGGAGAAAAAGCTTGAGAGCTAGGCGGATAGCTCGAAGTTCCAGGAGATTGATTTGTTGGGCTGCCTCCCAGGGAGACCAGAGGCCCTGAGTGCACTTGTCTAGACAATGAGCACCCCAGCCCTTCAGAGAGGCGTCGGTGGAGGACCACCGAGTATTCTGGCATTTGGAAGGGCATCCCCTTCAGCAGATTGGGTGGATGTAGCCACCAGTTGAGGGAGGACAAAAGCGGTATGGACACCTTTATCCTGTCTCTTAGGCGGCCTGTGGCTTGAGACCACTGAGTCCGAAGGCACCACTGTGCAGGCCTCATATGGAGCCTTGCATTGGGAGTCACATGCACTGTCGAAGCCATGTGGCCCAGAAGTCTGAGGCAGAGTCTGGCGGAGACCAGGGACCTGTCCAGGAACCGTTCGGCCACGTCCATCAGCCTTTGAGCCCTGTCTTCTGGCAAGAATGCCAGTTGAGAATCCAATCTTGCCCCTATGAACTCCAAGTTCTGGGAGGGGAGCAAAGTGGACTTTGCGAAGTTTATGACAAAGCCCACGTTTTGAAGCAGAGCAATGGTTCTGAGGGTGGCTTATCTGGCCTCCAGGGACATCTGACCTCTGATGAGCCAGTCGTCCAGACAGGGAAAGACAAAGATGCCTTGATTTCTCAGGTAGGCCGCAACCACTGCCAGGCACTTGGTAAAGACCCGGGGAGCGGAGGTCAGGCCAAAAGGCAGTACCCTGTACTGATAATGGTTCCCTCCCACAATGAACCTGAGGTACTTCTGTGGTCTGGATGTATGAGGATGTGAGTGTATGCATCCTTTAGATCTAAGGAGCATAGCCAATCTCCCTGCTGGAGGTAGGGCAGAAGTGTTCCAAGAGTAAGCATCATGAACTTTTCTTTCTTTAGGAACTTGTTGAGGTTCCTGAGGTCCAGAATGGGTCGAAGGCCACCGGTCGTTTTGGGTACCAGGAAATACCTGGAGTAGAATCCGTGACCTTGCAAGTGGGGAGGCACAGGCTCCACCGCCCTGTTCACCAACAGACCTTGGAGCTCTTGAAGGAGAAGGTCTGTGTGCAGGGGAAGCCTCAAGGGCTCCCCTGGGAAGTAAGGCGGAGGCAGTTGATGAAAACGCAGGGCATAGCCCTTGTGGACTATGTCCAGCGCCCAACTGTCGGTGGTAATGAGAGGCCACTGGTGGGCAAAGAGTACAAGGCGACCGCCTGTGCAGGGCTGGGAAAGCAGGTATGGAGTGGCTTCGCTCAAGGAGTCAAAAACCCCCACCCTGCTGAGTGGGAGCAGGGGCCTGAGGCTTGGGGGTTCTCTGCCTACGGGGCCCATTACCCTGGCCCTTGGCTTGCTGACCCTGGGGGGCAGCTTGGGCAGCCTGATACTGAGGGTACTGTTTGTAGGCAGTGCCCTTCCTCGGGTAAAAGGACTTCTTACCCGAGCCCTTCTTCTTATGTGAAGGGGCAGAGGTCTTCCTCGATAGCCTTGTCCGGGTAAGGTGCTCGGTCTCGAGCTGAGCGGCCTTCTCGGTCACGGGTTTGCCAAAAAGGTTCTCACCTCGGCAGGGGACATCGACCAACTTGTCCTGAACCCATGGCTCGAGGTCCGATGACTGCAGCCACGCCTGGCGTCGAGCTGCGATGCCGGCAGCCGCAACTCGGGCCAAAGCCTCAAAGCCATCGTAGGCGGCATGGGAAATGAACTTGGAGCATTCCCGAATCCCCGAGGACAAGGTCTGAAATCTCTGCAAGGGTTCCCCGGAGAGACCAGCAGAGAATCTGTCCAACTCCTTGGCCAGGTCTCGCAAGTACATGCCCATGTACAGCTGGTAAGACTGGACACGGCAAGCAAGCATAGACCCCTGGAAGCACTTCCTACCGACTCCATCGAGGTTGTGGGCCTCCCTGCCAGGGGGCACCGCGGAGTGCATCTTCTGGCTCTTCAGACGATGCATGGCCGATTCCACAACCATGGAATGGTGTGGTAGCTGTGCTTTCTGGAAACCAGGGCTTTTGCGGAGTCGATAAATGGCATTGACTCGCTTGCTCAGAACCGGTGCCGAGGCCGGGGCCTCCCACATACGGAAGAGGAGCCGTTCCAGCATCGGAGGAACCGGGACAGTAAAGGCCTTTGGAGGAGAGTCATACTGTAGAGCATCGAGCTCCTCGGCTCGAGGCTGTTCCTCGGGATCGGCAGGGATAGCCAAGGCAGCGGCCATGTCCCGGACGAACTCCGAGAACCTAGTGTCCTCCGGAGGGGATCTACTCCGGGGATCAGACTGCGGTGAGTCCGACGGGACGCACCGAGTCTTAAAGGTATCGAGAGACTCCTTGTCCTCCGTCTCCCAGGCGGACTCGTCTGAGGAGGAGTCAGGGTCCGACCCCGCGGGGCCCCAAGGCACCCGCCCCGACGCCGGGGGCACCGGCGTCAACACCCTCGGTCCCGAATGGGAGGTCGAGGGAGACCTCGACCGAGGACGACTTCGAGCCGCGAGGGTCTCGAGAATCGGCTCGGTCTCCGGGGTTGACTTCGAAGTCGATGTCCCGGTGGTCGGGGCAGATGCTCCAGACAGGCTGGCCATCAGTGCCCGCTGCTGCTCCATGAAGGCAGACAGTCTGCACGCCAAGGCTGTCATCCTGAGACTCAGCTCGGGAGACGCAGCTGCCACCGACTCGGGCCCCGGCGGCGAAGGGCCCGACGTTGGCTCTCTGGGAGGAGAGTCCACGAGGACTACGGGGCTTACGTGTCCAGCAGACTCCGGCTCCATGCGAGGAAGTTTGGCAGGCTTCTCTTGGTCCAAGGGCCCGGGACGGCGGTCGGGGGTCTTAGACCTGGCCCTCTAGGGACCAGGGACCTCTTCCGATGCCGCCCTTGCGAGCCGCTTCTTCCTCTTACGTTCCCGGTCGGGGGACCCCCTGTCTGAGGAGCTTCGACGGCGCTCGGGATCAGAATCCTGAGATGTCGAGGCCTCAGACGAGGTCCGGGGCCGGCCGGAGGCAGAGTCCAAGAAAAACCTTTCCTTTTGATGCTGTCGACTCTTGAGTGCCTTGGAAGACATCTTCCCACATGGCCCACATGACTTTGGGTCGTGGTCAGGGCCGAGGCACCGAAGGCAGCAGTCGTGTGTGTCGGTGAGAGACAATTTTCTTACACCGATCACATTTTTTGAAACCACTGGAAGCCATCAGGGAAAAAATAGCCCCAGCGAGGCCAAAAGACCGGCCTTCCAGTGAAAAAGGAAAAAAAGGGCGCGAACGCCAGCCACGAAGGGCAAAAAACGAAAAATGAAGAAAACGGGCTCGATATCGGTGTACCGAACCCGGCGGGAGGGGAACCAGCGTCGAACAGGAGAAAAAATAGCGAAAATCGCCGAAGAAAAAAATCACTTTTATCTGGGAGAACAGGACACACGTCCGATGGGCTTCTTGGAAAAAAAGAGACTGAGGTAAGATGGCACCTTTAGGCGGGAAGGGAACCACGCATGCGTGCCAGCATTCCCAAAGGCTTTCATGGAAAGCTGGGGAAATGCTCCGCTGGGGCTTCATCGGCGCCAATGACACCCATATGTGAGGACTGACTTCCTGCTTGGTCCTGGAGAATGAGAATTAGGGGGTAGTTATAGCTATAGTATATATCTTTATCATATTAAGAAGAGTAGGTTTATTTTCATTTTGTTTTAGAACATTTATTTTTGGAGTAATTATAGTTTCCGATATTTAGAGGTTTGCATATTATTGTTAATGAAGCAGCACTGCATTTAGAATCTTGGGAATGTTATGGGGAATATCCAAATAGTTTGGAGTCACATTTACACTCAGTTACAAAACATTTTAATCTATCAAATTGTGCAGTTTGCCTTCCAACTGTGACAGCCACTCAGCATGGGTTTCTACCACGAGCTAGGCCTAAAACCTTTCAAGAGTTTCGTGATATAGCTTTAATCTAACTACTGTACAATGGTCTCATACAAACATAGAACCTAGAGTAGTTAGCTCTATTCCTCTAAAGCTGGGGTCACCAACCTCCAGAGGGCCGCGGGCCGCACAGCCGACTACCGAGAGCCTCGCGGGCCGCACCCCCCTTCTCCCCGCCCCCCGCGAAAAAAAACAACGCAAAATTATGAAAACAATGGCTGATCACCTGATAGCCATGAAGCGCGACTTCTGTGCGTCGTCACACTGCAGTTCGATCAAGTCCATTTGAAGGTCAGAGGGCACGTCGGTGGGGTTCATCTCGAAGGGGGCACTGAAGAGGGCAAAGTCTTGCGAGTGCTTGGTGAAGTCTTATTGCTGATTAGTCCTCTAATTGCGCACTGCTCTTGGGAAACCGGTCACGTGCCGTTGAACCTGCCGAGCATGCTGCGGGCCGCAGATACAATGGCGGGAATCCTTGGCGGGCCGCACGTAATGTTAACCGGGGTAGAGCCTCGCGGGCCGCACGAAGGGACCTCGTGGGCCGCATGCGGCCCGCGGGCCGCAGGTTGGTGACCCCTGCTCTAAAGTCTCCTCCAATATGTTTCATGGCTCAAAGTACAGGGAAAAAGGTAGGGGACACTCCGTGGAACATCTGTAGAATAGTAATGCTACATAATTCTTCTATCTGGTATAAGAAATCCCACGTAAGAAAATCCTATATTTCAGTAGTACAATTAATGCAAGTTCAAGGGAACCAAGTGCATGATTATGATTTGTTACAGTATAATAGTTCTGGCTACCCTTTGAATGACTTTAGTTCAGACCTAAACATACCTAACTGGAGTTTCCCTTTGTTAGGGTATTACCATCCCTGGGAACGTAATCTGTCTGCAGGAATTAAAGAAATGAGCATTACTCAGTGGGCTCTGAATAACTGTACACAGAATACATCTTGTCCCCACAATTTGACAATTTGGGAAAATCGATTAGTGGCTTTAGAAGTTAGATTATTTTGTGTGTGGTAATCTTGCGTATACAGAACTTCCTAGAGGTTGGTCAGGTACTTGCTATGTTGCCCAGTTAGATGCCCCGTGGTTTTTTTTTTGTTTACCTTACCAAAATATTACTTTATTATCAACCCTGAATACTTCACTCACCCCGGATCTTTCTCCTTTGAACAATTGCTTAGCTTCCATCGCCCAATGGTTCACCGACAACTACCTTATTGTCAATCCCTCTACGTCTGCGGCCATCTGGTTCACCTTCGGTGCTCCTTCTCCCGCCCTGACACCCTTGATGTCGAATTCACCTATTCCATTGTCACCTACCCTTCGCTATCTCGGAGTGACCTTAGACTCATCACTATCTTTCCACCAGCATATTTCTGGGGTGGTACGCAGCTCCTTCTTTCAACTTCGGAAAATTCGGGCTGTCTGCTCTCTCCTGCCCTCTACGTCCCTTACTACATTAGTTATCTCTTTGGTGATTAGCCGCCTTGATTACTGCAACTCCCTACTCGCTGGCGTTCCCCTCTACCAACTTCGCAGATTACAGTTGATCCAAAATACTGCTGCCCGTCTTCTCACCTTTTCTTCTCCTCGGGATAATATCACCCCCTGCTTACTTTCCCTCCACTGGCTCCCTATCAAAGCACGCTATGTTTACAAGTTTCTTACTATTACCCACAAAGTTCTTTATACTAACACTCCCCAGTACCTAGCTGACCTTATTTTTCTTCAACCCACCCCCCGCTTACTGCGTTCTATTCACAGTAACCGTCTCTTCCTCCCTTCTCCAACCCAGGCTCACCTTGAATCAACCCGCCACGCTGCCTTTTTCTTCGCTAGCCCCGCCTTATGGAACTCCCTCCCACATACTATCCGTACCGAGCTCTCCTTCTCTCACTTTAAGGCTATGCTTAAGACCTATCTGTTTTCTCAAGCCTTTCACCTATCCCTCCCTTCCTTCACCGCCTCTCAGTCAAGCGCACCTACCCGCTCGCATTTTCTTGAGGGGTTATAACATTCTGCGTCTACCTGGTTTACCTCCTTAGGCCCTCCGAGTCAGCCTCCCTGCTGTTCTCCCTGTTTTAACGTTCCCCCGTATGGTTTGTTTCACTTGTTGCGTTGTTTGTCTGTTTGTTTTGTCAGTCCCACCTTCACTGTCTGTTTTGTCAATTGCACTCTGTCTTATTGTCTGCCGTCTGTCTTTCTTAGTTTCTATGTTCGTCCTCACACTGTTTTCTACAGCTTGCTCTTTGCTATCCTTGCTATTCTTTTCTATTACTTTCCTGTCCCCTTTATGGCGTTCTTTTCCCTGTTTCTCTTTCCTGCAGCCGCGATTGCTTGTATTGTAAACCGCCTTATACTATTGTAAAGGCGGTATATCAAATCTGCCAAATAAAGATAAAGATAAATAAAGATAAAGATGTTTCCCCTCAGGATAAAGCCATAGCAGCTGCACAACAGCTGGTAGATTCTACAAGTCCTTTAACTAAATCTCAGATAGACGTATTTACAGGTACTGTTTGGCTCTCAACTTTTGGAGCCATAGCATCCACCAGAGAATATAGGTACCCAGATTATGCGATTACAGGCAGTCGTTGAACTTACAGCCCTGGATCTCACAGAGGCAATTAGTGTGGAGGAGGCAATTAGGGGGAGGAGTGGCTAGTGGTTAGGACAAGGTACTTCAGGCCGGAGGGCCAGGGGTTCAAATCCCACCTGGGGACAGCAATCTCAGGCCGGAGGGAGTGGGATTTCTAGTCCTATAGGTACTCCTTGTGGTCTTGGGCAAGCCACTTAACCCTCCATTGCCCATGTTCCCTGTAAGTATTAGCGTATGTGTGTCATATCCCCTCATGTTAAATGTATCTCCCAATTGACCGCTTTGACCCAGTGAAAAGCGGGATATAAATACAGCTAAATAAGATAAATAAAATAATAATAGTGTGTTACAAGGTGCAGTGGACAAGGTGTCTGCTTATGCAGCCTAGAATCGCATGGTTTTAGACTATCTCCTAGTGAAGGAAAATGGCGTGTAGGGATTAATTATTGATTATTGCTTGCTTGATGATGAAGGAAAAACAGTGAAAGGCCTACTAGATAAGGTTAGAAATCGTACTTTTGTTCCAAGTAATAGTTATGTAAGTTCTTTTTCTGATTTTTTCGATTCTGTTTCTTCTTTTTGGAGTTCATTATCTAGGCCCCTTGCAAGGCATGTTAGCATCATTGTTTGGTTTTTTGGGAATTCTCATTTTAGGAGCATTAATTCTCTGTGTAATATCTGCTTGCTGTAAGAAATCAGTGGACTCACTGACCCCTAAAATGATGTTACAGATTGACCCAGAATCTAGTTACAATCCTTCTTTAATATCAATGTCTGAGTTTCCTTATCTTTGAAATGATTCTTTACAGAATCAGAGGAAGGACTGAAAGTAAGCTTGTCTGTACAGGGCTGTGTACACGGCCAGGGTACTCAACCATATATTACTATTAGCCCTAAGAAAGAGTTAATACCATTCAGAGCTTATTACTCAGTAACATCCTTGACAGACTCTGCTAAGATAATTAGGTGGAAGGTTCCAAATAACATAAACACTCTTTGTTTAATAAAGATAAGTAAGAACATAAGATATGCCATACTGGGTCAGACCAAGGTCCATCAAGCCCAGTATTCTGTTTCCAACAGTGGCCAATCTAGGTCATATGTACCTAGCAGTTTCCCCAAGAGACACAAGTTTCACAATGCTTGTACTGGGTCAAGCATTGATATCTTCGGTCACTTCTTAATAATGGTTTATGGACCTTTCCTCCAGGAACTTGTCCAAACCTTTTTTAAACCCAGCTACACTAACAGCCTTTACTACATCCTCCGGTAACAAATTCCAGAGTTTGATTACACGTTGAGTGAAAAAATATTTTCTTTTATTAGTCTTAAATAGTTTACCCTGTAGCTTCATTGCATGTCCCCTAGTCTTTCTATATTCTGATAACGTAAACAATCGATCTACGTTTACCCGTTCCACTCCGTTCATTAATTTATAGACTTCTATCATATCTCCCCTCAGCCGTCTCTTTTCCAGGTTAAAGAGCCCTAACCTTTTTAGCCTTTCTTCATAGGAGTATCCTTCCATCCCCTTTACCATTTTGGTGGCTCTTCTCTGAACCTTTTCTAAAATCGCTATATCCTTTTTAAGATACGGCGACCAGAATTGCACACAATATTCAAGGTGCGGTCTCACCATGGAACGATACAGAGGCATTATAATATCTTTTGTTTTATTTTCCATTCCTTTCCTTATCATACCTAGCATTCTATTTGCTTTTTTGGCCGCAGCTGCACACTGGGCCAAGGGTTTTAACATGGTATCCACAATGACGCCTAAATCTTTTTCTTGGGTGGTGGTTCCTAATGTGGAACCTTGCATTGTGTAACCATAGTTTGGGTTGTTCTTCCCTAGGTGCATAACCTTGCACTTGTCCACATTAAATTTCATCTGCCATTCTGATGCCCAGTCTTCCAATTTATCAAGATCCTCTTGCAATTTTTCACAATCCTCTTGGGTTTTAACAACTTTAAATAGTTTTGTGTCATCTGCAAATTTGATAACCTCACTCGTTATTCCACTTTCCAGGTCATTTATGAATATGTCAAAAAGCAGCAGACCCAGCACAGATCCCTAGGGTACACCACTATTCACCTTTCTCCATTGGGAAAATTGGCCATTTAGCCCTACCCTCTGCTTTCTATCTTTTAACCAGTTCCTGATCCACAATAGTACACTGCCTCCTATCCCATGACTCTTTAGTTTTGCCAAAAGTCTCTGATGAGGGACCTTGTCAAAGGCTTTCTGAAAGTCCAGATACACAATATCAACCGACTCACCTTTGTCCACCTGTTTATTCACTCCTTCAAAAAAACATAACAGATTAGTAAGACAAGATCTTCCTTGTCTGAAGCCATGTTGGCTGTCTCCCATTAGGTTGACTATCTACATGCTGAGTAATTTTATTATTTATGATGGTTTCTACCATTTTTCCTGGTACTGACGTCAGGCTCACCGGTCTGTAGTTTCCCGGATCACCCCTGGAACCCTTTTTAAAATTTGGTGTTACATTGGCGATCCTCCAATCTTCAGGTATTAGAGATGATTTTAATGATAGTTCACAGATTACTGATAGCAGGTCTGCAATCTCATATTTCAGTTCTTTCAACATCCTTGGATGTATACCATCCGGCCCAGGTGATTTGCTACTCTTCAGTTTATCTAATAGTTGTAAGACATCTTCTCGATGTATTGATATTTCCTTCAATTCTTCTGCACCTGTAAATACCAATTCAGTCATGGGTAACATCCCTACATCTTCCTCAGTAAAGACCGAAGCAAAGAATTCATTCAGTCTCTCCGCTATCGCCTTGTCGCCTCTTAGTGCTCCTTTAACCCCTTTATCATCTAATGGACCAACTGACTCTCTCACAGGTTTTTTGCTACGAAAGTACTTGAAAAGGTCTTTATTTCGCGTTTTTGCTTCCGCAGCAAGCTTCTTCTCAAATTCTCTCTTTGCCTGCCTTATCAATGCCTTGCATTTGACTTGCCAGTGCTTGTGCTGTTTCCAGGTTTTGTCGTTTGGCTCTTTTTCCATTTCCTGAAAGATGCTTTTTTGGCAACAACAGCCTCTCTGACCTCACCTTTAAACCATGCTGGCAGTTTTTTGGACTTCCTTCCACTGTTCTTAAAGCGTGGAATACAGCTGGTCTGGGCTTCCAAGATAGTATTTTTCAACAACACCCAAGCTTGATGTACGTCTTTAACCTTTGCAACTGCTCCTTTTAGTTTTTTCTTAACTGTTTTCCTCATTTTATCATTGTCTCCCTTTCGAAAGTTAAAAGGTAGTACTGTGGATTTCCTTACTATCCCTCCTCCACTAATTAAATCAAAGGCGATCATGCTATGATCACTATTGCCAAGTGGCCCCAACACCCTTATCTCTTGCACTAGATCTGGTGTTCCTCTAAAGACTAGGTCTAATATGGCTTCCCCTCTGGTTGGTTCATGAACCAGCTGCTCCAAGAAGCAGTCATTTATTTCATCTAGGAACTTTATCTCCCTAGCATGCCCTGACGTGACACTGACCCAGTCGATACCGGGGTAATTGAAATCACTCATTATTATTACTGTGCTGTAACTTTTGTTAGCTTCCTTGATTTCTTTGAGCATTTCATCATCCATTTGGTCATTCTGGCCAGGTGCTCGATAGTACACCCCCACTGCCATTGCCTTCCCCCTTTTATATGGAATTTCAATCCATATAGATTCTACAGCAGATTTTGTTTCCTGCAAAACTTTAATCCTTTCTGAGTCTATGCCCTCTCTAACATAGGGCGCAACCCCTCCACCAATTTGATCAGCTCTATCATTACGATATAGTTTGTACCCAGGTATCAGTGTCCCACTGGTTGTCCTCCTTCCACCATGTCTCTGATATTCCAATCATATCTAACCTTTCATTTAGTGCTATATATTCTAACTCTCCCATCTTATTCTTTAGACTTCTAGCATTTGCATACAAGCATTTTAGAGAATGTATTTTATTCATGTTAATTTGGCTATTGTTAGACATGGGTAAATTGGGATCTTTAAGCTCTGTCTGCGCCATACTTGAGGGCATTTGGGCTACTTTACTCTTTTGTGGAACCTCTCTGCTTTTGGTAGTATCCTTCAAGGATACATTCTTCCTAACCATCCGCTCTTGGGCGACTGTCAGCTTTCCCCTAATATCTAGTTTAAAAGCTGCTCTATCTCCTTTTTAAAGGTTAATGCCAGCAGCCTGGTTCCATCCCGGTTAAGGTGAAGCCCATCCCTTCGAAAGAGCCCTTCCTTTCCCCAGAATGTTCCCCAGTTCCTAACAAATTCAAATCCCTCATCTCTGCACCATTGTCTCATCCACGCATTGAGACTCCGGAGCTCTGCCTGCCTTTTGGTTCCTGCACGTGGAACAGGAAGCATTTCGGAGAACGCTACCATGGAAGTTCTGGATTTCAACTTCCTACCTAAAAGCCTAAATTTTGCCTCCAGAACCTCCCTACCACATTTTCCTATGTCATTGGTACCGACATGTACCAAGACAGCAGACTCCTCCCCAGCACTATCTAAGACCTCATCTAGGTGGCGCGTGAGGTCCGCTACCTTCGCACCAGGCAGGCATGTTACCAGGCGATCCTCACGTCCACCAGCCACCCAGCTATCTACATGCCTAATGATCGAATCACCAACTATAGCGGCTGTCCTAACCCTTCCCTCATGGGCACATGGCCCTGGAGAAACTTCCTCGGTGCGAGAGGCTTTTACATCACCTGGAGGACAGGTCCTAGTTACAGGATCACTTCCTGCCACACCAGGGTGATGCTCTCCTGTCACGTGACCTCTCTCCTCCATGGCAACAGGGGTGCTGCTAGACTGGAGGTGGGACTTCAGGACTATATCCCTGTAGGTCTCGTCTATGTACCTCTCTGTCTGTCTTATGTTTTCCAAGTCTGCTACTTTAGCCTCTAGAGAACGGACTTGTTCCCTGAGAGCAAAGAGCTCCTTGCACCTAGTGCACACGTAAGACCTCTCACCAACTGGGAGAAAATCATACATGTGACACTCAATGCAAAAGACTGGAAAGCACCCATCCCGCTGCTGGACTGCTGTCTTCATCTTAGTTTTAAGTTTGTGTCTAGATCTTTAAGTTCTTACTTACTAGGGGTTGCTATGGGTATTTATACCAATAAAACTGTACCTAATACGTTTAATATACCTTGTTCACCTGAAGCTTAATTAATCTCAGGTCCTTAGTGTATGACTGATTTGGGTAATGAGCTTCACCTGAAAGCACCTCCTGTCTTTTAAGATGTGTAAGTACCTATAAAGCTATGATTATCCCAGGGGTGGGTGGGTGTGGGGAGGGAGGGAGGGAAATAACACTTATTAAAAGAGGGCTGCTACACAGTACCCTGTCTTGTGTTGCTGAGGTAAGCTAAATTCTGATTTGATTTAAATTATAGCTCTTAGCTGCTGCTAGGCTCTAACGTCTTATGAAATTTAAACTACAAGCTCTCTGCTGGGTTCTAAATTTAACCAGAAAGCTCTCTTCTGTGTTTTAAAACTAAAAGTACTTTGCTGTTACTTGGCCCTGAGTGACTATTAAATTTAAACTACAAGCTCTCTGCTGGGTATGAAATGTAACCAGAAAGTTCTCCTCTGTGTTTTAAATTCAAACTTTAATTGCTGCTACTAGGCCCTAACTGACCCAACAAAAAACAGTGGGTTCACAGATTAAGTAGCTTTAATACAAAGAATTCTTTTTAGAAAATTACCAGAAGTATATACTCACAGTTGCAGATTTCTCTCCAGAAGTAACAGTCCCCCTTTCTAGTCCTTCAAGACAGGGCAAGTTGTCTCCCAGTCTCGAATCAGAGATATCAAATTGTCAGTATTAGAATTAATTAGAATTAATATCTACACAGTTATGTCTGGGAATATGTGTATGTCTCCTCATGATGACCTATGTTAATGAGAATTGAACTATGATGTTATGAATACGTGATGCGTGACGTAGAACAATAAAGTGAAAATCATGCTGTGTAATGGAATATTTACCTATAAATAAAGTGGCCGAAAGCTAAGATGGCAGAGTAAACAAGGTGGTAACTTGGTTTGCTCTCCCAAAGCTTTGGTTGTTTTCTTAACACAGGTGTGCAAAAAAAATTTTTTTCGAGAGCTGTTTTGGTTATTCCACGTAATCTTTATGTTTTTTTGGTGCGCTGAATATGAAAATGACGTCCATTTTGTCATAGGACATCATGTTTCCTGACAATTTAGGTAACTATGTTAAATAAGGCAATACCTCAAAATAAATGGAAATAGACTTATAAAATTAAAAGTTTTATTACAATATTTTCATGAAAATCCTTTTTTGAACTGAAAGGAGCTCACCTACACACACTAAACTCAATTCTTCTTCCTTGGGAGGCTCCTCTTGGTGCATTTACGCTTGTGAGTAGCATCTGGAATGTCTCTCTGAAGCATCCAACAGTAGTCTGCCATCATTGTAATGCTCCATTTTCCCTGGTATCTCCTTTCCATCTCTTTAATGTCTTGGTGGAATCGTTCACCTTGTTCCTCACTCACAGCTCCCAAATTTTCAGGAAAGTAGTCAAGGTGGGACTGGAGGAAATGCACTTTCAAACTCATCAGGCAACCTAAAGCTTCAAATGCTTTCAGCATTCGTCCGACAATCTTTTTGTAGTGAGGATCTTTGTTATTGCCTAAAAATTTCTGTACGACTTCTTTAAATGCAATCCACCCTTCTTTTTGAGGATCCATCATGGTATGAGGATCCATCATGGTATTGACAAACTCTTGATCAACTAACTATAAGCCTTCTAATGTCTGGTCCGATGAACACACCTTCCTTCAATTTTGCCTCCGACAGGCCTGGAAACTTGGTGACCAAGTATTTGAAGCATTCTCCATCTCTTGGAAGTGATTTTACGAATTGCTTCATCAATCCTAATTTTATGTGGAGAGGTGCTAGAAGAACTTTATGGGAAGGTACCAAAGTTTCTCGGAGGACATTTTTTTCACCGACTGTTAGCACCCTCGGCTGCCAACTCTTCTTGGTCCAGTGATTTTGTCGGTCTCGACTGTCCCATAGACACAGAAAACAAGGATATTTGGTATACCCAGCTTGTTGCCTGAGCAGCATGCACAAGACCTTCAAGTCCCCACACACTTGCCAACCATGGTCTTCATATTTAAGTTTACGAAGAACCAATTCCAAGTTCTCGTAGGTTTCCTTCAAGTGTACTGAATGACCTACAGGTATGGAAGCGTAAAAACCGTTGTGGAGTAAAACTGCTTTGAGACTTCTTTTTGAAGAATCTATAAAAAGACGCCATTGCTCTGAATCATATTGGATTTTAAATGGACCCATCAGACCTTCGACATCGATGCAATAAACCAACTTGTCTTCCTGGGCGAAGTAAGGAACGAACTCCTTTTCACGATGTCTGAACCATGAAGATGACACTCCTGGCAACAATAAATTCCTGCTTTTCAGCCTTGATCTGAGTAACTCAGTGACATCTTTGGGAAGATTCAAGTCTCTTACCAAATCATTCATCTCCTCCTGAGAAAACAATTTTGGTCTTGTATCATCTTCAAAGTCAGAACTTGATTCGTCATCTGGTTCAGGTATGACTTCACCTTCATCGGAGCTAGGTATCTCTTCCAAGGTAGCAGGGGGCTTGGGTACTGGTATATCTTTGCCATGGGGGATGGGACGAATTGCCGGGTGAAGACTGGGGTATGAAATGGAATGCTTCCATTTGGAATTAAACCCTTTCACATCGCATGAACAAAAGTAACAGTCGTCACTATGGTTCTTTTGCTCTCGCCATACCATAGGAATCCCATAACGGAAAGATTTTTTCTTACCCTTGAACCAGTTTCGGAGGTCCTCAACACACCATTTGCACACTTTATGAGGCGCCCAGACTTTATCTTGATCTCCAATTTTTAGTCCAAAGTATGCAAAGTATACTTTTTTCACAAAATTCTGCTGTAGCTTCAACACTGTAAATTCACCACAGATGAAACAGAAACTGTCTGGCTAATTAATACACTTTCACGGAGCCATAACAGAACGGTTGAAGAATGACAAGCTAACACGTATTGCGATGAAAAAGTGTGAACAGCCTAGAACCAAGAACCTGATGATGATTCGTGCAAAAGTGTGGCATGAAGGAGAGAGCAGCTCTGTGTCTGTACACGAGACGTCACAGTGCTGGCCACGCCCTCCTGCACTGACCGGAGCTGCTGCTATCTGTCCTGTGTCTCCCTCCCACTGGATTCTTCAGGAAAGATTAACCCCTTCTACCATTAGAAGCACGGACTTAAAACTTGCTTATGTATATATTGCTGACCATCAGATTTACAGTGCTATAGTTTTTTTTACGTAACTCGGACAACCCCTTTAAGGTTTTTTTGGCATTTTATATCTTAAATGCACTTATGTGAATTAATTAATAGTAATTTGAATTAATTAATAGTAATTTGAAAAAATTTGATAAATTTGAAGACAATTTTGCATGTTGTGGCAAATCATGACGTCTAGGAGTTTTTTCAATATTTTATTTGTTTTCAGCACACCAAAATACATGGAAATAAGATGAAAATAATCAAACAGCTGTTTAGTCGCGACCTGTGTAATATAAGTGTGTTGTATATTATTTGCTGATTTACAGCTTTTCCTTCTCATTGCTTTGGGTGTGGATTTCCGTTCCCAAGAGCCCTGGTGTGTTACTGGTGAGGGGAGGTGCAGAGTACACTTTCAATTTCCTTTCGTTCTCCCGGAGCCAGCCAGCTAACGTCCTTTCCAGCTGCTGAGGACTGATAGACTGAGGTTCGGCCAGCAGGGGGAGCCAGATACTTGCTCAGCAAAACTTCAGTGTTCAGTCCTCAATTGCTGGAGAAGATTGACAACCCTAACGTGCCTGGACTGGCCCGGAGAGACGAAGAGGAAACTAGATGTTTCATGAGATGTTACTTTCCTTAAATTTACTCATCCCAAGGCAAAATGTTTGGGTCACCACATTGTATGTATGGCAGTATATCAAATCTTGTAAATAAATGAATAAGACTAAACCTATCAAAAATGTGTAAAACAATAGAAGCACCTTAGGCTAGCATTCAGTCTATTCCTAATTTACAGATTCTTCCACACACACAGCCTAGACATCTGCCATAATGCTTCACTGTAGAAACCCCAGGCCAGATTATGAATAATCAGCTCCCACAAAGGAAAAATGTCTCTTCATAACTTTTTCTCTTGCCAGAATTCCCAGCCACCCAGCAGATGGTTGTTTATCTTAAAGTTTGGTACAGTCACTGAAGCTTTTCTAAAGGAGCTTGGGAGGGTATTCACCCCAAGCCTGCAAAGCTTAGGGGCTTAGCTCAGCTCTTGGACTCAGCCCTCACCGAGAAACGGTCGAGCCAGTTGCTACCTAAGCAGCAGAAGGGAGAGGGAGAAAGCTCCAACTACTTGCCGCAATATATTATCTGCAAAAGGTGAATCGAGAGTGCGAATTCCCATAGAGAGTGTCAATCGGCAGCAGTAGGGGGTGGGATAGAGAGCAGTTTTGACCTGCTCCGAGTGTATCGGAATGCACTTTGTCCCCTCCTCTCTTTGAGTTTTACTGCAGAGCATTTCTTGGTGGTAAAGCGTCTCTTCCCCACTCCCGTTCTGGACAACCAAGGCTGAGTGGGGCAGGGTTGTTCTTCAGCTTTCCAATTTTAGGCAGGGGTAAGCTGCTATGAAAGGCTGAGACCCCCACGAGACAAAAGCTACTCCTCTCTAGCGGCGGTGGTGACCGTTAATGGGGACGCACACGTACATAAACTCAACCACTCACCTCTACGGATCCGGAACGACAGCGACAAAGTCCCTCGCGGCCGTCGCTGCTGCCTCTGTCCTCACAAAGCTGCCTTTCACTCGCGCGTGCTTATCTGCCAGCAGCTTCAATGCACAACAACACTGCAACTACCATCCTTTACCTCCTCTTCCAATGCATAATTAAAATTCACAGACAGAGAGCATCTCTTTTGCTCTTTCTTTTACATTGACAGTGCCTTGTCATCATGGCCCAATTTTCGTATTCCCCCCCCTTTAACCCCTTCCTTCTTTCTTCCTCTCCTCCCCCTCCCTTCCCCAAAGTCGGTGAGTTTACAAGCATTCAAGGCATTCTTCCCATGCTTTCCAGTGTTCCCTTCGCTCACGAGATCCACTCTCCGTTTTATCTCTCAGTATCCATTCAGCCATACTTCTCATTCTAGTCTGCCACTCTGCTATGGTCGGGGGCCTTGCCCTCTATCCAATGTACCACTATAGTTTTCCTGGCGAGCAGCAACGCCACTTGCGCTATCCGATTGCTCGCCAATCCCAAAACCTTGCCATTCATAATCATCCCATCTCCCAACAAGAGGGTTTTATAATCCCATTCCACCCTGGTGCCAAGAATCACCTGCAGTTTCTGCAGCACTCCCCTGCAATACTGCTGCAACTTCGGGCACTCCAGGAAGAAATGTGTCCAAGTACCCCTCATGCTCTTGCATCTCTGACAATTGGGATTATCCCAGATGCGCATTTTAGCCCCCTTTTCCCTTGTTAAGTAAGCTCTGTGTAGTATTTTGTACTGCATTTCCTGCAAGCTCACATTTGGCGTCTGTGCGTACAGTTCCATATACAGTCACCCTATGAGTTGTTCATCAACTTCCTCCCCCAGTTCCCTTGTTCATGCTGCCCCAAGCATCTGATGCCACCCCTTTTTCCGTGTCTCTCTGACTACTTTGTACCAATAGGCTACTCTACTGTGCTGACCTGTGGTCGCCGTAAACGTTCGGTCTAGCTTTATAAATCCTCGCCGGTCTTCTGCCATCCTGAACTTGTTAGTGATATAGTGGCGGCATTGCAGGTACGCCATCAGGTGTTTGTTTAGGGCCCCCCATTCCCCCTTGAATTGGTCAAAGGTTGGCACACTCCCCTGTCCTTTGTCCAGGATTTGGCCCACATACCGACAACCCTGCTCCGCCCACCATTTAAAAACCACATTATCATTTCCTGGGGGGAACTCAGGATTCCCCAGCAATGAATCAAATGGCCATTTCCCCCTGGACCCTCCCCCCCATTCTTACTCTCCATCACTGTCAGGCCCTTTGCAGAGATTCAACAAAGCACCTAGCCCAATGGGCCTCATCCCGCTGTCTGCGTTTAAGCTGAAGTAGACAGAAAGCTTTGAAAGGCGCACATCCCTGATCGAAAAACCCTTGAGGAGCATACCTGTCCTCCCCTGTATATAATTTGTGCACCCATTGAAGTAGCGTGGCTATGTTATAAAGACGTATGTCTGGAAGATTTAAACCTCCTCCTTCTCTGCCCAGTGTCAGTTTCGCATAGCTAATCCATGCAGTCTTCCCCCTCCACAAGAAGGCGTTCACCACTCCCTTATAAGTACGCTCTTCCACTCCTTTAATCCACAGGGGTGGTACTTGCAGGGGGGTATAGTAAACGTGGCAATCATACCATTTTAATTACTGCTACTCTCCCAAACAGCGTAAGTGGCAGATCTCTCCACTTGTCACACCATTCTTTCATTTGTTTTAATTTTTCCCCTATATTCTTCCTGTACACAGCCTTTTGGTCAGCACTAAGATGTACTCCCAGATACTTCATAGTTTCTCCGGTCCACTTAAGCGGGAAATCTCTTTTACCCCTAGTGGGGCAATTTGATTCACCTCCATCGCTTCTGACTTATTCCAATTGACTTTAAACCCTTCAAAAGTGCCAAATTGAGCTACCATTTCCATGACCTTGTGTATCGATTCACTTGCTTTTCCTATGAACAACATGTTGTCCGTGAAAAGATTAATTTTATAAGTCTCTGAGCCTAGTCCCCAGTTGTGATGTCTGTCTTGATTAGATTGTAAGCGCTGAAGTGCAGGGACGGCTTCTTACATGTATACGCACAACACTGCGTATGGCTTGCAGCGATACAAATGATATGTAGTAGTAGTAGTTTTTTAGCTAAAGAGGCCTCTGGGCAAGTGTTACGGTTATCTTTCAGTTCAGCCACAAGAGTGAGGGAGAAGAAAATCTCTTATTTCTTTGAGCTTGCAGGTTCTGCTCAAAGAAAGCGTAGTTACTCACCTGTAACAGGTGTTCTCCAGGAGCAGCAGTAATCAGTCCTCACTTATGGGTGACGTCGGCGCCGACGGAGCCCTCGCGGAGCAATTTTCCCCAGCTTTCAAAGAAAGCCTTTGGGAATTGCAGCGCGCATACGCGGTCCTCTTCCCGCCCAAGGGTGCCATCTTAGCCAGTCAGATGACATAGCTAAAAAAGACAGCATAAAAATTTGCAAAAAAACTAAAGCAGACGATTGCAACTCCAAGGGGAGGAGGGAGGGTAGTGAGGACTGATTACTGCTGCTCCTGGAGAACACCAGTTACAGGTGAGTAACTACGCTTTCTCCAGGACCAAGCAGGAAGTCAGTCCTCACTTATGGGACTCCCAAGCTCAAGGCTACCGGAGACCCTAAGCACAAAAATGAGCTCCCTCTAGCTCAGCAGCACAGAAGGAAAGAATCTTCGCTGAATTATCACCCACTGGTAGCCCACATCCGGGATGGAGGGTAGGAGTTGCTCAGACCTCAAAGAGATTACGGAGGACTGCCTGTCCGAAAGCACTGTCCCTGCGGGACTCCCTCTCGAGACAGTAATGGACCGCAAAAGTCTGGCTCGAAGACCAAGTAGCGGCCCGGCAGATGTCTGCCAGCGGAACAGAGCGGAGGTAAGCCACTGACGTAGCCTTTGCCCGAACGCAATGAGCCGTGACTCGACTTTCTAAGGAGAGTCCGGCCGCCCCATAAGCCCAAGAGATACAGTCCGCAACCCAGATGGACAGAGTACGCTTGGAGACCGGGAGCCCCAATTTATTGGGGTCAAAAGACACAAAAAGCTGAGCAGCTTTACGGTGCTCCCGCGTACGGTCAAGGTAGAAGTTCAAAGCCCTTCTACAGTCCAGGGTATGGAGGACATTTCAGCTCGGCTGGAGTGTGGTCTGGGAAAGAAGGTTGGAAGTACCACCTCCTGATTGATGTGAAAAGGGGAGACCACTTTAGGAAGAAATTTTGGGTGAGTCCGTAGGACTACCCTATTTTTGTAGAACCGAGTGTAAGGGGGATCAGACACGAGGGCCTGCAATTCACTTACGCGTCTAGCGGAAGTGAGGGCTATCAAGAACAGTGTTTTCCAAGACAGAAAACGGAGAGAACAGGTAGCCATAGGTTCAAAAGGCGGACAGGTGATCCGCTGCAAAACCACATTCAGGTCCCAGTCAGGCGCTGGCGGGCGCAGAGGTGGTTTAAGTAGAAGGAGACCTCGGAGAAACCTCGCTACGAGAGGGTCGCTGGAGAGAGGTCTACCGTCCACCGGCACATGATGTGCCGAAAGAGCACTGAGGTGAACTTTGACGGAGTTGGACTTAAGTCCCAGATTAGAGAGGTGTAGCAAGTACTGCAAGATCACCGACACCGGGCAGGAGAAGGGATCCTGAGACTGTTGGGTACACCAGACTGCAAAGCGACGCCATTTAAGGGCGTAGCATTTGCGGGTAGAAGGCCGTCGCGAAGCCAAGACGACCTCCTCCACCTCTGCCGGCAGGAGAAGGGGAGCAAGGACTACCCTCTCAGCAGCCAGGCCATGAGGTTGAGAGACCTGAGGTTGGGGTGTAGTAAAGACCCCTGATCCTGAGTGAGGAGATCCGGTTGTACCCCCAGAGGGAATGGATCCTCCACCGCTAATTGCAGTAGGAGCGGAAACCACGGCTGTCTGGGCCAGCGAGGGGCCACCAGGATCATGAAGGCTTTGTCTCGGAGAACCTTGAAAAGAGTCCGAGAGACTAGCGGGACGGGAGGGAAAGCGTACAGAAGGCTCCCCGACCATGAAATCAGAAAAGCGTCCGCCGCAACCCGAAGGGGGTGTGGCTGACGAGAGCAGAAGCGAGGAAGCTGCCGGTTGTGAGGACTGGCAAAGAGATCCACCGTGGGGAGGCCCCACTTTAGGAAGAGCTTCTGAACTACCAAGGGATCCAGACGCCACTCGTGCGGCTGGAGGACCCTGCTGAGATTGTCCGCCAGGCAATTTTCTTGGCCCGGGAGATAAACTGCCTTGAGGAGAATGCCGTGACTGACGGCCCAAGAGCAGAGCTTCTGTGCCTCCCGGCAGAGGAGGAAGGAGCCCGTGCCCCCCTGCTTGTTCACGTAGAACATGGCAACTTGATTGTCCGTCTGGACAAGGACGGACTGGTGGGAAGTGAGGTGGGAGAAGGCCTTGAGAGCTAGGCGGATCGCCCTGAGCTCCAGGAAGTTGATCTGCTGAGCAGACTCCCACGTGGTCCAGAGGCCCTGAGTACGTGCCCCTTGGCAATGTGCTCCCCAGCCCAGGAGGGATGCATCCGTGGTCAGCACCCGGGTCGGCTGAGGTGACTGGAAAGGCATTCCGAATATCAGGTTCGGCTGCCGAAGCCACCACCGGAGAGACGAGATCAGCGGCTCGGAGACGCGCACTAGGTCTGCTAGGCCGCCTGTGGCTTGTCGCCACTGCTGGCGGAGACACCATTGAGCAGGCCGCATATGCAGGCGGGCATTGGGGGTCACATGGACGGTGGAAGCCATATGGCCGAGTAGTCTCAGGAAGCGCCTGGCGGAGACCAGGGGCTGGCTGCAAAAACGGTCGGCTAGGTCCATGAGCCGTTGAGCCCTGTCGAGCGGTAGGTATGCTCGTGCCGGAGGAGTGTGCAGCCTTGCGCCGATGAACTCGAGATCCTGTGAGGGGAGCAAAGTGGACTTTGCGAAGTTTATAACAAAGCCCAAGTGCTGCAGAAGAGTCACCGTGCGGCGCGTGGCGTTGGTGACCTCCAGAGCGGACGCTGCTCTGATGAGCCAGTCGTCGAGGTACGGAAAGACATAGAGGCCGTGAAGCCGGAGATGGGCCGCCACCACCGCGAGACATTTTGTGAAGACTCGCGGTGCGGAGGACAGGCCAAAGGGCAGTACTCTGTACTGGTAATGATTTCCTGCCACCACAAACCTTAGGTATTGGCGGTGGCTTGGGTGGATGAGGATGTGCGTGTAGGCATCCTTTAGATCCAAGGAGCATAGCCAATCTCCCTGCTGGAGGTAGGGCAGAAGGATTCCAAGGGTAAGCATTTTGAACTTCTCCCGCACAAGGAACTTGTTGAGGTTGCGCAAGTCCAGGATGGGTCTGAGGCCCCCTGTTCTCTTTGGTATTAGAAAATACCTGGAATAAAAGCCTTGACCTCTCAGGTGGTGTGGCACCGGTTCCACCGCCTGTTCCTGCAGAAGACCTGCTAACTCCTGAAGGAGTAATTCCTTGTGCAGAGGGGGTCGTGGAGGTTCTCCCGGAAAATAGGAGGGAGGGACCTGGTGGAAGTGGAGAAGATAGCCTTCTCGCACGACTTGAAGCACCCAGGCATCTGCGGTGATGCTGGACCACCTGTGGGCGAAGTGAACCAGCCGGCCTCCGGTGCTGGGAGGAACCAGCGGAGGGGGAGAGGCTATGCTTAGTGAGTCAAAAACCCCCACCCTGCTGAGCAGGGGCTGGTGGTGCAGGCTTGGGGGCTTGCTGCCTACGGGACCCGTTACCCCGTCCCTTGGCCTGCTGGCCCTGTTGGGGAGCTGCAGGGGCCTGATAATGGGGGTATTGTTTGTAGGCAGCCGCCTTCCTCGGGTAAAAGGACTTTTTCCCCGAGCCCTTCTTTTTCTGGGAAGGGGCGGAGGTCTTCCTAGAAAGCCTGGTCCTGGTGAGAGTCTCAGTCTCAATTTGTGCAGCCTTTTTCCGCCATGGGCTTGCCAAAGAGGTTTTCGCCTCGGCAGGGGACATCGACCAACTTGTCCTGCACCCAGGGCTCAAGGTCTGACGACTGAAGCCAAGCCTGTCGGCGGGCACCGATGCCGGCTGCGGCCACTCGAGCCGATGCTTCAAAGCCATCATAGGCTGCTCGGGACATGAACTTTGAGCATTCCCGAATGCCAGTGGACAAGGCCAGGAACCTCCGCAAGGGTTCCTCGGACAAACCAGCGGAGAATCCGGCTAGCTCTTTAGCCAGATCTCGGAGATACATGCCCATGTATAGCTGGTAAGTCTGGACACGACATGCGAGCATAGAGCCCTGGAAACACTTCTTACCAAGGCCATCCAGGTTACGGGCCTCCCTGCCAGGAGGCACCGAGGAGTGCATCTTCTGGCTCTTAAGACGATACATGGCCGATTCCACTACCATGGAATGGTGTGGTAGCTGTGCCTTTTGAAAGCCAGGGCTCTTGCGGACTCGATAGATAGAATCGACCCGCTTGCTCAGGACCGGCGAGGAGGCCGGACTCTCCCACATGCGGAAGAGTAGTCGTTCCAGCATAGGAGGAACCGGTACAGTAAAGTGTTCCCTTGCGGGAGAGTCATACTGGAGGGCGTCGAGCTCTTCGGCTCGAGGCTCCTCCTCGGGGTCCGCAGGGAAGGCCAAAGCCTTGGCCATATCCCTGACGAAGTCCGAGAACCGGGCATCCTCCGGGGGGGACTGCTTCCGAGGCTCGGACTCCGGTGAGTCCGAGGGGACACACACCGAGTCCGGAAAGAATCAGGCGACTCTTCCTCTTCAGACTCCCAGACCGACTCCGACGAGGACTCGGTGGGGTCGGCTCGGGCAGGGCGCGGCGCCTGCCGCCCCGACGCCGAGGGAGTCGGCGTCGGCGACCTCGGTCCCGAACGGGAGGCCGAGGGTGACCTCAACCGAGGATCGACTCGAGTTCGCATCGACTCGAGGATCGGCTCGGTCTCCGGGGTCGACTTGGACGTCGACGTCCCGGCGGTCGGGGCAGCGGCGCCAGCGAGGCCAGCGAGCAGTGCCCGCTGCTGGTCCATGAAGGCAGACAGTCTGCTCTCCAAGGCCGTCAACCTGAGTCCGAGCTCAGGTGACCCAGCAGCCCCCGACTCGGGCCCCGACGGCGTCGGGCCCGACGTCGGCTGTCGCGGAGGCGAGTCCAGAAGGACCACAGGACTTACCCGAGCAGGCATCTCCGACTCCAGGCGAGGTCGCTTCGTGAGGTGTTCCTTCTCCACGGACCCGGGGCGGCTGTCGGGGCTATGCGACCTGGCCCTCGCGGAACCAGGAGCGTCCACCGACGCCGCCCTCGCGGGTTTCACCTTCCGACGATGGTCCCCGGAGGGAGAACCCCGGTCGGAGGAACTCCGGCGACGGTCCGAGCTGGAGCCTTTGGACGCGGAGGCCTCCGACGAGGTCCGGGTACGGCTGGGGTCAGCGAAGATTCTATCACGCTGATGCCGCCGACTTCTCAACGCTTTTGAGGACATTTTGCCGCAGGGCCCACAGATCAGTTCCTCATGATCCGGGCCCAGGCAGCAGAGGCAAAAGTCGTGTGTGTCAGTTAGTGACATATTTCGGTCACACTGACCACACCGCTTAAAACCACTGGCAGCCATCGGGGGGAAAAGGGCCCCTGCGAGGTCAAAGGACCGGGCTGCCAGGGAAAAACAAAAACGAAAGCTGACTAAGTCAGAAAAACCGAAAAAAAGGAAGAGGACTCGTGACCGGCGTCGCGAGTCCGGGCGGGAAAAAGACCGGCGTCGAACCGAAGGAAAAAGAATAAAATACTGAAGAAATATCGACTTTTTCGCGGGGACAAGACGGGGACGTCTGTAGGGCTCCGCGGAAAAAAGAAGACTGGCTAAGATGGCACCCTTGGGCGGGAAGAGGATCCGGGCGGGAAAAAGATCGGCGTCGAACCGAAGGAAAAAGGATAAAATAATGAAGAAAAATCGACTTTTTCGCGGGGACAAGACGGGGACGTCTGTAGGGCTCCGCGGAAAAAAGAAGACTGGCTAAGATGGCACCCTCGGGCGGGAAGACGACCGCGCATGCGCGCTGCAATTCCCAAAGGCTTTCTTTGAAAGCTGGGGAAAATTGCTCCGCGAGGGCTCCGTCGGCGCCGACGTCACCCATAAGTGAGGACTGACTTCCTGCTTGGTCCTGGAGAAATAAGGGAGATGAGGGGTCACGTGATGAAGCGGGACTGAACGGATACCTGCCGGCTGAGCTCCGCTCCTAGTGCACAAAAATGGCAAATAAACTGCATATAAAGAACACAATGGACCCTGTAATCTCCCCCTGATGCAGCGGAAAGGGAGGTGAGCCTGCAAGGGGTGGAGGCAAACGACGAGGTGGCCCACAAAAACCCCCAGGCCTATAAAAGAGAGATCACCAAAAATGACAGCAGAACAAACCGCAGTGGTTATCAAATTGCAGGAAGAAGCAATACGGGAAATTACTCGCTCACTGATTGCGGTGCTCGACGAACGCCTCTCTTGCCTACATGCCTCACAGGAGGAGTTGAAGGGCAGCTTTGATGTCAGACGCAGCGAGTCCAGCAGTTGGAGGCACATGTGGAGCAGCAAGAGAGCAGCACAGAGATCCTTGAGAGGCGAGTGGCACAACTAGAGGGGCAGTGCAAGGCACTTGCAGAGCAAATTGATGACCAGGAAAACAGAGGGCGACGAAACAATGTGCAGGTGATAGGCCTCCCTGAATCATGCAGAGAGAATGAGCTCAGAGACATCATCGAAGGATGGATGCCACAACAGCTGGGAGTGGTAAAAGTGGGAGCACGACTGATGGTGGAGCGAGTACATCAGTTGGGGCATCAATGAGAGTGCTGATAGACCTAGACCGGTGATTGCACATATACTCAATTTTGCAGATAAGGACAGGCTGATGGAGGAATATCGCAAGAAGAGGCAACTGGAATAAGAACATAAGATATGCCATACTGGATCAGACCAAGGTCCATCAAGTCCAGTATCCTGTTTCCAACAGTGGCCAATCTAGGTCATAAGTATCTAGCAGTTTCCCCAAAAGACACAGGTTCCACAATGCTTGTATTGGGTCAAGCATTGATATCCTGGGTCTCTTTTTAATAATGGTTTATGGACCTTTCCTCCAGGAACTTATCCAAACCTTTTTTAAACCCAGCTACACTAACAGCCTTTACTACATCCTCCAGTAACAAATTCCAGAGTTTGATTACACATTGAGTGAAAAAATATTTTCTCTTATTTGTCTTAAATAGTTTACCCTGTAGCTTCATTACATGTCCCCTAGTTTTTCTATATTCTGATAACGTAAACAATCGATCTACATTTACCCATTCCACTCCGTTCATTAATTTATAGACTTCTATCATATCTCCCCTCAGCCGTCTCTTTTCCAGGTTAAAGAGCCCTAACCATTTTAGCCTTTCTTCATAGGGGTATCCCCCTTCCAGCCCCTTTACATTTTGGTGGCTCTTCTCTGAACCTGAATACAAAGGCCATCAGCTACTACTGTTTAGTGACTATTCCAATCGGGTAGCGGAGCGGCGCCAAAGCATGGCACCATATTGCTCTCAGCTAGCCCAGAGGGGTGTGCGGTTTGCATTATAATACCCTGCAAAGTTGAGAGTATACTATGAGAACCAAACGTCCTATTTTGAGACTCCTGTGGAGCTAAAGGCCTTTATTGACTCAATGCCTAGGGGGCAAGTGGAATGGGTCTGTTGTATCGAAGGACATAACTGGACAAGGCAGCATATCACTTCCCCCCTCCCCTCTGATCTGTCCTTTTTTGGACACTAAAAACAGCAGCAAATGAACTGTGGAGCTTCTCCTTTCCTTAAATATGGGTCATGCAGAGAACAGCGGACAGATGAAGTAAAGCTGCTAGACAGAGGAAAGGAGCAGCATCAGAAGAGAGCATTAGATCCGATGGATCTGTGATTGATAATCAACTGCTGGACTGGAGTAGGAATGTATGTGGGCAATTGGTCTTAGGGGACTTATAGGGGAATGAGAGCAATGGTCATTGGGCGCAGCAAATGTATAAAGCTAATAATAATTGAAACGATTAAGGGAAAGAGGAACAACGGTGAGGTGAATGAATGGCTCGAGGGCGGATGTGGTGTGGATGGAGTGATGTGGAGGATGGAGGGAGAGACACGGGGGACATTTATTAGTAGTAAAGTGTTGCATTGCGAGGCAGTGGAAAAGTACTGATAGCTCCAGTATGAATGAATGGATGGAGAGAGTTAGGAAAAAGCATACAACTGAGTTAGGGGGTAGGCAATTATTGGCTGTGTGAAGAAAGCTTTGGATCAGAATAGAGAGGGTGCTATCCATATGGGGGAGGGGGGGTAAGAAAGCCTGAGCAAAGGCAATGCAGTCCACCACCCAGATGGAGAGGGTGCACTTGGTGACTGCAAGCCCCAGACAGTTGGGATCATAGGTGATGAAGAGCCGGTCGGGACTTGCGGTGGCCCTGGGTGTGCTGCAGGTAGAAGGCGAGAGCCCTCTTGCAGTTGAGGGTATGCAGGACCGCCGACGCCTGGTCGGCGTGAGGTCTCGGGAAAAAAGTCAATAAGACTTTCTCTTGGTTGAGATGAAAATCCAAGACAACCTTCGGTAAGAACTTGGGGTGAGTGCGAAAGACCACCCTGTTTCCGTAAAACCTGGTGTAAGGGCCCTCAGTCATGAGGGCTTGGAGTTCGCTGACTCGCCGAGTGGAGGTCAGCGCCACCATGAAGACTACCTTCCATGAAAGGTGCCAAAGCGGGTACATCGCCATCAGCTCGAAGGGAGGCTGCATCAGCTGCATGAGCACGATGTTCAGGTCCCACTCCATCGGCAGAGGCCGGACGGGGAAGCTTGGAAAGTAAGAGGCCCCGCATGAAGCGGGAGACCAGTGGCTGGCCCGAGAAGGGTTTACCCTTGACATGGAGGTGGTTGGCCGAAATGGCACTCAGGTGAACCCTGACTGAATTGGATTTCAGCCCCACCCGCGAGAGGTGCAGGAGGTACTGAAGAACCCATTGGGTGGAACAGGAGAATGGATCGATCTGGAGCTTGGAGCACCATGGTGAGAAGCGCCACCACTTGAGGGCGTAGGCCCGTCTCGTCAAGTCTTTCCTCGATGCGAGCAGAACTGCCTTGATCTCCTCTGTGAGGTGCAGCGAGGCTAAAGAGACCCATTCAACCGCCAGGCTGCCAGTGATAGTGAGTCCAGGTTCGGGAGCAGCACCCGCCTCTCCGCCTGTGTCAGCAGCCCCGGGGGCACTGCCCAGGGGGACAGGGGTTCCGACAAGAGTCCGAGAAGAAACGGGAACCCAGGCTGCCGCGGCCACGCGGGGGGGGGGGGGTCATGAGAATGACAGATGCTCGGTCCTGCTGAATTTTGTGGAGGGTCATCGCTAAGAGGGGAGTGGGGGAAAATGCATACAGAAGACCGGAGGCCCAGTTCAGGAGGAACACGTCCGGAGCTTCCCTGCTTGGGTGCGGTGTTGGCCCGCAAAAGCGGGGAAGCTGAGCGTTTGCCGGGCTGGTGAACAGGTCCATGGATGGAGTCCCCAGAGGCAAAACAGTTGGAGAGTCACCTCCAGACTCAGGCGTCACTCATGCGGGCAGAGAAGCCTGCTGAACCTGTCCACAAGGACTTTGTCTTGGCCTGGGAGGTAGACAACTCAGGGTCATGCCCCGACACACTGTGAAGGAGCAGAAGAGGTAGGAGCCCATGCCCCATTCCTTGTTTATGTAGAACATTGTGACCTTGCTGTTGATTTGCATGAGCACCGACTTGCCCCGCAAGTGGTGCTCGAAGACCTTCAAGGCCAACTGGACTGCTCGAAGTTAGAGCAGGTTGATCTGCGGTCGCGATTCCTTGAATGATCATCCCTGGATACGGAGGTTGTCACAGTGGGCTCCCCAGCCTGACAGCGAGGCATCCATAGTCAGGATGAGCTCATGTTGCAAAGCCTGGAAGGGCATGCCCCGAAGTAAGCATTGGAGATTCTGTCATCAATCCAGGGAACTGGATAGGCTGCATGAGACTGAGACGGAGTCCCGGAGGCGGCCTAAGACTTGGGACCATTGCGCTCTGAGGCACCATTGAGCCGCTCACATATGCATGCAAGCATGGGGAACGACACGCATGGTCGAGGCCATATGTCCCAGGAGGCGCAACATGGCCCTGGTTCAGCTTTAGGTCTCGGCAGCCAGAGTGCAGAGGTGGTCCACATGTGCTTGGGTGAGGAAGGCGGTCACCCATTCCATGTCAAGCTGTGTGCCGATGAACTCCAGTGCCTGCACCGGTTCGAGGTGGGACTTGGAAAAGTTGATCAGGAAACCAAGGCGCTCGAGGAAGAGGACCATTCGTGATGCCGAGAGGTGTGCCTCCCTGGGCGATGCGCCTGTGATGGGCCAATCGTCTAGGTAGGGGTAGATGCATATGCCCTGCAGCCAGAGGTGGGCTGTGGTTGCTGGCAGGCATTTGGTGAAGACTCGCGGGGCAGACACGAGCCCGAAGGGGAGCACCCTGTATGGATAGTGCTTCCCCTGCACCCTGAAACGCAGAAACGTCCTGTACTTGGGGTGGACAGGGATGTGGGCGTACGCATCTCTGAGATCCAAGGAGCATAGCCAATCACCCTGCTGGAGGAAGGGCAGTAGGACACCAAGCGACAGCATTCTGAATTTCTCCCTCACCAGAATCTTGTTCAGGTTCCTGAGGTCGAGGATGGGGCGCTGGGCCCCTGCCCTCTTCGGAACAAAGAAGTAATGGGAGTAGAACCCCCGACCCCGGAAATGCGGCAGGAGCCTTTCGATTGCCCATTGACCGAGGAGGTTGTCCAACTCTAGTTTTAAGCAAGCCTTATGTGAGGGAAGCTAAGTAGGCTCCACTGGGGAGAAGGGAGGGGGAAGTCTGTCCAGATGGAGACAGTAACCATCCCAGATGACCTGGAGGAAACAGGTGTCTGATGTGATGGCCTCCCACTTGGCGGTGAAAAGGGAGAGACGTCCTCCTACTGGTGGGAGTGCCACTGGGGGACGAGAGGCTATGCACATGGCATCAAAGCTCTGGAGCTGGTTGGGGTGGCGCCGGTGGTTGGGCCTTGGGCCCCTTAGGCTTACAGTGGCACTGAGCTCTGCCCTTGCCTTGGCCACTGGGTGTCAGCGCTGGGGCGGTTGGATAGGGTGGGTATCCCCGGTAAGGAAGACCCTTCCTCTGAAAGAAGGGCTTCTTACTGTGCTGTTTCTTCCAAGGTATACATCCAAGGGTGTTGAAAGAACTGAAATATGAGATTGCAGACCTGCTATTAGTAATCTGTGAACTATCATTAAAATCATCTCTAATACCTGAAGAAAGAGCTTGAAACTCTGATATCCTAGGCGCTGAACAGATTGCCTCTAGAAAGACCACTTTTAAGTAAGATCCTTGAGAGACGTTTGACCAAAAGGCTCAAAAAGTTCCTCTGTAAACGCCGATAACACAAGATTCAAGTCCCACAGAGGAACAATTTGACAAAATGGCAGACAAAGATGCTTTACTCCTCTAAGAAAAACAAACCACATCTGGATGTGAAGCTACAGAACAGCCCTGCAGCCGCCCCCTATAACAGGTCAAGGCTGCCACTTGCACCTTTAAAGAGTTTAGAGCGAGACCCTTATCCAAACCATCCTGGAGAAATGCAAGAATATCCGGCAATGAGGAAGAGAGAGCTCACAGACCTCTGCTCACACCAATCCTTGAAAACATGCAACACTCTAACATAGGCTAAAGCAGATGATCTCTTCCACGCCTTAATCAAAGTAGCGGACTCCACAGATAACCAATAGACTGGAAAACCAACGACTCCAGACACCACTCCCCTGATTCCAATCGATGCAGACTTAGAAAATCAGCCTGCACATTTTCTTTCCCTGCCATATGAGATGCTGAGAGAGCTAGAAGGTGAATCTCCATCCACTGGAGCAGAGGTGCCACCTTCTCTGCTAACTGAGCGCTGCTCATTCCGCCCTGACAATTGAGATAAGCCACTGTCGCCACATTATCCAAAAAGACCTGCACTGCTTTGTTCTGCAATAGAGGCTGAAAGTACTTGAGCCAGAAAAACCCGCTCTGATCTCTAACCAATTTATGGACCACGTGAGCCTCCACTGGAGACACTAACCTTGCACCATTATGGACTAACAATGTGCTCTCCAACCGTAAAGGCTGGCATCTGAGGTTAAAATCACCCACTCGGGCACCTCTAGCGGAATCCCTGCTAGCAGCTTCCTGCATCCATCCACCAAAAGAGAGTTGATCACGTCTCCTGCAAACAGGGTAGTCTCTTCCAAAGAGAATGAGTCTGAGGAGACCAATGGGACAGCATCACACTCTGAAGGGTCTTTATGTGAGCCCTGGTCCACGGCGCATGATCCAAAGTCTCTGCCATGAATCCCAGGAGCTGCAGATAACACCATGCTGTAGGAGCTGACTTTCAGGAAAAGCTGAGAGAACCTGGTGTCCAATCTTGGAAACCCATTCCTGAGAAAGGGTCACCAAACCTAAATCTGAGCGAAACAGGCCCCTAGATACATTAGGGAGTGGAGGAGAAGCCTAATTTTTATTTATTTATTTATTTAACATTTTTAATATACCGTTTTCAGATTCTCAAAGCGGTTTACATAGAACATAACTAATGGTTAGAGCACTGGTTTAGTAACCAAGAGACCATAGTTCGATTCCCACTAGCAATCGTTGTGGCCTTGGGTAAGTCACCTAACCCTCCATTGCCTTGGAAGAAAGGCCTGGCAATCTACTTTCAGTCAGACCAAGAAAGAGCACAAACACCTGTGGGTTTAGGACACAAAAGTACAGAACAGTTGCACCAGGTGGTGATAAAATGCTTTATTGTACAAAAGCATTTTAATCACTACCTGGTGCACATGTTCTGTACTGTTTGTAATCTACTTCCAGTCACACTGCCAAGAAAACCCAGGAGCTGCTGTGTCACTACCAGGAGTCAGCATTGACTCAAAGGCACAAGCTTTTTAAAAGATGCATTAGATCCTGCACTGGAATAAAGTTGCTCTTGCTGAAGTTGACAACCCATCCAAAATGCTGGAGGATGGTTATAACCCGGCTGGTCACATCTCGACTCTCCTGAGCTGATTTTGCTCGAATCAACCAATCATCCAGATAAGGATGCACGAGGACACCCTCTTGACAAAGGATGGCTGCTACAACTACCATCACCTTTGTAAACGCTCGAGTAGTGGTGGCAAGGCCAAAGGGAAGTGTTCAAAACTGAAGATAACACATGGGCACCACAAAGCGTAGATACCTCTGATGAGCTGGATGGATAGGAATTGGCAGATACGCTTTGGACAAATCCAGCAAAGTCAGAAACTCACCCTTCCTTACTTCTATTATGACCGATCACAGTTTCCATAGGAAAATGAGTCACCCTAAAGGCCCGACTGATGTGCTTGAGATCCAGAACTGGATGAAAGGATCCCTCCTTTTTGGGAAGCACAAAGCAAACTGAATATTGACTGAAACCTAATTCTGGCAAAGGCACTCCGACTACAGCTTTTAACCAGATCAACCTCCGAAGCGTTTCTGCAATAGCTCAAAGCTTGGCTGGAGCTTTGCAAGGGGACAAATGGAAATTACACTTACCTGGTAATTGATGTTCCTGGAGGAACTCCAGTTTAGTCCACACTTCTGGGTTGTGTACCTCCTCCTGCAGCTTGGAGACTGGGCATGTCAAAACACGTGACATCACTGGATGTAGTCTGCTGGCATCTCCCATCTGTCCCAGTGAACTATTGACAAAGCACACTTAAAGGAGCAACATATAAGTAGCCAATTGTAACCAAACACCTGTGGTATAACTATATACAAGAAAACGTCCCCTCGGAAGGAGTACTTCTTCCCTCTGCCATTCCGCCTCAGCAGAGCGACAGAATAGAAGCACAAGAATATACAGAAAATGAAAAGAATAAAGATACCTACCGGTTACTGAAACCTGTGTCCGATAGGACAGTCATTATCATCATACGATCCCGGGTGGGAATTGAGGACTAAACTGGAGTTCCTCCAGGATCATCAATTACCAGGTAAGTGTAATTTCCATTTCCTTATCATTCCTCCAGTTTAGTCCACACTTCTGGGATGTAACAGAGAAGTACTTATTGGGAGGGACCTCTCCAGCCGGCTTTCAACACCGCTGAACCAAATACGGCATCCCTTGCTGACAAGACATCTAGGCGGTAATGTTTACTGAAAGTATGCAAGGACGACCACGTAGCTGCCCTACAAATTTCCACAGGCGGTACCAAGCTATGCTCCACCCACGAAGTCGCCTGCGCTCTGGTGGAATGAGCTTGTAAGCCAGACAGAACTTGTCAACCTGACAAGAGATATGCCGACGCAATCGCTTCCCTAATCCACCTAGAAATAAGACGCTTTCGCAGCCGCTTCGCCCTTACGAGCACCCCCAAACAAAACGAACAGCCGATCCGATTTGCGAAAGACTTTTGACACTTTTAAATAATGCTTAAGCACCCGCTTAACATCTAAACGGTGAAGCCCCCAGTCAGTAGTGTCCCTACTCAAAGAACCTAGCACTGGAAGAGAAACTGTTTGATTTAAATGAAATGGAGAAACTACCTTAGGCAAAAAGGATGGCATGGGCCGAAGCACCACCTTTTCCGGAGAAAATGATAAAAATGGTTCTCTGCAAGAAAAAGCCTGTAATTCCGAAACACGCCGAACTGAACAAATAGCCACCAAAAACACCGTCTTCAGAGTTAAATCCTTTAAGGACGCTTGCTGCAACGGCTCAAAAGGTGCCTTAACCAGTGCTCCCAAAACTAAATTGAGATCCCACGGAGGCACCACAACTCTACGAGAAGGATGTAACCTGGTGACTGCCTTCAGAAAACGCAAAACATCCGTATGCACGCCGAGCACCACTCCCTGGACTTTGCCTCTATAGCAAGCCAGTGCTGCCAACTGAACTCTCAAGGAACTGGCTGCCAGTCCCTTATCAAAGCCTTCTTGAAGAAAACTTAAGACTATCGGAACGGACACCTTCGCCGCTCGCATCTGTCTTCTTGAACACCAATCCTCAAATATGCGCCATATGCATACATCTTTCTCGCTTTAAGTAGAGTAGATATAACTGCTCCCAAATAACCTTTTTGCCTTATCCGTGCCCTTTCAATGGCCAGACCGTAAGCGAGAACCGATCCACTTGAGGCATACTCAGGGGCCCTTGAATCAACAGACTCTCCGACACTGGCAGCCTCCACGGTTCTCCGTTGAGAAGCCGCATGAGGTCGGCGTACCACGGCCACCTCGGCCAATCTGGAGCCACTAGCAACACTCTCCCCGGGTGCGCCTCTATACGCTTCACCACTCAGCCTATCATCACCCACGGTGGGAAGACGTAGAGAAGACCCGACAGCGGCCAACTCTGCATTAGAGCGTCGATCCCTTCTGACATCCGCTACTGTCGCCTGCTGAAAAAGCGGCTCACCTTCGCAGACTGGAAGGTCGCCATGAGATCCATGATTGGCGGCCCCCATCGAAGAACTATCTGCGCAAACACCTCCGGATGTAATTCCCATTCTCCGGCATCCACTAGAACTCTGCTGAGGAAATCCGCTGTTACATTGTCCTTGCTCGCAATGTGTACAGCCGAAATTGCCAGCAGGCGCTGCTCTACCCAAGCGAACAGCTCGTCCACCTCCTCTTCCATGGCCGTACTTCCTGTACCGCCTTGTCGATTGATGTAAGCCACTGTAGCGGAGTTGTCCAACAGCACGCACACTGCACAGCCCTTCACTGTTGCTTCGAATGCGCGCAGCGCTAGCATCACCGCTCGGAGCTCTAACCTGTTGATCGACCAAGCGGACTCCTGCTCCAAAACAAAGGCCTTGCGTGAAGAGCTCTCCGCAATGAGCCCCCCAGCCCGCAAGACTCACGTCCGTCAACGACAGCCATGTCAGTTGTTCCAGAGGCATCCCGGCCGACAGAGACCCCAGACGCAGCCACCAAGTCAGCGCCTGCCTGACCCCTAGAGGACAGAGCAGTCGTTTGCTCAACGGATCGGCCTGATGAGACCAACGGCGAAGTAACACCCATTGCAGCGGCTGCATATGAAATCTGGCCCACGGCACCGCTTCCAAGGACGCCGCCATTGTTCCCAGCACCCTGAAGCAACTCCATGCCGTAGGTGCCTGAGTTGCTCTGAACTGACGCACCACTTTCTGAATTCATACGCGACGATCCGAGAGAAACACCGCTCCCCGTTGGGTGTCGAAGCGCACTCCCAGGTACTCTAGGTTCTGGGACAGGCTCAGTTGATATTTCGCCGTATTGACTACCCAACCGAGCCCCTCCAAAAATCTCACTACCTTTTCCGTAACCTTTATGCTTTCGCTTCTGGACTTTGCCCGAATCAACCAATCGTCGAGATAAAGATGTACCAGAATTCCCTCTTTTCGCAACACTGCAGCCACCACCACCATGATCTTGGTGAATATATGCGGCGCCGTTGTGAGCCCGAAGGGCAACGCCTGAAACTGATCGTGACCCCACGGCAGTGCGAATTGCAGAAATTTTTGATGCCCTGCTCTGATCGGGATATGCAAATATGCTTCCGTAAGGTCGAGGGACGTCAAAAACTCCCCTTGCCGCACCGCCACAATGACAGATCACAATGTTTAAATTCTGAAATGCGGCACTCGGAGACAGCGGTTCACTCCTTTCAGATACAAAGTTGGGCGCAGGGACCTGTCCTTCTTTGGAACCACAAAATAAATTGAGTATCGACCCCTGCCGTAATCTGCCTTGGGTACCGGAATGACTGCTCCTAATTTCAAGAGCCGATCCAGGGTACTTCGAAACGCCAGAGCCTTCTGCTGACCTCTGCAGGGAGACATTACAAACGAATTGCGAATGGGCCTTGCGAATTCCAGAGCATAACCCTCTTGGATTATTTCCAAGACCCACAGGTCGGAAGTTATTTGGAACCAGGCAAGAAGAAAGTTCCGAAGTCGCCCGCCTATCGGATCGCTTCCTACCGGGGTCCCCCTCGCTTCATTGCGGTCTTTGAGCGGCAGCTGAGGATGTCGCGGCAAAACCTCTACCTGTTCCACAAAACCCCCGAAACCCCTGGGCTTGAGAGGCAAAGCATCCTCTCTGAAAACCACCCAAGCGGGAAGACCGAAATCTTCAAAAATCTCTGAAGGAGCCCCTAAAGGCTGAGGAGGCCTTTCCCTGCTTAGGCTTATCCTCCGGGAGTCTACCTTCCTTAGACTCCCCCAGATCCTTAACTAGCTTATCTAGATCCTTGAAGGACTAGAAAAAGGGACTGTTACTTCTGGAGAGAGATCTGCAACTGTGAGTATATACTTCTGGTAATTTTCTAAAAGGAATTCTTTGTATTAAAGCTAATTAATCTGTGAACCCACTATTTTTTGTTAAATCAGTCAGGGCCTAGTAGCAGCAGTTTAAGTTTAAATTTAAAACACAGAGGAGAACTTTCTGGTTACATTTCATACCCAGCTCAAGGCAGAGAAATCCAAATCAAATAATGTAGCCCCAGCTTCAAACCTCCGTGTATACCATAAAAGTGCTCATGCAACACTTTATCCAATTCTTTTTGTCGGAGTAACCGATCAGAGGATACAGGAACTGTCACCCGTCCCCCACCACGGTCATTCCATTTTAATCATTTTAAATGCTTGAAAAAACTTTACTTATCTTGCTTGAATTCAGCCAAGAAGGAATTCAAAAGACACAACGTGCCACGTTTCGAGCCCTCCAACAATCACTGGCTCTGCATCAGGTGAAAAGCTAGAATCCCTTGAAAAATGGCTTTTGCATTACTCAGTACATCGGTCCGGTTTAAAGAGATGGCGTGTGACGTCAGACGCACGCAAGAGAATCCAATAGCCAATCAATGATGCCCAATACACAAGCATTAAGAATTGGGAAAACCCACTGTCAGGGAATCCCAATGACGTTGTAAACACTCCCTACTCACAGCAATGTATGCCACTCAACGGAGCCATTCAAACCCCGGGGGGAAACAGTAGCCAGACGAAATATCCATTGTTGCTCAGTCCGTTGCAATTTTGCAACGCGGTCCCCTCCCCGGGGATCTGGTGGAATAAAGTCAAGCACCCTCCAGCGTAATTGTTGGAACAAGTGATCCTCCTGCAGACAGTGACTGACCATAGGCGCCGACATTGTTTTAGTTCTCAGACGGGACGCATGTTCCCCAAGGCGAAGTTTGACAGCCCGGGTGGTCCGGCCAACATAATGCAGTCCACATGGGCAAACAATCAGATACACCACAAAGGATGAATTGCAAGTGGTATGCCAATTTGAACTGTAGATAATTGATGTAGACATATCCCTCCAGCTGAGACCTGTCAATGCCATATCACAATAAGTACAAGTGCCACAGGTGAAATGACCAGGGTTGGCATGAGACAAGGAAGGGCGATCCGTAGGCCAAGTGGATTTCACAATTCGATCCCGTAGATTTGGCGCCCGTGAATAAGCCACACGAAGCCGCTTATTTGTAAAGCAGGGGTGAACAGATAAAACCGGCCAATAGCGACGCACAATGGCCACCACTTTAGGAACTCCCACCAAATATGGAAAAATACCGGTAAAATCGTCATCCTCTGAGGTATTGGATGGAGAGCGGGGAAGAAGCAGCCATTCTCGATGAATGAACCGAGCCCGTTTAAAGGCTTTCTTAATTACTGAGACAGGGTATCCCCTAGATAATAACCGCTTCTGTAGATCAAACGCATGATGATAAAAGTCATCCAACGATGAACAATTGCGTCGAAGACGCAAAAATTGGCCGAATGGAAGGCCACGCTTCAACGGTGGAGGATGAAAACTTGAGAATTGCAACAAAGTATTCCGCTGAACAGGCTTGCGGAACAAAGTGGTAGTGAGGCCCTCAGTTGACAAAAAAATCGTCAGATCCAAAAACTGAATAGATCGTTTATCAAATACCGCAGTAAACTGAATGTGTGGAGAATGTGTGTTCAATGAACTGACAAAACTCAGCAGATCTTCCTGAGATCCAGACCACAGAAAAAAGACATCGTCTAAAAACCGACGCCAAAAAGGCACAAATTGAAAAAATGGAGAAGAATACACATAATTATCCTCAAAAATGGCCATGTAAATGGTGGCAATGGAGGGTGCCACCGTAGCCCCCATTGCTATGCCAAAAGTTTGTCTGTAAAAATGTTAGAGAGGGCATTGAGTCAGAAAGCATTAAAGTTTTGCAGGAAACAAATTCTGCTGTAGAATCTATATGGATTGAAATTCCATGTAAAAGGGGGAAGGCAATGGCAGTGGGGGTGTACTATCGAGCGCCTGGCCAGAATGACCAAATGGATGATGAAATGCTCAAAGAAATCAAGGAAGCTAACAAACGTTACAGTGCAGTAATAATAATGGGTGATTTCAACTACCCCGGTATCGACTGGGTCAGTGTCACGTCAGGACATGCTAGGGAGATAAAGTTCCTAGATAAAATAAATGACTGCTTCTTGGAGCAGCTGGTTCATGAACTGACCAGAGGGGAAGCCATATTAGACCTAGTCCTTAGTGGAACACCAGATCTAGTGCAAGAGATAAGGGTGTTGAGGCCACTTGGCAATAGTGATCATAGCATGATCACCTTTGATTTAATTAGTGGAGGAGGGATAGTAAGGAAATCCACATACTACCTTTTAACTTTCGAAAGGGAGACTATGATAAAATGAGGAAAACAGTTAAGAAAAAACTAAAAGGAGCAGTTGCAAAGGTTAAAGACGTACATCAGGCTTGGCTGTTGTTGAAAAATACTATCTTGGAAGCCCAGACCAGCTATATTCCATGCTTTAAGAAAAGTGGAAGGAAGTCCAAAAAACTGCCAGCATGGTTTAAAAGTGAGGTCAGAGAGGCTGTTGCCAAAAAAGCATCTTTCAAGAAATGGAAAAAAGAGCCAAACGACGAAACCTGGAAACAGCACAAGCACTGGCAAGTCAAATGCAAGGCATAAATAAGGCAGGCAAAGGGAGAATTTGAGAAGAAGCTTGCTGCGGGAGCAAAAACGCGAAGTAAAGACCTTTTCAAGTACATTCGTAGCAAAAAACCTGTGAGAGTGTCAGTTGGTCCATTAGATGATAAAGAGGTTAAAGGAGCACTAAGAGGCGACAAGGCGATAGTGGAGAGATTGAATGAATTCTTTGCTTCAGTCTTTACTGAGGAAGATGTAGAGATGTTACCCATGACTGAAGTGGTATTTAAAGGTGCGGAAGAATTGAAGGAAATATCGATACATCGGGAAGATGTATTACAACTATTAGATAAACTGAAGAGTAGCAAATCACCTGGGCCGGATGGTATACATCCAAGGGTGTTGAAAGAACTGAAATATGAGATAGCAGACCTGCTATTAGTAATCTGTGAACTATCATTAAAATCATCTCTAATACCTGAAGATTGGAGGATCGCCAATGTAGCACCAATTTTTAAAAAGGGTTCCAGGGGTGATCCGGGAAACTACAGACCGGTGAGCCTGACGTCAGTACTGGGAAAAATGGTAGAAACCATCATAAAGAATAAAATTACTCAGCATGTAGATAGTCATGACCTAATGGGAGACAGCCAACATGGCTTTAGACAAGGAAGATCTTGTCTTACTAATCTGTTATGTTTTCTTGAAGGAGTGAATAATCAGGTGGACAAAGGTGAGTCGGTTGATATTGTGTATCTGGACTTTCAGAAAGCCTTTGACAAAGTCCCTCATGAGAGACTTTTGGCAAAACTAAAGAGTCATGGGATAGGAGGCAGTGTACTATTGTGGATCAGAAACTGGTTAAAAGATAGAAAGCAGAGGGTAGGGCTAAATGGCCAATTTTCCCAATGGAGAAAGGTGAATAGTGGTGTACCTCAGGGATCTGTGCTGGGTCCGCTGCTTTTTGACATATTCATAAATGACCTGGAAAGTGGAATAACGAGTGAGGTTATCAAATTTGCAGATGACACACAACTATTTAAAGTTGTTAAAACCCAAGAGGATTGTGGAAAATTGCAAGAGGATTTTGATAAATTGGAAGACTGGGCATCAAAATGGCAGATGAAATTTAATGTGGACAAGTGCAAGGTTATGCACCTAGGGAAGAACAACCCAAACTATGGTTACACGATGCAAGGTTCCACATTAGGAACCACCACCCAGGAAAAAGATATAGGCGTCATTGTGGATACCATGTTAAAACCCTCGGCCCAGTGTGCAGCGGCGGCCAAGAGAGCAAATAGAATGCTAGGTATGATAAGGAAAGGAATGGAAAATAAAACAAAAGATATTATAATGCCTCTATATCGTTCCATGGTGAGACCGCACCTTGAATATTGTGTGCAATTCTGGTTGCCGTATCTTAAAAAGGATATAGCGATTTTAGAAAAGGTTCAGAGAAGAGCCACCAAAATGGTAAAAGGGATGGAAGGATACTCCTATGAAGAAAGGCTAAAAAGGTTATGGCTCTTTAACCTGGAAAAGAGACGGCTGAGGGGAGATATGATAGAAGTCTATAAATTAATGAACGGAGTGGAATGGGTAAGCGTAGATCGATTGTTTACCTTATCAGAATATAGAAAGACTAGGGGACATGCAATGAAGCTACAGGGTAAACAATTTAAGACTAATTAAAGAAAATATTTTTTTCACTCAACGTGTAATCAAACTCTGGCATTTGTTACCGGAGGATGTAGTAAAGGCTGTTAGTGTAGCTGAGTTTAAAAAAGGTTTGGACAAGTTCCTGGAGGAAAGGTCCATAAACCATTATTAAGAAGGGACCCAGGATATCAATGCTTGAACCAATACAAGCATTGTGGAACCTGTGTCCCTTGGGGAAACTGCTAGGTACATATGACCTAGATTGGCCACTGTTGGAAACAGAATACTGGGCTTGATGGACCTTGGTCTGAGCCAGTATGGCACATCTTATGTTCTTATGTTCTCCCCGAACAACAGTCGACCTCTGAACGGGAGTTTACTGAGCCGGGCCTTAGAAGAACAGTCTGCCGCCCAATTCCTTAACCACAAAGACCTCCGGGAGGCAACTAAGGACGCCATGCTATTGGCCAGAGCCCTGATCAAATCATAATGCACATCTGCCAAATACGCTGAGCCGGACTCCAGACGGTCTAATTCTCGTAGTCCCTCTTGCTCCAGCTGCACCGACTGAAGCAAACCTTGCGACCAGCAGAGACGCGCTCTGGCCACCCAAGCCCCACAGATGGAAGCTTGCAAAGACAAGCCGCTGGCTTCAAAGGATTGCTTCAGCAGACTATCCATCTTTCTTTCCTGCGCATCTTTCAAGGCAGAACTACCTTCCACTGGAATAGTGGTCTTTTTGGTTACAGCCGATACCGCCGCATCAACTCGCGGAGACCGAAACCTGTCCTTGTCCTTAATCTGCCAGGGGATACAACCTATTCATAATCCGAGCCCCTCTGAGACCTGCTTCCGGCTGATCCCATTCGTCTTGAATCATCCGGTCTAACACCTTGTGAACGGGAAACACTGTCTGAGTTTGTCTCACCGCCTGGATGATCAGATCCTCCCTATTATTCTCCTCCACCGGCTGTTCCGTGGCCAGCTTTAGCATTTGAAGGGATTCCGTAATAAGCGGTGTCAGCTCGTCCCTTCGGAAGATCCGAATAATCTTTGCTTGATCCTCCGGCTCTGGAATCTCTCCTTCTTCCAGCTCCTCCAAACCGGCATCCAGATCCACTTCATGTTCGTCTGCTTCTTGCCAATCCACCTCCGAGGGTGAAAGATCATCTATTCTGGCCCGTTTGGGTGTCATGGCCGCAGACAATGGTAAGGGCTCCGGCAGCTTTCCCTGACGACGTAAACAAAAAGCCTGATGCATCATTAAGACGAAGTCCGGACAGAAATTGCCAAACTGAGAGCCCGAATCTGAAACTGGAGAGAGCCCCAAAGGCCCCGCCTGAGACTCTGTCCCAGCCCCCAGTGGTTTGGACAGCAGAACGTCTCCTTCTGGTTCCGCAGGCCCATCTGGCAGGTCCTGCCCTGCCTTAAGCTCTAGCTGCTTCTCTATGCTAGCAGACGCTGATGAACAGCCGTGGCAGATACCCAAATCAGCTATAGCGCCCCTGCGGGTCCCGCAGACAACGCACAGCGGCCGAGAAGCCATCTGTCCAACCTCTGATCACTTCTCTTCAAGTAAGAAATTCCAAATGAGCCACTTTGCTTAACACACTAAACTCTTTTTTTTTTATATAGTATATGATGATTAGGAAGCCCTCCCCTTAGCCAGAGGGTTACATCACAAATTCCAAGCTTCCAGTACTTGAAGGGTTAACCCAGGAACCACACCAGGCAGATACAGCAGAGCAACAGAAAACAAAAGAAAACTAAAGAAAACAAATTCCCCCCCCCCAAAGAAAGGACCCTGCGCCCCTATGATCCCCACCCCTACGGGACAGGAATAAGGGGAAGAGAAAAAATAACAAATCTGGCCCAAACTGCTACCCCGTGTGATCCCGGGCCCACACCACTAAAATGGCCACCGCTGAGTAAAACAAGAAAAGGGCACCAAAATCGGCACAAAAAGACTCGCGCCTCTGCGGCCTATGGCCCCCGACAGCTCCGTAGGATTGTACCCCCACATAGTACCTGCAAAGTCCGTTGGAGCAATCTTTGCTGCCACGGAGCTCAAAACTGCGTGGCCACACTCAGCTGATAAGCGAGCAGTCAGCCGCGGTCGAGCTCCCCGCTAACTGCGGCTATACCCTGAGAGGATCGCGGCTGCCCCGGAGCGCCGGACACTCACTGCTGCTCTTTTGCTGCAGGGCTCTCCCCCGTGCGTTCCAGGGAGAGAGAACTGAGCCGGGTAATACCTGAAAAGGAACAAAGAGAGAGACACAGGCAGGCGAATGAGGACCCGGCACAAGCAAGAGCAAGCTTCCGTTTTTTTTTTTTTTTTAAAAGCTACAGAACCGAAATGAAAGAATCACTACAGAACTTCCCAAATTAAAACAAAACAGCTCCTATGCTACCCTAAAAGCTCCTTATGTGTTCTTCTAGTGAGCCCAGCACTAAGGCTCACTACATCCTCCTGCTGCATGGAGACTGGATGCACTGGGGCTGATGGGAGATGCCAGCAGATTACATCCAGTGATGTCACGCGTTTTGACATGCCCAGTCTCCAAGCTGCAGGAGGAGGTACACAACCCAGAAGTGTGGACTAAACTGGAGGAACGATAAGGAACATAAAGATGTCGGAGAGGAGTCGTGCCATCTCTAGGGAACAGCTTTCCCCAATTACCTCGAAAACTCACTGGTCGGAGGTGATGTGGACCCAAGCGGAGTAAAAGGCTTGTAACTGACCGCCAACTGGAATCAACTCCACTTGGGCCCCTTTGGCTTCATTGGGACTCCTTGGGAGCAGCCATGGGCCCCCCATAAAACCCCCTATCTGCTCCTTAGCCTCCCCAAAAGGGCTGACCACAAGATTGATAGTGCAACCATTGAAAGGGAGCGAACGAGATTATCAAAAACTTTGAAAGTCCCAAAAACGACCCCGTCCAGGAGCTGGAGCTTTCGCAGATTTAAGCTTATCCTCCAGAAGGTGAGGAATTTGTACTTCCCCCAACTATTTCACTAACTTTTCAAGGGCCTCACCAAAACGTTTTCCTTTAAAAAGTAGCTTACTATGATGAGACTTAGAAGCCCCATCCGCAGACCAATTATGGAGCAAAAAAAGATGCCACACTGAGACAACAGAGGCCATATTCTTATCCAAAGCTCTCACCAGATCATAGAAGGCATCAGCAAGACAGACTGAACCGGACTGTAATTTAGCTGCATCCGACACGGTACCTTGCGTATCAGGATTTACTTCTGGAAGACCCTGAGCCTATCTCAGACATGCTGAAACCACATAGGTACCACACACATGTGCCTGCAAGGCCAGAGTGGTAATCTCGAAAGACTGCTTCAGAAGAGTCTCAAGCTTATGATCCTGAGCATCCTTCAAAGATGTACCTCCTTCCATCTGAATGGTTGTCTTCTGTATAACAGTCAAAATCAAGACACCCACCTTAGGAGATTTCAAAAGTTCTACCTCTTCCTGAGGAACCGAGTACAGGTGAGCCATTGCTGTACTTACTCACAGGCCCGACTTTGGCCTTTCCTGGAGCATGGAAGCGGTGAGGCGGGCGTCTCTGCAAAAAGATCAGCGCATCCAACGCAGTTCAACATAGAACAAAGAAACCGCAGTTGCACAACCGGAACTTAACCTACAAACTCCACCTTCATAGGTTCTCCAGTGAAGAGTTACAAAAACCCCTGAACTGAGACAGCACAGGCAAGTTCATTACTAACGCAGAAGGAATTGATTCCTTCCACCTAAGCCAAGGAAATTACCCCAATCCCAGGAATTCAATACTACCTCATACCTACTCCTCCAAGCAAATCGGCCTCACTCACCCACACACCAACAAATCTCCCACAACACAAATTTCACAATGGTAACAAATTACTTCCCGTTTGCTATCCTTCTCACACACTTTCTTCTCCACTATACACAAGCAACCCCAATCTCCAAAAACACTACACTATATTGCTGAGGCCCCTTTTCCATGCCATCACACCTCATTACTATGCAACTTCACAAACTGCACAGAAATGGCCTAGCTGGATAAACTACACCACAATAAGTACAAACACTCCTCCAACCCCACATAAGCCACATATTAACCTCAACATGATACCTCTGATCAGCATAGAGCTTATTAATGCCAGGTCAGTGCGAAATAAAATCAATTACCCTGGCAGACCACATAGAGTCTCAAACAGATACCTTATGCATCATAGAAACGTGGCTTGCTCCCACTGACAATGTTCTCCTCAACCAGCTCACACCTCCCACACACACACAGCATCCAACTGCCCACGCACACACAAGAAAGGTGGAAGCATCCTTATCCTGGCAAGAAGCAACTTAAGATTCAAGATTCACCTCAAGCACTACCCTCTGCAATACAATCATCATTGAGAACATGCACCTAGCCCTGTGCCTCACATACGGGGCCCCACTCGCTTCCTTGGATGAACTGTCCTCTACACTGGAATCAGTTTGTGCAATCAGTGCTTCTAACAAACCTTTGCTAGTTCTTGATGACTTCAATCTCAAGTCCGCCACCAACAAAGATGTGGAATCCTTCCTGACTGCAAAGGACACACTCCAATACACCCAACTTATCAATGCCTCCACACACAGACACAGATCCTCTCCAGATCTCATCTTTGTACCCAACCAACTAATTCAACACAACTTCGTCACAACCCCCACAATTACACCAGTACCATGGTCGGATCACCACAGAATAAAAATCGATCTACAGATTCCAAGCTTAAACGCACGTCAGGACCAGTTTCATTCAAGGAGACAATTCAAGCGCTTCAACGAGGACAACTTTCTCCAAGAAACACTCCTTAATCTGAACAAGGACTCCAAAGATCTAAATAACTTAATTGAGAACTGGAATATTGATAATCTCTATAGCAGTTAGAGTACCAGAGTCCAGGAACTCAAAATCGCAAGGTTCTAAAAACTCAAATCAGCCCCCTGGTACTCTAAGGAGATACGAAAGGCAAAGAGAATACTATGAAGATTAGAACGACACTGGAGACAGAATAAGTCTAACACTACCCAAGAACTATACCAAATAATGCAAAAGGAATACAGCAATATCATCAATCAACAAAAAAAGAAATACTACACCAACCTTGTACTCAAATCCGCCAAGAGACCCAGAGAACTATTCAAAATAGTGCGCACCCTCACCAAGGAATCCAACGTCAGTGAAGACAACTAGCTATATCCGCAGACCTTTGCAGACTTCCTTCAAGCCAAATTCACAGCCTCCCCACAATACTCCCCAATCAATACCCCCAAACCCCAAAAAGCGAATCAAATCTGGGACAAGATCAGCATCCCTTCCGTCAAGCAGATTATTCAAATTATCTCAGCGCTCAACACCAGCACTGCCCCTACTGATCCGTGCCCTGGATTAAATCAGCAAAAGAGGATCTCAGTCACATCATCCAAAACATTGTTTACCAATCCCTTACTCATGGCAACATGCCAAATGCCCTAAAGTTGACAACTATCTGCCCCAAACCCAAGAACTCTAAGCAAAACTGACCCAGCTGCCTACCGGCCCATCTCTAACTTTCTTTTCCTGACTAAGGTAATTGAAAAAAATTGTACAACGTCAACTCCAGGACCACATGGATTCCCATGCCCCATTAGACCCACACCAACACAGCTTTCGACCAAACCACAGCATCGAAACCCTCATGATATTCCTTCTTGACAATCTAATCAGAGTTATTGATAACGTCAAGATGGGACTTCTCATGATTTTCATAGATATCACCTCCACTTTGACTCGGTCTCGCACAGCACACTACTGAGAAGACTAGAAGAGATTAGGCTGTATGGCACCACTATGAAATAGTTTACCGCTTACCTCACAAACAGACAACTTCAGGTTAAATGTGGCCCCAACTCCTCCCAACCATTCATTGCAAGTCAGGGCGTGCCTCAAGGTTCCTCAGTTTCCGCTCTTTGGTTTAACTTATACATTCAACCCATCTGCTCAATCATCAATAGCCACAAGATCCGCTACACCATTTACGCAGATGATATAATGATTTACACTCTGATCAACCTTGATAACCCAGACTACACAAAAATAGTGAATTGCCTTCAAGAGATGACATGTTGGCTAATTCAAAACAACCTAATGATAAACTATAACAAGACGGAAGCTACCATCATCACATGAAACTCAGGATTTACCCCCCTCCCACAATTAACCTGAACACCATCATGATACCCATTAAACCTGAAGTGAAATACCTCGGAGTCACACTGGACAGAAATCTGAACCTCCAGTCGCATATCAACAACACTACCAGGAACACCTATCACAAGATGCAAGTCATCAGACAACTCAAACCACTATTGTGCCCAGAATACTTTCGCACCATCTGCCAAGCTATAAATCACCCCCATTTTGGACTACTGCAACCCCATATACCTTGGGCTACCAAAACAGGCACTCTGCCCTTACAGACAGCACAAAACACCGCTGCTCGAATTATAACTGGATCTTCAAAGCACAAACACATCATCTCCAACTTGAGCCACCTCCACTGGCTCCCCATTAATTCCCACATCAAATATACAACATTATTAAACATCTTTAAAAATCAAACATAAGCTCTCGGCAAACAGCCTGCAAACCCTCATCACCACTGACTCAAGTACCAGGCCCAAGAGGCGGCGCACCAGAAACAGGATCACAACCCCCAGTGCCTACACCAAAGTGAATCAATTCATATCTGGAAGAGCAATATCCCTTGCCGCTCCTGCCCTATGGAACTCTCTCCTGGACCGCTTAAGAGTCACTGAGGATATCAAGGACTTTTGTAAGATGCTTAAAACCACATTCTATATAGAACACTTTGGAGACATTACATAAGCTCAACTGCAGGATACAATTTAACTGCTTCTCAATTTTGCTCCTCACCTTCCGTCCCACTCCCTCCTTCGTTAACCTACCTAGTCCTTTGGATGTCTCAGAATATCCATCATGTATATAGCTCACCTTGTACATAGTTATATTACAATAATCACTAGCTAAACACATTATATAAAGTCCCATTATAATATCCCCCTGTAATCCCCACACCCTTGTTTTATTTAACACGTTTAGTTACATTGTGAAATGCTTTGATTTAAGGATAAAGCAGTATAGAAATCCTTTTTAATAAATAAATAAAAATCATTTCTTTAATTGCACTATGAAGAAGAAAAGATTTCTGAGTCTAACAAATATCTTGCAACAAAGGATCCTTTAAGGATCCCTCCTTCGACGGAGAATCATGCACTGTATTAAGAACTGAAAGTGCCTGTACAATCAGTGCCTGGAGTTCTTCACACACAAAAAAAATCTGATAACAGAAGGATCTTCTTCCAAATCCTCAGGGAAAGGTCCCTCCAAAGGCCTGAAGGACCCTCCAAAAGATCGTCAGAGCCACTGGAGCATGCCGAACCCTGGTCATTACAGTGCCGGCTGCATGGACTCCTTAAACTGAGATGGTGCATCCAAGGAAACGCTTCCAGAAATAGAGAACTTAGGCAACTCATGCAACTGGCCCCGCTTCAAACAATAAGCCTGGTGAAGAAGCAAAACAAACTCGGGGAAAATTCCACAACAGAGAATCAGAAGCCTCCCCTGAGACTTCCAGACCAGAACGTCAGCACCCCAGTAGCAGAGGAAGGTCCCCCAGAGAAGGCAAAGACTCCCTAGACTGAACAACTTTGTCAGGAATGGCCGTGGTTCCTGCCAAAACCATGGGAATCTGCGACTGAGGAGAGAGCTGAATGCTAGCAAGCTTATTCCCCGACAGCGATAAAGCCATAGTCTCCAGGGACCCAGATTCTTTCAAAAATCGCTCCTCCAAACTGTCCCCCCTCACAAACACAGCAGACACCCGCCAAAGAAAAGGACCTGTGGCGGCGCCCACAGACCCCACAAACAGCTTTACCCACTGGCATTCCTCTGATGTGAAAAGATATCGCTGAAACAACTGAGAGAAAAGAAAATGAAGAACCCATAGGTTTAAGCATAGTGACCTCTTGATCTAACAGGTTGATGAGAGAGGTCTGAGAATTGAACTGTTTTAACATTGTGTGAGGAGGTATGCACAGGAAGTGCAACTCGTACCCCTCTCTTATAATGGAGAGTGTCCGATGCTCTGTTGTTATCTGCTCCCACCTGGGGGCAAAGTGACATAACCTTCCTGGAATGGTGGAAGGCTCTGGTCCATTGAGGGCCAGGAAGGCTAAGTTCTCTAGATGAAAGTCAAAGGCCTTGTGGAGGCTGAGAAGGTTGAGGCTCAGCAGTCTTTGCTTTCCTTTACTTAGGTGGTTGCTGACTTTTCCAGCCAGGCTGACCTGCAGAACGTCCCTGCTGGGAATAAGAGGGATAAAACCTCTTCTTTTTTGAGAAGGCTTCTTGAAAGATTTGTTTCTCGCAGGATCAGCTGTGCCTTTGGATAGCCTATCCAAAGTGAAGTTGTCAGCATCTAATTCATTGTCTTTTTCTTGCCAATTTTTGCCAAATAGATTCTCACCTGTACAAGGGATATTGCCCAGTTTGTCCTGCACCCAGAGCTCCAAATCGGATGCCTGGAGCCAGGCAATTCTACGTGCACCTATGGCAATGGCAGAGGTTCTGCTTATGCACTCAAAACAGTCAAAAGCTGCACGGTTGACAAACTTAGACACATCCTGGGCATGTTTGACCAGTGTGAGAAAATCCTGCCTTCTATCCTCAGGAAGAAGAGGGCTCAAAACCTCTAAATCACCTGTGACTTCTTTAACCCTTTCAAGGCCTACTTTAATTTTTTTAATCCACATTCTGCAGCCGGGTTAATTTTTGCATATTTCAGGAAAATTGCACCCATCTTATTCTAATAGTGATTTTCCTTCTGCTATGATCATGTATTATATACCATTTGATAGGAATATTTAATCAGAATTTTGGATTACAAGAGTTTCGGGCTCGGCCTGGAAAGGATTAAGGAACATTCCCATATATAAAATATAGGAACTGATCCTGGCAGAAAGCATGGAAGCCTGGAAAGTACGACGTCCAAAGGCATCCAAAGTTCTACACTCACGTCCTGGAGGATTAGAGGCATGCCTCTTTGCACTTCTGATCCTCCTCATAGCTGACTCCACCACAATAGAGTGGTGAGGAAGCTGAGTTTTCTGGAATCCAGGACAAGGGGGGACTCGATACATAGTATCCAGTCTGCGAGAGCGAGGAGAGGTGGTGAGAGGTGTTTCCCACATTCTCAACATGAGATCATGTAAGATCTCATGGATAGGCAAGGTAGCTGCCTCTTTAGCTTTGGGATATTGTAAAACCTCCAACTCCTTAGCTCTGGGCTCTGTTTCAGGAGTCACAGCAGTAATGGACAACCCACAAGCCACCTCCCTGATGAAATCTTGAAAAGAGATATCTTCTGGAGGAGACATCCTTCGTTTAGGAGAGGAAGGCTCCTCCAGGAGAAGTATCCCGGTACCGGCAGAGCTATCAGAATCCTCGGAGTCCTCCGAGGATTCGAAGTATCGTCTGTCCGGATGCTCTTGAACAGCCTGATACCCATACCGACCGAAGTTGGTACCGGGGGTAATCGGTACCGGTGTATCGGCACCAGAAGGCATCGCATGACTGGGTGCCGGCAAAGCCGATACCGATGTCGATGCTATCGGTGCCGGTACCGGTTGAATTGTCTGACGTGGTTCCGAGGGCGTCGATGCCGCAAGGAGAGCCTCCAGACTGCATTCAATAACCAGGAACCTCTGGTCTATCGAAGCTACCGATGCCTGGGTATCAGTACCGGAGAGAGCCGGTACCCCAGAGCATGGCACCAGTAGTTCTGCTGAGGTCGAGGTCTTGAGAACATCCTGGATCCCCGATAATGCTTTGGAAGCCGAAGCCTCCCGCCGGGGCAACTTTGCCGGTATGGAACCCTCAAGGGCAACGCCAGAGGCAGGAAGACAAAGCCCTGGAAGACGTCGATGCCACCGAAGCTGCATCGGAGGGAAAAAGGGCACTGAACTTGGCAGCTCGGTTCTGTCGACCCCTTTTGGACATCATGGCGCAAGCCATGCACTCGGAGATGGAGTGGTCAGGACCTAAACATTTAAGACACCACTCGTGGGTGTCGGAGATGGTACCGCCACACTTGGTGCATTTTTTAAAACCCGAGGCGGGTTTCTCCATGGTGGAGGAAATTTGGCATGTGCACCTGGAAAGAAAAGATTGGAAAAATATATATATTTTTTTTTTTAAAAAGGAAAGAAAGAAGAACCGGCGGTACCGGTGTAGCGTCGAGGAAGGCAGACGCGACCACAAAAAAGAAGAATAAGGAAAATAATTTTCTGCGGTGACAGGAACACAACCTGCTGGCTCCGCGGAAAACGAAGAACTGGAGAGAGGCAGTTGGGAAAGGCGGGAAGGCAGTACGCAGGCGCTGTGGGATGGTCCCAAAAGCTTCTTAATTGGACACTGGGGAGCGTTCCTGCGCAGGCTCCGTCGGTACCGACGATACCCATATGTGAGGACTACATTCCTGCTTGTTCCTGGAGATTCCCTTTTCCCCAAGAGTTTGAGAATTTCTCAGCAGGTAAATAGTTACAAATGCAGATTCCTTCCCAGCAGGAGCAGCTCCTTTCAGTAGCCCTTTAAGACTTTAAATCACTCAGCTCTGGTTGACCTATTTATATATTTATGCTTCTAAAGCAATCTCTTAAGAATTTCTTTGGTGATTTACACTGTGTTAGGTTTAATAGAGGAAGCCTTGCAAGTTGCCACCTAACTGGAAGTCTTCTTTGTAAGATTTCTCTAGAAAACAATTTATCTCAGTATATTCAAAGAATATTTACCCTGTTCTACTTTCTCTGTTAAGCTATGCCCTGACTGGTAGAAGAGGAGGATGTGGTTGATGGCACTGCTGATCTCCACTTCCTATTGTTAGCTCAATGGGAAGATTCCCTGATCTTTCTCACATCTGACTGTTTCTCCAAGTTTCCCATTGTCAGAACACTGCAGGAGATGTGGAGACCTGAGTAAAAAAAAATACAAGAAAACGTTGCTACCATAGACTAAAAACAGAGAATTCCTTTTTTATTTCAGGTAACAAAATGTTCTAAGAGTACCAGAAAATGCCCTTAAAATGGAATAAATGCAATAGCTAAGAAATTTCTAATGGGCATTGGAAAAAAAACTCTGCTTTTAGGATGCCAATTTTGCATAGGAGATCATGTTAAAACTTAGTTGAATTCAGAGTCCAGGGAAATACCACATAGCAGTATCTGTTAGGGAGCACGCAGTCTCCCAAATTCCTTATTATCCACAAAATAGTTTTGACGTCTAGACAGCATTACTTCCTCTTAGTAGCTCTCTTTCCTTCTCCTTTCTTTGGGTCTCCTTTTCCACGCAGTTTCCTAAGTCGCTTCATCTCATCTTTAAAATCTTCATGCTCATCTCTAAATATAAAATGAAAACAAACAGTTAAACGTGTGGCTTTCATTAAACAAACCACATCTTATTACCCTGGCTAAATTGTTATGTTGGCATCCATTAAAAAACAAAACAAAACATCAGAATGCCACTTTAAACCAATTCATTCAGTGCATTTATATCAAAGTTTTGTAAAATGTTTTACTAAGGCAGTGTACAATGGAGGTAATTTTAGTAGGCTTGCATAGCATTTGTATATGTAAATAGCATGTAATTAGAATTTTTCAGAAAAGCTGTTACTTGAATACCTGTGAGAGTTTACAAGGCAGAGCCGACCAAAGGGGGTGTGGGGCCATGTGCGACGACTCATTACGGGGCCTCATTTGCATAAACATTTGCATAATTGTAACGTGCACTAACATTTAGTAAACATGCCTCTTAATGAGTGTCTGGATAAAGGAAGACTACTAGATTTCTACATTACTATATTCCAGTGCCAACTGACAGGCACATTAAGAAGTACTGTAAACACTACTCATAGTAAACCCACCATATCATAATGGCACTACCAGGACTCACAAAGCACCAAACTCTACCTATCAAAAAGGCAACACTGCAAATATTAAACCCATACAGTTCAGAGAATATCAATACATCTTCTACTGGGGAAAGAGAACAAGTGGCACTGTCAAATAGAAACCACATAAACGAAATAACTTAGCTCAGTTACACATGCAGAACACAGACCATCACCAAACAAAAAACAAGGGATCACAACTTAGAAACAGAAAGACAATAATTAAACTGGGAACCCTAAAGGCCAAAAGTTGGAACTTACAACACTACTTGAGAAATAAAACTAAATTAATTTCCTCTTGAACTAAACAAAAACGCAAAGACGTTAGCAATGCACATTTTCTGCATTCCTAAGGACTCTTGGGATATTTGTCTTGGACTTAGACAACTGGTTCATTCGAACAAACACCTCTTTAGAGGCCAGTCTTTCCCTCTCGCGCACTATGCAGTGCTGCAACACTTGAGTTTTGTAATAAATCTTCCAAAGTCCCAACTCGTTCCCTCTCAAACTCTAGAGTTCATAGGGGCTCTCCTAGACACTCAACAATCAAAGGCATTTCTGCCCCAAGCCCGCTGCGCTCGACTCAATCAGCATCTCAGGCATGCCTCAAGAACTTTCTCACTGCTCGAGAACTGCTACAACTTCTGGGTCATATGGCATCAACAGTACATGTTATCCATATGCTCGTCTACATATGCGTGCAGCTCAATGGACACTGGCTTCCCAGTGGTCTCAGGCATCGGGTCGCCTGGGAGACAGAATAATGGTCTTTACCTGCCTAATCTCGTCTCCATTGGTGGCAATCCCCAGAAAACCTCCTAGTAAGGTCACCTTTTCAGATGCCAGCACATCAATGTACTCTAACGACAGATGCATCCAAATTGGGCAGGGTAACTTATCTGGACAATCTCTCCACTCAGGGACTTTGGTCTCATCAGGAGTCACAACTCCATATAAATCTGCTGGAACTCAGACCCATTTACAATGTTCTCAAAGTGTTCCAGGACCATCTTCGATTCTGTACAGTTCTAGTCCAGATGGAAAATCAAGTAGCTATGTTCTACTTGAACAAGCAGGGCGGAACACGTTCTTGGACCCTTTGCAGCGAAGCCATGTACCTGTGGTCTTTTGCCATACAGCATCACATTCACCTACTTGCAGTGTATCTTCCAGGCAAACACATCTTGGCGGACAAACTCAGTCGAGTCCTTCTACCCCACGAATGGTCTCTCCATGCAGACAAGGTTGCTCACATTTTTCAAATCTGGGGAACCACAGAGATAGACCTGTTTGCAAGTCCTCAGAATGCCAAGCTTCCTCACTTCTGCTCCAGGACTTCTGCACTGAACAGATAGCAGGTAGATGCTTTTCACCTTCACTGGGGTCAAGGCTTCCTATATGCCTTCCCTCCCATTCCCCTCATTCCCAGGACTCTTTTCAAACTCCAGAGAGACAGGGGCTACATGATACTCATAGCCCCACGCTGGCCATGACAACCATGGTATCCTCTCTTTCTATGTCTGTCTCAAGCTCAGCTCGTAGATCTGGAGCATACCCCAGATCTCCTCTCTCAGGAGTAGGGGATGCTGCTCCATCCCAATCTGCAATCCCTCCATCTTACAGCATGGCCGGTGAAGGCATAGCCTTCTAGGACATTAACCTCTCAACAGGTTAAGGATATCCTTTAGCTTCTAGGAAACCTTCCACTAGGTGCTCCTACGCTTTCAAGTGGTGTCAATTTTCTCTGGTGTTCACAGAAGGTGCTTAACCCATTCTCAGCTATGGTGGATGCATTACTTGAATATCTTCTCCACCAGTCTTCTTCTGGACTCAAAACCAATTTGGTAAGAGTACATCTAAGTGCAACTGTGGCCTCTCACATGCCCTTACATGGTCAGCCCATCTCTTCTCAGCCGCTTGTAGAATGCTTCATGAGGGGTCTTCTATTAACTAAATCTCCCATTAAGCCCCCTCCAGTGGCATGGGATCTTGATGTTGTTTTAGGACAGCTTCTGAAGCTGCCCTTTGAATCTTTAGCCACTACTTCTTTGAAGTTTCTCACCTGGAAGGTCACCTTCCTTATTGCCCTCACTTCAGCAAGACACATTAGTGAGCTCTAGGCTTTGGTGGCTGACCCTCCTTATACACGATTCCACCATTACAAGGTAGTCCTTAGGATTCATCCTCACTTTATGCCAAAGGTCGTGTCGCCCTTCCATTTAAACCAGTCGGTTTACCTCCCTGTCTTTTTCCTTTGACCTCATTCCTCTAGGGCAGAAGCAACCCTTCAACTCTGGATTGCAAACGTGCTTTGGCTTTTTATCTCCAGAGAACTCGAGAGCACAAAAAAGCTTCCCATCTTTTCATCGTCTTTGACTCGAGTCACCTGGGATTGCCAGTATCCAAGCAAACTCTCTCTAGATGGATAGCGGATTGCATCTCCTTTGCTTATGAAAGCACGGGACTCTCTCTCAAGGGTCATGTCAACTACATAATGTTCGGGCCATGGCTATCTCTATGAGATATGCAAAGCAGCAATTTGGTCTTCTGTCCATATTTTCCCTCTCACTATTGCCTAGACAAGGACTCCCGCCATGATGCCTTGTTTGGCCAAGCTGTTCTCCAGCATCATTTCAGACTTAGATCAACTCCTACCCTCCCGTCCCAGGTTTCGATACCAGACCTGGAGGATATATGACCTACTTAGTTATGCCTGTGCTCCACAGCTCACTCTGAGGTCATCTCTCTGGCATCTCCAAGCTAGGGAGTCCCATATGTGAAGACTACATTCCTGCTTGTTCCTGGAGATAGCGTAGGAGCTCACCTGTGATCTCCAGGAACAGTAGGAATTTAGTCTTCACAACCCACCCTCCTCCCCTAGGAGCTGTACTTTTCCTTTTATTTTCCTTCTCTCCTTTTATCTCAACTACAAACTCAACTGAGGAGGGAGAGCTGGAAAGGCAGGAAGGCAGCTGCGCAGGCGCAGTGGGATGCTCCCAAAAGCTTTCCTATTGGACGCTGGGGAGTGTTCCCGCACGGGTTCCATTAGTACCGATGTTACCCACATGTGAAGACTAAATTCCTGCTGTTTCCGGAGATCACTTGTTACAGGTGAGTAACTATGCTTTACCTCTATGTTGCTACCTTCTTTAGGATTAAGGCTAAATCCATATCTCAAAGAGTTAATGAGAGTACTCAGTGAATTAAGTGTCATACAAAACAGAAATGGTGACAGGGAGTCTCCCTGAAATATTCCTCACTGGATGTTGACGTTAGAAATGATGAACTGACCATCTTCATACATCAGATGGAGTGTGGTTTGCCACATTTTCATGGTAAACCTGATGCGCTTATTCAGTTTGGGGTTTATTTTGTACATTTCCAGACAACTTATCCATGAGTGTGGGATTCTCTCAAAAGCTCTCTTATAGTTAATCAATGCTTTATTCAGTATTAACTGGTCTTTGGTTCCATAATCTGAGCTGTATGGGTAAAGCATAGTTACTCACCTGTAACAGGTGTTCTCCGGGGACAGCAGGAATCCTCACATATGGGTGACGGCGGCACCGACAGAGGCCACGTGGAGCAAATCCCCAGCTTTGAAAGAAAGCCCTTGGGATTGCTACCACGCATGCGTGGTCCCCTTCCCGCCCAAGGGTGCCATCTTGCTCAATCAAATGACATAGCTAAAAGACAGCAAAAACAAATAAAGATGGTATGACTGCAACTCCAAGGGGAGGAGGGAGGGTTGCGAGGACTGATTCCTGCTGTCTCCGGAGAATACCTGTTACAAGTGAGTAACTATGCTTCCTCCGGGAACTAGCAGGAAGTTAGTCCTCACATATGGGACTCCCCAGCACAAAAGGGTTGGAGGGTAGGAGTTGCCTAGACCCCAAAAAGGTTACGGAGTACGGCCTGGCCAAAGGCAATGTCCTGTAGGGACTCCCTATCCAGGCAGTAATGAGATGCAAAGGTACGGACTGAAGACCAGGTGGCGGCCTGGCAGATGTCTGCCATCGGGACCAAACGCAGGTTGGCCACTGAAGTCGCCATAGCCCTGACCTGGTGTGCCGTGACCCGGCCTTCCAACAGAAGCCTTGCCTCCTCATAAGCACGGGCAATACAGTCCGCCACCCAAGTGGACAGCGTACACTTGGACACCGCCTCCCCCAGCTTACTGGGGTCGTAGAAAATGAAAGGCTGAGAGACTTTACAGTGGCCCTGAGTGCGTTGGATGTGGAAGGACAAGGCCCTCTTACAGTTCAAGGTATGGAGGACTTTCTCTGCCCGAATGGCGTGTGGTCTGGGAAAGAAGGTAGGGAGGACCACCTCCTGGTTGAGGTGGAAAGAGGACACCATCTTCGGAAGGAATTTGGGTGCGTGCGAAGCACCACCCTATTGTTGTAAAACCTAGTATAAAGCGTTTCCGCCACCAGGGCCTGGAGCTCGCTTATCCTGCGGGCAGAAGTAAGCATAACCAGGAAAACTACCTTCCAGGAGAGATAGCGAAGGTGGCAAGTAGCCAGTGGCTCGGATGGTGGCAGGGTGAGCTGCCCCAACACCACATTGAGATCCCATTCAGATGCCAGGGGGTGAACTGGGGGTTTAGACAGGAGTAGGCCCCTAAGGAAACGGGACACCACTGGGTGGGCCGAGAGGGTCTTCCCGTCTACCTGATAGTGGTTTGCCGCCAGGGCACTGAGGTGTACCCTCACAGAGTTAGACTTGATACTTGAGGCCTGCATGAGAGAGGTGGAGCAAGTACTGCAATACCGTGACCACCAGGCAAGAGAAGGGGTCAGCCCCTCGCTCAGTGCGCCAAAATACAAATCTACGCCACTTAACAGCATAGGCACATCTGGTAGACGCCTTGCATGAGGCTAGCAGAACATCCTCCACTTCTTTAGGGAGGTGGAGCGGGGCTAAAGTCACCCTCTCAGCAGCTATGCTGTCAGCGAGTGAGAGCCGAGGTTGAGATGCAGAAGAGAGCCCCCCTCCTGGGAAAGGAGTCGGGGGGTGGACCCAGGGGTATGAGGTCCTCCACCGCTAGCTGTATCAACAGTGGAAACCACGGTTGTCTGGGTCACCTCGGAGTCACCAAGATGACCGAGGCCCTGTTTTGGAGAATCTTGAATGAAGTCCTGGCGATCAATGGTGTTGGAGGGAAAGCGTTCAGAAGTCTCTCTGACCATGAGACCAGAAAGGCATCGGCGGCCACCCTGGCGGGATGAGGTTGACTGGAGCAGAAGCGGGGTAACTGGTGATTGTCCGGGCTTGCAAACAGGTCCATCACTGGCACCCCCCAGGGTCTGGAAAAGCCTGCTGACTATCTCTGGGTCTAGTTGTCACTCGTGCGGCTGGAGAATCCTGCTGAGTCTGTTGGTCAACAAATTGTCTTGGCCCGGCAGGTATACTGCTTTGAGGCGGATATCCTGCTGGACTGCATAAGAGCACAGGTCCATGGCTCCCTGGCAGAGGGCATCCCTGCTTGTTCACAGAGAACATGGCCACCTGGTTGTCTGTCTGAACTAGGACTGACCGGTGGTGTAGTCGATGATGAAAAGCCTTCAGTGCGAGATGAATGGCCAGCAGTTCCAGGAGGTTGATCTGCTGAGCGCTCTCGTCCAGAGACCAGGTGCCCTGGGTGCAGTAGCCCTTGCAATGGGCTCCCCAGCACAGCAGGGAGGCATCTGTGGTGAGGACCCTCGAGTTGTCGGGGGCCTGGAAAGGCATCCCCGCCTCCAAGTGTTGGGGCAACAGCCACCAGATCAGGGACAACACCAGCTGTCGGGTCACTCGGACCCTGTCCTGAAGGTGTCCTGTGGCCTGGGACCATTGGTCCCTGAGGCACCACTGTGCTGTTCGCATGTGGAGGCGGGCATCTCGAGTGACATGCACCGTGGAGGCCATGTGCCCCAGAAGGCATCGCAGATGCCTGGCTGGCACCAAGAGGTGGTGCTGTATATCTCTGGCTAGCGCCATGAGTCTAGCTGCCCTGTCTACGGACAGGAAGGCCTTTGACCAAATGGTGTCAATCCTTGCCCCAATGAATTCTAGCCCTTGTGATGGGCAAAGGTTTGGCTTGGGGTATTTTATAACGAAACCCAAGTGTTGCAGTACCTGGGTGCTGCATGTCGTGACCTGTTGCACCTTGGGAGCTGTAGCGCCCTTGATGAGCCAGTCGTTGAGATAGGCGAAGACAAATATCCCCTGAGCCTGAGAAAGGTGGCAACCACTGCCAGACACTTTGTGAATACCCTGGGGGCCGAAGCTAGGCTGAAGGGTAAGCACCCTGTATTGCAGGACTACAAAAGGGGACTGTTACTTCTGGAGAGAGATCTGCAATTGTGAGTATATACTTCTGGGAATTTTCTGTAAGGAATTCTTTGTATTAAAGCTAATTAATCTGTGAACCCACTATTTTTTGTTAAATCAGTCAGGGCCTAGTAGCAGCAGTTTAAGTTGAAATTTAAAACACAGAAGAGAACTTTCTGGTTACATATCATACCCAGCAGAGAGCTTGTAGTTTAAATTAATAGTCACTCAGGGACTAGCATCAGCAAAGTACTTTTAGTTTAAATTTAAAACACAGAAGAGAGCTTTCTGGTTTAATTCAGAACCCAGCAGAGAGCTTGTAGTTTAAATTTCATAATAAGTTAGAGCCTAGCAGCAGCAAAGAGATATAATTTAAAATTTAAAATCAAATAAGAATATAGCTTACCTCAGCAGCACAGGAAAGGGTACTGTGTAGCAGCCCTCTTTTAATAAGTGTTATTTCCCTCCCTCCTCCTCACACCTGGGATAATCGTAGCTTTATAGGTACTTACACATCTTAACCCTTTCAAGGCCTACTTTAATTTTTCAATCCACATTTTGCAGCCGGGTTAGTTTTTGCATATTTCAGGAAAATTGTATCCGTCTTATTCAATATGTTCTAATAGTGATTTTCCTTCTGCTATGGTCATGTACTATATACCATTTGATAGGAATATTTAGTCAAAATTTTGGATCCCAAGAGTTTCGGGCTCGGCCTGGAAAGGGATAAAAGACAGGGGGTGCTCTCAGGTGCAGCTTGTTACGCAAATCAGTTATACACTAAGGACCTGAGATTAATTAAGCTTCAGGTGAACAAGGTATAGTAAACGTATTAGGTACATTTTTAGTAGTATAAATATCCATAGCAACCCTTAAGAAGTAAAGAACTTAAAGATCTAAACAAAAACTTAAAACTAAAGATGCAGACAGCAGTCCAGCAGCGAGATGGGGGCTTTCCAGTCTTTTGCATTGAGTGTCACATGTATGATTTCCTCCCAGTTGGTGAGGGGTCTTACGTGTGCACTAGGTGCAAGGAGCTCTTTGCTCTCAGGGAACGAGTCCGTTCTCTAGAAGCTAGAGTAGCAGACTTGGAAAACATAAGAAAGACAGAGAGGTACATAGATGAGACCTACAGGGATATAGTCCTGAAGTCCCACCTCCAGTCTAGCAGCATCCCTGTTGCCATGGAGGAGAGAGGTCACGTGACAGGAGAGCATCACCCTGGTGTGGCAGGAAGTGACCCTGTAACTAGGACCTGTCCTCCAGGTGATGTAAAACCCTCTCGCACCAAGGAAGTTTCTCCAGGGCCATGTGCACATGAGGGAAGGGTTAGGACAGCCGTTATAGTTGGTGATTCGATCATTAGGCATGCAGATAGCTGGGTGGCTGGTGGACGTGAGGATCGCCTGGTAACATGCCTGCCTGGTGCGAAGGTAGCGGGGACCTCACGTGCCACCTAGATAAGGTCTTAGATAGTACTGGGGAGGAGTCTGCTGTCTTGGTACATGTCGGTACCAATGACATAGGAAAATGTGGTAGGGAAGTTCTGGAGGCTAAATTTAGGCTTTTAGGTAGGAAGTTGAAATCCAGAACTTCCAGGGTAGCGTTCTCCGAAATGCTTCCCGTTCCACGTGCAGGACCCAAAAGGCAGGCAGAGCTCCGGAGTGTCAATGCGTGGATGAGACAATGGTGCAGAGATGAGGGTTTTGGATTTGTTAGGAACTGGGGAACATTCTGGGGAAAGGAGAGGCTCTTCCGAAGGGATGGGCTTCACCTTAACCGGGATGGAACCAGGCTGCTGGCATTAACCTTTAAAAGGAGATAGAGCAGCTTTTAAACTAGATAATAGGGGAAAGCCAACAGTCGCCCAAGAGCGGATGGTTCGGAAGAATGTATCCTTGAAGGATACTACCAAAAGCAGAGAGGCTCCAAAAAAGAGTAAAGTAGCCCAAATGCCCACGAGTATGGAGCAGACAGAGCTTAAAAATCCCAAATTACCCATGTCTACCAACAGCCAAACTAATATGAATAAAATACAGTCTCTAAAATGCTTGTATGCAAATGCTAGAAGTCTAAAAAATAAGATAGGAGAGTTAGAATATATAGCACTAAATGAGAGGTTAGATATGATTGGGATATCAGAGAAATGGTGGAAGGAGGACAACCAGTGGGACACTGTGATACCTGGATACAAACTATATCGTAATGATAGAGCTGATCAAATTGGTGGAGGGGTTGCGCTCTATGTTAGAGAGGGCATTGAGTCAGAAAGGATTAAAGTTTTGCAGGAAACAAAATTTCCTGTAGAATCTCTATGGATTGAAACTCCATGTAAAAAGCGGAAGGCGATGGCAGTGGGGGTGTACTATCGACCGCCTGGCCAGAATGAACAAATGGATGATGAAATGCTCAAAGAAATCAAGGAAGCTAACAAACGTTATAGCGCAGTAATAATAGTGGGTGATTTCAATTACCCCGGTATCGACTGGGTCAGTGTCACGGCAGGACTTGCTAGGGAGATAAAGTTCCTAGATGACATAAATGACTGCTTCTTGGAGCAGCTGGTTCACAAACCGACCAGAGGGGAAGCCATATTAGACCTAGTCCTTAGTGGAACACCAGATCTAGTGCAAGAGATAAGGGTGTTGGGGCCACTTGGCAATAGTGATCATAGCATGATCACCTTTGATTTAATTAGTGGAGGAGGGATAGTAAGGAAATCCACAGTACTACCTTTCAACTTTCGAAAGGGAGACTATGATAAAATGAGGAAAATAGTTAAGAAAAAACTAAAAGGAGCAGTTGCAAAGGTTAAAGACTTACATCAAGCTTGGGTGTTGTTGAAAAATACTATCTTGGAAGCCCAGACGCTGTATTCCACGCTTTAAGAAAAGTGGAAGGAAGTCCAAAAAACTGCCAGCATGGTTTAAAGGGGAGGTCAGAGAGGCTATTGTTGCCAAAAAAGCATCTTTCAGGAAATGGGAAAAAAGAGCCAAACGACAAAACCTGGAAACAGCACAAACACTGACAAGTCAAATGCAAGGCATAGATAAAGCAGGCAAAGGGAGAATTTGAGAAGAGGCTTGCTGCGGAAGCAAAAATGTGAAATAAAGATTTTTTTCAAGGACATTCGTAGCAAAAAACCTGTGAGAGAGTCAGTTGGTCCATTAGATGATAGAGGAGTTAAAGGGGCACTAAGAGGCGACAAGGCGATAGCGGAGAGACTGAACAAATTCTTTGCTTCGGTCTTTACTGAGGAAGATGTAGGGATGTTACCCATGACTGAAGTGGTATTTAAAGGTGCGGAAGAATTGAAGGAAAGAGTAGTTACTCACCTGTAACAGGTGTTCTCCAGGAGCAGCAGGAATCAGTCCTCACTTATGGGTGACGTCGGTGCCGACAGAGCCCTCGCGGAGCAATTTTCCCCAGCTTTCGAAGAAAGCCTTTGGGAATTGCAGCGTGCATGCGCGGTCCCCTTCCCGCCCAAGGGTGCCATCTTGCTCAGTCTGATGACATAGTGAAAAGACAGCAAAAAAGTTAGCAAAAACAATGGATAAGAATGACTGCAACTCCGAGGGGAGGAGGGAGGGTTGTGAGGACTGATTGCTGCTGCTCCTGGAGAACACCTGTTACAGGTGAGTAACTACTCTTTCTCCAGGACCAAGCAGGAAGTCAGTCCTCACTTATGAAACTCCCAAGCTTAAGGCTACCGGAGACCTCAAGCCGAAAAATGAGCTCCCTCTAGCTCAGCAGTACAGAAGGAAGGAATCTTCTCTGAATACGCTCCCGGCCGGTAGCCCAACACCAGGGCCGGAGGGTAGGAGTTGCCTAAACCTCAAAGAGATTGTGGAGGACTGCCTGTCCGAAAGCACTGTCCCTGCGGGACTCCCTCTCCAGGCAGTAATGAGCCGCAAACGTCTGGCTTGAAGACCAAGTAGCGGCCAGGCAGATGTCTGCCAACGGAACAGAGCGGAGTTGAGCCACTGACGCAGCCTTCGCCCTGACACGGTGAGCCGTGACCCGACTCTCTAAGGAGAGGCTGGCTGCCCCATAAGCCCAGGCGATACAGTCAGCTACCCAGATGGACAAAGTACGCTTAGAGACAGGTACCCCCGGGCCCCAACCGATTGGGGTCAAAAGATACGAAAAGCTGGACAGCCTTTCTATGCTCTCGCGTACGGTCAAGGTAGAAGGATAAGGCTCTTCTACAGTCCAGGGTATGCAGAACAGTTTCAGCTCGGCTGGTATGCGGCCTGGGAAAGAAGTTCAGAAGAACCACCTCTTGATTGATGTGAAAAGGGGAGACCACCTTTGGAAGAAACTTAGGGTGAGTCCATAAGACCACCCTATTCTTGTAGAACCTAGTGTATGGGGGCTCCGAAACTAGGGCCTGTAGTTCACTAACGCGCCTAGCGGAGGTAAGGGCTACCAAGAAGAGAGTTTTCCAGGAGAGGAAACGAAGAGGGCAGGTAGCCATGGGTTCAAAAGGCAGACAGGTAAGCCTTTGCAAGACCACATTGAGATCCCAGTCAGGAGCTGGAGGGCGCAACGGAGGCTTAAGCAGAAGAAGGCCCCTGAGAAAACGTGCCACCAAGGGGTGCGAGGAAAGAGGCTGGCCCTCCACCGGCGAATGATGTGCAGAGAGAGCACTGAGGTGGACCCTGACAGAGTTGGATTTCAGGCCTAGATCGGAGAGGTGAAGCAAATACTGCAGTACCACCGATACTAAGCAGGCGAAGGGGTCCTCAGAGCGCTGAGAACACCAGACCGAGAAGCGACGCCACTTAAGGGCGTAAGATTTCTGGGTGGAAGGTCGCCGAGACGCCAGGACGACAGCTTCCACCTCTTGAGGAAGTAAGAGCGGAGCTAGGACTAACCTTTCAGCAGCCAGGCCATCAGGTGAAGGGCCCGGAGGTTGGGGTGCAGGAGAGTACCCTGATCCTGGGTCAGGAGATCGGGCTGAAACCCCAGAGGAAGAGGGGTGTCCACCGCTAGCTGTAGGAGCAGAGGGAACCAGGGTTGTCTCGGCCACCTGGGCGCTACCAGGATCACGGAGGCCCTGTCCTGGACAACTTTGAACAGCGTCCGGGACACAAGTGGCGTGGGAGGAAAGGCATACAGTAGGCCTGTGGACCACGAGATGAGGAAAACATCCGGCGCTACTCTGAGAGGATGCAGGTGCCGGGAGCAGAACCTGGGAAGTTGCCGGTTTAGAGGACTGGCAAAGAGATCCATGGTGGGGAGGCCCCACCGGCAGAAGATCCACTGGACAACTACGGGGTTCAACCTCCATTCGTGTGGCTGCAGAATCCGGCTCAGTTTGTCGGCCAGGCAATTTTCCTGCCCGGGCAGGTAAACAGCCTTGAGGAGGATGTCGTGGTCGACTGCCCAAGAGCACAGTCTCCGAGCCTCCTGACATAGAAGGAGGGAGCCAGTGCCCCCCTGTTTGTTCACGTAGACCATGGCAACCTGATTGTCCGTCTGTACCAATACAGACCGACGAGAAGTGAGATGAGAGAAGGTCCGCAGATCTAGGCAGATCGCCCGCAGCTCCAGGAAGTTTATCTGTTGAGCAGCCTCCCAAGGTGTCCAAAGGCCTTGAGTGCATGTTCCCTGGCAATGCGCTCCCCATCCCAGGAGAGAGGCATCTGTCGTTAGCACCTGGGAAGGTGGAGGAGACTGAAAGGCCATGCCGAGTACCAGATTGGGCAGGTGAAGCCACCATTGCAGAGAGGAGACCAGGCGGTCGGAGATTTGTATTAAGTCCGTCAGTCTCCCTGTGGCCTGATGCCATTGAGTGCGAAGGCTTCACTGAGCAGGTCTCATATGCAGACGGGCATTCGGAGTGACATGGACCGTGGAGGCCATATGACCGAGCAGTTGCAGGAGTTGTCTGGCAGAGACCGGTGACGCGCTGTGGAACCTGCCGGCCAGAGCTATGAGCCTGTTGGCCCGTTCCAGAGGCAAGAAGGCACGAGCCTGCAGAGTGTCCAGCCATGCTCCTATGAATTCGAGATCCTGAGAGGGGAGCAAAGTGGACTTTTCGAAGTTTATGACGAAGCCCAAGTGCTGAATTAGAGCCACTGTGCGTTGAGTGGCCTGAGTGACCTCTAGGGAAGACTGTGCCCAGATGAGCCAGTCGTCCAGGTAGGGGAAGAGGAAGAGGCCTTGAAGCCTCAGGAAGGCTGCCACCACTGCCAGGCATTTCGTGAACACCCTGGGAGCGGAGGAGAGGCCAAAGGGCAGTACGCGGTACTGATAGTGATTCCCTGCCACCACAAATCTTAGATATTGCCGGTGGTCCGGATGAATGAGGATGTGAGTATAAGCATCCTTTAGATCCAAGGAGCATAGACAATCTCCCTGCTGGAGGTAGGGCAGTAGGATTCCAAGGGTAAGCATCTTGAACTTTTCCCGCTGCAGGAACTTGTTGAGGTTGCGTAAGTCCAGGATGGGTCTGAGGCCTCCTGTTCTCTTTGGTATCAGGAAGTACCTCGAATAAAACCCGTGACCCCACAGGTGTTGGGGCACTGGTTCCACAGCCTGTTCCTGAAGCAGACTTTGTAGCTCCTGAAGGAGTAAGTCCCTGTGCAGAGGGGGTCTTGGAGGCTCCCCTGGAAAGTAGGGGGGAGGCACCTGGTGAAAATGTAAGAGGTAGCCCTTTTGAACCACCTGCAGCACCCAGGAATCGGATGTTATGGCTGACCACCTGTGGGCAAAGTGGGTCAGCCGGCCCCCCGTGCTGAGCGAAGGCCGCGGAGGGGGAGAGGCTATGCCGGCATAGTCAAAAACCCCCACCCTGCTGAGCAGGGGCCTGTATAGTGGGCTTGGGGGCCTTCTGCCTACGGGACCCAATACCCTGTCCCTTAGCCTGCTGGCCCTGATGGGGAGCTGCTGATGCTTGATATTGTGGGTGTTGTTGTTTATAGGCAGACACCTTCCTCGGGTAAAAGGGCTTTTTCCCTGAGCCCTTCCTCTTCTGAGAAGGGGCAGAGGTCTTTCTGGATAGGCGAGTTCTGGTGAGAGTCTCGGACTCGAGTTCTGCTGCCTTTTCAGCCATGGGCTTACCAAAGAGGTTTTCACCTCTGCAGGGGACATCGACCAACTTGTCCTGCACCCATGGCTCGAGGTCAGATGACTGAAGCCAAGCCTGACGGCGAGCACCGATGCCGGCTCCGGCTGCTCGAGCCGATGCTTCGAAGCCATCGTAGGCTGCTCGAGAAATAAACTTCGAGCACTCTCGAATACCAGTGGACAAGGCCTGGAACCTCTGCAAAGGTTCCTCGGAGAGACCAGCAGAGAACCCGTCAATTTCTTTTGCCAGGTCTCGAAGATACATGCCCATATATAGCTGGTATGTCTGGACTCGGCAAGCAAGCATAGAGCCCTGGAAGCACTTCCTACCTAGGGCATCCAGGTTCCGGGCCTCCTTACCCGGAGGCACTGAGGAGTGCATCTTTTCACTCTTAAGTCAATGCATGGCCGATTCCACCACCATGGAATGGTGCGGTAGTTGTGCCTTTTGGAACCCGGGGCTCTTACGGACTCGATACATGGAATCGACCCACTTGCTTAACACCGGCGTCGAGGCCGGGCTCTCCCACATGCGGAAGAGCAGCCGCTCCAGCATCGGAGGAACTGGTACCGTAAAGGCCTCCTTCGGGGGAGAGTCATACTGGAGGGCCTCGAGCCAAAGAGCTCGAGGCTCCTCCTCCGGATCCGCGGGGAAGGCCAAAGCCTTGGCCATGTCCCTCACGAAATCGGAGAACCGGGTATCCTCCGGGGTGGAACGTCTCCGAGGCTCCGACTCGGGCGAGTCGGAGGGGACGCACCGAGTCTGAAAAGACCCGGGTGACTCGTCCTCCTCCGTGTCCCAGCCCGACTCCTCCGTTGAGGAATCAAGTGGCTCCGTGTGGGCGAGTGCCGAGGACCTCCACCCCGACGCCGAGGCCGGTGTCGACGACCTCGGTCCCGAACGGGAGGCCGAGGGAGACCTTGGCCGAGGATCGACTCGAGCTCGTATGGACTCGAGGATCGGCTCGGCCTCCGGGGTCGACTTGGACGTCGACGTCCCGGTGGTCGGGGCAGATGCACTGGCGAGGCCGGCCATCAATGCCCGCTGCTGGTCCATGAAGGCAGCGATACTGCACTCCAAGGCCGTCAATCTGAGACCAAACTCAGAAGACCCAGCAGCCCCCGACTCGGGCCCCGACGGCGTCGGGCCCGACGTCGGCTCCCTCGCAGGCGAGTCCACGAGGACTACAGTACTCACGTGTCCAGGAGACTCCACTTCGAGACGAGGATGCTTCGAAGGCCTCTCCGCCTCCGAGGACCCGGGGCGGCTGACGGGGCTATGCGACCTGGCCCTCGAGGGACCAGGAGCGTCCTCCGACGCCGCCCTCGGGGGTTTCTTCTTCCGACGATGTTCCCGGGCGGGGGACCCCCGCTCAGAGGAACTCCGACGATGCTCGGGGCCGGAGTCATGAGGTCCGGGCCCGACCGGACGCGGAGTCAGAGAAGATTCGTTCCTTTTGTGACTGCCGACTCCTCAATGCCTTCGAGGACATTTTGTTGCACGGACCACAACTCATCGAGTCATGATTGGGTCCGAGGCAACGGAGGCAGCAGTCATGTGTGTCGGTAAGAGACATGAGTCTGGTACAGCGATCACACTTTTTAAACCCGCTGGCAGCCATCGGGGGGAAAAAGGGCCCCTGCGAGGTCGAAAGACCGTGCTGCCAGGGAAAAAGAAAAAAAGTGGCGGGAACGCCCGTTACAAAGGAAAAAACCAGAAAAAATGACAACGGACTCGATATTGGAGTATCGAGGCAGGGCGGGAAAGGACACGGCGTCGAACCGAGAAAAAACAAACGAAAAAAATCAACTTTTTCAGCGGCGATCACAAACTACGTCTGTAGGGCTCCGCGGAAAAAAGAAGACTGAGCAAGATGGCACCCTTGGGCGGGAAGGGGACCACGCATGTGCGCTGCAATTCCCAAAGGCTTTCTTCGAAAGCTGGGGAAAATTGCTCCGCGAGGGCTCCGTTGGCGCCGACGTCACCCATAAATGAGGACTGACTTCCTGCTTGGTCCTGGAGAAATATCGATACATCGGGAAGATGTATTACAACTATTAGATAAACTGAAGAGTAGCAAATCACCTGGGCCGGATGGTATACATTCAAGGGTGTTGAAAGAACTGAAATATGAGATTGCAGACCTGCTATTAGTAATCTGTGAATTTTCATTAAAATCATCTATAATACCTGAAGATTGGAGGATCGCCAATGTAACGCCAATTTTTAAGAAGGGTTCCAGGGGTGATCCGGGAAACTAGACCGGTGAGCCTCAGGTCAGTACCGGGAAAAATGGTAGAAACCATCATAAAGAATAAAATTACTCAGCATGTAGATAGTCATGGCCTAATGGGAGACAGCCAACATGGCTTTAGACAAGGAAGATCTTGTCTTACTAATCTATTATGTTTTTTTGAAAGTGTGAATAAAACAGGTGGACAAAGGTGAGTCGGTTGATATAGTGTATCTGGACTTTCAGAAAGCCTTTGACAAGGTCCCTCATCAGAGACTTTTGGCAAAACTAAAGAGTCATGGGATAGGAGGCAATGTACTACTGTGGATCAAGAAAGTTAAAAGATAGAAAGCAGAGGGTTGAGCTAAATGGCCAATTTTCCCAATGGAGAAAAGTGAATAGTGGTGTACCCCAGGGATCTGTGCTGGGTCCGCTGCTTTTTGACATATTCATAAATGACCTGGAAAGTGGAATAACGAGTGAGGTTATCAAATTTGCAAATGACACAAAACTATTTAAAGTTGTTAAAACCCCAGAGGATTGTGGAAAATTGCAAGAGGATCTTGATAAACTGGAAGACTGGGCATCAAAATGGCAGATGAAATTTAATGTGGACAAGTGCAAAGTTATGCACCTAGGGAAGAACAACCCAAACTATGGTTACACGATGCAAGGTTCCACATTAGGAACCACCACCCAGGAAAAAGATTTAGGCGTCATTGTGGATAGCATGTTAAAACCCTCGGCCCAGTGTGCAGCGGTAGCCAAGAGAGCAAATAGAATGCTAGGTATCATAAGGAAAGGAATGGAAAATAAAACAAAAGATATTATAATGCCTCTATATCGTTCCATGGTGAGACCGCACCTTGAATATTGTGTGCAATTCTGGTCGCCGTATCTTAAAAAGGATATAGCGTTATTAGAAAAGGTTCAGAGAAGAGCCACCAAAATTGTAAAGGGGATGGAAGGATACTCCTATGAAGAAAGGCTAAAAAGGTTAGGGCTCTTTAACCTGGAAAAGAGACGGCTGAGGGGAGATATGATAGAAGTCTATAAATTAATGAACGGAGTGGAACGGGTAAACGTAGATCGATTGTTTACGTTATCAGAATATAGAAAGACTAGGGGACATGCAATGAAGCTACAGGGTAAACTATTTAAAACTAATAAAAGAAAATATTTCTTCACTCAACGTGTAATCAAACTCTGGAATTTGTTACCGGAGGATGTAGTAAAGGCTGTTAGTGTAGCTGGGTTTAAAAAAGGTTTGGACAAGTTCCTGGAGGAAAGGTCCATAAACCATTATTAAGAAGGGACCCAGGATATCAATGCTTGACCCAGTACAAACATTGCAGAACCTGTGTCTTTTGGGGAAACTGCTAGGTACGTATGACCTAGATTGGCCACTGTTGGAAACAGGATACTGGGCTTGATGGACCTTGGTCTGACCCAGTATGGTATCTCTTATGTTCTTATGTTTGCCTCCCACCACAAAGCGTAGGTATTGCCTGTGGTTTGGGTGGATTAGGATGTGAATATAGGCATCCTTTACGTCTAAGGAGCATAGCCAGTCTGCCTGGCAGAGGTAAGGCAGCAATGTTCCAAGGGAGAGCATCTTGAACTTCTCCCTCACCAGGAATTTGTTGAGGTTGTGCAGGTCGATGATGGGCCTGAGGCCCCCTGTCCTCTTTGGCATGAGGAAGTACCTGGAGTAGAACCCCTTGCCCTTGAGGTGGTAGGGCACCAGTTCCACCGCTTGGTTCTCGAGCAGGCCTGCCAACTCCTTTAGAAGAATGTCCCGGTGAAGGGGAGACCTGAGGGACTCTCCCGGGAAGTAGTGTGGATGTACCTGGATCAGGTGGAGGAGGTAACCCTCCCTGATAACCTATAATACCATGGAATTGGTGGTGATAGCTCCCCACCTGTGGGCATACAGGGCGAGGTGACCTCCTGTAGGCTGCTGAGCTCCGGATGGGAGAGGGGCCATGCTGCAGAAGTCAAAACCCCTCTCCAGGCTGGGCCAGAGCCGGAGCCTGGGGCTTGGGAGCCTTGTGCTTACGTGGGCCATGCCCCTGTCCCTTGGCCTGCTGCCCTTGCTGGGGAGCCTGGGAGGCCTGGTAAGTGGGATAGTTTCAGTAAGCAGTGGATTCCTCGGGTAAAAGGGGTTTTTACCTGAGCCCTTCCTTCTGGGAGGGGCAGTGGTCTTCTTGGAGAGCCTAGTCCTTGTCAAGAACTCTATCTGCAGCTCTTCGGCCTTGTTGATCATGGGTTTGCCAAAGAGGTTTTCCCCTTGACACGGGACATCGACCAACTTGTCCTGTACCCACTGCACAAGGTTGGACGACTGGAGCCAAGCTTGGCGGCGTGCACCGATGCCCGCTATGGCTACCCGGGCCGCCGACTCAAAACCATCACAGGCCACTCGAGACAAACTTGGAGCACTCACTGACAGCTTTGGACAGGCTCTTGAAGCGCTGCAAAGGCTCCTCAGAGAGATCAGCAGAGAAACCAGCGAGTTCCTTCGCCAGGTCCCTCAGGTACATGGCCATGTACAGTTGGTAGGCCTATATCCGGCAATTCAGCATCGAGCCCTGTTAACACTTTCTGCCAAAAGGTATCCAAAGTGCGGGCCTCCCTGCTGGGGGGCACCGAGGAGTGCGTCTTCTGACTCTTCAGTTGACGCATGGCCAACTCCACAATCATAGAGTTGTGCGGCAGATGTGATGTTTGAAACCCAGGGCTCCGGTGGACTCGATACATCAAGTTGAGCCGCTTGCTGACTTATGGTGTCAATGCCGGCATCTCCCACATGCAGAGCATAAGCCGTTCCAGGATGGCAGGATTGGGCACCGTGAGGGTTTCCGGGTTGGGGGGGGGGGGGGAAGCCTCGTATTGGAGGATCTCAAGCTCGTCAGCTCAAGGACCCTCCTCGGACTCCGTCGGGAAAGCCAAGGCCTTGGACATGTCCCGGACGAATTCCAAAAAGCCCATGTCCTCCGGTCGGGACCTTCTCTGAGGTTTAAAAAACGGGGAATCGGAGGGGACATCACGATGCTGACGGGCGTCCAGGGACTCTTTGTCCTCGGTCTCCCAGTTGAAATACTCTGAGGAAGACCCGCGGTGTTCCTCGGGCCTCGAGGGCCCCAGCGCTGCACGCCCCGAAGCTGGCAAGCTCATTGGTGACGACCTCGATGTTGAACGCCCAGTGGTTGGGGCGGAGGAGCCAGACATGGAGAGGTTGGTGTGCACGGATCAGGAGAAAGACCTTGGTGTGATTATTTCTGTAGATCTCAAGGTGGCAAAACAGTGAGACAAGGCGGTGGCAAAAGGCAGGAGGATGTGGGGCTGCATACTAAGAGGAATTACCAGCAGAAAGAAAGAGGTTCTAATGCCACTGTATAAGTCACTGGTGAGGCCTCACTTGGAATACTGTGTTCAATTTTGGAGACCGTATCTTGCAAAGGTTGTAAAAAGAATAGAAACTGTTCAGAGGAAGGCGACCAAAATGATTTGGAGCCTGCGTCAGAAGCCTTATGAGAAGACACTTGAAGACCTAAATATGTATGCTTTGGAGGAGAGGAAGGATAGGGGAGATATGATTCAGACCTTTAAATACTTAAGGAGAAATAATGAACAAACAAACCTCTTCCAAAGACGGGGAAGCTGTAAAACGAGAGGGCATAACATGAAGCTGCAAGGTGGAAAATTGAAAGGCAATGTCAGGAAATACTTTTTCACTGAGAGGGTGGTGGATGCTTGGAATGTCCTCCCGATGGAGGTGGTGGGGATAAATACAGTGACAGAATTCAAAATGGCATGAGATAGACACAATGGATCCATTTATAGCAACAGAATAAAATCAAAATAAACTAAACCATCTAACTTCTCAACAAATAGGGGTGTCCTGCATGGAGCGGTGGGTTCACTCCTAAACAAAGATATGGGGAGGAGTGGCCTGAAGGGTGGCCTGCACAGAGTGGCACCTACTCCTGCCATCTTACTGGGCAGACAAGATGGACCATACTGGTCTTTATCTACCGTCATTTACTATGCTACTATATCAGCACCTGCTGCTGGTCCAAGAAGGCAGTGACAATACGCTCCAAGGCCACCATGAGCCCTTCTGGGACAAGGGAATAAAAAAGTACCTGTCAGTATATACATATAAACTGCTCTGTTGCGTAAGTAAAGGGTGGTATATCAAATGCCTAAACCATAAACCATTCTGTATACCAGTCCTGGTGGCTCCGCAGTCTTCGGCACGGGTACTGATGCACTTGGGCCCAATTCCGGCTCCCCTGGAGGGGAATCCTCGACGAGGACAGTGTGTACTTGCCTAGGCCGATCTGCGACCGGTTCCTTCCGGGGAATATTGGCTGGCTGCTCCTTCTCCAATATCTTGAGTGGACGCGTGGGGCTCTGCGACCGGGCCTGGGAGGATCCCGGCCAATCGGAGCCATCCAGAGATGCCTCATAAGAACATAAGATATGCCATACTGGGTCAGACCAAGGTCCATAAAGCCCAGTATCCTGTTTCCAACAGTGGCCAATCTAGGTCGTACGTACCTAGCAGTTTCCCCAAAAAACACAGGTTCCGCAATGCTTCTACTGGGTCAAGCATTGATATCCTGGGTCCCTTCTTAATAATGGTTTATGGACCTTTCCTCCAGGAACTTGTCCAAACCTTTTTTAAACCCACCTACACTAACAGCCTTTACTACATCCTCAGGTAACAAATTCCAGAGTTTGATTACACGTTGAGTGAAAAAATATTTTCTTTTATTAGTCTTAAATATTTAACCTGTAGCTTCATTGCATGTGCCCTAGTCTTTCTATATTCTGATAATGTAAACAATCGATCTACGTTTACCCTTTCCAATCCGTTCATTAATTTATAGACTTCTATCATATCTCCCCTCAGCCGTCTCTTTTCCAGGTTAAAGAGCCCTAACCTTTTTAGCCTTTCTTCATAGGAGTATCCTTCCATCCCCTTTACCATTTTGGTGGCTCTTCTCTGAACCTTTTCTAATAACGCTATATCCTTTTTAACACTATCTCCCGCTAACTGTTTTTCGTTGATCCACACCAATAACAACTTCTCAACATCTTCGATTGTTTGCGATCTCTGTTTCGTTAGCGCAATTACTCCTTTCGCAACATCAGCTTCCTTTTGTTTTTCTTCACCAGGATGGAACTGATCGTTGATGCAGACTTCCTGTACATCCTGGCGAGATCGGCCACGCGTACGCCACTTTCATACTTTGCTACGAGTTCTTTCTTGAATTCTATCGTGTTTTTCGCCTTCTTTATCATCAAAGGGCTGGCATCAAAGCCCTTCGAGGGCTTCTTCTTCCTCTTTGGTTCCCTCGAGGGAGACCCCCTCTCTGAGGACCCACAACAACGCTCGGGTTCGGCGTGCTCCTCCTGAGGTGTTGAGGCCTCAGACTAGGTCCTAGCTCTTGGAGGCATGGGAGAATCGGGAAATATTTTGTCATGCTGCTGCTGGTGGCTCCTCAAGGCCTTGGAAGACATTTTCTTACACAGGCCACAGACCGCCTGGTCATGGTCCGGGCCAAGGCACCGGAGACAGCAGTCATGCATGTCGGTGAGAGATAATCTTACCACACCGATCACATTTTTTTTTTTAAACTTTAATTTTTATTAAATTTTCATCCACAACTATATAAACAGATACAATTACATGAGGTATTTGCATATACCTAACCCCATACCCCAAGCCATACTCTCTGCAACTATCGCCTCAAATAACTCAACCTTCCCCCATTACCTATCATTTTGCTAAGAACTCACTTTAAAACTCCTAACTCTCCCCCTTTTTCCCCCTCCCCTCACCCTTTTTCCACCAATTATACTTTATCCTTTAAACACATATCCTATTGCTCATCATTCACCCCATCTACTCTTCCCCCAACCTTGGACTCTTCATCCCCCTCTTTTCACTTCCCCTCACTCAACCACCTCCACACCCCCTCCCATTGTCTCCATTTTTTCCCCTCTACCCTTCTTTTCCCCTGTTATTTTATACATTATAGTTCTGACATACGCTTAACATAACTTTCTATTGTTGGCAGATACATTCTGTTCCAATACCACGCTATTTCACATCTTGCCGCTGTAATGCAATACCAGATGATGCCCCACTCTCCCTCCCATTTCCCATACTTCTTTTGCAGGAGACACATTTCCGGGATAAGAACTAGTTTAGCTTCCACAATTTTTTTGAGATTTTCCTCAATTTTCCCCCAGTACTGTTTTTTTTTTTAAATACTTTATTTGATAACCACCAACAAATTCAATATACAATGTACAAATATCCTCAGAGGGGTGTACTCTGATCCCCTCACAGAGGATAAACAAAACAGAGATAACAGGTGGAAAGTGTTTTCTCCCAGAATTAATCCCCCATCGCCCACTACCCTCCCCCCTCTTTCCCCTCACCCAAAGCACACCACCCTATACACTCTGTAAACCTCCAGCAATTCTACATACACTCCACATCTCTCACCAGCAGCTCGCCGTATCAACTACCAACATGTAAAATCTCATTGCGACATCTAGCACTCAAAAGTTGTATATAAGGCTCCCAGACACGCATAAAAGCTGTCCAGCGTTTGACACTGCCCCGCGCCCCCCATCTCTCTATCAGCATCATTTGATGGAAGCAATTGTGCCACTCACCAAAAGAAGGTGGACTACTTTCCCTCCAGAGATGCAGAATGGGCCCCTTCCCAACTAAGCAGGCCTTGCGTACCAACAGCCATTCTCCCTCCGCCACAGGGCAAGGGGGGTCGAGCCGATCGAGCACCACAAGGGCCCCGGTCCATCTCACACGCCGCTGTAATAAGCGATTTAAAAAAGCACCTATCCTAGCCCAATAAGAGCGCACTGATCTACAACCCCACCACATATGGAATAGAGTCGCCATAGGCTCTGAACATTTCGGGCAAGACCCGTCTATGGTTAGCAGACTGCGGAGCGCCCCAGTACTGTTTAACAACCGGACATGACCACCATATACGCACCCATGTACCCCCCTCTCCAGAGTTCCTCCAGCACACATTCGTCTGCTGTATACCCGCTTTAAACAACCGCTCCGGTGTAAGATACCACCCTACTCAACACTTTAAATCCATTCTCTCTCAGCGACGTAGCTATAGAAAATTTGGCTAGTCCCACCCCTACCCCTTCCCATTCTTCCACCTCCCACTGCACCCCTAAATCTCTTTCCCACGCTTCCATGTAGCTCAACGTCTCCACTCCTCTCGCTATTAAACCTTTATATATTCTGGACAGAACACCTTTTTTCCCCATGGAACCCAAACAAGTGCTTTCAAACCAACCTACCTCTCCCCTTATGTCATGCCACTGCTTCCTCTGTCGTACCAGAGATCCTAACTGTACATATTGATACCTATCTGTTACCTTCAACTGATACAAGTCTCTTATACCCTCATATTCTCTAACCTTATCCCCCACCAACATCTGTGACACTTGGCATAGTCCTTGCTCCGCCCACCTTCTCAATACTACTCTACTCGGACCCACTCCCTCTTCACAACACGCCATAAGGGACATTGTACAGGACCACCTCTTAATTCTCTATCAATCTCTGCCTATTCTGTTGCCACACATTTAATGTGTGCCCCACAAAGGGATTCTCGCTCCTCCTACCCTTCCCCCCCCCACACTAACCTTTCCAACTCCCCTGGACCGAATCCTAATTCTTCCATCACAATCCACTGTTTCTCCTGCTTCCTTAGCCATGAGTACACTGCCCTTATCTGAGCCGCTTTATAATACATTATGAAATTAGACACACCCAGCCCTCCCTCCTCTCCCCGCACTTGCAATGTCCTTGCCGCTACCCTAGGCTACGCTAGGCACTAAAACAGAGTGTTTATCTAAAATACTACCAGACCCAGAATGCACTGGTTTACAGAAAGCCTCTAGGAGAGCTGAAATAGGGAAACGTGTGCCTAATCAGAGGAGCAATGATGTAATCCCTAATCACCCATCTCCTAGGGCAGGGCTTGATTAAGAACACCTGGACTGTGCTAGGGTGGAGTGTCCATCTAGGCACTTTAAAGGAAGAAGAAATTCTTCAGACAAACAGCAAGGGAAAGAGCAAAGAGAACAGCAAGGCTGGCAAAGACGGCAAGAGAAGGAGAGACAGAGCCTGAACAGAAGGAAGGACAGCAAGACGTCCAGGAGGTCTAAGAAAGGAGAACAGCAAGAGAAAGAGCAAAGAGAACACAGAAGGAAGAACAGCAAGACGTCCAGGAGGTCTAAGAAAGGAGCCCAAGGCAGTACATATGCTGGGAGAGATTCCTAGGGCAGGCATTCTTCATTGGACTGGAAGAAACCAGAGGCTTGGAGATATACAGCCAGGAACCCTCGGACAGCACCTGTAAAGGAGACGGATGCATCTACAGAAAGAAGGAGCTCTAATACCTATTTAAGGAGGTATGGGAAAAGAGACCTAAAGTCCAGAGATTCTGACTGGAAAGCTGGGTACAGAAGCTTTGCTACCTACTGGCCAAAATACCCAGAGAGGAAACCTAATCACAACGTGATCTCAGGTATGAACTCTGATCTGTTCCCTAGCTTTGCACAAGGAAGACAGCAGGGAAACAGTTTCTATCCTGATAGAGATCAGTTAGAGAATTCCTCTGAGCCAGTGTATGAAAGTGATCCTATGATATTTCAAGAGCAAGGGGAAATATCAAATGATAAAGTGGAATGCATGGATTGCTCTAAGCTGCTGTTCTAAAGTAATCCTTAGTTAAGCATTAAACACCAAAAGGAACTGTATTGATGTTTAACTTCCCAGAAAAGTTTCTTTGAGAGAAAGCTTTGGGGAAAGTTGGAGCCACGTGGAGAGTGGACCAGCAAGGGTTTGCAGCTGGTCAAGTACCTGTGATTAGAGCAAGGCACAAGTGCACGTGGGACTTTGGAAAGAAAACTTCTTCACTGTGTGAAAGGAAGAAAGTTGTTTTTTTGATAATGAGAATTTTCCTTTTTGGTTTATTTTTTTCATTCCAGTACTGCTAGGAAAGTTTATTAGCAGGGGCTAGAAGAAAGACCTTTTCTGTTCCATCAAGGTCTTTACTAAGTTGTTGCATAAGTAATTCAGTTGCCTTATTTGTTTTGTTTCCTGAATACAATTCCTGAAGAAATTATCCTGTTGATGTTACCAAGCATATCTGTGCGAGGGAATAACTCCCCATAAATAAAGCACAGTTACTTACCTGTAACAGGTGATCTCTGGGAACAGCAGGAATTAGTCCTCACATATGGGTACGTCGGTACCGACGGAGCCTGCGCGGGAACGCTCCCCAGCTTCCCAAGAAGGAAAGCTTTTGGGAACATCCCACAGCGCCTGCGCGCTGCCTTCCCGCCTTTCCTAACCAACTCTCCTCAGTTCAAGTTTAAAGCTGAGACAATAGAGAGAGAGAGGAAAGGAAAAATAAAGAGAGATACAACTCCTAGGGGAGGTGGGAGGGTTGTGAGGACTAATTCCTGCTGTTCCCAGAGATCACCTGTTCTATCTCCAGGAACAAGCAGGAATGAGTCCTCACATATGGGGACTCGATAGCTAAGATGCCTGGGAGATCGCCAAGGGTATGAGACCCTTAAGGGTTCCTCGTCTTCCTATGGATCTCAGGCATCCATTCAGGGAAGGAGGGCAGGAGTTGTTCAAGAATGGAACAGGTGTCTGAGGACAGCCTGACCAAACAAGGCATCCCGGCGGGAGTCCTTGTCCAAACAGTAATGGGCTGTGAAGGTATGAACCGAGGCCCAGGTGGCTGCTCGACAGATCTGGTCGATGGACACAGAATGAAGATGAGCCATAGAGGTGGCCATGGCCCTCACATTGTGAGCTGTGACATGGCCCTCCAGAGAAAGGTTCTTACTCTGGTAAGCAAAAGAAATACACTGAGCAATCCAATTGGACAGTGTTCTTTTAGAGACTGGAAGTCCTAAATGAGAAGGATCAAAAGCAACAAAAAGCTGGGAAGACTTTCTATGTTGCTGTGTCCTGTGTAAGTAAAAAGCAAGAGCTCTTTTACAATCTAGAGTATGAAGGTTCCTCTCTGCACTGGATGCATGAGGAGCTGGAAAAAAGACAGGTAAATATACCTCTTGATTAAGATGAAAAGGTGAGACCACTTTAGGCATAATGTGAAGATTTGTCCTAAGGACTACCTTATCATGATGGAACCTTGTATAAGGTGGATTAGCCACCAAGGCCTGCAGTTCACTGATGCGGCGAGCAGAAGTGATTGCAATAAGGAAAATAACCTTCCAGGAAAGAAATTTCAAGGAGGTAGTGGCTAAGGGTTCAAAAGGTGGCTTCATAAGCTGACCAAGAACCAAGTTTAAGTCCCATGCCACCGGAGGAGGTCGAATGGGAGGTTTAGTTAAAGTTAGGCCTCTCATGAATCTTGCAATAAGAGGATGAGAGGAAATAGGTTGTCCATTGAGAGGCTTAAGGGATGCTGCAATAGCACTCAAATGGACCCTTACTGAATTTGTTTTAAGGACTGCATTGGAGAGATGCAGGAGATATTCCAATAGAAAATTCACAGGAAGTGCCAGAGGGTCAAGACCCTTTTGAGCACACCAAATGGAAAATCTTTTCCACTTAAAAGCATAGGAACGCCTAGTGGAAGGTTTTCTGGAAGCATGGAGGATATCCTTCACTTGCTGAGAAAGATTGAAGTCTTGAAGGTCTAGGCCTTCAGTAACCAAGCTCTGAGGTGAAGGGACTTGGGGTTTGGATGCCACAAAGTCCCTTCCTCCTGGGACAGAAGGTCTGGCGCAGCTCCCAAGTCCAGGGAGGGGGCTTGGGAGAGATGCAGAAGTAGAGGGTACCACACTTGGCATGGCCAGCGAGGAGCTATGAGGATCATAGATCCTTGATCCCTCTGGAGTTTGAACAGAGTCTTGGGAATCAAAGGAATGGGTGGAAAGGCATACAGGAAGCCCTGACCCCAATGAAGGAGGAAGGCATCCTTGGCCTGAACTCCCTGACACGGAATTCTGGAACAGAACTGGGGAAGTTTGGCACGCCACGGACTTGCAAAGAGGTCTATGTCCGGGGTTCCCCATTCTTGGAAGATTCTGAGTACCTGATCCATGTGCAGGGACCATTCGTGTGGAAGCAGAACTCGACTGAGTCTGTCTGCCCAAGAGTTTTGGATTCCTGGGAGGTATACTGCCAGGAGATGGATTTGATGCTCTCTGGCGAAGGCCCATAATCTTAGAGCTTCGTTGCAAAGCGACAGAGAGCCAGTTCCTCCTTGCTTGTTTATGTAAAACATGGCTACTTGATTGTCCGTATGAATGAGGACTGTCTTGTAGCTGAGGAGGGTATGAAAGACCTTGAGAGCTAGGAACACTGCTCGAAGTTCCAAGTGGTTGATATGAAGAGAGGTCTCCTGTGGGGACCAAGTGCCTTGGGTGGAGAGGTCTTGTAGATGAGCTCCCCAACCTGTTTGGGAGGCATCTGTTGTGAGGGTTGCTTGGGGTAACAAAGGTTGGAAGGGGGACCCCAGCAACAGATTTTGAGTGGACATCCACCATTCGAGAGACCAAAAGAGACGTTTGGAGGTTGCTATTTGGTCTGAGAGAGCTCCTGAAGCTTGAGTCCACTGGATGGACAAAGTCCATTGAGCTGCTCTCATGTGTAGGCGAGCATAGGGTACCACATGTACTGTGGAAGCCATATGGCCTAGCAGCTGTAGCATCTCCCTGGCAGTTAAGTGGCTCTTTGACTGAATCTGGGAGGCTAACTGCACTAGATGTTGACAACGGGCCTGAGGAAGGTAGGCCCTTGCAGAGGTGGTGTCCAACCAGGCCCCTATGAATTCCAGGGATTGAGTAGGGGTGAGCTGGGACTTTGGGAGGTTTACCACAAGTCCCAGGTATTGCAGAATGCGCCTGGTGCGGTTCAGGGAGATCTGAGCCTCTGACTGTGTTGGAGCTCGGATGAGCCAGTCGTCCAGGTATGGGAAGACAAATATTCCCAGAGTGCGTAGAAATGCAGCAACTATTGCCATGCATTTGGTGAACACTCTTGGAGCAGAGGCTAGACCGAAAGGAAGCACTCTGTATTGGTAATGTTTTCCCTGGAACAGAAAACGTAGGAATTTTCTGTGAGATGGATGGATGAGGACATGAGTGTACGCATCCTTGAGATCTAGAGAACAAAGCCAATCCTGACTTTGCAGGTATGGAAGGAGAGTGCCTAGAGAAAGCATCTTGAACTTCTCCTTGCATAGGAATTTGTTCAATTCTCTGAGATCTAGAATGGGTCTGTATCCCCCTGTTTTCTTTGGAATGAGAAAATAGGGGGAGTAAAACCCTGACCCCTGTTGAAGAAGAGGAACTTCTTCTATGGCCCCCTGGGCCAGAAGGGTAATCACCTCCTGATCCAGAAGGTCGAGTAGAGATGTGGGAGAATTGAAGTGTCTCACCATGGTGTAGGGAGGAAGGTCTGAGAAATGAAGTTTGCAGCCCTCTCTTATGATGGAGAGGGTCTACTGCTCTGATGTGATTTGCTCCCATCTGGGAGCAAAATGAGCTAACCTTCCTGGAATGGTGAAAGGTTCTGGCTGTTGCAGAGCCAGAAAGGTTAAGTTCTCTAGTATCAAGTCAAAAACCCTGAGGGGGTTGGGACTGCTGGGTCGTAGCAGTCCCTGCAGGTTTAGGCCTGGCCTGTTTAGGTTGCTAACGCTTAGTAGCAAAGCGACCTGTAGAAGATTGTTGGCCAGAAGTAGAAGGAAATCTGCTCCTTTTGTAAAAAGGCTTTTTGAAAGGTTTTTTCTTGGCTGGAATGGAGGTTGACTTGGAAAGTCTATCCAGAGCAGAATTCTCTGCATCCATTTGAGTGGCTTTTATTTGCCACTCTTTGCCAAAGAGATTTTCACCCGTACAGGGCAGATTTCCTAAGCCATCCTGAACCCAGGGCTCTAGATCAGAAGCCTGGAGCCAAGCAATTCTGTGAGCAGCTATGGCAATGCCTGAGGCTCTGCTGGCACCTTCAAAGGAGTCAAAGGCTGCTCTGTTGGAAAACTTTGAAATGTCTTGAGTATGCTTAAGCCAAAGGAGGAACTCATCCCTTTTATCCTCTGGAAGAAAAGGGAGAAAGTTGTGCAGCTTTTGTGCAACTTCCTTTAGAAACATACCCATATAAATACTATTCCTTATTCCTTATTTGAGTTGATTCTGGCAATAAGCATGCTGGCTTGGAAGATTTTCCTACCAAAAGCATCCAAGGTCCTGCATTCTCTTCCTGGAGGAGCAGAAGAGTGTCTTTTGGTACTCTCTATCCTTTTCATAGCTGACTGCACCACAATGGAGTGGTGAGGAAGCTGAGTTTTCTGAAATCCAGGACAAGGAGGGACACGGTACATAGTGTCCAATCTGCGAGAATGAGGAGAAAGGGTGAGAGGAGTCTCCCATAAGTCAATCATATGTTCATGAAGAATTTCATGAATTGGCAAGGTGACTGCCTCTCTGGGAGCCTTAGAGTATCCTAAAATATCAAATTTTTTTGCTCTAGGCTCTGTATCAGAGGTTACTGAAATAGAGAGTCCTTTAGCCACTTCTATTATGAAGTCTTGAAAGGACAAATCCTCTGGAGGAGACATTCTCCTTTTTGGAGAAGTAGGTTCCTCAGAAAGGGTAATGGATACTTCAGGAGACTCATCTGATGAATCAGAATCATCAGAGGAATCGAAGTATCGTCTGTCCGCTTCCAACGATCTATACGCGTATCGATCGGTACCGACATCGGGCGTCCCCGGTACCGGATCGGTACCGAGAAATAGCCCTGGACAAGGAACCGGAGTCGGTATCCTGGCCGATGTCGATGCAGTCGGTACCGGTATCGGCGCCGGTACCGACAACGGAACTCGTTGCGGTACCGTCGGCATCGCAGCTTTAATAAAAGCCATTATAGCCTGCTGCATGGATTGAACAGTATGATCCATGGACGCCACGACTGCCTGGATGTCGGTACCGGGAGAAAGTGCCGGTACCCCAGAGCAGTCTAACAGGTGATCGGTCGAGGCCGTGCCATCAATGTCAACCTGCAACCCCATAGGAGGAGCTTTGGAAGCCGGAGCTTCCCGCCGGGGTTGTTTGGCTGGGGCAGGATCCTCAAGGGCAAGCCCGGAGGCATCTCGATGCTTAGAGGGAGATTTGCCCTTCATGGACCTGCTAGGTTTATGTTTGGTTACCTGAGACCCATCAGGAGAGGAAGACCTGGAAGATGTTGATGCCACCGCCGGTGCATCTGTGGGAAACAGCACATGGAGCTTGGCTGCTCGGTTCTGTAACGCTCGTTTAGACATTAGAGAGCAGGACTGGCAATCCGGAATGGAGTGTTCAGGACCCAAACATTTAAGACACCATTCATGGGTATCTGTAACAGAAATTGTACCGCTACACTTAGTGCATTTTTTGAACCCGGAGGCTGGTTTTTCCATGAGGGAAATTTTTCTTGTGGGCCTGGAGGCCTAAGAAGAAAAATACACCAAGTGAGGGAAAATATATATATATATTTTTTTTTTTTAGAAAGAAAAAAAAAAGACCGGCGGTACCGGTCCGGCGTCGGGGAAGGCAGACACGCGACCAAAGAAATAAATTAAAATAAAGAACTTCTTCAGCGGTGACAGGAACACGACCTGCTGGCTCCGCGGAAAAGAAGAACTGAGGAGAGTTGGTTAGGAAAGGCGGGAAGGCAGCGCACAGGCGCTGTGGGATGCTCCCAAAAGCTTTCCTTCTTGGGAAGCTGGGGAGCGTTCCCGCGCAGGCTCCATCAGTACCGACGTACCCATATGTGAGGACTCATTCCTGCTTGTTCCTGGAGATAATCTGTTTTCTGCTTTACACTCGAGCAACTACAAATTCTTTATTCTTGTTGAACGGCTGGTTTTGTGTGATTGAACTACAACTCCCACAATCCTTTGCAAGTCAAGTAAATTCCTGTCTTTGCCAAGATTGTGGAACTTTCACAACAAGCACCCCCGTTTACAACCTCTCTACTTGTTTTTGCACCCTCTTCAATGCTCTTCTCGGTAAAAAATTCTTATAGCTGTAATGGTACTTTGCACAACGCTTAAGCCCTAAACAATGTATATCTGTATATAATGTATATAGTTTTGCACTGTTCTGTGCTGGTTAACTTGAACAATTGTTGTTTTCTAATTTTATTGTTTTTGGTTATATGATGTTACATGTAAAACAAACTCTGCTTTGTTGATTGTTGTTTATTGTGAACCGCAACTGATCTATGGAAGATGCGGTATATAAGTGATTGTTAAATAAATCAATAAATAAATACCTGGAAATAGAACAGGAATTGAGGAAGCAGCATCATTTTAACTATCGCCATCCACCCAAACCAGGAAACATAGCCCCTATCCCACTCCCGCAATTGTAACTCCACTTGCCCTAACAACTTTTTATAATTCAGTTCAAATAAGTCTTCCAGATTCCTCCCTACCTGTACCCCCAGATACCTAATGGAGCGTTGTGCCCACTTAAAGGGAAAACTATGTTGAATCCCCTCTTGGATTTCCTTCTCCCCTGCTAAACTTAATATTTCTGATTTACCCCAGTTTATCCGAAAGCCTGCCAACTCCCCATAAGCTTGTACCTCTCGCATAACTGCTGGTAGCATTTCACAGGGTCTCGTTATCGTTAGTAAAATATCATCCGCAAATAGCGTCGTACGATATTCCCTGTGTCCCACCCTTAACCGCTTAATCTCCTGATTCTCCCTAATCTGCACCGCTAGAGGTTCCAAAGAAAGTGCAAAAAGCAGCAGGGACAAATAGCAGCCCTGCCTTGTTCGCCTTCCCAGTGGGAAAAAACTTGAGTATCCCCCATTGACTCTCACGCATGCTTTAGGGCTAGAGCAGTGGTTCTCAACCTTTTTTGTACCGTGACCCCTTTTACCATTGGTCAACTTGTGGTGACCCCCAATGATAAAATCAAATGAGTCTCTCTTCCTTTACCATTAACGCATTGTCGCTGTGATCATTTGTTGAATTATTAATATATTATAGGCCTTTGCAATATCTTTTTATTTATAAAATGTACTTATTTAAACCACAATAATTAATCACAATAAGAAGTAACAATATTTGATTTCAAAATTATTATGATTTTGTAGTTAAATCACTAATATGAAATAAAATTATTTTTTCTACCTTTGTCGTCTGACCAATTTATTCTCTGATCATGCTGGTCCTGATCTGAGACTTCTGCTTTCCTGTCTTCTCTTAGCTCTCTTTCTGTGGTCTATGGTCCATCTGCCATTTCTTATCTCTTCTTTCGTTTTCTTCACTTCTTTCCATCAGCCTATTTCCAGTCCCAGTAACCCCTCCCCAGTATCAGCCCCTTTCCAGTCCTCACTCCCAGTACCTTCCAATGTCAACTTGCATTCCCATGACTGCCACTGGTGTCCATTCCCTTCCAGTCCCCTCCTTCCCCACTGACCAGTCCCTTCTAGTACAAATACCATGGCAGCCCCTCTCAGATCCACTCCCTTCCAGTTCCATTCTCCCATCCCCTCGTATCAGCCCATTTGTAGCCTTAGCCCCCAGTTTTCTTCCAGCGTCAGCAGCTTTATCCTCCCCTCCACACAATCAGCCCATTCCCAGTCAAAGCCCCCCAATCAGCTCACTTCTAGTGTTAATCCCCCCTCAACCCCATTACCAGTGCTAGCCTCCCCTAATCAGTCCAATACCAATCCTACCCCCCAACTCATTACCAGTCCTAGCCTCCACTAATCAGCTCATTTCCAGTCATAGCCCCCCCCCCCGATCAGCTCATTTCCAATGCTAGCCTCCCATCAGTCCATTACCAGTCCTACCCCACCCCATCAGCCCATTACCAGTCCTAGCCTCCCCTAATCAGCTCATTTCCAGTGCTAGTCCCCCCTCAACCCCATTACCAGTGCTAGGCTCCCCTAATCAGCCCATTATCAGTCCCAACCCCCCCTTGATCAGTCCATTCCCAGTCCTAGCCTTCCCTAATCAACCCATTACCAGTTCTAGCCCCCCATCTGCCAATTACCAGTGCTAACTCCCCCATCAGCCCATTATAATCCTAACCCGCACTGTCTCTCACCTCTGTCCAGCATTTATCCCGTCTGTCCAGTATGTCCCCTTGTCTCTCCCCTCCATCCCCCCTCCCTCCATCCATCCAGACATATCAGCCCCCTCCCTCTCTCCCTCTGTCCATGTCAGCCCCCCTCCCTCCATCCATCCATATCAGCTCCATCCCTTCATGTCAGCCCCCCTCCCTCCATGTCAGCCCCAATCCCTCCCTCCCTCCCTCTGTCCATGTCAGCTCCCCTCCCTCCATCCATATCAGTCCCCCCCTCCCCCCCCCGTCAATGTCAGCCGTGTTGCAGGTTCCCTGCCCCCTCATCACCTCTCCCCATGTCTGCCTCCCTTCTAATGCAGCTGCGGATCCCTGCCTCTTAGGGAACCGTGGCTGTGCCTGTAAAATTGTTGCGGAGCCTCCCTGTCTCTCGATGGGCTCCGTGCAGCATTGTCCCGCCACCAAAGGAAGTTCTTTAACACTTCCTTTGGAGGCAGGACAATGCTGCACGGAGCCCGTCGAGAGACAGGGAGGCTCCGCAACGATTTTACAGGCACAGCTGCGGTTCCCTAAGAGGCAGGGAGCTGCGGCTGCATCAGAAGGAAGGGGGCGAGTCTGTCACTGCCGAGAAGCAGACTCGGCAGCGGCAGCAACTTGTGCGCGGTTTAAAATGTTTTTTTTTAAACTTGGTGGAGACGAGGCGACCCCCGCTAAATCCTGTGGCGACCCCTCTGGGGGTCATGACCCACAGGTTGAGAACCGCTGGGCTAGAGTATAAAGCTTTTATCCAATTCGAAAACCCACCCCGAAAGCCCATACGCTCCAACACTAAGAGGAGGAATTTCCACGACACCTGGTCAAACGCTTTTTCAGTGTGCAGCAAGACCAACACTGCCTGTTCTTGCGTTCGCCACACCTTCCAAATCACGTTCACTATTTTCCTGATGTTATCCGCCATCTGTCGTCCCGGAATAAAACCTGCTTAGTCGTCGTGAACCAGCTTACCCAATACTTTATTAAGCCTCGTCGCTAATACTTTAGCCAGCAACTTCGCATCTATATTTAGGAGCGATATGGGCCTATAAGATGCACACTCCTGTGGGTCTTTCCCCTCCTTATGAATGAGTATGATGCCTTCCCATCCCATCGTATCAGCTAACTTTTCCCCAAACCTTGGCATATTGAATAGTCTCGTTAGGGGTTTTGACAGCAGTCTTCCAAATTTCTTATAAAAACCCGCCGTCAGCCCATCAAGTCCTGGAACCTTTCCTTGCTTCAAACCCTTAATCGCCGCTACCACTTCTTCATCCACAATTTCTCTGTCTAAATGCTGCTGCTCCCCTTCCTCCAACCATGGCAACCCCACTCCTCCCAGGTAGGTATTTATCTCCCCCTCACCCCCCTCTTTTTTGGCCTCATATGACTTCTGATAAAAAGCAACCAACTCCTCTCTTATCTTCTGATCATCTCTTTCCACTCCACCCCTACCCCTAACCTGTATTATCCATTCAACTCCTTTCTCTTTTTTACCCTCCGTGCCAAATACTTCCCCACTTTATTTCCCCCTTCAAAGAAGTTCTGCCTCAGCAGTTGCATACAGTGTTGTATCCTTTCCTCCTCCATCGCATTTAGTTTTGCCCTCATCTCGAGTACCTCCCCCCCCTATACTTTCCACTTACCTCCTGTGCATCCAATTCCTCTAAAACCCTCAGCTGCTGTCACAATTGCAATTCCTCCTCTTCCCTTTACCGCTTTATCCGCGCTCCCCATTTTATCAACGTACCTCTCACCACCGCTTTAAACGCATCCCACACTGCCCCCTCTTTTACCTCTCCATTCCCATTCTGCTCAAAATATACCGGTATTAACTCCTCCAACTCCCTCACCACCCTTTTGTCCTCCAATAGGCTCTCGTTCAATTTCCACTATTGCACCCCCTTCTTTTCCCCTTGCACACTCGTCTTTACCACCACCGGAGCATGATCTGACCACGTTATAGGCTCTATTTCTCCGCCCTTTACCCTCCCTGCCAACTCCTTCCCTACCCAGATTACATCTAGCCTTGAATATGTGCCATGCAGTGCAGAGTAAAAGGAGAACTGGCGCCTTCCTGGATTTATTAGGTGCCATGCATCAATCAAACCATTCTCTTTCGCAAACCTTTGATACCTTCTTCTGTCCACCCTACGCCCCTCTCTCCTACCCGTCGTGTCTCTCTCCACCACCCAAGGCATATTAAAATCCCCTCCACAAATCACCGCTCCTTCCCCCAATATAGCCATCTTCCCACTTAACTTCTCCCAAAACTCTCTTTGTATCCCCATAGGCGCATATACATTAACCACACAGAACCATTCTTCTCCTATTTTCACTCGCACTAAAAGCTATCTCCCCCCTCTATCTCTAATCACGGTGTGGACTTCTATTTTGCTCTCCCCACTAAACAGAACCGCCACCCCCTTCTTCCGTTTCCTTAAATTTGAGGCAAATATGCAGTCCTTGTATCCTTTAGGTTTAACTACATACTCGTGTTTTGTTAATAAATGTGTCTCCTGCAACATTACAATCGTAGCTTTATGCCTTGTCAATTCTTTATACAGTTTTTGTCTCTTACATGGTGAATTCAAACCCTTCACATTCAACGTAACAATTTTCAGTTCACCTTTTATTACCTCCTCCCCCCTTCCCACCCCGCTTACCCCTCTCCATCCCCCCTCCCGCCTTCTCTCTGGCCATCCCTCCATCCTCGAGACTGACCTTGGTCCTACCGGTGGCCCCCCAAGTGTCCATCCTCCCCCCCTTGTTGCATATTCTCCCCCCTTATACTCTCCCTTACACACTTTACGTACCCCTTTACCCCCTCTCCTCCCCTAAACCACATCCCCCTAGAGGTTTTCTCCCAGCCTCTCCCTCAAGTCCAGCGCTTCAACTCTTCTTCCTGTTTATCTCCATCATTGCTTTGTGTTCACATGCTGTTTTACCCTTCCACTCTCACTTCGTCTGACGACTGAATCTCCTCCGGCTCTCAGGAACCCAACTGCCACCTTGGCGTTGCCGCTCTTCCATTACTCTCCACCTGCTCTTCAGCTTCCAAGCCTGTCATACCTGCTTCCTTCAGCGCCCTCACCGCCTCCCTCCCTTGTTTTCACTTTCATCTTCTGGCCCTTGTATTGAACACTGAGCCCAAAAGGAAATGTCCAGCCATATCTCACTCCTTCCTCCCGCAGCTTGGCCAAAATGTCTCGCATCTGCCGTCTCTTATTCAGAGTACTCTGTGCCAAATCAGCATAAATCTCCACTCTATTATCATTCCATTGTATAGTGCCTGCAGCTCTCGACTTGCGCATTACTCTCTCCTTGATCCCATAATCATGATAGCAAGCTATTATATCTCTCGGGGCATTATTGCCACCTCGCTGTGGGCCTACCACTCGATGCGCCCTATCTATGCGCATAGACATGTGCTCTCCTCCATCTTCTGCATTCTGCAACACTGCCTTTGTTATCTCCTGCACCACCTTTACACAGTCTGTATACATCGTACCTTCGGGTATTCCCCTGAATCGTAGGTTACTCCTTCGCGAGCAGTTCTCGAGGTCTTCTATTTTCTCCTCCATGCTCCTGTTGATCTGCTCCAACGACAGCAGTTTCTCCTCCTTCGCTTTCTTCCGTCTCCGCTTGCTCGTCCCATTTTTCTTCTAGCTGCTCCACCCGTGATCCTAACTCCGTCATCTCCACTCGCAGGTTCTCTATACTCTCCCACAACATTCTCTGTTATCTGCGCTATGTTGGTCTTCAGCTCCTTGATCCACGATCTCATCTCCTCCTGAAACGTGGTCTGCTGTTGTTTATCTTCCTCCATTCTCTCCTTCGAGGAACTCATTACGTGATTCTGCGGCCTTGCTGGCGCCACTGTACTCAGGCCTTCCGCCCCCGCTTTTTTTTACACAAGGCCTCGGGTTGCTGACGGCGCTCCCACTGTGGCTGTCGCATAATCCTTCATAGCCACTCTCCTTCCTTTCGCAGCCATGTCTGCTAGCTCCCACAGACCTTATCCCAGCTTCGCCCTGCTCTCTCCGCTGGAGGGGACGCTCAATATACACTTTTCCTTATGGGGTCGGATGGAGCTCTCACTTAATTCAGCATCACGTGGACCCCTCCGATCACACTTTTTAAACCCGCAGGTAAGCATGGGGGGAAAAAGAACCCCAGCAAGGTTGAAGACCCTTCGGGCTGCCAGCGAAGAAAAAAGACACCCAAAAGAAAGATAAAACTTAAGTAAAAAGGAATCGACCCGATACAGAGGCACCGAGGTCGGGACGGGAAAGGTACTGGCGCAAGACCGGAGACAGGCAAAATGCTCGAAAAAAATCTACTTTTCCCGGGACAAAAACAGATGATGTCTGGTGGGCTCTGCGGAAAAAAGGAGACTGAACAAGATGGCACCCTTGGGCAGGAAGGGGACCATGCATGCCTGGTAGCAATCCTAAAGGCTTTCTTTGAAAGCTGGGGATTTGCTCCGCGCAGGCTCTGTCGGTGCCGTCACCCATATGTGAGGACTGACTTCTTGCTTGTTCCCGGAGAACTAGGTGGTATCAACTACTTGCTATCGCTCCAACAATGACAGGGTAATAGCAATCCTTTTCTTGTTAGCATATTGGACTCTGAGCTAAGTTCCAAATTCCAGATGTCTATTATAGTGAAATCATGGTTCCTTACTTAGATAAGAAAGCTTTGATTATCCTGACACATGCATTGCCTGTACAGAGGTCTTCTGAGTATATTCCTGATAGGATTACAATAGTTTAAGTCCAAAGCACAATTAAGCTTATCCATTTTGCCAAAGTTATTGACAATATCATATCTCTCATCATAACAAAAGATAGGACATACTGGGTCAGACCAAGAGTCCATCAAGTCCAGAATCCTGTTTCCAACAGTGGCCAATCCAGGTCACAAATACTTGTCAGGTTCCCAAAGGGTATATAGACTCCATTGTGCTTGTCCCAAGGATAAGCAGTGGATTTCCATAGTCCACTTTAATTATGGTTTATGGACTTTTCTTCCAGGAACTCATCCAAACCTCTTAAAATCAGCTACACTAACAGTATTTACTACATCCTTTGGTAATGAATTCCAGAGTTTGAATACAAATTAAGTGAACACCAATTTTCTCTGATTAAACGTGCTACATTGCAGCTTCATTGTGTGTCCCCTAGTCTTTCTACTTTTTGAAGGAGTAAACAACCAATCTACGTTCACCCATTGCACACCAGTCATTATTTATAGACCTCTATCATATCTGCACTCAACACCTTTTCTCCAAGTTGAAGAGTCCTAACCTTTTAAGCCTTTCCTCGTAGGGGTAATCTTCTATCCCCTTTACCATTTTGGTTGCTCTTCTCTTTACCTTTTCCAATTCTGCTATTATTCTTTTTAAGATATGGCGACTAGAACTACACACAATATTCAAGGTGTGATCGTACCATGGCGTGATAAAGAGGCATTATAAATATCTTTGGTTTTAGTCTCCATTCCTTTTATTATAATTACAAAACATTCTATTTGCTTTCTTGGCCACGGATGCACATTGGGCAGAGGGTTCAATATATTATACACGATGACTCTTAAATCCTTTTCCTGGGTGGTGATTCCTAATGTGGAGCCTTGCATCATATAAACGTAGTTTGGGTTCTTCTTCTCTAAATGCATAACTTTGCACTTGCCCACATTAAATTTCATCTGCCATTTGGATACACAGGCTCCCAATTTTTCAAGGTACTCTTCTTTTTTAACAACTTTGAATTTGTTATCACCTGCAAATCTGATCACCATTATTCCCATTTCCGGGTCATTTATAAATATATTAAAAAGCAGTGGGCCCAGCACTAATCCCTGGGATACTCCACCATCCATCTTTCTCCATTGAAAAAATTGTTCATGTAGCCCTACTCTGTTTTCTATCTTTTAACCAGTTCTTAATCCATAGTAGGGACATGCCTCCTATCCCATGACTTTTTAATTTTCACAAGAGTCTCTCATAAGGGACCTTGTCAAAGGCTTTCTGAAAATCCAGATACATTAAACAGGGACATAAACTTGGTAACATACACTATATCAACTAAGTTACAATGTAATCCGCTTTGACTGAAATGATAAAGTGGTATGAAAAACCTCTTAAATAGGAGTATCACAAACCCCAGATGTTGCAGAACCTGGATGATGTATGCAGTGGCCTGCTGCACCTCTGTGGCCAAGCCTCCTTTTATGAGCCAGTCTTCCAAGTAGTTGAAGACAAGCACCCCCTGGAGACGGAGGAAGGTGGCCACTACTGCCAAGTACTTGATGAAGACCTTAGGGGCAGAGGCAAGGCCGAAGAGTAGTACCCTGTACTGGTAGTGGCCGCCCCCCCACCATGAAGCAAAGGTACTGCCTGTGGTTAGGGTGGATCCAAGGAACATAGCCAGTCTCCCTGCTGGAGATAAGGTAGCAATGATCCAAGGGAGAGCATCTTTAACTTCTCCCTCACCAGGAACCTATTCAGGTAGCACAGGTCCAGGATGGGCCTTAGTGCCCCTGTTCTTTTTGGCATGAGGAAATACCTGGAGTAGAACCTCTTGCCCCTGAGTTGTTGGGGTACTGATTCTACCACCCTGTCCTCGAGAAGACCTGCGAGTTCCTTCAATAGGAGGTCCAGGTGAAAGGAAAACCGGGGGGGGGGGGCTCTCTCGGGAAGAAAGGAGGAGGTGTCTGAGCCAGATGGAGGATGTAGCCCTCCTTGACCACCTGGAGTGCCCAGGAATTGGTTATGATGGCTGGCCACCTTTGGGCATAGTGGATCAGATGTCCCCTGTGGGCTGCAGGCATCCTTGGGATAGAGAAGCTATACCCAAAGGAGTCAAAAGCTCCCCCCCAGCTTGGCCAGAGCTGATGCATGAGGCTTGGGAGCCTTCCCACTTATGAGGGCCTTGCCCATGTCCCTTGGCCTACTGACCCTGCTGGGGAGCTGGGAAGGCCGGAAAATGTGGGCAGTTTTTGTAAGCAGCCGATTTCCTTGGGTAAAAGGGCTTTTTACCTGGGCCCTTCCATCGGGGAGGGGCAGTGGTCTTTTTAGAGAGCCTGGTCCTCGTCATGAACTCGGTCTCCAACTTGGCAGCCTTTTTGGTCATGGGTTTGCTAAAGAGGTTCTCTCCTTGGCATGGGACATTGACCAATTTGTCCTGAACCCATTATTCGAGGTCGGAAGACTGTAGTCAAGCCTGGCGTCAGGCCCTGATGCCCGCTACCACTACTCGAGTCCTCGACTTGAAGCAGTCATAGGCTGCACGAGAGATAAATTTGGAGCACTCATGGAAGGCCTTGGCCAGGTTCTTGAACTGCTGCAGGGGTTCCTCAGAGAGACCAACTGAGAACTGGTGAGTTCCTTCACCAGGTCTCTCGGGTACATGCCAATGTACAGCTGGTAGATCTGGATCCGACTGATGAGCATCGAGCCCTGGTAGCCCTTTCTGCCGAGTGCATCCAAGGTGTGGGCCTCCCTACCCGGGGGCACTGAGGAGTGCGTCTTCTGGCTCTTCAGTCAATTCATGGCCGACTCCACCACCATGGAGTTATGTGATAACCAGGGCTCCGGCGGACTAGATACAATGAATCGAGCTGCTTGCTCACAACTGGCACCAACGCCGGTGTCTCCCACATAAGGAGCATTAGACATTCCAGGATGGGTGGAATGGGTACCGTGAGAGAAGCCTTGTATTGGAGGATTTCTAGCTCCTTCATCCGAGGGTCCTCCGACTCTGTCAGGAATGCTAGGGCCTTGGACGTGTCCCTCATGAAGTTGAGGAATGCCATGTCCTCGGGTGGTAACTGATGCCAGGGCTCAGGAGAGTCTGAGGGGATATCACGGTGGTGACAGGTGTCCGGTGACTTCTCATCCTCAGTTTCCCATTCCGAGTAATCGGTTGAAGACTCAAGGGAAGGGTGGCCCGTGGGCTCCGGGTCTGAGCCCCACCCGCATCCCTCGGAGGCCTCGTGGCTGGTGCCATGTACACTAGCCAGGAAGGACCTCGGTCCCATGGAATGGGAGCCGGATCGAGACCTCGGCCGAGGATTGACTCAAGGCCGAATGGTCTCAAGGATCAGCTCGGCCTCTAGAAACATCCTCAGCATCGATGGCCCAGTGGTCTGGGTGGAGGAGCCGGTGGTCTCGGACAACAGTGCCCACTGCTGATCCATGAAGGCAGACAGACTGTGCTCCAAGACTGTCATTCTGGTTTCGAGTCCAGGATGCTCTGCAGCCATTGGTGCGGGCACCGAGGAACTTGGGCCTGGCGCAGGTTCCCCCAAGGCGAAGTCCTCAAAGAGGATAGGTTCTGGCGTCCGAGGCCAATCTAAGATAGATTCCTTCCAAGGGACCTTGGTAGGCCACTCCTGCTCTGATCCCTCGGACGAGTGTCTAGGACTGCGGGATCTGGCTCAGGGCTTACCGGACCGGTCTGAACTGTCCAGGGATGCCGCCTTCAAAGGTTTCTTATTATTATTATGTTCCCTCGAGGGAGACCCACTTTCTGAGGAGCTACGATGTCGATCAGGGTCTGCAAGGGCGTCCCAGAATTCTGTGGCATCAGAGGCGGCCTTGGCTTTCGGAGGCACTGCGGATTCTGGGGGAAAAAAAAAAAAAATTATCGTACTGCTGCTGGTGACTCTTAAAGGCCTTGATGGACATCTTTTTACTAAGACTGCATGCCATGGAGTCATGATCCGGCCCTAGGCAGCGTAGGCAGCAGTTGTGTGCATCGGTAAGGGACGTGATTTTGGCACACCGATCATACTTCTTGAACCCATTGGTAGCCAGGGGGGAAAAATGTATCCCAGCGAGGTCAAAGACCCGCGGCACTTCCAGTTTGAAAAAAAGGGTGCAAAGAGGCCAAAAAGAAAAAAAGGATAGGAACCTGAGACTCAATGCCGAAAACAGCAAGCTCGGATGGCGGGAAGAGTACTGGTGCACAACTGGAGAGAATATGAAACTCAGATTGAGAAAAAAATCTACTTTTTCTGGGGGGGCACCAGACAGACGTCTGAAGGGCTCCACTGAAAAAAGGAGACTGAGCAAAATGGCACCATTGGGCAGGAAGGGCACCACACATGTGTGGTGGCATCTCCTAAAGGCTTTCTTTGAAAGCTGGAGGGGGGGGATGCTTTAACAAGGGCTCTGTCGGAGCCGATGTCACCCATATGCGAGGACGAACTTCCTGCTTGTTCCCAGAGAAATATTTCTGCAAATTACTCTTGAGTCTATCTCCTTTCGCCATCATCCTATGCCACCTTGTTGCAGAGCTTTCTTTCAACTGAATGAGGCTCTCCTCCTGTGCATTTATGCCTCGGAGGTATTTAGACTTCTCTATCATATCTCCCCTCTCCTGTCTTTCTTCCAAAGTATACACATTGAGATCTTTAAGTTTGTCCCCATATGCCTTATGACAATGTCCAGTGACCATTTTAGTAGTCACCCTCTGCATTCTGTTTAAATTCTTTTGAAGGTGTGGTCTCCAGAACTGCACACAATACTCTAAATTAGGTCTCACCAAATACTTATGCAGAGGCACTATCACTTCCTTCTTTCTGCTGGCCATTCCTCTCCCTATGCACCCAAGCATCCTTCTGGCTTTCGCCATCCCGTTTTCTACTTGTTTAGCCACCTTAAGATCATCAGAAACAAATCACCCCTAGGTCCCACTGTTCTTTTGTGGACATAAGCACTTCGCCCCCTATATTGTACTGTTGCCTTGGATTTTTACAGCCCAAATGCATAACCCTGAATTTTTTTGCCTTATATCTCAGCTGCCAAATCTTGATCATTCTTCAAGCTTGGCTAGATCCCTCCTTACGTTATCTATATCTTCCAGGGTGTCTATTGCAGATTTTGGAATCATCTGCTAAGAGGCGAAACTTTCCAGATAGCCCTTCAGCAATATCAGTTACAAAAATGTTAAAAAGAATCAGACCAAGGACAAATCCCTGCAGCACACCACTAGTAACATCCTTCTCTCATTCAGACACTTTAGGGTCGATCCCCAGGGCACCCAATTTATTTCTAAGTCACCTATGAGGAACAATGTCAAAGGCTTTATTGAAATCTAAGTACACCACATCTAGAGTTCTCTTTGGTCCAGCTCTCTGGTCACCCTGTGAAAGAAATTAATGAGATTTGTCTGACAAGACCTGTCTCTCGTAAAACCAAGCTACCTCGAATCCTACAATCTAATGGATTCCAGAAACCTCACTATGCTCTGTTTTAGCAGCCTATTAGTTTAGTCACCACAGAGATCAGACTAAACCGGCCTACAGTTCCCAACCTCAGCCTTAGTTCTGCTTTTGAATAAGAATCCACATATGCCTTTCTCCAGTCTTCTGGGATCACGTCACACTCTAAAAAATCACTGAAAAGGTCAGACAGTGGAACCACTAGAACTTCCCTACATTTCCTCAGTACTCTTGGATATATCCCATCCGGCCCCATTGCTTTGTCTACTTTTAGTTTAGCTCCTTGTGAACACAGTCTTCTGAAAATTGTTCAAGACCTGGCTCACTTCTTTTCCTATGTTAGTGTTTTCTGAGGTCATGCTCCTGGCTCTTCATCTGTGAACACAGAACAGAAATATCTGTTAAGCAATTTCATTTTATCCTCATCAGTACTACATATTCCTCCACTGCAGCCTTCAGTCTGACAATACAGCGTAGTTACTCACCTATAACAGGTGTTCTCTGGGGATAGCAGGAATCAGTCCTCATATACAGGTGATGCTGGCACCGACGGAGCCCGCACTGAGCATTTCCCCAGTTTACAAAGAAAGCCTTTGGAAATGCTACCACGCATGTGCGGTCACCTTCCTGCCCAAGGGTGCCATCTTGCTCAGTCAGATGACACAGCTAAAAGATGGCAAAAATAAAAGATAATGAGCAACTCCAAGGGGAGGAGGGAGAGTTGTGAGGACCGATTCCTGCTGCCCCCGGAGAATACCTGTTACAGGTGAGTAACTACGCTTTCTCCGGGAACAAGCAGGAAGTCAGTCCTCACATATGGGACTCCCCAGTTACAGGCTACCAAAAGCCCATAGCAAAAAAAGGGGGCTCCCACACGGGGAGCCGCAAGCAGCAGTAATTGAGTCTGTGCCCACAGACCACAGTAGGACCCCGCTGTCCGATGAACCATCATTCCGGTAGCCTGAACACAGAAGGGTCGGGGGTAGGAGTTGCCTAAATTGCGAAAAGGTTACAGAGCACAGCCTGGCCAAAGGCACTGCCCCATCAGGACTCTCTTTCCAGGCAGTAATGGGCTGCGAAGCTATGGACTGAAGACCAGGTGGCGGCCCCGCAAATGTCGTCCATCGGGACGGAGCACAAGTGTGCCACCGAAGCCGCCATGGCCCTGACACAGTGCGTCCTGAAGCAGATGTCCAGCAGGAGCCTCGCCTGCTCGTACGCGAAGGCGATATAGTCTGCTATCCAAGTGGACAGCATATGCTTAGTCACCACCTCCTCCCGCCTACTGGGGTTGTAGGAGATGAAAAGCTGAGCAGCTTTGCAGTGGCCCCGAGTACACTGGATGTAGAAGGACAAAGCCCTCTTACAATCCAAGGTGTGGAGGACCGTCTCTGCCGGACTGGAGTGAGGTTTTGGAAAGAAGGTAGGGAGCACCACTTCCTGGTTGAGATGGAAGTGAGACACTACCTTCGGTAGGAATTTGTGGTGCGTGCAAAGCACCACTCTGTTCTTCTAGAACCTGGTATAGGGTGCCTCTGCCACAAGGGCCTGGTGCTCACTAACTCTGCGAGCGGAGGTAAGCACGACCAGGAGAGCCACCTTCCAAAAGAGGTAGCAGAGGTGGCAGGTAGCTAGAAGTTCGAAGGGCAGGCAAGTAAGCTGCCCAAGAACCACATTGAGGTCCCACTTCGTTGCCGGAGGACGAACCGGGGACTTTGATAAGAGTAGGCCCCGAAGAAAAAGGGTCACCAATGGCTGGACCGAGAGGGGCTTACCATCCACTGGATGGTGGTGCGCCACCGAGGTGCACCCTGACGGAGTTAGACTTGAGCCCAGACAGAGAGATGGATAAGGTATTGTAACACTAAAGCCACCAGGCAGGAGAAAGTGTCAGCCCCATGATCGGCGCACCAAACAGAGAACTTGCGCCATTTGAGGGTGTAAGCCTTCCTAGTAGAGGCCTTGCGAGAGGCCAGCAAGGATGTCCTCCACTTCGACAGGGAGGTTGAAGGGGGCCAGAGTCACCCTCTCAGCAGCCACACTGTCAGTGACAGAGACCTCAGATTAGAGTGCAGGAGAGAGCCTCCCTCCTGAGAGGAGTTCCGGGGCAGTCCCCAAGGGCATAGGGGTGTCCACCGCCAACTGTAGAAGCAGTGGGAGCCACAGCTGCCTGGGCCAATGAGGAGCTATCAGGATGAGAGAGGCCCTGTTGCGGAGGGTCCTGAACAAGGTCTTGGAGATCAACAGGTTAGGAGGGAAGGCATACATAAGGCCTCCCGACCATGAGACCAGGAACACATCCGCTGCCACCCTGGAGGGGTGGGCCTTCCGGGAGCAGAAGCAGGGCAACTGAACAAGTCCATCACGGGTTCTCCCCAGAGACGGAAAAGCTGACTGGCAACCCTGGGGTCCAGCTGCCACTTGTGCGGCTGGAGAACTCTGCGGAGCCTGTTGGCCAGCTGGTTCTCCTGACCACGCAGTTACACTGCCTGAAGGAGGATGCCCTGTTGGACTGCGTATGAACAGTGGGCTAGAGCATCCCAACAAAGGGTATGAGACCCCGTGACCCCTATTTGTTCATGTAGAAAACCACCACCTGGTTTTCCGTCTGGACCAGAACTGGCTGGTGACGCAGGGGGCAAAGGAAGGCCCTCAGGGCTAGGTATATGGCTCAGAGATCCAGGAGGTGATCTGCTGGGTGTTTCTTGTCTGGTGATCAGTTGCCCTGAGTGTGGAGATCTCCACAGTGGGCTCCCCAGCCGAGCAGGGAGGCGTCCGTGGTAAGGACCCTTGAGAGGCTTGGGCCTGAAAAGGTATGCCTGTCTCGAGATGCTGGGGTGACTGCCACCAGACCAGGGAGTCCGCCAATTGGTGGGTCATGGAAACTCTGTCTCAGAGGCAGCATGTGGCCTGGAACTACTGGTCCTGGAGACATGACTGCGCCGCCCTCATGTGGAGGCGAGCATTTGGGGTGACGTGGACCGTGGAGGCCACGTGCCCGAGGAGGCGCAGAAGAAGCCGGTTAGGCACCGAGAGAAGGTGCTGCACATCTCGAGCTAGAGACCTGAGATGGTCAGCTCGGTCCCTTGGGAAGAAAGCCTTCAACTGAAGTGTGTCTATCTTTGCTTCAATGAACTCCAGACACTGTGTCAGGAGGTGGTGAGACTTGGGGATGTTTATGACGAAGCCCAGGAGTTGTAGAACCTGGATTGTGCATGTGGTAGCCTGCTGTGCCTCCCTTTATGAGACAATCGTCCAGGTAGGGGAAGATGAAGACCCCCTGGAGCCGGAGGGAGGCGGCAATGACTGCCAGGAATTTTGTGAAGACTCTTGGGGCAGAGGCTATGCCGAAGGGGAGCATCCTGTACAGAAAGTACCTGCCCCCCACTACGAACAGCAGGAACTATCTTTGGTTGGGATGGATGAGGATGTGTGTATAAGCATCCTTGAGGTCTATGGAGCACAGAAAGTCTCCCTGCTGGAGGTATGGCAGCAAAGTTCCAAGGGAGAGCATCTTGAACTTCTCCCTCACCAGGAATTTGTTGAGGTTGCGCAGGTCGAGGATGGGCCTTAGGCCTCCTGTCCTCTTTGGCAGAAGGAAGTACCTGGAGTAGAACCCCCTGCCCTTGAGGTGGTGGGGCACCGGTTCTACTGCTTTGTTTTCGAGAAGACCCACTAGGCATAGCAGGCCTGACATCCCCCTGTGGGCTGCTGATCTCCTTGGGGTAGAGAGGCTATGCTCAAGGAGTCAAAAGATCCCCCCTGGCTGGGCCGGAGCCAGTGCCTGGGGCTTTAGAGTCTTCTGCTTACGTGGGCCATGTCCATGTCCCTTGGCCTGCTGACCCTGTTGGGGAGCTGAGGAGACCTGATAAGGCGGGTGGTTTCGGTAAGAAGTTCCCTTCCTCAGGTAAAAGGACTTCTTACCAGAGCCCTTCCGCTGGGGAAGGGCAGCGGACTTCTTAGAGAGCCTGGTGCTTGTCATGAACTTGGTCTCCAGCTCAGCAGCCTTGTTGGTGATGGGTTTGCCAAAGAGGTTCTCTCCTTGGCATGGTACATCGACCAATTTGTCCTGAACCCACTGCTCGAGGTCAGATGACTGAAGCCAAGCTTGGCGGCGTGCACTGATGACGGCTGCAGCTACTCGTGCCACCAACTCAAACCCGTCATAGGTCTCTTGAGACAAATTTGGAGTACTCACGGACTGCTCTGGCCAGGTTTTTGAACTGCTGCAAAGGATCCCTGGAGAGACCAGCTGAGAATCCAGAGAGTTCCTTCGTTAGATCTTTCACGTACATGACCATGTACAGCTCGTAAGCCTGAATGCGGCAGATGAGCATTAAGCCCTGGTAGCACTTTCTGCCGAGGGCGTCCAAGGTGTGAGCCTCCCTGCCAGAGGGCACCGAGGAGTGCGTCTTCTGGCTTTTCAGCCGATTCATGGTCGACTCCACCACCATGGAGTTATGTGGCAGCTGTGACCTCTGGAAGCCCGGGCTCCGGCGGACTCGATACATCGAGTCAAGCCGTTTGTTCACCACCAGCACAGATGCCGGTGTCTCCCACATTCGGAGCATGAGCCATAGCAGGATGGGAGGAATGAGCACTGTGAGTGATTCTTGCGGAGGGAACTCGTATTGGAGGATTTCCAACTCATCTGCCCGAGGGTCTTCCTCAGACTTGGTCGGGAATGCCAGGGCCTTAGACATGTCCTTGATAAAGTCCAGGAAGTCCATGTCCTCATGCAGGGACTGCTGCCGAGGCTCTAAGATGGAAGAGTCAGAAGGGATGCTGCGGTGGCGACGGGTATCGGGGGACTCCTCGTCCTCTGTCTCCCACTCGGATGAGTCCGTTGAGGACTCGTAGGAGGGCTGCTCTGTGAGCCTCGGGGCCCCGATGCCCTGCGGATGGCTCCCGGAGAACTTGCCAGGGATGACCGTGGTCCCGTCGAGTGGGACACAGAATGCTACTACAGTCGAGGATCGACTCAAGGCCGAAGGACCTCGAGGACTGGCTCGGCCTCCAGGGACATCTTGGACATCAAGGGCCCAGTGGTCAGGGCGAATGAACCGGTTGTGCCGGACAACAGCGCCCACTGCTGGTCCATGAAGGCAGACAAACTGTGCTCCAGGGCCGCCATTCTGGACTCCAGACCAGAAGGCTCCGCAGCCTTCGCCATGGGCATCGAGGAATCCTTGACGAGGCTAGTGTCAGGGGACCGAGGCAGGTTAGCAGTCGGATCCTTCCGGGGGACCTTCGCAGGCCGCTCCTTCTCGGATGCCTCAGACGAGCATCTCGGACTGTGGAACCAGGATTGGGCCTAGGGAGGCCCCGGCCAGTCAGAACCATCCAAGGATGCCACCTTCAAGGGTTTTTTCTTCTTCCTGGGTTCCCTTGAGGGAGACCCCCTTTTTGAGGACCCACGACGAGGCTCGAGCTTGGAGTGTTCTGCCCAAGATGTCGGGGCCTCAGATAAGGCCATGACCTTCGGAGGCATCGGGGACTCGGGGAAAAACATATTGTGCTGCTGCTGGTGGCTCTTGAGGGCCTTGCTGGACATCCTCTTGCAGAGACCACAGGCTGCCGGGAGTCGTGTGACTCAGTCAAAGACATGATTTTGGAGCACCAATTACACTTCTTAAAGCCACTGGTAGCCATGGGGGAAAAAAATACCCCTGCGAGGTAGAATACTCTCTGGGCTACCAGCAGGAGAAAAAAGGGTGCTTAGACGCCAGAAAAAGAAAACAACAAAAGACTATAAAAATAAACCAAACCCAATGCTGAGGCACTGAGGTCAGTAGGTGGGAAGAGTACTGGTGTGATACTGGAGGCGAGTGTGAAACTCAGAGAGAGAAGAAAAATCAACTTTTTCCGGGGACAAGCCAGACAACATCTGAAGACTTAGAAAGATGGCACCCTTGGGCAGGAAGGAGACCACACATGCCTGGTAGAATTCCCAAAGGCTTTCTTTGAAAGCTGTGGAAATGCTCTGCGCAGGCTCCTTTGGTGCAGACATCACCCATATGTGAGGACTGACGTCCTGCTTGTTCCCGGAGAATACTTCTGCACTTCCTCCTCTCACTAACATATCTAAAAAATGTATTGTCCCCCTATTTTACAGTGTTGGCTATTTTTTCTTTCATTTGTATCTTTGCTTTCCCGACTATTTTCCCAGCTTCTCTAAGCTTGTCTGAATATTGATGTTCGCCTTCCTGTTTCTGAGATCTCTTGTATTTTAAGGCGGTCACCCTCTTTTAAGTCAGCTACTTTTTTTGAGAACCATAGTGGCCTCCTTTTCCATACTTTCTTAATAAAAAGGTTTGCTGGAGGAGCAGCCTAGTAGTTAGAGCAACAGCTTACAACCCAGGAGATCTGGGTTTGATTCCCACTGGCACTCCTTGTGGCCTTGGGCAAGTCACTTTACTCTCCATTGCCTCGAGAAAAAAAGGCCTGCCAATCTACTTCCAATCATACCTTGCCAAGAAAACCCAGGAGTTGCTGGTTCACCATGAGTCAGCATTGACTTGAAGGCACTTAACAACATTGCTGCCTTTAAAATATCCCCTTTCAGTTTCACCACTGCTTTTCTACATCTTCCAGCTGTTCCCATCCCGCTAACGACTGCTTGAGGTATTGTTCCATCTTGGAAAAATAGAAATTACACTTACCTGGTAATTGCTGTTCCTTGAGGAACTCCAGTTCCGTCCTCCACCTCTGGGTAGTTTACCTCCTCTGCAGCTTGGAGACTGGGCATGTCAAAAACGTGACATCACTGGATGCAGCCTGCTGGTCACTCCATCAGCCCCAGTGAACTATTGACAAAGCAGACTCAAAGGAGCAACAAATAAGTAGCTATCAAATAAATTTCAACATTATACTCAACCTGAACTTATAACTAATTGATAACCAATTGATAACTATCTCCCCCTTCCAGTAAGAAGGGGACTGCTTCTTGCACGTTCCCGATCCTCCCCTGAGCTGAGCCAGAGACAAGGAAGAGAAAGAATAGAAAGAAATAGATAGAAGGAATCAGAACGATCCCGAGCCTATGAAGGGTTATACCCACTGGGTGTCTTGTACTCCCCCCAAACCGATAATCAACTGCTGAATAATCTAATCCCGGGCGGGAATGAGGACTGAACTGGAGTTCCTCAAGGAACAACAATTACCAGGTAAGTGTAATTTCTATTTCCTTATCGTTCCTCCAGTTCAGTCCTCCACCTCTGGGATGTAACAGAGCAGTAATCATTGGGAGGGACCTTTCCACCCGGATCGCAACACCGCCGACCCGAAGCAGGCATCCTTCACTGCCAGAACATCCAGGCGGTAGTGCTTACTGAAGGTATGAAGAGATGACCAGGTGGCCGCTCTGCAAATTTCCAATGGCAGAACCAAACTGTGCTCCGCCCAGGAAGTCGCTTGCACTCTAGTCGAGTGAGCCCGTAAACCCACTGGTACTGGACAACCTTGCAAAATATATGCTGACACTATTGCTTCTCTAATCCATCTGGAAATTGATGCTTTCGCCGCTGCTTCCCCTTTACAGGGACCTCCGAACAGCACGAACAGACGTTCCGACTTGCGTAAAGTCTCTGAGACCTTTAAATACTGCCGCAGCACTCTATGTCCCAGCGGCGTAAACCAACTAACGCTTTACCAACTAACATCAGATCAATCACTAACCTAGCCCAATTTAGAAAGTCCCTCAAACATTACCTTTTCCTTAAATATTTCCCAGAGAACAATGAACTACAGCACCACTCAAACTCTCAGCTACACTAACACAACTATGAAGCCATGAGAACACACTTAGTTAGGTGTCCTGGATCATTTAACTACATGTACTTTATATGATGACTCTAATGTGTAAATAGTTTCTCCTATGTATTCCAAGTTTGCCACCCTGTTATTTGTAACTCTCCCTTGTTATCCAAGTTTGATGTCCGGTTAATTGTAAACTCAGACACATGTTAGCCTGTCTAATTTTTTTTGTTCCATGTAAACCGCGCTGATGCAGAATAGTGCGGTATATAAGAAATTGTAATAAATAATAAAAAATAAAATAAATCACGGTCTGAGACGTTCCTCCCCGCCGAACCTAGAGCTGGAAGGGACACCGTTTGATTTAGGTGAAACGGAGAAACTACCTTTGGCAAAAAAGACAGAACTGGTCGCAATACCACCTTTTCTTTGGAAAAAGACAAAAACAGCTCTCTACAGGACAAGGCCTGCAACTCCGAAATTCGCCTTGGCGAGCAGATGGCTAACAAAAATACTGTTTTTAAGGTTAAATCCTTAACTGACACCTGGTGTAATGTCTCAAAGGGTTCCTTAGCTAATGCCCCTAAAACCAATTTGAGATCCCATGGCGGCACCATTATCCTACAAGAGGGCCTCAGCCTGGACACCACTTTAAGAAAACGCAGGACATCTACATGAGAACTAAGGGCCACTCCCTGAACTTTACCTCTATAGCAAGACAGGGCTGCTAACTGGACCCTTAAGGAACTGGCTGCGAGACCCTTATCAAACGCGTCTTGCAGGAAGCTTAACACCACAGGAATGGATACCATAGCCGGGCGAACCTGTCGCCATGAACACCAGTCCTCAAAAAAAACGCCATATGCACACATATGCGAGGGATGTGGACCTCATTCTGGCTCAAAGTAAAGTCGCGATGACCGCTCCAGAGTAACCTTTTTTCTTTAACCTCGCCCTTTCAAAGGCTAAGCCATAAGCGAGAACCGATCCACCTGAGGCATTCGAAGTGGACCCTGAAGCAACAGATTCTCTGATATCGGTAACCTCCAAGGATCCCCCATCAAGCAGCCGAACTAGATCAGCATACCACGAGCATCTCGGCCAGTCCGGAGCCACCAACAGCATTCTCCCTCGATGAGCTTCGATGCGCTGAACCTCTTGCCCTATGAGCGCCCACGGGGGGAAGACATAGAGGAGACCTGACGACGGCCAATGCTGTATCAGAGTGTCGATCCCTTCCGACATCCTCTCTCGTCACCTGCTGAAGAAGCGACTTGTTTTTGCTGACTGGAAGGTCGCCATGAGATCCATAATTGGCGGCACCCATCTGTGGACCATTTGAGCAAACACTTCCGGATGTAGCTCCCATTCCCCGGCATCCACCCGGACCCTGCTGAGAAAATCCGCCATCACATTGTCCTTCCCTGCAATGTGAGCCACCGATATCGCTTGTATCAAGGTTCTACCCAAGCGAACAGTGCCCCTGCTTCCTCTTCCATAATCACACTTCCCATTCCACCTTGCGAATTGATGTCGGCCACCGTCGCGGAATTGTCTGAAAGCACCCGCACCGCTCGGCCTTTCACCGTGGCTGCGAACGTCTGTAGCGCTATAAACACTGATCGCAGCTCGAGACGGTTGATTTACCATTTGCCCTCCTGGTCGGTCCAAGTTCCTTGCGTGAAGAGATCTCTGCAATGTGCTCCCATCCCGCGAGACTCGCATCTGTCAACAATAGGAACCACTGCGGCTGCTCCAGGGGCAGGCCCGCCTTGAGAGATCCTGGACTCAGCCACTACTGAAGGGACCGCCTGACCCGAAGAGGGCAGGGAAGATGTTTGTTCAGCGAGTCGGTCTGGTTTGAACAACGGCGAAGCAATGCTCTCTGCAACGGCCGCATATGAAATCTGGCCAACGGAACTACCTCCAGGGTCGCTGCCATTGCCCCTAGCACGCGAAGATAGCTCCACGCTGATGGAGCCGGGGTGGATATGAACTTGCGTACTAGCTGTGGAAGGACTTGAGCCTGTCGATCTGGCAAAAACACAGCTCCTCTCCGTGTGGAGAAACGTACCCCCAGATATTTGAGAACCTGGGATGGAACTAAGTGGCTCTTGGCCGCACTGACCAACCAGCCGAGGCTCTACAGAAACTTCACTGCCTTGTCTGTAGCCTGCACACTCTCGGCCTTGGACTTTGCCCGAATCAACCAATTGTCGAGATAAGGATGAACTAGAATGCCTTCCTTTCGCAACGCCAACACCACCATGATCTTGGTGAAGGTGCGTGGAGCCGTCACCAGCCCGAAGGGCAATGCTTGGAAATGGTAACGTCCCCAAGGGAGTGCGAACCTCAGGAACCTTTGATGAGCTGCTCTGATTGGGAAGTGCAAATATGCCTCCGTGAGATCGAGGGAAGTCAAGAACTCTTTGGCGGACCCACGCCACAATGACCGACCACAATGTTTCCATCCGGAAATGCGGAACTCGAAGACAGCAATTCACCCCTTTTAGATCCAGGATAGGCCAAAGAGACCCATCTTTCTTTGGCACCACAAAATAAATGGAGTAACGACCTACACCGTAGTCTGCTGCCGGAACCGGTGCAACTGCTCCCAATAGTAAGAAACGTACCGCTAGCATCTTCTGCCGCCCTTTACAGGGTGAAAGTACAAATGAGTCCAGAACCAGACATGCTAATTCTAAGACATAACCTTCACGAATTAACTCCAACACCCATTAGTCGGATGTTATTTGGGCCCAGGCAGGAAAAAACTCCCGAAGTCGCCCTAGAATCGGTGGATTTCCTATCAGGGCCCGCCTCGTTTCATTGGGGTTTTCGACTTGAAACTGCGGAGGCTGCTGCGAAACCTCTTCCTGCTCCACGAATCCCCTGGGTTCTAGAAGCAAATCTTACTCTTTGGAAACCTCCTAAGCGACACGTCCGAAATCTCCTGAAATCCCTAAACTGGCCCCAAGCGGCTGGCATGGATTTCCCTTGCTTAAGTTTATCTTCCGGGAGTCTTCCGCCCTTGGAATCTCCCAAATCCTTAACCAATTTGTCCAGAATGTCTCCAAACAATAACTTACCTTTAAAGGGAAGCTTACTGAGGCGCGACTTGGAAGAGCCGTCGGCCGCCCAATTTCTTAACCACAGGGACCGACGAGAGGCTACCAACAAAGCCATACTATTTGCTAATGCTCTGATCAAATCGTAGCGTAAGTTTAAGTTTATTAGCTTAATATACCGCTAAACGTAAAATAACATCATAGCGGTGTACAGAGTTCAAATCATAATGGTCACCGTAGGGTGAAGGGAAAAAAGGAAAAGAAGTTACATCGACTGATAGGAAAGCAAACTAGGCAGATTCATACAACAGGATGGTAGAGGGGAAAGTGAGGGGAGGGGGAAGGGAAGACAAAGTCATGTGGGAGGTTCAGGAAGGTCAAAGGCAAGGGTAAAGAGGTGAGTTTTAAGACGGTTCTTGAAGGTGGCATGATCTTGTTCGAGGCGGACAGAAGAGGGGAGAGAGTTCCACAGGGCAGGGGCAAGGAAGAAAAATGCAGAGGAACGAGTGGATTGGAGGCGAGCACAAGTGGGTGAGGGAAGATGCAAGCGATTCAGGTGAAAGGAGCGTAGGGAACGAGTTGGATTGTGAAAGTGAATCAAGTCAGCTAGGTACTGAGGGGAGTGGGTGTGGAGGATGCGGTGGAGAAGGACCAGAATCTTGAAATGAGTGCGGAACTTGACAGGGAGCCAGTGGAGACGGATGAGGAGAGGAGTGATATGATCACGGATAGATGCATGAAAGATGAGCCGGGCAGCGGTGTTTTGGATACGTTGAAGACGGAGCAGTTGGGAAGCGGGGAGACCAGACAGGACGGAGTTGCAGAAATCAATGCGAGATATAACCAAGGAGAGAAGGAGGGTAGAGAGAGCCTGTGAAGATAGAAACGGCCGAATGGTATGAATCTGATGCAGAAAGTAGAATGAGGTCTTTGAAACGTGAGCAATGTGATCCCGAAAGGTGAGGCCAGGGTCAAAAAGGACACCCAGGTAGCGAAAGGTGGAGACTAAGGGAATGGGCGAACCAGAGAAGGAGGGGGAAACCTGAGGGGGGGCATCATCACGTGAAAACCAAATGGCCAGAGTCTTGGTAAGGTTAAGGTGTAGGCAATGAGTGGTAAGCCAATGGGCTACAGCTGTGAGACAGGTATTCAATGGGGAGAGGTCGGGGGAAAGGGGAGAGGTGGGGGGAAAGGGGAGAGGTGTGGTATAGAAGAAGGAGGTCATCAGCATAGTAGAAGGCAGAAATCCCGTGTTGTTGAACCAATAGTGAAAGGGGTGTAAGGAAGACATTGAAAAGGAGAGGAGCCAAAACAGAGCCCTGGGGGACACCGCAGAGCAGGGGAGTAGGTGTAGAGGCAGTTGGGGGAGTGGAGGCAGAGAGAACTGAGAAGGACCTAGAGGAGAGAAAGGAGTGGAACCAGTGAAGGACGGTGCTGCAGAGGCCCGCCTCGCGAAGACGGGCTAGGAGGAGGGAGTGGTTGACAAGATCGAAAGCAGCGGAGAGGTCGAGAGAAACTGCCACCGAAAGATCACCACGGTCGTGGGCAGTGTGAATTTCGTTCAGGAAGCCAAGAAGAACAGTTTCGACGCTATGGCCGGGGCGGAAGCCAGACTGACGAGGGTGGAGAAAGTGAGTAGAATCAAGGTGGGAAGAAAGTTGAGAGAAGACAGCTTTTTCAAGGATTTTAGATAGGAAGGGAAGGTTAGAAACTGGGCGGTAGTGCGCGGGAACCATGGGGTCGAGAGAGGACTTTTTAAGGATAGGTCGGACAAGAGCGTGTTTCCAGGATCGGGGGAATACCCCAGAGGAGAGACTGGCGTTAATCATAGAGAGGATGGGAGGGATAAGGGCTAAAGAGGGGGTGAGAAGCCAAGAAGAGGGGATGGGGTCTAGAGCACAGGAAGTTTTTTTTGAAGAGGTGATAGTTGCGATGAGCTCAGAGGAGGTGAGTGGGTGGAAAGAGTGCCAGACATGGGACAGATGAGGGGAGCAAGGGGGAGAACAGGGGGGCGGACTTGAGAAGGGAGGAGGGCAGTGGGGCAGAGAATGTTGGAGGGTAGATATTTTGGTACTGAAATAGTCTGCGAGTTCAGAAGGAGTGGGGGAGGGGACAGAGGGCGAGGGGGTGGTGCAGGATTGAAGGAAGGTAAGAGATTGGAGTACAGAGTAGAGGTGACGTGTCTGGTTAGGGGTGGAGGATATAGCAGTGGAAAAGTAAGTCCGCTTAGCTTGGTGGACGTGGGATTTGTAGTAAGAGTGCTCGGACTTGAAACGAGAGAGTAGAGGGAGACGGGGCTTTACGCCATAGTCGTTCCGCCCGGTGGAGCTGAGCACGAAGCAGGAACAGACCAGGGTGAAACCATGGCTGAGAGGGATGGTGAGAGTGAGGCCGGGGACGGAGAGGGGCAATGAGGTCCAGGGCAGCAGAAAGAGAAGAGGACCATGTGGAAGCTTGTGAGGAGGGGGAGAGAAGGGGGAAATCAGTTGGAAGTCAGTTAGTTGCTGGAGGGAATCGTTGAAGGGTCTCAGAGGTGATGCGTCGAGAAAGAGATGGAAGAGCAGAGGGAGCGATAGACGGGGAAGAGGGAGAGACCGAGAGGAGAGGGGAGGAAGGGAAAAATTGAAAGATAACACAAGAGTGATCGGTCCAAGGCAGGGAGAGAGCAGAGAAAGATTGGAGGAGATAGGGGGAGGCTAAGGGGGAAAGAAGCAGGTCAAGGGTGTACCCAGCAGAATGAGTGGGGAAGGGGATGAGTTGCTGAAAGGATAAATCATGTAGAAGAGAACTGAAACAGCCAAATATGCTGACCCAGATTCGAGCCGTGTCACCTCCATTAAACTCTCCTGTTCCATTTGACTAGACTGCCGTAAGTGTTCGGACCATCGAAGACACGCTCTCGCCACCCAAGCCCCACAAATGGAGGCTTGTAAGGATAGCATAGTTACTCACCTGTAACAGGTGATCTCCAGGAACAGCAGTCTTCACATATGGGTATCGTCGGTACCAACGGAGCCTGCGCGGGAACACTCCCCAGCATCCAATAGGAAAGCTTTTGGGAGCATCCCACAGCGCCTGCGTGCTACCTTCCCGCCTTTCCCAACTGTCCTTCTCCGGTTGAGTTTAAAGCTGAGAGAAAATAGAGAAAGGTAGAGAGATACAACTCCTAGGGGAGGTGGGTGGGTTGTGAAGACTAAATTCCTGCTGTTCCCGGAGATCACCTGTTACAGTTGAGTAACTATGCTATCTCCAGGAACAAGCAGGAATGTAGTCTTCACAAATGGGGACTCCCTAGCTTTAGATGCCAGGGAGAGACCCCAGAAGTTGCATGTCCCTGTGAAAGGGCTCCACTTCCCCCCATAGATCTCTGGCATCCAACCAGGGATGGCGGGTAGGAGTTGATTAGGTTTGGAACAGGTGTTGGAGAACAGCCTGACCAAACAAGGCATCCCGGCAGGAGTCCTTGTCTAAGCATCAATGGGCTGTGAAGGTATGAACCGAAGCCCAAGTAGCTGCTCGGCAGATGTCGTCAATAGACACAGAATGAAGATGAGCCATAGAGGCTGCCATGGCTCTCACATTGTGAGCTGTGACATGGCCTTCCAGAGGAAGGTTTTTACTCTCATAGGCAAAAGGAGAGTGCAATCCAGTTGGACAGTGTTCTTTTGGAGACTGGAAGTCCCAAATGACTAGGATCAAAAGCAACACAAAGTTGAGGACTTCCTATGTTGCTGCGTCCTTTGTAAGTAAAAGGCCAGAGCCCTTTTACAATCCAAAGTATGAAGATTCCTTTCTGCATTTGAGGCATGAGGCCTTGGGAAGAATACAGAAAAGTAAACCGCTTGGTTTAAATGAAAAGGTGACACCACCTTTGGCATAAAGTGTGGATGAGTCCTAAGGACTACCTTATCATGATGGAATCTTGTATAAGGAGGATCAGCCACTAATGTTTGCAGTTCACTGATGCGATGTGCTGATGTGATTGCAATAAGAAAGATGACTTTCCAGGAAAGGAATTTCAAGGAGGTAGTGGCTAATGGTTCAAAAGGCGGTTTCATAAGCTGCCCAAGAACCAAATTAAAGTACCATGCCACCAGTGGTGGCTTAATGGGAGGCTTAGTCAAAAGAAGGTCTCTCATAAAAATCGCTATGAGAGGATGAGAGGAAATAGGTTGCCCATTTAGAGGCTTGAAAGAAGCTGCAATGGTTATGGTTATGGTTATGGCATTTGATATACCGCCCTTTACTTACGCATCAGAGCAGTTTACATGTATACTAACAGGTACTTTTTTTTATTCCCTTGTCCCCGCAGGGCTCACAATCTATGTGTACCTGAGGCAATGGAGGGTTAAGTGGCTTGCCCAAGGCCACAAGGAGCAGCCATGGGACTAGAGACCCCAGTCCCTCCGGCCTGAGGTTACTTGTCCCCATGTGGGAATTGAACCCCCGGCCCTCCAGCCTGAGGTAACCTGTCCCAACCACTGAGCCACTCCTCCCTCCAATAGCACACAATAGCACACAAATGAACTCTCACTGAATTGGTCTTAAGCCCTGCATTAGATAAATGAAGGAGGTACTCCAGTAATGATTCCAGAGGTATCGCAAGAGGGTTAAGACCCTTTTGCGACCATATGGTAAAGCTTTTCCACTTGAAAGCATAAGAGCGTCTTGTGGAAGGCTTCCTTGAAGCATAAAGGATATCCTTTACCTGCTGAGAAAGGTTAAGACCGTGAAGTTCTAGGCTTTCAGCAACCAGGCCCTGTGATGCAGAGACTGGGGATTGGGATGCCACAGCATCCCGTCCTGTTGAGACAGGAGATCTGGAGCAGATCCTAACTACAGAGGCGGAGCTTGAGAGAGATGTAGGAGCAGAGGGTACCACATTTGCCGTGGCCAATATGGAGCTATGAGACTCATATGACCTCTGTCTCTCTGAAGCTGGAACAGGGTTTTGGGAATTAGGCAAATGGGTGGAAAGACATACAGGAAGCCCTGGCCCCAATGGAGGAGGAAAGCAACCCTGGCCTGATAACCCTGAGCCGGAATTCTGGAACAGAACCGGGGAAGTTTGGCATTCAGCGGACTTGCGAAGAGGTCTATGTCCGGGGTTCCCCAAATTTGGAAAGCTTTGGCCACCTGGTCTGCATGGAGAGACCATTTGTGTGGAAGCAGAACTCGACTGAGTCTGTCTGCCCAAGAGCTTTGAATGCCTGGAAGATACACCACAAGGAGATGAATCTGATGCTCTCTGGCGAGGGCCCATAGTCGCAAAGCTTCGTTGCATAGCGACAGAGAGCCTGTTCCGCCCTGCTTGTTCACATAGAACATGGCTACTTGATTGTCCGTTTGAACTAGGACTGTCCTGTAGCTAAGCTGGGTGTGGAATACTCGAAGAGCAAGGAAGATTGCTCTGAGTTCCAGGAGATTGATATGTAGATAGGTTTCCTGTGGAGTCCAGGTACCCTGGGTAGAGAGGCCTTGCAGGTGGGCTCCCCAACCCACCTGTGAGGCATCTGTTGTTAGAGTGGCTTGGGGTGGAGGTTGCTGAAAAGGAGACCCCACCAAAAGGTTTTGGGGTGATTGCCATCATTGGAGGGACAAAATAAGGCGATCTGAGTTTGCTATTTTGTCTGACAGGCAACCTGGCGCCTGAGTCCATTGAGTGGATAAAGTCCACTGGGCTGCCCTCATATGGAGACGAGCATAAGGAACCACATGAATGGTGGATGCCATGTGGCCTAGCAATTGTAAGATTTCCCGAGCAGTGAGGTAAGGTTTTAGCACTGCTTGGGAAGTTAACTGCACAATGCGAAGGCAGCGGGGCTGTGGAAAGTAGGCCCTTGTCTGTCTGGTATCCAGCAGAGCTCCTATAAACTCTAGGGTCTGAGTGGGAGTAAGGTTGGATTTTGGGAAGTTTATGACAAGTCCCAAATACTGAAGAATGCACATTGTGCGAGAGAGAGAAACCCTGGCCTCTGGCTCTGAAGGGGCTCGAATGAGCCAGTCGTCTAAGTAAGGGAAGACGAATATGCCACCGCAGCCATGCATTCTGTGAACAACCTTGGTGCCGAGGCCAGGCCAAAAGGAAGAACCCTGTATTGGTAGTGCTTTCCTTGAAATACAAAGCGAAGGAACTTTCGATGAGTTGGATGGATGAGAACATGAGTGTACGCATCCTTGAGATCTAGAGAACAAAGCCAATCCTGACTCTGAAGGTATGGCAGCAGAGTTCCTAGAGAAATCATTTTGAACTTCTTTTTGAAAAGGAATTTGTTCAATTCTCCGAGGTCTAAAATGGGTCGGTGTCCTCCTGTTTTCTTTGGAATATGTTGGAGAATGGGTACCTCTTCTATTGCCCCTTGGGCAAGAAGCATAGTGACCTCTTGACCTAACTGGTCGTTGAGAGAGGTCTGAGAATTGGACTGTCTTACCATTTTAGGAGGGGGCATGCTGAGGAAATGAAGCTTGTACCCCTCCCTTACAATAGACAGAGTCCAATTTTCTGCTGTTATCTGCCCCCATCTGGGGGCAAAATGACAACCTTCCTGGAATGGTGGAAGGCTCTGACCCGTTCAGGGCCAGGAAGGCAAAGTTCTCTAGATAGGAGTTAAAGCCCCTGTGGAGGCTGAGTCTGCTGAGCCGGTTGAGGCTTAGCAGCTTTTGTTTTTCTTTGCCTAGGTTGTTGTTGCTGTCCCTTTTGGGAAGACTGATTAAACGATGCCCCTGCTAGGTATAGGAGGGATAAAACTTCTTCTTCTTACTGAAGAATGGTTGCTTGTAGGATTTTTTTCCTTGCAGGATCAGCTGTACATTTAGACAATCTATCCAAAGTGATATTGTCAGCATCTATCTCATTAGCTTTTTCCTGCCAATTCTTGACAAAGAGATTCTCTCTTGTGCAAGGAATATTCCCGAGTTTATCCTGTACCCATAGTTCCAAGTCAGATGCCTGGAGCCAGGCAATCCTACGTGCACCTATGGCAATAGAAGGTTCTGCTTATGCACTCAAAGCAGTCAAAGGCTGCACGATTCACAAACTTGGAAACATTCTGAGCATGTTTGACAAGGGCGAGGTAATCCTGTCTCTTATCAACAGGAAGGAGAGGGATCATAAGCTCTAAATCTCCCGTGACCTCCTTAAGGAACATTCTCATATATAATATATAGGAACTGATCCTAGCAGAAAGCATAGAAGCTTGGAAAGTTTGATGTCCAAAGGCGTCAAGAGTCCTACACTCACATCCTGGAGGATTAGATGCATGCCTTTTTGCACTCTTGATCCTTCTCATAGCTGATTCCACCACCATGGAATGGTGTGGTAGCCGAGTCTTCTGAAACCCAGGACAAGGAGGAACTCGATACATGGTGTCGAGTCTTTGAGAGTGAGGAGATGTGGTTAGAGGTGTTTCCCACATCCTTAACATGAGATCATGCAAGATCTCATGAATAGGTAAGGTAGCTGCCTCCTTGGGAGCTTTAGGGTATTGCAGGATTTCTAATTCCTTTGCCCTAGGCTCTTTTTCAGGAGCCACTGTGATGGAAAGACCTTGAGCCACATCTCGGATAAAATCCCGAAAGGACATATCCTCAGGTGGAGACATCCTACGCTGAGGATTAGAAGAAGAATCCTCAGGAAGAAGTACTCTGGTATCGGTAGAGCTTTCAGAGTCTTCAGACTTCTCTGAGGATTCAAAGTATCTCCGATCCGGGTGATTGTGCAAGGCACGGTACCGGTACCAACTGAAGTCGGCATCAGAGGGGTCCGGTACCGACTTGTTGATACCGGATAGATAAGCATGACTCGGTCCCGGTAGAATACCTGCCGATGTCGATGCAGTCAGTGCCGGTACCAATTGAATTGTCTGAAGCGATTTCAGGGGCATCGAGGCCGTGAGAAGAGCCGCCAGACTGCATTCAATAGCCAAGAATCTCTGGTCTATCGACGCTGCCGATGCTTGGGTATCGGTACTGGATGACGCAGCCGGTACCCCAGAGCATGGCACCAGTAGTTCTGCCGAGGTTGAGGCCTCACGAACATCCTGAAGCCCCGTTAGTGCTTTGGAAGCCGAAGCCTCCCGCCGGGGCAATTTTGCCGGTGAAAGTCCCTCAAGGGCAACGCCAGAGGCATCTCAATGCTTAGAGGGAGATCTACCCTTTGAGGACCGGCTAGATTTATGTTTTGTTACCTGAGATCCATGGGAGGAAGACGAAGCCCTGGAAGACGTCGATGCCACAGAGGCTGCATCGGAGGGAAAAAGGGTGCTAAGCTTAGCAGCTCGGTTCTGCAGGCTCCTTTCTGACATCATCCCACAGGCAATACACTCTGAAATAGAGTGGTCAGGACTTAAACATTTGAGGCACCACTCATGGGTGTCGGTGATGGAGATGGTACCGCCACACTTGGAACACTTTTTAAAACTCGAAGCGGGTTTTTCCATTTTAAAGGAAAAAGTTGGGCCTAGTGCCCAAAATGGTGCGTGGCAACTGAGGAGAAAATAACTGGAAAAGACTCCAGTAGATGGATTTTTTTTTTTTGGAATAAAAGAAAGAAGAACCAGCGGTACCGGTGTGGTGTCGAAGGAAGGCAGACGCAACCACAAAAAAGAGAAATAGAAGGGAATTATTTTCTGCGGTGACAGGATGTGCGACCTGTCGGCTCCACGGAAAACAAAGAACTGGAGAGGGACAGTTGGGAAAGGCGGGAAGGCAGCACGCAGGCGCTGTGGGATACTCCCAAAAGCTTTCCTATTGGACGCTGGGGAGCGTTCCCACACAGGCTCTGTCGGTACCAACGATACCTGTATGTGTAGACTACATTCCTGCTTGTTCCTGGAGATACAGCATTAGCCTCAAAGGCTTGTTTCAGTAATCCGTCCACTTTCCTATCCTGCGCATCTTTCAAAGCTGCGCTATCTTCCACCGGAATAGTTGTCTTTTTTGTAACCAATGACACTGACGCATCAATCCACGGTGAACGAAACTTCTTTGTCCTTGTCTGCTAAGGGATAGCGACTGTTCATGGTCCTGACCCCCCTTAGTCCCGCTTCTGGCAGATCCCATTCCTCTTGGATCATCCAGTCGACCAAGCGGTGAACAGGAAACACTACCTGAGATTGCCTCACTGCTTGAATAAGCGGGTCTTCTAGCGGGTCTTCCTCCGATGGCTGCGCTGTAGCGAGATTGAGCATCTGGAGGGATTTTGTAAGTTCGTCCTTCCGGAATACCCGAATGATTTTTGTCTGATCCTCAGGTTCCGGTATTTCACCTTCTTCCAGTTCCTCCATTCCTGATTCGAATTCTAACTCGGCCTCATCTGTCTCGGTCCACTCCATATCTGAAGGTGAATGGTCAAGAGGTCGAGCACTCTTAGGGGCCCTTGGGAGATTGCTACCAACCTCTTCTAACCTGGGCTGTTGCACTGAAATTGCAAGCGGCAAAGGCTCAGTTATCTTCCCCTGCTGCCGCAAGCAAAACACTTGATGCATTATTAAGACGAAGTCCAGAAAGAAACCTCCGAGAGGCGGCCCGGAAACCATCGCCAGTAGCGCACTTGATGGACACGCTTGGATTTCCGGGCAGGGCGCTGATGGGGAGCCCATCAGGGACTCTCCTTCAACTACTGTCGACGGACCGTGAGCATCTTGAATCACTTTACCTTCCATCTGCTGTTCCATGCTGGTTGAAACTGTAGCGCAGCGCCGGCAGATTCCAGTTTCAGGGGCTGTGCCTCTGCGACTGCTGCAGACAACACACTGTGGGCGTGATGACATGAGCTATGCACTCACACCAATTCCCTGTCAGTACAGAAAAGGGGATTGAAATAGCATAGTTACTCACCTGTAACAGGTGATCTTCGGGAACAGCAGGAACTTAGTCCTCACATATGGGTATCGTCAATACCGACGGAGCCTGCGCGGGAACACTCCACAGCGTCCAATTAGAAAGCTTTTGGGAGCATCCCACAGCGCCTGCGTGCTGCCTTCCCGCCTTTCCCAACTGCCTCTCTCCAGTTGAGTTTTAAAGCTGAGACAAAGAGAGAGAGAGGGAAAGGGAAAGAGATAGATAGAGAGATACAACTCCTAGTGGAGGTGGGTGGGTTGTGAGGACTAAATTCCTGCTGTTCCCGGAGATCACCTGTTACAGGTGAGTAAATATGCCATCTCCAGGAACAAGCAGGAATGTAGTCCTCACATATGGGGACTCCCTAGCTTTAGATGCCAGGGAGAGACCCCAGAAGTTGTGCGTCCCTGAGAAGGGCTCAACTTCCACCCATGGATCTCTGGCATCCTACCAGGGATGGTGGGTAGGAGTTGATTAGGTATGGAACAGGTGTTGGAGAACAGCCTGACCAAACAAGGCATCACAGCGGGAGTCCTTGTCCAAGCAGTAATGGGCTGTGAAGGAATGAACCGAGGCCCAGGTGGCTGCTCGACAGATGTCGTCGATAGACACAGAGTGCAGATGAGCCATTGACGTTGCCATGGCTCTCACATTGTGAGCTGTGACATGGCCCTCCAGAGGAAGATTCTTGCTCTGACAGGCGAAGGCAATACACTGGGCAATCCAGTTAGACAGTGTTCTCTTGGAGACTGGAAGTCCCAAATGAGAAGGATCAAAAGCAACAAAAAGTTGAGAGGACTTTCTATGTTGCTGTGTTCTTTGTAAGTAAAAAGCTAAAGCTCTTTTACAGTCCAAGGTATGAAGATTCCTCTCTGCATTTGATGCATGAGGCCTTGGAAAGAACACAGGTAGGTAGACCGCTTGGTTTAGATGAAAAGGCGAGACCACCTTTGGCTTTGTAAGTAAAAAGCTAAAGCTCTTTTACAGTCCAAGGTATGAAGATTCCTCTCTGCATTTGATGCATGAGGCCTTGGAAAGAACACAGGTAGGTAGACCGCTTGGTTTAGATGAAAAGGCGAGACCACCTTTGGCATAAAGTATGGATGAGTCCTAAGGACTACCTTGTCATGATGGAACCTTGTATAAGGTGGATCAGCTACTAGTGCTTGCAACTCACTAATGCGACGTGCTGATGTGATTACAATGAGAAAGATAACCTTCCAAGAAAGGAATTTCAAGGAGGTAGTAGCTAAGGGTTGAAAAGGTGGCTTCATGAGCTGCCCAAGAACCAGGTTTAAGTCCCATGCCACCGGCGGTAGCCTAATGGGAGGCTTAGTTAGAAGGCGGCCTCTCATAAATCTTGCTATAAGAGGATGAGAGGAGATAGATTGTCCATTTAGAGCAGGGGTCTCAAACACGCGGCCCGCGGGCCGACAACTTTGTGCGGCCCGCGACAGAGGAAAACAAAAAAAACACAAAACCCTGGCTTCTGCCGTTGCCGCCGTGGCAGCGGCAGAATCAATTGTCAAATTTAAAAAAAAAAAAAAGACTTCTGCTGCTCAAGCAGCAAAATCAGCTGTCCTGCGGCCCCTTCCCCTGTGCCCGGAGATCCGAGTCTGCTCTATCAGCGGCGTGCTTTTCAAGCCGCGAGGAGAGTATTCCCCTCTCGCGTGGAGCCGCGCGAGAGGGGAATACTCTCCTCGCGGCTTGAAAAGCACGCCGCTGATAGAGCAGACTCGGATCTCCGGGCACAGGGGAAGGGGCCGCAGGACAGCTGATTTTGCTGCTTGAGCAGCAGAAGTCTTTTTTTTTTAAATTTGACAATTGATTCTGCCGCTGCCACGGCGGCAACGGCAGAAGCCAGGGTTTTGGGGTTTTTTTTGTTTCCCTCCTTCGCTGGCCGGTAATGAGCTATGGAGGGGCTGACTGAAATGGGGTAATGGGGGTTAGGACTGGAAATGGGCTATTGGCAGGGGGGGGGGGTTATGACTGGTAATGGGCTATGGTGGGGGCTAGGACTGGAAATGGGCAGATGGGGGTTAGGACTGGAAGTGGGCTATTGGCAGGGGGGGGGTAATGACTGTTAATGGGCTATGGTGGGGGCTAGGACTGGAAATGGGCAGATGGGGGTTAGGACTGGAAGTGGGCTATTGGCAGGGGGGGGGTTATGACTGGTAATGGGCTGGGGGGGGTTATAACTGGTAATGGGCTATGGTGGGGGCTAGGACTGAAAATGGGGTGATGGGGGTTAGGACTGGAGGTGGGCTGATTGGGGGGTTAGGACTGGTAATGGCCTATGAGGGGAGGTAAGACTGAAAATGGGGTGATGGGGGATACGACTGCAAGTGGGCTATGGGTGGGACTAGGACTGGTAATGGGCTATGGGGGGGGGTAAGACTGAAAATGGGGTGATGGGGGGGGTAAGACTGGAAGTGCGCTATGGGGAGGTTAGGACTGGTAATGGGCTATGGGGGGTCTAGGACTGGTAATGGGCTGGGGGGTTGCTAGGACTGGAAATGGGCTGAGTGGAAGGGGGGCTTGAACTGCAAATGGCTGATGGGGAGGGGGGCTTGGAATGGAAATGGGCTGTGAGGGGAGGGAGCTAGGATTGGAAGGATTGGAAATGGGCTGATGGTGAGGCTAGGATAGGACTGGAAATGGACTGATGCAGGGACTAGAAAGGAGCAGATGCTGGGTGGGGCTGGAACTAGAAGGGAGCTGATGTTGGGGGAGGATTAGAATGGGATGGAGCTGGGAAAGTGAAATGGAGAGGGGAAAAATATTTTGTCTGGAAGAGAAGACAAATCTACAATTGGCCAGGTATTGGGAGAGTAAGTGGGGATTGAGGATGGAGGGGTAAAATTTGAGTGGATGAAATAGGAATGAGGAAAGAGCAAAAGGAGAAAGATTAGTATGTTAAAGCAGATGTAGAGAGAGAGAATGGAAAAAAACTAGAAGAGAGAAGAAAGGACAAATGGACAGCAGACGATGGAGATAGCAGAAGACACGAAGAAACCAGAAGTGGCTGGAGCAATTGCAACTGAAAAAAAATGCACAAAAAGGTAGAAAAATATCTCTTTATTTTGAATTTATTAACTGGAATATGTCAGCTCTGGGAAATGTGCATCATTAATGTTTGCACTTTGTTTAGCAGTTGTCAAACGTTCAAAGGAACCAAAAAACTGTAGTAGCTTCTTTTTATATTTTATTTTATTTTGCTTTTCTTTGTATTCAAAGTATAAGATACACAAACCCGGATTCCTCCTTCACTCTTGTAATGTATCAAAAATTTCTTTGCAAAGATACATTTGGAAGAGAAGAACCTCTACTAAACTCTTTCAAAACTACTTTTAAAACGGGTCCCGTTTTAAAAGTAGTTTTGAAAGAGTTTAGTAGAGGTTCTTCTCTTCCAAATGTATCTTTGCAAAGAAATTTTTGATACATTACAAGAGTGAAGGAGGAATCCGGGTTTGTGTATCTTATACTTTGAATACAAAGAAAAGCAAAATAAAATAAAATATAAAAAGAAGCTACTACAGTTTTTTGGTTCCTTTGAACGTTTGACAACTGCATAATTTGATATTCTACGTTCAACAAAATAGACCACAATTGCACTTTGTTTAGTACAAGAGGAAATTAATTTATAGTTTTATTTCTACAGTGTTGTTGTACATTCCAAGTTTGGCTTTTGGGGTTCCCAGTTTAATTATTGTCTTCCTATTTCTAAATCTTTTAGTCTTTCTTTATCCATACTCATTAAGAGGCATGTTTACTAAAAGTTAGTGTATGGTAACATTATGCAAATATTTATGCAAATGAGGCCCCTTATGCAAATGAGGCCCCACATCTTATGCGGCCCCCGGGTTACTTTACAAGTCCTCATTTGGCCCTCAAAGCAATTTGAGTTTGAGACCCCTGATTTAGAGGCCTGAAGGAAGCTGCAATAGCACTCAAATGGACCCTTACTGAATTAGTCTTAAGTCCTGCATTGGATAAATGAAGGAGATAGTCCAGTGAAGATTCCAGAGGTATCGCAAGGGGGTTAAGACCCTTTTGTGAACACCATATGGTAAACCTTTTCCACTTGAAAGCATAAGAGCGTCTTGTGGAAGGTTTCCTGGAAGCAAGAAGAATATCCTTCACTTGCTGAGGGAGGTTAAGATTATGGAGATCTAGGCCTTCAGCAACCAAGCCCTGAGATGCAAAGACTGGGGATTGGGATGCCATAACATTCCGTCCTCCTGAGAAAGGAGATCTGGAGCAGAACCTAACTCTAAAGAGGGAGCTTGAGAGTGATGTAGAAGCAGAGGGTACCACACTTGCCATGGCCAATGTGGAGCTATGAGAATCATACGGCCTCTGTCTCTCTGAAGTTTGAACAGGGTTTTGGGAATTAGGGGAATGGGTGGAAAGGCATAAAGGAAGTCTTGCCCCCAATGAAGGAGGAAAGCATCCCTGGCCTGAGAGCCCTGAGCCGGAATTCTAGAACAGAACCGGGGAAGTTTGTCATTCAATGGACTTGCAAAGAGGTCTATGTCCGGGGTTCCCCAAATTTGAAAAATCTTGGCCACCTGGTCCACATGTAGAGACCATTTGTGTGGAAGCAGAACTCGACTGAGTCTGTCCGCCCAAGAGTTTTGCATGCCTGGAAGATACACTGCCAGGAGATGAATCTGATGCTCTCTGGCGAGGGCCCATAGTCGCAAAGCTTCGTTGTAGAGTGACAGAGAGCCTGTTCCTCCCTGCTTGTTCACATAGAAAATGGCTACCTGGTTGTCCGTGTGAATAAGGACTGTCTTGCAGCTGAGTAGGGAATGGAACACTCGAAGAGCAACAAAAATTGCTCTGAGCTCTAAGAGACTGATATGTAGATGAGCCTCCTGTGGAGTCCAAGTGCCTTGGGTGGAGAGGTCTTGTAGATGAGCTCCCCAACCCATTGGAGAAGCATCTGTTGTGAGAGTTCTTTGGGGTAAGGGTTGTTGGAACCTCAGCAACAGGTTTTGAGTGGACTGCCACCATTGAAGGGACAAAATAAGGCGATATGTGTTTACGATTTTGTCTGACAGGCACCCTGATGCCTGGGTCCACTGGGTGGATAAAGTCCACTGCGCTGCTCTCATATGGAGGCAAGCATAAGGAACCACATGCACAGTAGAAGCCATGTGGCCTAGTAGTTCTAACATTTCTAGAGCAGTGAGATGTGACTTTAGCACTGCTTGAGAAGCTAACTGCACCATGCGAAGGCAACGGCTCTGAGGGAGGTGGGCCCTTGCCTTTCTGGTATCCAACAAAGCTCCTATGAACTCTAGAGACTGAGTGGGAGTTAGGCTGGATTTTGGGATGTTTATGACTAGACCCAAATACTGAAGGATACGCATTGTGCAAGATAGAGCTATCCTGGCCTCTTACTCTGATAGGGCTCGAATGAGCCAATCGTCTAAGTAGGGGAAGACAAATATTCCCAGAGTGTGGAGAAATGCTGCTACTACAGTCATGCATTTTGTGAACACCCTTGGAGCCGAGGACAGGCCAAACAGGAGCACCCTGTATTGGTAGTGCTTCCCTTGAAAAAGGAACCGAAGGAACTTTCAGTGAGATGGATGGATGAGAACATGAGTGTACGCATCCTTGAGATCTAGAGAACATAGCCAATCCTGACTCTGAAGGTATGGCAGCAGAGTTCCTAGAGAAACCATTTTGAATTTCTCCTTGAACAGGAATTTGTTCAATTCTCTGAGGTCTAAAATAGGTCTGTGACCTCCTGTTTTCTTTGGGATAAGAAAATAGGGGGAGTAAAACCCTGTACCCTGCTGAAGAATGGGTACTTCTTCTATTGCCCCTTGGGTAAGAAGCATGGTGACCTCTTGATCTAAGAGGTTGATGAGAGAGGTCTGAGAATTGAACTGTTTTACTATTGTGGGAGGGGGCATGCTCAAGAAATGAAGCTTGTACCCCTCTTTTATAATAGAGAGTGTCCAATGCTCTGCAGTTATCTGCCCCCATCTTGGGGCAAAGTGACATAACCTTCCTGGAATGGTGGAAGGCTCTGGTCCATTTAGAGCCAGGAAGGCTAAGTTCTCTAGATGCAAGTCAAAGGCCTTGTGGAGGCTGAGACTGCCAAGGCAGTTGAGGCTTAGCAGTCTTTGCTTTTCTTTGCTTGGATGGTTACTGACTCTTCCGGACAGGTTGACCTGCAGAGCGTCCTGCTGGGAATAAGCAGGATAAAACCTTTTCTTTTTGGAAAAGAATGGTTTTTTGAAAGATTTCTTTCTTGCAGGATCAGCTGTGCCCTTGGATAATTTGTCCAAGGTGGAGTTGTCAGCATCCAACTCATTGGCCTTTTCCTGCCAATCTTTGCCAAACAGGTTCTCACCAGTACAAGGAATATTGCCCAATTTGTCTTGTACCCAGAGCTCCAAATCAGATGCCTGGAGCCAGGCAATTCTACGTGCACCTATGGCAATGGCAGAGGTTCTGCTTATGCACTCAAAACAGTCAAAAGCTGCACGGTTGACAAATTTGGAAACATCCTGGGCATGTTTGACCAATGTGAGAAAATCCTGTGTTCTATCCTCAGGAAGAAGAGGACTCAAAAGCTCTAAATCTCCTGTGATTTCCTTCAGGAACATTCCCATATATAAAATATAGGAACTGATCCTGGCAGAAAGCATGGAAGCTTGGAAAGTACGACGTCCAAAAGCATCCAAAGTTCTGCACTCACGTCCTGGGGGATAGAGGCATGCCTCTTTGCACTCTTGATCCTTCTCATAGCTGACTCCACTACAATAGAGTGGTGAGGGAGCTGAGTTTTCTGGAAACCTGGACAAGGAGGGACTCGATACATAGTGTCAAGTCTACGAGAATGAGGAGAGGTGGTAAGAGGGGTCTCCCACATTCTGAGCATGAGATCATGCAAGATCTCATGGATGGGCAAAGTAGCTGCCTCCTTAGGAGCTTTGGGATAATGTAAAATTTCCAGCTCCTTTGCTCTGGGCTCTGTTTCAGGAGCCACAGTAAAGGAGAGACCCCGAGCCACCTCCCTGATGAAGTCCTGGAAGGAGATATCCTCTGGAGGAGACATCCTTCGTTTAGAGGAGGAGGGCTCCTCTGGAAAAAGTGCTGCGGTATCGACAGAACTATCGGAATCCTCAGATTCCTCTGAGGACTCGAAGTACCTTCTGTCCGGATGCTCTTGTAGAGCCCGATACCTGTACCGACCGAAGTCGGTACCGGGGGGAATCGGTACCGGTGTATCGGTACCGGAGGGCATCGGGTGACTGGATGCCGGCAATGCGGACACCGATGTCGATGCTATCAGTACCGGTACCGATACCGGTGCCAGAGTCGGTGAACTGTCTGACGCGGTTCCTAGGGTGTTGATGCTGCAAGGAGAGCCGCCAAACTGCGTCCAATAGCCAGGAACCTCTGGTCTATCAACGCTGCCAATGCTTGGATGTCGGTACCCTAGAGCATGGCACCAGTAGTTCTGCCGAGGTCGAGGCCTCGAGAATATCCTGGAGCCCCGATAATGCTTTGGAAGCTGAAGCCTCCCGCCAGGGCAATTCTGCAGAATCCTTAAGGGCAATGCCGGAGGCATCTCGGTGCTTAGATGGATATTTACCCTTTGAGGACGGGCTGGACTTATGTTTAGTTACCTGAGATCCACAGGAGGAAGAGGAATCCCTAGAAGACGTCGATGCCACCGAAGCTGCATCAGAGGGAAACAGGGTACTGAACTTAGCAGCTCGGTTCTGCCAACCTCTTTTAGACATCATGGCACAGGACATACAATCCATGATGGAGTGGTCAGGACCTAAACATTTCAGTCACCATTCATGGGTGTCGGTGACGGAGATGGTACCGCCACATTTGGTGCACTTTTTGAAACTGAAGCAGGTTTCTCCATTGTAGGAAAAACGTTTGGGCCTAAGGCCCAAAATGGTGCGTGCACCTGGGAAAAAATACTAAGTATTTTTATGTTGTCATACACTGTCTTATACTGTCGTCAGTAAGCACTCCCAACTGGTCACCCTCATCACCCTCACCAAGCAACACGACTCACAAACACCAACTGTCTTCATCAGTCTTACTCTTACAGTTGTCTGTATAGCATTCGCACACGCACACACCTGACTCCTGTTATATTTACTGTGGTTATTGCTAGCTTGTAACATACACCTTAATCAGTGATATCTTTGTTACTACTTCATAGACTGTATACTGTACTGTGAAATTACCTGTATACTGTATTGTGTACTCTTACCACCCAAAACTCAATTACCCCCTCACACCACATCCCAGAAACCAAAATGTCTCTCCACCTCATTACTTTCCTCAGTTTTTACCTTCTCACAGATTGGCTCGGAACCACCATTGCCTACTCCCCCACCTCCAGTCTTATCCCCATCCTCAAAAACCACGGAAAACAATGGGCAGGCAACCCTTTTCATTATCCGACTAGGGAAGCTCGTATCCGACACTCCCACCTGATCCACATTGCAATACAGCAATCCAGCAACCTGAAGCAACACAAACCCTCGCCCTCACAAAACTTAAAATGTGCCCTTATAAATGCTCGATCAATTCGAAAAAAATGGCCTGTAATCCTAGATATAGTTACCCTTTATGATCTTGATGCTCTCATGATCACCGAAACTTGGTTATCTAAAGAGGACAATGTCCTTATCAACCAACTCATTCCAACAAACTTCACTATACACACAACCCACAGAGAAAACAAGAAGGGAGGAGGAGCACTCATACTCACCAAGTCTGAACTCCTCTTCAATATGACTAACTCCTATAGCACAAACAATCTGGACATAATCACCACAGCCAATAAACAATGCTCCATGAACCTGGTCTACAGAGCCCCCTCGAGCTCCCCAGACGACCTACCCACCATATTGGATCTGGCCGCCAACACCAGCAACCCCAACACTCCCAACTGGATTATGGGAGACCTGAACCTCCCATCATTACAACAAAACCAGTCCTCCTCACTTCTCAGTGCAATTGAGAATCTTGGTTACAAACAAATGATCACTGAGCCCACTCATACCAAAGGAAACATTCTTGACATGGTATTCGCCCCACACCATGTCTCTGAGCAAAACAGCAACATTGTAAAATCGATCACCGATGTCCCATGGTCTGACCATAAACTTAAAAACCTACAAATTCCCCTGAACAACAGTCATAGTCTGAACACCAGCAAACTCGCCAATCCATCCAAGGTAACACGGGGCTTTCGACCTTTCAACAGAGAACTTATTCTGTCAAGTACCCAACCAATCCTCAACAACACATCACTCAATCTTGACGAGTCAATCGCTGCCTGGAACAACAGCCTCAACGCTGTTGCTCAACTACCACACAAAAAGACCATATCAGGGAAAAGAACCTCTGCTCCATGGTTTTCCCCTGAACTCCGGGCCTCTCTTACGCACCTACGAAGGCTCGAAAAACGCTGGCGCCGCTCACTAGCTACCGATGACCACGAAGCCTTCATTCTTCACCTCTCAACTCACCGCGAGGCAATCACTGCCAGAAAGAAGCAATACCACTCAGATATGCTCAAGAGATCATTGAACAAACCTCGTGACCTTTTCAACCTGGTTAAGTCACTATCAAAGGAACCCTCCTCTGAACAAAATAATGATATCCACCCGCAAGAATTCGCTGATTACTTGCAATCAAAACTCCTACAGACAGATGAACTCTCAAAAAACAATATACAAGAAACGACCTGCCCCACATCCCTATCCGCACTTAACACGCCTTCTTCTAAACACATTGAAGACACAATCACCTCACTCAACACGACCACCGCGCAGACCGATCCCTGCCCAGCCTTTTGGATAAAGGATCTTCGGTGTGCCTTTAGCCCCTTCATTGCAAGAATCATGAACCTCTCTTTCACTACTGGCTCCTTCCCATCTGCATTAAAGCTCACATCCATCAGGCCACTGCTAAAAAATGCTAAACTAGACCCAAAACGGCCAGACTCCTACAGGCCTATAGCCAGTATCCCCCCTCTTAGCAAAGATCTTTGAGAAAGAGGCACAGCGCCAAATCCAAGACCACATTGACTCCGCAGCCCCTCTAGACTATTCTCAACACGGTTTCAGAGAATTCCACGGCGTTGAGACACTGCTTACCACTCTCTTCAATGATGTTCTCAACACCATAGACAACATCCGACAAGGCGTTGTGCTAATCTTCTTGGATATAGCAGCAGCCTATATGTTCAACATCTATATGCAGTCTATCTGCGATATCATCAGGTCTTTCAATGTGAAATGTATGATATACGCCGACGATATCCTACTCTACATGCCATTTTCCACAATGCAAATGGATTTATTGCCTATAACAAACTGCTTCGATGCAGTCTCACAATGGCTCCTGTCACAGAACCTCCGCATTCAGCATAAGAAAACTGAGGTTCTCTTTATCACAAGAGACCCCAACTTCACTCCACCACCACATATAAGTGTCAAGGGAGCTGACCTAGGCACCAAGGAAACAATAAAATACCTCGGAGTCACACTAGACCATAGGCTCGATATGAAATCACACATAAACAATATCGTAAAATCTGTGTACTTCAAAATACGCACGCTCAGACACCTACGTCCCCTACTAGACCACGAAGACTTCAGAACCATTTACCAAGCGCTGATACTACCACATTTCGACTTCGCCAACTCCATTCTACAAGGACTCCCACAATCCACCGTAAGCTCCTTACAGCTTGCCATGAACACCGCTGCCAGGGTTCTTCTAGGAGCGGCCAAAAATGAACACATCACACCTATCCTCAAACAGCTCCATTGGCTCCCTATACACGGAAGACTTACATTCAAAATCCTCATTCTCACATTTAAGGCCATAAATGGTTTATCGTCCACATCTCTTTCTAAACTCATCCAATCCGTCCCATCAAACAGAAATAGGAGACAGGCAGCATTAAACTCACTAACAACCCCAAAGGCTATAACAACTTGCAGCCTATCAACATCAAACAGAGCTTTCATGTTTAGCGCACCAAAATGCTGGAATTCTCTCCCACCTGATCTCCGCGCCATAACTGACCTAACCCAGTTCAGAAAAGCCCTTAAACTGCACCTTTTCATCAAATACTACCCCACATGAACCGTAACATAACAGCCCCACCCTAATACAATCCACAATATCTCTCTTGTTCCAAGCATTCCTGTTAATTTTATGTAAATAGTTCGAGCATGTTATCTAGCTAATAGATTATATACTCCATGTAAGTAGTTCTCCCATGTTATCCAAGTTGATACTCCTGTTATATGTAATACCAAACAGCCTGTTGTTCTGGTTTCTTTATGTTATTTGTAAACCGCGCTGATGTCAAAGAGTGCGGTATATAAGAAGTTGAAATAAATAAAATAAAATAAATAAATATATATATATATATATTTATTTTTTTAAAAAGAACAGAAATAAAGAAAGAAAACCCGGCGGTACCGGTAAGGTGTCTAGGAAGGCAGACGCGACCACAAAAGAAGAAAGTAATAAGGAAGAATTTTCTGCGGTGACAGGAAGAACGACCTGCCGGCTCCGCGGAAAATGAAGAACTGGAGAGAGGCAGTTGGGAAAGGGGGGAAGGCAGCACGCAGGCGCTGTGGGATGCTCCCAAAAGCTTTCTAATTGGACGCTGGGGAGCGTTCCCGCGCAGGCTCCGTCGGTACTGATGATACCCATATGTGATGACTACATTCCTGCTTGTTCCTGGAGATGACTGTCGCCCTTATTGTTTATTTATTTTTTTTACTAGAACCTGAAGGGAATGAAAATAAAAAAACAATATAAGGCACCAACCGCTAGAATTAACCAAGGGACCCCCCGAAAATAAAAACTAAAAGAAAAGGTATTCAGAATTTAGTTCAGGGCCGTGCCATGTTGTTTCCCCCAAGCGCGAGCCGCCGCACCAAGAACGCCACGCGGCTTTTATCACTCGGGAAAATGGCCGCGAATGCCGTCGGGCCCTGCTTGGCACCAAAAACCTGAATGACTACCAAATCTTAACTCCCCGCTGCGCTGCCAGGAGGCTCTTCCCTGCGCCGCCGAGGACCAGAAAAAACGTGCCCGATCAGTTGCTCTGACTTACCGCACTGATGTGCCGCCCTACAAGCCGCGACGTCGCTCAGCTCTGAAGCAAGCGACGCTCGTGGCGAGAGCTGCTCTGCCGACCAGGCCTGCCTGCCTTGACTCCCCACGGTGAACCAGAGCCGGAGAACACCACCAAGTGAGTGTGTGTGTGCGCGTCCTGCAGAGCTCTCCCCCGTACAGCCCAGCCCATCTTTTAAGCTTAACTGTCCCGGTATGAGAGGGAGAGAAAAAGGAAAGACAGCCTGGGGCCGGTTTCTTTTTTTTTTTTTTTTAAAGAGATAGCTCCCAGGGAAAAAAGAATTAAGTTAAAGGGACCAAAGAAACAGTTTTAAAAATCTAAATCCTGGACTTCCGGTGACGTCAGCGACCTGCATGGCGGCGTGAAAGTGAGCTCCGCCGCAGCCTGCAGTAACAAAGTGGAAAATCCCTGCCAGGGAGAGCGCGGAGTGGGGCAAAGTGGAGAGGCAACGCTAGAGGAAGCGCAGAGGCGGTAAGCGGCGGCGTGAAACGAGCCGTGCAGACGTTCGGTCCCACCGGAGCAGTGCCGGTTCGGCGGAGGCCAGAAACACGTGGAGCCAGAGACGGGGCTGAGGGCCGCCTGAAGGAGCAGCGCGCCAACGATAAAGTGCGGGAAGAGAAGTGCGCTGGGGGAGAGTTCGATCTCCCGTGGGCCTGAAGAGGGGGCGGAGAGCGCTGCGGCCCAAAGTGAATGCTGGACGGCACGGAGGCCTATAGACACCCGACACCAGGCAAGGTGAGGCTGGTCAGGCCGAGAAGGCTGCAAGAAGGGGAGAAGGAGGTGGGAGCCCGAAGATAAAGGGCAATAGCAGTGAAGCCCAGCCTGTCACATAGAGTGAGGAGAGCAACAGCACAAAAAGAACTGGGGGAAAATAACAAGAAGGAAAATTAACAGCATAAGGGGGGTGTCAAGAGCAGCAATAGCCCCCTGAAGCAGCCGGGCACGGGCAGAATGGCAGTCTAAAACCCAGAGCCCACGGTCCCGGCAGTGAGGAGGAAAAGAAGAGCGTGGAAGCTCAGGGACGCATTGGCCGAGACTAGTGCTGGTGCGGCACAGTGAGTGGGCTGGGTGCTGGGGATTGTGCGCAGCTGCTAGCTCCCAGCTACGGACCAGGGGAGGACAGTTGGAAGTCCGGCACACTGACTGAAGCAGAGAAGGAGGACCGCAGGAGCAGAATTGCAAGCAGCCATAGTGCCCGGGCAAGGAGGCGCCTCGGATACAAGGCGCAGAACTTTGAACTGGGGAGGAAGAAGCGGTGCAGAGCTCAGAAGATCCAGCGCGCTAGCCATTCCCTGGGATAGTTATAACACCCCCCCAAAAGCCAGGAGACGGGCGGAGGGCAGATATGGAGAAGAGTAAAAGTGGACCCTCCGTCAAGAAGAAGCTAGCGGAATTCCGCTCTCCCTACGCTGCGCCGAGAGGAGGTAGGGAGGGGGACAAAGAGGGCAAACCCCACCCAACTAAATCTACTGAGCCGGAGATAGAGGTGGAGAAGGAGAGCAGTCCAGAGCTGGCCAACATGATCAAAGACTGGCTCACTGAGCTGAAAGATGAGCTCAAGGCAGAACTGGGGGGGGGGAGGGGGGGTAAAGAATGAACTAAAAGAATCAATTCAAGGACTGAGACAAGAATTGATTGACCTAGGTGGCCGCGTGGAGGAAACTGAAACGCAGCTGGAGCAGCAGGGAGAGGCCTTGGAGGAGCTCCAAAAAGAGCTGGAAGAACGCTGTGGAATGCAAAGAGAAATGCAATTGAAATTAGAGGATTTAGAAGATAGATCGAGGAGGTGCAATATTCGAGTCCGAGGCCTCCCGGAAGACAAACAGTACAAAAGGTCCGAAGAAGTCGTTTCCCAAATCTTCAAAGCGTTGATGGATGCGGCATCAGTTGAGGGGGAGGCCACGGATGATCAGCTCCTTATCGAGAGAGCACACAGAAGCCTAGGCCCCGCGAGGGATAATAAACCTCGAGATATAGTAGTTTATCTCAGTTCCTACAAAAGCAAAGAGAAACTGCTGGGGGCAGCAAGGAAATTGAAACAGTTCACCTGGGAAGAACATAAGCTGGAGTTCTTCCAAGACCTATCACCCGGAACCTTACAACGTAGACGAAGTCTCAGAGAGGTGACGGCGTTCATGCGGAGGGAGGAGCTGCGATATAAATGGCTGTTTCCATTCGGACTTTTAATCACAGTGAAGGGGAAATCGAGAAGGGCGCAGTCGAGCGAGGCAGCGTGGAAAGCATTGAGAGAACTGGGCGCTGACCACCTACCTGAAGGAGCGGAGGTGGCCCTGGGGAGTGAGAAGACCACAGGGGCGCACAGTCCCAAATGGAAGACCCAACGCTGGCACAGAGTACCAGTTAGAGGGAGGAGGCTGGCGAGACTGCACCGTGGAAGCGGGGGCGTACAAGAAGAGGACAATTGAGAGAGCTCCTACTTAAAGACACTAATCGGTTTTGCTTTTTGTGTGTGTGTGGGGGGGGCGGGGGTAGGTGGAGGAGTAGGGGGAGAGTTGGGAGGGGGAGGGTGGGAGTTAGGAGGGGGAGAAGAGGCAGTGGAGAGCAGGCAGGGGGGGTCAGGGCAAGGGCAGGCGTAGGTCCTTGAAGATGTCACAATCATGGAAGTCGGATCTCCCATTGGGGGGGGGGGTTCAAAATGAAGGGAAGGGGAGGATGGGGGGAGGGGTTGAAGGGGGAGGGGGTAGAGGGCGGAGGGGGTGGGGGAGGGGGAGGGGGCGGGGGAGGTGGGGAAGGTCGAGGAGGGGCAAGAGGGTGAGGGGAGACACTCGTGGGTGATTTGAAAATCCTGACCTTAAATGTGAAAGGCCTAAATTCACCTTTTAAAAGGCAAAGGCTGTATAGAGAGATAGCTAGGCAAAAGGCCTCGATGGTCTTATTACAAGAGACACATCTACTGCGGGGTCATGAACAGCTAGTGAGACCTAAAGGGTACACGGAGGTGCTATTCGCCTCCAACAAGCAGGAACGGAAGAAGGGGGGTGGCGTTGATGATCAGTGGGGCTCTAAAAGCAGAGGTGCATACGGTACTCAGGGACAGGGGGGGGGCAGGTATTTGATGGCAAGAATGAAGATAGGGAATGAATGGTACTGCGTGATCAATGTGTATTCCCCCACAGGGCCACAAAGGTCCTTTTGGAGAGAAGTGGATGAGAAAATGAACTTGCTGGGTGAAGGAGTGAGAATAATTGGCGGGGATTTCAATATGACTTGGGAGGTGGGGCGTGACTCCACAGGGAGGGGGGAGGGGAGACGAGCGGATAGGAAACTTTACCAGCAATTTGTGCGAGATAATGATCTAGTTGATGCTTGGCGGCTTCTTAATCCTAGTCGTCGACAATATTCTTTCTTTTCAGCAGTACATGGCACGTACTCTAGGATAGACGCTATTTGGGTGGAGAAAGAAATAGAGGGTAGGCTCCTTGACAGTGAGATAGAACCCATTATCTGGTCGGATCATGCCCCGGTGGTGGTAACGATACGAGGTCAGCAAGAAGATCGAGGGGTACACTTTTGGAAATTGAATGAAGCCCTGCTAAAGGATGATAGAGTAGTGCAGGCGTTAAAGGACCTGATACCTGAGTACTTTTTACACAATGAAACCTGTGAAGTCTCTAGGGGGGTGGTTTGGGATGCTTTCAAGGCGGTGGTGCGAGGAACCTTGATTAAGTGGGAAACCAGAATTAAGAGGGAAAGAGAAGAGAAGGAGCTCCGTTTGAGACAGAAACTTGTGAGATTGGAGGGGGTGGACGCCGGTGGAGGGGGCGGCGCGGTGCGAGGGGAAGTGTTAGAAACTAGGGCTAAGCTAAATGCGCTGGAAGCGGACAAAATCCAGTACCGGATGCAACTGCTGCGCCAAGAGTTCTTTGAGGGAGGGAATAGGGCAGGTAAGTTTCTTGCGTAGAGGTTGAAACAGAGACGGAACAGGACGTTAATAACACAAATCAAGGGCAGAGAAGGGGTGGTAAGGGAGGAGAAGAAAATCAGGGACGAATTCGTAGATTACTACCAGAAGCTATATGCAGCTAAGCCCGACAGATCAGAGGTGGAGTTGGAAGCGTATATGAGGGAAGCCTGCCTTCCGCGCTTGGAGGAGGGCGAGAGGGAGGTGCTGGACTCTGAGATAAAAGCTTCAGAAGTGGCGGCGGCCATTAAGGGTTTGAAACTAGAGAAGGCCCCGGGTTTAGATGGGTTGTCAGCCAGTTTCTATAGGACGTTCAGGGATCTACTGGTGCAGCCTCTGATGGCTCTGTTTAACACCCCAAGGGAAGGGGGAGGACTGGCGGCCACGATGGTGGGCAGGGATCATGCTCATACACAAAGAGGGCAAGGACCCACAGGAGTGTGCCTCATATCGGCCCATCTCCCTGTTAAATCTTGACGCAAAGTTGATGGCTAAAGTCTTGGCAGGGAAACTCAATAAAATTCTGGGGAAGCTGGTGCACGCAGATCAAGCAGGGTTTATTCCTGAGAGGCAGGTGGCGGACAACATCAGGAAAGCATTAAATGGGATATGGGCGGCGAAGTCCCGGCAGGAACCCGCTTTGCTTCTCTCGTTAGACGCTGAGAAAGCCTTTGACCAGGTGTTGTGGAGTTTTCTGTTCTCGGTACTAAACCACATGGGGTTTGGGAGGGGCTTTCTCGATTGGGTAAAGGCACTATACGCGGGGCCCAAAGCATGTGTGAGGGTGAATGGCGGGTACTCGGGATTTTTCCCGTTAGGGAGGGGGACGAGGCAGGGGTGCCCACTTTCCCCACTATTATTCGCCCTATCGTTGGAGCCGTTGGCAGGGAGGATTAGGAAAGACCCACGCATAGTGGGTATAACTGTAGGACAGTGGGAGTTTAAAATGGCTATGTTTGCTGATGACATATTGTTGCTGGTGGGGCAGCCGGAGGGGTCGCTGCCGCAAATAATGCAGGAGGTTCATAAGTACGGTGAAATGGCGGGGTTCAAGATTAACTGGGGCAAGTTGGAAATTTTGAATCTGACAGTGGGGGAGGGGCTCCGGAGGGGCTTACAACATACATTCCAATTTAGGTGGGCCTATAGGTCTATCCGATATTTGGGAGTCTATCTTGGGCGGGAGCTGGGAGACTTATACGAGCTGAATTATGTGAAAGTGTTTCGGGAAGTCGAAGTCCAATTGAGAACATGGAATAGGGGATTCATATCGGAGGTGGGGAAAATGGCAGTGGTCAAAATGATGCTACTACCCCAGTTCCTGTATTTCTTCCAGGTGTTGCTAGTGGCTGTTCCAGTAAAAGAGCTAATCCGGTTGCAAAAGTTGGTGGACAGGTTTATATGGGGCAAAAAACGTCCTAGAGTGGTGGCTAGAACGTTGCAAGTGGCCAGGTTGGAGGGCGGAAAGGGGGTGCCAAATTTTAAAAAGTACTATGCGGCGGCTCAGTTAAAGGTGGTATACTCATGGCTAAGAGAGCAACATAAGCATTGGGTGCAGATGGAGGCAGAGGGTCTGCGACCGGGGGCTCTGGAGAGATGGGTGTGGGGGGGAAGAGGTGGTAAGTGTGAGAATCCGATGGTGAATCATACTCTTGCGGTGTGGCAGGAATATAGGAAGAGGTTAATAGGGGAGAGGAGGTGGACGAGGGTGATGTCAGTGCTAGCCTGTTGTGAGGAAGGGCAGGGCCCGGATGTGGGGGTGGTACAACGGTGGGCCCGGCAGGGGCTGGAACAAATATCACAGGTAATTGATGGACGAGGAGTGAGGGAGTTTGAGGGAATACGGGATATGTACCAGCTGCGGGAAACTGATAAGATTCCCATATTTGCAGTTGAGTTCATATATCAAGCAGAGAAGACATTGGCAGGACTTCATGAAAGATTTGGAGTGGTTCGAAGGGAGTTGCCTAGGTTCATGGGGATTATTTCTCGGATTTACAAAGGGCTCACGGTGCGAGGGCCAGAAAAATTAAGCTACATGAAGGCCTGGGAGAAGGATCTGGGCACATCGTGGGAGGTAGAGGAGCGGGAGCAAATAGCTCAAGGGATAGCGAGGGCCTCTATAGCAACATCATTGCGAGAGAATGGATGGAAGGTGCTATCTCGATGGTACTTAACACCAGAGCGACTGTTTAAAGCGAAGGTATGTGTGGAGAGAAAGAGACTTGGCTGCACATGTGGTGGACCTGCCCAGTAGTGCAGGCGTATTGGGGGGCTATAGGGGGAATCATAGAGAGCATCATAGGGGATAAGATTGATCTGTCCCCGGAACTCTGTCTCCTTCTAAAGAACAATGGCACGAGAGAGGGGAATTGGAGCGTTGTGTGGCAGTGCATTATGGCGGCCAGATGCGAGATTGCTAAGCACTGGAAGAGTGGCCATATGCCCTCCTGGATCAATATGCACAACGGTTGGCAGAGCTGTATCAAATGCATAGGCTGACAGGGTGGAGAAAGGGGAAAGAGGAGCGAGTAAGGAGACAGTGGGAAGGGGTGTGGAGATGGCTAAACAGGGGGGTAGGGCGGACGTAGGGGGGGTGTAGGTCCATAGGCCTGGGGGTGCAGAGAGTAGAGGGTCACCCACGAATCGGATACATGTAGGGACGGTAAACGGGGGGGGGGGGGGAAGGGGGGAGGCAGGGTGGGGAGGGATTGGGGGGGGAAGGCAATCAAAATAAGCAAGAACGCACACGTTCAGCGTTGAAGCGTTCTTAAGGGATGCTTGGAGGGATACTGTAAATGACTACAAAGGAGAAGAAAGTTTAGGTTTTATGTTAGTGATTAAGTGAATTTATATGGTTAAGCAAATGTATGATGTTTTGTTGAAGTTCTTGCTGAATAAAACTTTAAGATATAAAAAAAAAAAAAAAATCTAAATCCTAACTAGTGCCCCTTATCTGTTCCTTAAGTGAACCCAGCACCTAGGCTCACTACATCCTCCTGCTGTACGGAGACTGGACACACTGGGGCTGATGGGAGAGACCAGCAGGCTACATCCAGTGATGTCACATTTCTGACATGCCCAGTCTCCAAGCTGCAAGAGGAGGTACACTACCCAGAGGCGGAGGACTGAACTGGAGGAACGATAAGGAAGTTAGCTTTCCTAAAGTTTAGGACCTTCACTTTTGACTGGACTATCAGCCTTAGTCCTAAATACTGAACCACACCATCTGATGATCAATGGATGTGAGTTGACTACCCACTACAACATTAGGAACACTCTCCCCATTCATTAGCAACAGGTCCAGGTCCTCACATGTGGGTTCTGTTACCAGTTGCTAGAATAATTCTCATAAGAACATAAGAAATGCCATACTGGGTCAGACCAAGGTCCATCAAACCCTGTATCCTGTTTCCAACAGTGACCAATCTATGTCAAAGTACCTAGCAATTTCCCAAAAAGACACACAGTTTCCATAATGCTTGTATTGGGGCAAGCAGTGAATTACCTGGGTCCTCTTTAAAAACTGTAAAAAAACTAATATGCTGTGGAGAGAGGCCGATGAATGAATTATGTGTGTGCTATATGTAGAGCTTCTGGTACAAGCATTTGCGATAACATGCCGCCAGTTAGCCTATAGCCCGAGTACTGTGGCCTCCTCCATACTCAAATAAATTCTCAGACAGAGTTAGCCACCATATTTGATTTGTTGTTGTGGTGGTTTAAATGTTACAACAGAGCCAAGACGTGAGTGTTTTATATTTAAACACCTTTCCCTTTTCGTTATTCACCAATCAATATCTGGTATATTGAAATCAACTATCAGCCGTACCTCTCCTTTCTTAGCAATACTGAGAATGTCTTCAATTATATCTCTTCACTTCTTCTGCCTGTGAAGGAGAATAACACCAATAACACCAATGGAGCATCCATGTGCATTGGTATATAACACCAATGCACATGGATGCTCCATTCCCTCTTTCCAGTTTAAATAGAAATTAAACTTACCTGGTAATTGTCGTTCCTTGAGTGACGACAGTTTAGTCCCTCCACCTCTGGGTTATGTACCTCCTCCTGCAGCTTGGAGACTGGGCATGTCAAAGTTGTGACATCACTGGATATAGCCTGCTGGTATCTCCCATCAGCCCCCAGTGTACTATTGACAAAGCAAACTCAAAGGAACAACAAATAAGTAGCTATACCATAACTTTAAATAAACTATCCATTCCTCAACCTGAGGAACCTTTTTAACCTTATTAGTCTTATATATATTTTTTTTACTTTACGTTCATGTCTCCCTTATGCAATCACGTTTCCTGTACCACCCCCTCACTTAAATAAGAGAGAAGGAAGAAACAGATCATAGAGGGATACTCACTGCTATCCAGAATCTGAAAGGATCTCTCCACTCCTTGAAATTGATGCTCCACTCCGCCTGAAAATAAACTCTGAAGAAATCACACCCCCGGGAGGGAATGAGGACAAAACTGTCGTCACTCAAAAAACAACAATGACCAGGTAAGTTTAATTTCCATTTCCTTATCGTTCCTCCAGTTTAGTCCTCCACCTCTGGGATGTAACAGAGCAGTAATTATTGGGAGGAACCCTTCCAGCCGGCATGCAATACCGCCAATCCGAAAAAGTCATCATTTGCTGCTAAGACCTCCAGACGGTAGTGCTTACTGAAAGAACAAACAGCGGAACAGAAGGCCGCTCTACAAACGTCCCCTGGCGGAACTAAACTGTACTCTGCTCGAGAAATTGCTTGTGCTCTGGTAACATGCGGTCATAACCCTGTTAACGCCAACCGGCCCTGTAGCAGACCTGCTGCACCAATCACCTCTTTAATCCATCTAGAAATGGACGCCTTCGCTGCCCCATTGCGAAGAACTCCAAAAAACACGAACAGACGGTCCAAAGTGCGGTAAGTCTCCGAAATATACAAGTACTGCCGCAGCACCCGCTTTATGGCTAAACGGTGCCACCCCCGGCCAGATGCGGTTCCCCCCAGCGACTGTAACACTGAAAGAAACCCCGTCCGACCGAGTTGAAATGGCGACGCCACCTTAGGTAAAATGGACGGTACTGGCTGCAACACCCCCCTTTTCCCGAGAAAAGGACAAGGATAGTTCTCCACGAGACAGCACCTGCCGTCCCAAAATCCGGCTCGCTGACCAGCTTGTTATCAAAATTACCGTCCTCAAAGCCAAAGTCCTAAGCAATGCCTTGTATAAGGGCTCAAAAGGTTCCTTAGTCAACGCTGCCAAAAGCAATTTGAGACCCCGCGGGGGACCTACAATTCCACGCGAGGACCGCAGCCAGATCACCGCTTTCAAAAAACGTGACACTTCTGCATGGATCCCGAGAGCCAGATCTTGCACCTTGCCTCCCTAGCAAGACAACGCTGTCAACTTAACTCTCAAGGCACTAGCTGACAGGCCCTTAAGAAATCCTTCTTGTAGAAAACTCAAAACTACAGAAACTAATGCAGCCACAGCCCGCACTTGCTCCCGCAAGCACCAGTCCTCAAACATGAGCCATAAGCGACCACACGTCTCACCCTTCCAACGGCCAGATCGTAAGCGAGAATCGAACCACCCGAGGCCACCGAAGCAGACCTGGTAGTAACCGAGTTCCCGCTGCCGGCAATCTCCACGGCTCCCCCGTATGAGCTCGGCATACCACGGCCGTCTGGCACGTCCGGAGCCACCCGTAACACTCTTCTCCAATGAGCCTTGCTACGCTGAACCACTCGACTTATGAGCGTCCCTGACAGGAACACATAGAGAAGACCCGACGCCGTTCAACACTGCCCAAGCGCGTCGCTCCTCTCCGACATTCGCTCTCGCCGTCTGCTGAAGAAAAGATTTGTTTTGCTGATTGAAGGGTCACCATGAAATCCATGATCTACTTGCGCCAACACCTCCGGATGCAACTCCCCTTCTCCGACATCCACTTGAACTCTGCTGAGAAAAGTTGCCATCAGTGATATCCTGCCCTGCCAGTTGCGCTGCTGAAATGCTGGCCGTCACATTTCTACCCAAGTGAACCATGCCTCTGCTTCTTCCTCCATGGCCGCCCTTCCTGCACCACCCTGTCAAAAGGGAGGAGTGGCTCAGTGGTTGGGACAGGTTACCTCAGGCCGGAGGGCCAGGGGTTCAATTCCCGCATGGGGACAAGCAACGTCAGGCCGGAGGGACTGGGGTCTCTAGTCTCATGACCACTCCTTGTGGCCTTGGGCAAGCTACTTAACCCTCCATTGCCTCAGGTACACTTAGATTGTGAGCCCTTCGGGGACAAGGGAATAAAAAGTACCTGTTAGTATACATGTAAACCGCACTGATTCTAAAGAGCACAGTATAAAATAAATAAATAAATAAATACATGTAGGCTACCTTCGCGGAGTTGACTGACAACAGTCGCACCGCCCGACCTGTCACCGCCGCTTCGAATGTGTGCAATGCCAGAACCACCGCTCTCAGCTCCAGCCGGCTGACCGAGCAGTCGCTCTCTTAAACAGAGCAAACACCTTGCGCCAAAAGCTCTCCACGTGCCCCCAATCCTACAAGGCTCGCGTCCGTCAGCAATGGGAGCCACTCTGGCCATTCCAGAGGCATCCCTGTCTTCAATAAGACCGGAAGTAGCCACCACCGCAGAGAACACCTGACCCCGAGAGAACAGGGAAGTCGTTTGTTCAGCGAGACATCCTGAGATGACCAGAAGTGAAGTAGAGCTCACCGCCACAGCCGCATGGCACCGATTGCAGGGTTAACGTCATCTTTTCCAGCACGCGCCAGAAACTCCACCGCAAGGGCGCCGGCCTGGCTCTGCACCTGCGTACCAGATATCGAAGGGCTGGAATGCCACAATCTGGCAGAACACCACCCCTGTCCACGTGTCGAATCGCATCTCTATATATCCGAGCTCCTGGAAAGACACCAAGTTACTTTTGGCCAAATTGACCACCCAACTGAGACTCCCCAAGAACTTCACTACCGCGTCTGACATGCTGATGCTATCGGCTTTGGATTTTGCTCGAATGAACCAAACGTCGAAATAGGGACGTACCCGAAATCCTTCCTTTCGTAACGCTACCGCTACCACCCCCAAGAACCTGGTGAGAGTGCACGGTGCCTTCGCCAGCCCGAATGGCAACGCTGTGAACTAATAGTAACCCCAAGGAAGACCGACATGCAACCCTTTGGTGGGCTGCTGTGAACGGGATGTGTAAATCCATTTTCAGCCAGATCGCGCGACGTCAAGCACTGCCCCCGTCGCAGTACCCCCATAACGGACTGTAATATTTCTATCCTGAAAGGAGACCCGCGGAGACAACTGTGCACTCCTCTTAGGTCCAAGAGATGGCGACGAGTGCTGTCCTTCTCTGGCACCACAAAACAAATGGAGGAGTTACTCCTGCCGTATTCATGAATTGGCACCGGCGTGGCCTCAGATTTGTAACAGTCGATTTAAGGTGCGATGGACCGCTAAGGTTTTCCTCTGTCCTTTGCAGGGAGACGCCACCACAACTCTCGAACTGACTTCGCGAATTCCAATGCCTAACCATCACAAATTATCTCTAATACCCACTGACCTGCCGTTATGTGAGTCCAGGCAGGCAAAACAACTCCGAAGTAGCCCGCCTATCGGCTTGCTCCCTACTGGGGCCCGCCTCTCTGAATTGCGGTTTCTGAGTTGTTGCCACCCAATCAACCAGCTAGAGCCAAAAGCGGCGCCCTCGAGCACTGCTGAAGATCCCTGTTCACATGGTCATCAGACAGCTACCGACATGGGAGGCTACCACTGACTGCAAGGAGACCAGGGAGCTCTAGTTGAACTGAGTATCTTGTAAAGGCCAGATTATTCCATTATGTTTCCATTCAATACCACTAGCGGTCTTGGACATGAACCTAAGAGGCATACCTTTCAGTTGGTAATTCCCATTTCTGACTTAGGGCAACTGGGAAGCTTGACCCTGAGACCTCTGAGCACCAAAACAATTGTCAGTACTGATGTCCTGTGTTTCTGAGAGGTACCCAGCATATAGGAACATACAGCATCACAAACCAAGCCAATTTACCAATGGCCCTCAGAATCATGAACCAATGTACAGAAGAAAAACCCAAAGTAATATACTTGGCTTTTTTTTTTTTTTTGCTTTACCGAAAGAATAACGTCGGATGGGACTGAACTTAACTCCTTTGCTGCCAAGTCTTCAGAACATGTTCTATTTCAGAAACAGAACTTAACCTATAAATCCAGACCCCCTAACTGACAGGGATAATGTAATGTAACATTGCAAAGAATTCCACCGAAATAACCTCAGCTAACATAATGAATGACAAATGCCATAAGGTCTCCAGGAACTCTTCAGTAATGGAGGTTGGCAGTGCAATGAATAGCCGATGAGAAGGGAATAGCTAGAGACAGATACATACCTGGCCTTCTAACCACAAAATAAATCCAAATAAATTTGTAAACATTTAAGCAAAGCAGATATGGTGAAGGTTAAAATATATACCTTGGAAGACCAAACCTCAAAAAGACTTTTTTTTATTTTGATAATGGCCCTCCTATCCAATACACAGTCCACCATAAACTAAAAGAACCAGTATCACACTAAACAACAAAGCCCATGAGTGATAGGGAAGAGACCCCCATTTTGAGAATTCTCAAGCTGCAGCTTGAGTGATGGAAGTGCTTGTCACACAGGATAGAGGGGGATCCTTATTTCAACGGCGTAACTGCAATGCAGACAGCGAACATCAACTCAAGAAATCAATGTGAGGGCAATAACGACATCACTTGCGTGTGTACCCTGATTGCATGCCATGTCATAATATATATGATTTTGGATCTCTGAGGGCAACTTCTGTCTTATTATAGAAACTATACCATGTACAAAGTAAAAAACAGGCTATGAATAGTGACGAGAATGGAGGTGAACCCTTAGCATCCCATCTTTCCAACCCCGCCTTCTCCTCCCCAAAAAGGAAGACTATCTGTTCAAACAGCTTTAACTGTGGCTCTCTATAGATCTTGACCTAACCCGAGATCCTCTTTTGCTGAACAAGGAGAAGGACTACCAGGAGGAAGATTTGAATGTTTTTCTGTGCAGATTTCTTCCCTGGTGTAAGATTAGGAGCGCCAGACCTACTGACAGATCTGGAAGCACCAACAGATGTGGTCTTGCCACTAGACCTGAGGCAGCTCCTTGAACGCAACCTGCACCCGCGTTGCTTACGACCCTACAAAAAGTGCAGATTACCTAAATTAAAATAACCCAAAAGAAGCCAAAATAAATCAAAATAAACCAAATCCAGCCATGCGAACCCCTGCGCCACGCGGCTCACACGCTGCTAAAATGGCCACTTCTGCCGACCAGGAAATGGCGCCAAAAGCTCCTCGCTGACTTGTGCACTGCTGCAGCTCTAATCTCGCTTGGCGGCCCGGTTCTCTGCCCCTGCTTGCCCAAACTTGGCTCACCTCAGAGCTCTGTTCACTCCTCTGTCGCCGCGGAGCTCCAGCCCGCGCGGCCCCGCTCAGCTGAACAGCGAGCTGAGAGCAGCCGGACGGGCTTCCCGCCGCTGCTCACACGCCCTTAGCAGGATCGCGGCTGCTTAGATTGCCGCTGATCCACTGCTGCTGTCTGCTGCAGAGCTCTCCCCCGTACTTTCAAGGGGGAGAGATCTGACCTGACCATCAAGCTGACAAGAACCAGGCAGGAACCGGCACAAGCCCACAGACATTTCCTTCTTACTTCATTTCAGTTTATATATATATATATTTTTTTTTTAAGTTATAGTGACCAAATTAACAAAATTGAAAGGGAACATAAACTAATCTAATGCTACTCTAACCGCTCCTTATCTGATCCTCAAGTGAGCCCAGCACCTAGGCTCACTACGTCCTGCTGCTGCATGGAGAATGGACACACTGGGGGCTGATGGGAAATACCAGCAGGCAATATTCAGTGATGACACGACTTTGACATGCCCAGTCTCCAAGCTGCAGGAGGAGGTAAACAACCCAGAGGTGGACGACTAAACTGGAGAAACGATAAGGAACCCACAATGCCTCCCCCTTCTCTTGAAAGCCCTGCAATTTTGTAGCTTTAATATTATCTTTTACGTACAGTGCCACTCCTCCTTCCTTTATTCCTAGCCTGTCCTTCCTGAATAAATTATAGCCTGGTATAAGTATATCCCAGTCATGGTTTTGTGTGAACCATGTCTCCATAATGCCACTAAATCCAAATCAACTTCTTCCATTAAAGCTTCAATTCCGGAATCTTATTTCCCATACTATGAGCATTAACACCCACTGCTTTCCAGATGTTGCCCTTTTCACCCATGTCTACAAAGGTATTAAATGTTTTACTTACCTGGGGGCTTTCTTCATCCATCCCCAACAAATCTAGTTTAAAGCCCTCTTTAGTAGGTTTGTCAGTCTGCTATGGAAAAAACGTCAACCCTCCTGGGATAGGTGGGCACCATCTCTGCTCAGCAGTCCTTGGAAAATCATCCTATGGGTCCAGGAAAGCACAGTTACTTACCTGTAACAGGTGATCTCTGGGAACAGCAGGAATTAGTCCTCACATATGGGTACGTCGGTACCGACGGAGCCCGAGCGGGAAAGCTCCCCAGCTTCCCAGAAGGAAAGCTTTTGGGGTCTCCCACTGCGCATGCGCGCTGCCTTCCTGCCCAACTCTCCTCAGTTCGAGTTTATAGCTGAGACAATAGAGAGAGGAAAGGAAGAGAGAGAGAGAGATACAACTCCTAGGGGAGGTGGGTGGGTTGTGAGGACTAATTCCTGCTGTTCCCAGAGATCACCTGTTACAGGTAAGTAACTGTGCTATCTCCAGGAACAAGCAGGAATAAGTCCTCACATATGGGGACTCCCTAGCTAAGATGCCCGGGAGATCCCCTAAAGGGTATGAGACCCTGAAAGGTTCTTCATCTTCCTATGGATCTCAGGCATCCATTCAGGGAAGGTGGGCTGGAGTTGTTCAAGAATGGAACAGGTGTCTGAGGACAGCCTGACCAAACAAAGCATCCCGGCGGGAGTCCTTGTCCAAACAGTAATGGGCTGTAAAGGTATGAACCGAGGCCCAGGTGGCTGCTCGACAGATCTGGTCAATGGACACAGAGTTTAGATGAGCCATAGAGGTGGCCATGGCCCTCACGTTGTGAGCGGTGACATGGCCCTCCAGAGAAAGATTTTTACTCTGGTAAGCAAAAGAGATACACTGAGCAATCCAATTGGAGAGTGTTCTTTTGGAGACTGGAAGTCCTAAATGAGAAGGATCAAAAGCAACAAAAAGCTGAGAAGACTTTCGATGTTGCTGTGTCCTGTGGAGGTAAAAGGCAAGAGCTCTTTTACAGTCTAGAGCAGCGATGGCGAACCTATGGCACGCGTGCCAGCTGTGGCACGCGAAGGCCTTGCAGCTGGCACGCGGGTAGGTCCGCAAAAAAGAAAAAGCTGGCTCTGGCTGCTGCCGCGGACGCGGCAGAGTGCAGTGTCCCGCGGGGCCCCCTCCGCCCGCTAAGCCCCTCTGCAAGGGCTTTCAGATTCGCAAGGGAGAGCGTCTCCCTCGCGTCTCTGTTAAGCCCGCAGGGGCTAATGGGAAATTTCCCATCAGCCCCTTTAGACGCGAGGGACTGATGGGAAATTTCCCATTAGCCCCTGCGGGCTTAAGAGAGACGCGAGGGAGAAGCTCTCCCTCGAGAATCTGAAAGCCCTTGCAGAGGGGCTTAGCGGGCGGAGGGGGCCCCGCGGGACACTGCACTCTGCCGCGGCAGCGGCAGCGGCAGCAGCCAAAGCCAGCTTTTTTTTTTTTTTTTTTTAATATGCCCGGGGGGGGGGGGTAGGACTGCAAATGGGCTAAGGGGGGTAGGAATGCTAATGGGCTAGGGGGGGTAGGACTGCTAATGGGCTGGGGGCTGTGGGGGGCTGTCTGGAAATGGGGTGATGGGGGGTTAGGACTGGTAATGGGCTATGGGGGGGTTTAAGACTGCTAATGGGCTTTGGGCTGATGGGGGCTGTCTGGAAATGGGGTGATGGGGGGTTAGGACTGGTAATGGGCTATGGGGGGGTTAAGACTGCTAATGGGCTTTGGGCTGATGGGGGCTGTCTGGAAATGGGGTGATGGGGGTTAGGACTGATAATGGGCTATGGGGGGGGCTAGGACAGGAAATGGGCTAATGGGGAGGGGTTAGGACTGGATGGGCTGTGGGCTGTTGGGGGGGTTAGGACTAGTAATGGGCTATGGGGGGGTTACGACTGGTAATGGGCTGTGGGCTGATGGGGGCTGTCTGGAAATGAGGTGATGGGGGGTTAGAACTGCTAATGGGCTATGGGGGGGGGGGTTAGGACTGATAATGGGCTAAGGGGGGGGCTAGGACAGGAAATGGACTGATGGGGAGGGGTTAGGACTTGAGGTGGGCTGATGTGGTTAGGACTGGTAATGGGCTGTGGGCTGATGGGGGGGGGTTAGGACTGGTAATGGGCTATGGGGGGGTTAGGACTGATAATGGGCTATGGGGGGGTTAAGACTGGTAATGGGCTTTGGGCTGATGGGGGATGTCTGGAAATGGGGTGATGGGGGTTAGGACTGGAAATGGGGTATAGGGGGGGCTTAAACTGAAAATGGGGTGATGGGGGTTTAGGACTGGAAGTGGGTTGATGGGGGGCTAGGACTGGTAATGGGTTGGGGGGTTGCTATGACTGGAAATGGGCTGAGTGGAAGGGGAGGCTTGAACTGCAAATAGCTGATGGGGAGGGAGCTTGGAATGGAAATGGGCTGTGAGGGAAGGGAGCTAGGACTGAAAATGGGCTGATGGAGCAGCTAGGATAGGACTGGAAATGGGCTGTTGGGGGGAGCTAAGATTGGAAATGGGCTGTGGTGGGGGCTTGAATTGAAATGGACTCATGGAGGGGCTAGAACTGGAAGTAGGCTCATGGGGGGGGGGGCTTGGACTGGAATTGGACTGAGTGGAGGGGAGCTATGATTTGATATGGGCTGATGATGGGGCTAGGAAATGACTAGAAATGGGCTGATGGGGGGCTAGGATTGGAAATGATCTGATGAAGGGACTCAGACTGAAATGGATGGGGGAGCTAGGACTGGAAATGGGTTGATGGGGGGCTAGGACTGGAAATGGGCTGATGCAGGGACTAGAAAGGAATGGATGCTGGGTGAGACTGGAACTAGAAGGGAGCTGATGTTGGGGGAGGATTAGAATGGGATGGGGCTGGGAGAGTAAAATGGAGAGGGGAAAAATATTTTGTGTGGGAGGAATGAAAAATCTACAATTGGCCGGGTATTGGGAGAGTAAGTGGGGATTGAGGATGGAGCGGTTAAAATTTGTGTGGATGAAATAGGAATGAGGAAAGAGCAAAAGGAGAAAGATTAGTATGTTAAAGCAGATGTAGAGAGAGAGAATGGAAAAAAAGACTAGAAGAGAGAAGAAAGAACAAATGGACAGCAGACGATGGAGAGTTAGCAGAAAACATGAAGAAACCAGAAGAAAGTGGCTGGAGCAATTGCAACTGAAAAAAAATGCACAAAAGGTAGAAAGATATCTCTTTATTTTGAATTTATTAACTGGAATATGAAACCTCTGGGAAATGTGCATCATTAACGTCTGTGCTTTGTTTGGTACAAGAGGAAATTAATTTATAGTTTTATTTCTACAGTGTTGTACATTCCAAGTTTGGCTTTTGGGGTTCCCAGTTTAATTATTGCCTTCCTGTTTCTAAATTGTGATTCCTTGTTTGGTGATGGTCTATGTTCTGCATGTGTAACTGAGCTGAGGTTTAATTGACGTGCTGGCACTTTGAGTAAATTCTTTGGTTTTGTGCGGCAGTTTGGGCACTCGGGCTCAAAAAGGTTAGCCATCACTGGTCTAGAGTATGAAGGTTCCTCTCTGCATTGGATGCATGAGGAGCTGGAAAAAAGACAGGTAAATAAACCTCTTGATTAAGATGAAAAGGTGAGACCACTTTAGGCATAAAGTGAGGATTTGTCCTAAGGACTACCTTATCATGATGGAACCTTGTGTAAGGTGGATTAGCCACTAAGGCCTGCAGTTCACTGATGCGGCGAGCTGAAGTGATTGCAATGAGGAAAATAACCTTCCAGGAGAGAAATTTCAAGGAGGTAGTGGCTAAGGGTTCAAAAGGTGGCTTCATAAGCTGACCAAGAACCAAGTTTAAGTCCCATGCCACCGGAGGAGGTCGAATGGGAGGTTTAGTTAAAGTTAAGCCTCTCATGAATCTTGCAATAAGAGGATGAGAGGAAACAGGTTGTCCATTGATGGGCTTAAGTGATGCCGTAATAGCACTCAAATGGACTCTTACTGAATTCGTTTGAGTCCTGCATTGGAAAGATGCAGGAGATATTCCAAAAGAGAATTCAATGGGAGTGCCAGAGGGTTAAGACCCTTTTGAGCACACCAAATGGAAAATCTTTTCCATTTAAAAGCGTAAGAACGCCTAGTGGAAGGTTTCCTAAAGGCATGTAGGATATCCTTCACTTGCTGCGAAAGATTGAAGTGTTGAAGGTCTAGGCCTTCAGTAACCAAGCTCTGAGGTGAAGGGACTTGGGGTTTGGGTGCCACAAAGTCCCCTCCTCTTGAGACAGAAGGTCTGGAGCCGCTCCCAAGTCCAGGGAGGGGGCTTGGGAGAGATGCAGAAGTAGAGGGTACCACACTTGGCATGGCCAGCGTGGAGCTATGAGGATCATTGACCCTTGATCCCTTTGAGGTTTGAACAGAGTCTTGGGAATCAAAGGAATGGGTGGAAAGGCATACAGGAAACCCTGACCCCAATGCAGGAGGAAGGCATCCTTGGTCTGAACTCCCTGACATGGAATTCTGGAACAGAACCGGGGAAGTTTGGCATTCCACGGACTTGCAAAGAGGTCTATGTCCGGGGTTCCCCATTTCTGGAAGATTCTGAGTACCTGATCCATGTGCAGGGACCATTCGTGTGGAAGCAGAACTCGACTGAGTCTGTCTGCCCAAGAGTTTTGGATTCCTGGAAGATATACTGCCAGGAGATGGATTTGATGCTCTCTGGCGAAGGCCCATAATCTTAGAGCTTCGTTGCAAAGCGACAGAGAGCCAGTCCCTCCTTGTTTGTTTATGTAAAACATGGCTACTTGATTGTCTGTGTGAATAAGGACTGTCATGTTGCTGAGGAGGGTATGAAAAACTTTGAGAGCTAGAAAGATTGCTCGAAGTTCCAAGTGGTTGATATGAAGGGTGGTCTCCTGTGGAGACCAAGTGCCCTGAGTGGAGAGATCTTGGAGATGAGCCCCCCAACCTGTTTGGGAGGCATCTGTTTGTGAGAGTTGCTTGGGGCAACAATGGTTGAAAGGGGGCCCCCAACAACAGATTTTGAGTGGATATCCACCATTGGAGAGACCAAAAGAGACGATTGGAGTTTGCTATTTGGTCTGAGAGAGCTCCTGATGCTTGAGTCCACTGGGTGGATAAAGTCCATTGAGCTGCTCTCATATGTAGGTGAGCATAAGGCACCACATGCACTGTGGAGGCCATGTGGCCTAATAGTTGTAGCATCACTCTGGCAGTCAAGTGGCTTCTGGACTGAGTCTGAGAGGCTAAGTGCACTAGACGTTGGCAACGGGCCTGAGGTAGATAGGCCCTTGCGGTGGTGGTATCCAACCAGGCTCCTATGAATTCTAGGGATTGAGTGGGGTGAGTTGGGACTTTGGCAGATTGATCACAAGTCCCAGATACTGTAGAATTCGCCTGGTGCGATCCAGGGAAGTCTGAGCCTCGGACTGAGACGGAGCTCGAATGAGCCAGTCGTCCAGGTATGGGAAGACAAAAATTCCCAGGGTGCGTAGGAATGCAGCTACTATTGCCATGCATTTGGTAAATACCCTTGGAGCAGAGGCTAGACCAAAGGGAAGTACTCTGTATTGGAAGTGTTTTCCCTGGAACAGAAACCGTAGGAATTTTCTGTGGGATGGATGGATAAGTATATGTGTGTACGCATCCTTGAGATCTAGAGAACAAAGCCAGTCCTGACTCTGTAGGTATGGAAGGAGAGTGCCTAGAGAAAGCATCTTGAATTTCTCCCTGTATAGAAATTTGTTCAATTCTCTGAGATCCAAATGGGTCTGTACCCCCCTGTTTTCTTGGGAATGAGAAAATAAGGGGAGTAAAAACCTGACCCTTGTTGAGGAAGAGGAACCTCTTCTATTGCTTTTTGGGCGAGAAGAGTGGTCACCTCCTGACCCAACAGGTCTAGGAGAGATGGGGGAGAATTGAAACTTCTCACCATGGTATGGGGAGGAAGGTTGGAGAAATGTAGTTTGTAGCCCTCTCTGATGATAGAGAGGGTCCATTGCTCTGATGTGATTTGCTCCCATCTGGGAGCAAAATGAGTTAACCTTCCTGGAATGGTGAGAGGTTCTGGATGTTTTAGAGCCAGAAAGGTTAAGTTCTCTAGTTTTAAGTCAAAAACCCTGAGGGGGTTGGGACTGTTGGGCTGTAGCAGCCCCTGCAGGTTTTGCCCTGGCCTGTTTAGGCTGCTGATGCTTAGGAGCAAAGCGAGCTGCAGAAGATTGTTGGCCAGTATTTGTGGCAAATCTGTCCTTCTTGTAGAAAGGCTTTTTGAAAGATTTCTTCTTGACAGGGGTAGAGGTAGACTTAGAAAGTCTATCTAAAGCAGCATTTTCTGCATCCATTTGAGTGGCTTTGATTTGCCACTCCTTACCAAACAGATTCTCACCCGTACAGGGCAAATTTCCCAACCCATCCTGGACCCAGGGTTCAAGGTTAGAGGCCTGGAGCCAAGCAATTCTGCGAGCCGCTATGGCAATACCTGAGGCTCTGCTAGCACCTTCAAAGGAGTCAAAGGCTGCTCTGTTGGAGAACTTTGAAATATCTTGGGTATGCTTAAGCAGAAGAAGGAACTCTTCCTTTCTATCCTCTGGGATAAAGGGGAGAAAATGGCATATTTTTAATGCAATTTCCTTCAGAAACATGCCCATATAGAGGCTGTATGAGTTGATTCTGGCAATAAGCATACTTGCTTGGAAGATTTTTCTTCCAAAAGCATCCAGAGTCCTACATTCTCTTCCTGGGGGAGTAGATTTGAAACCCAGGAGAAGGGGGGACACGATACATGGTGTCCAGACGACGAGAATGTGGAGATAGGGTGAGAGGAGTCTCCCATAAGTCCATCATGTGATCTTGAAGAATTTCATGGATGGGCAGGGTGACTGCCTCTTTGGGAACCTTAGAGTATCCTAAAATGTCTAACTTTTTTGCTCTAGGTTCTTTTTCAGAGGATACAGAAATAGAAAGACCTTTAGCTACTTCAATGATGAAGTCTTGAAAGGATAAATCCTCTGGAGGAGACATTCTCCTCTTTGGAGAAGAGGGCTCCTCAGGTAGAGTAAGGGATACTTCAGCAGAGTCATCTGATGAATCAGGATCATCAGAAGACTCAAAGTATCGTCTGTTTGCTTCCAGGGATCGATAAGCGTATCGACCGGTATCGACATCGGGGGTACCCGGAACCGGATCGGTATTGGTAAAAACCCCGGAACCAGGAACCGGAATCGGTATCCTGGTCGATGTGGAAGGCATGGGTACCGGTATCGGTTGTGGTACCGGAACCGGAGTCGGTACCGCAGGGTGTGGTACCGAGGGCGTCGCAGCCTTAATAAAAGCCAGGATGGCCTGCTTCATGGATTGAACTGTATGATCCATGGACGCCACGACTGTCTGGATGTCGGTACCGGATGATTGAGCCGGTACCCCATAACAGTCTAACAGGTGATCGGTCGAGGCCGTGCCATCGATGTCAACCTGTAACCCCATAGGAGGAGCTTTGGAAGCCGGAGCTTCCCGCCGGGGTTGTTTGGCTGGGGCAGGGTCCTCAGGGTCAAGCCCAGGGGTATCTCGATACTTAGAGGGAGATTTGCCCTTTGAGGACCTGCCAGAGGAATGTTTGGTTACCTGAGATCCATCAGGAGAGGAAGACCTGGAAGATGTCGATGCTGGAGTATCTGTAGAAAACAGCATGTGAAACTTGGCTGCTCGGTTCTGTAAGCCACATTTAGACATCAAAGAACAGGATGGGCAATCCGGAATGGAATGGTCAGGCCCCAAACATTTAAGACACCATTCATGGGTGTCTGTGACTGAAATAGTACCGCTGCACTTGGTGCATTTTTTAAACCCAGAGGCTTGTTTCTCCATGAGGGAGAATTAGTGAAGGCCTAAAGGCCTCACAGAACTAACACACCAAGTGAGGAAAAAAAAAGACAATTTTTTTTTTTTTTTTAAATAAAGGAAAAAAGACCGGTGGTACCGGTCTGGAATCGGGGAAGGCAGACACGCGGCCAAAGAAATAAATTAAAATAACTTCTTCTTCAGCGGTGACAGGAACACGACCTGCTGGCTCCGCGGAAAAAGAAGAACTGAGGAGAGTTGGTCAGGAAGGCGGGAAGGCAGCGCGCATGTGCAGTGGGAGGCCCCAAAAGCTTTCCTTCTGGGAAGCTGGGGAGCTTTCCCGCTCGGGCTCCGTCGGTACCGACGTACCCATATGTGAGGACTTATTCCTGCTTGTTCCTGGAGATACCAAAATGCTCTTGATGACACCATCTATGCAGCCATGCATTTATGTCTAGGATGCGAGCTTAACTGCTTTGGTCTTTACCCTCAACAGGGAGGATTGAGAAGAACACCACCTGCGCACCTATCTGCTTCAGTCTCTCTCCCAGAACCATGAAGTCACTCTTGATATGCTCGGAGGGATACCTAGCAGTACCATTTGTGGCAACATGGATGAACAGCATTGGATGACAGTTAATAGGCTTGATGAATCTCCATAACATCTCAGATTTTGGCACCTGGCAAACAGCACACCTCATGGGACATCAAGTTGATTGCCTAAGATTTTGATAGTCATTTAGGATGGGTAGAAGAATTGAGGGAGAGGCTAGACCCGTCATCTACCTTTCATTTATTTATTAGTATTTAGCTCACGCCTTTCTAGTAGCAGTTCAAGGCGAGTTACATTCAGATGCAGTAGTTATTTCCTGTCCCTGGAGGGCTTACAATATAAGTTTGTACTTGAGGCAAAGGAGGGTTAAGTGGCTTACCAAAGGCCACAAGTAGCATCAGCGGGATATGAACCCTGGTCTTTCTGGTTCCAGGTTGCTGCCCTAACCACTAAGCTACTTCTCAATTCCCTTGCATTTGTTTTTGTGAAATTTAGTTTGAGCTGATAAATAGAGAGTCAATAAACACAGAGCTGTAGACTTGAGACATGAGTTTAAAGGTCTACGGTTTGGATTCAAATAATCAGTATATGTTACGATCTGAATGTCCTCAGCACAATAACCACCAGTAAGTCCATCGTCTTGTATGAGCATTGCCAAAGGACTGAGAAAGGTATTAAAAAGGATGGGTGAAAGTCAGAAGAGAGAGAGCCTTTTGGATGGGTCAGACATGGATTAGTTAAATCTAAGCTGGAAAGTGCAGTTATGCAAATATGAAGTAAACCATTTCAAAATTGTTCCTGTGATACCAATTGTAGCAAATTCTGATAACAAGAGCTGGCAACTGACAAGATCAAAATGTATGGAAATATCCAAATACACCACAAGTGCTATTTGTCCAGTGTCTTATGTCTAGATGAGCACGAATGTCACTAAGCAGGGATACAAGGGCAGTTTCAGTGCTGAAGCCAACATGGAAACAAAATTGGAAGGGGTGTAAAGTACATATTTTTCCAATTAATCATTTAGCTACATGAGAATTTATTTTTCTATGATTTTTGAAAACAAGGACAAGTTAGAAATGGGGCAGTAATTGCCTGGGCCAGATGGATCCAATGAAGTTTTTTAGTTTGGGCAATATCATAGCCTTTTTCCAGCAGACTGGAATAAGGTCCGACTCCAAGCTGTTCTTGATCATGCTGAGAATTTGATGGGAAAAGTCAAGATCAAGACTTTTCAGCCAGCAAGATGTAAGACGTTGTAGGTCTGAGCAATTGTAAAAGTTGTTGTAGTTTAGGTTTAATAAGAGAATTGAAATTTGACCAAGATGTATGTAAGTCAAATAAAGCGTAGTTACTCACCTGTAAAGCACAGTTACTTACCTGTAACAGGTGATCTCTGGGAACAGCAGGAATAAGTCTTCACATATGGGTATTGTCGGTACCGACGAAGCCTGCGCGGGAATGCTCCCCAGCGTCCAGTAAGAAAGCTTTTGAGAGCATCCCACAGCGCCTGAGCGCTGCCTTCCCGCCTTTCCCAACCGCTTCTCTCCAGTTCGAGTTTTAAAGCTGAGACAAAGAGAGAGAGAGGAAAGGAAAGATAGATAGAGAGATACAACTCCTAGGGGAGGTGGGTGGGTTGTGAAGACTTATTCCTGCTGTTCCCAGAGATCACCTGTTACAGGTAAGTAACTGTGCTATCTCCAGGAACAAGCAGGAAAGAGTCTTCACATATGGGGACTCCCTAGCTGCAGATGCCAGGGAGAGACTCCATGGTTGTGTGCCCTTGCAGAGGGCTCCACTTCCACCCATGGATCTCTGGCATCCGACCAGGGTAGGTGGGTAGGAGTTGATTAGGAATAGAACAGGTGTTTGAGGACAGCCTGACCAAACGAGGCATCCCGGCGGGAGTCCTTGTCCAAACAGTAATAGGCTGTGAAGGTATGAACCGAGGCCCAGGTGGCCGCTCGACAGATTTGGTCAATGGACACAGAGCTTAGATGAGCCATTGAGGCTGCCATGGCTCTCACATTGTGAGCTGTGACATGGCCCTCCAAAGAAATGTTCCTACTCTGGTAAGCGAAAGAAATACACTGAGCAATCCAGTTGGACAGTGTTCTCTTAGAGACTGGAAGCCCTAAATGAGAAGGATCAAAAGCAACAAAGAGTTGAGAAGACTTTCTATGTTGCTGTGTTCTTTGTAAGTAGAAAGCGAGAGCTCTCTTACAATCCAAGGTATGAAGATTCCTCTCTGCATTTGATGCATGAGGTCCTGGAAAAAAGACAGGTAAATATACCTCCTAGTTCAGATGAAAAGGCGAGACCACTTTAGGCATAAAGTGTGGATTGGCCCTGAGGACTACCTTATCATGATGGAACCTTGTAAAAGGTGGATTAGCCACCAAAGCTTGCAACTCACTGATGCGGCGTGCTGAGGTGACTGCAATGAGAAAAACAACTTTCCAAGAAAGAAATTTCAAGGAGGTGGTGGCTAAAGGTTCAAAGGGTGGCTTCATAAGCTGGCCAAGAACCAGGTTTAAGTCCCATGCCACTGGAGGTGGTCTAATGGAAGGTTTAGTTAAAAGAAGGCCTCTCATGAATCTTGCTATAAGAGGGTGAGAGGAAATAGGTTGTCCATTGAGAGGCTTGAGGGACGCTGCAATAGCACTCAAATGGACTCTTACTGAATTCGTTTTCAGGCCTGCATGGGATAGATGCAGGAGATACTCTAGTAGAGAATTCAGAGGTATTGCAAGAGGGTTTAGACCCTTCTCTGAACACCAAATGGTAAATCTTTTCCATTTGAAAGCATAGGAACGCCTAGTAGAAGGCTTTCTAGAGGCATGAATAACATCTCTGACTTGCTGAGAGAGATGAAAATCTTGAAGGTCTAGGCCCTCAGCAACCAAGCCCTGAGATGGAGCGACTGGGGGTTTGGGTGCCACAATGTTCCCCCTTCCTGGGACAGAAGGTCTGGTGCAGAGCCCAAGTCCAGGGAAGGAGCTTGAGAGAGATGGAGAAGTAGAGGGTACCACACTTGGCGTGGCCAATGTGGAGCTATGAGGATCATGGTCCCTCGATCTCTCTGAAGCTTGAATAGTGTTTTGGGAATTAGGGGAATTGGTGGAAAGGCATAAAGGAAGTCTTGACCCCAGTGAAAGAGGAAGGCATCCTTGGCCTGAACTCCCTGACACGGAATTCTGGAACAGAACTGGGAAAGTTTGGCATTCCACGGACTTGCAAAGAGGTCTATGTCCAGGGTTCCCCAAATTCGAAAAATCCTGGCTACCTGGTCCATGTGGAGGGACCACTCGTGTGGGAGCAGAATTCGACTGAGTCTGTCCGCCCAAGAGTTTTGAATGCCTGGAAGATATACTTCCAGAAGATGGATGTGATGCTCTCTGGCGAAGGCCCTCAGTCGCAAAGCTTTGTTGCAAAGTGACAGAGCCAGTCCCGCCCTGCTTGTTTACATAGAAAATGGCTACTTGGTTGTCCGTATGGATGAGGACTGTCCTATAGCTGAGCAGGGAATGGAACACTCAGAGCTAGGAATATTGCTCTGAGTTCCAAGAGATTGATATGCAGAGAAGTCTCCTGTGGAGACCAGATGCCCTGGGTGGAGAGATCCTGCAGATGAGCTCCCCAACCCATTGGAGAAGCATATGTTGTCAGAGTTGCTTGGGGTAGCGACTGCTGAAAAGGGGACCCCAGCAACAGATTTGGAGGGGACTTCCACCACTGGAGAGACCAAAACAGGCGACTGGAGTTTGCTATTTTGTCTGACAGGCAACCTGATGCCTGAGTCCATTGAGTGGACAAAGTCCATTGAGCTGCCCTCATGTGAAGGCGAGCATATGGAACCACATGCACAGTGGATGCCATGTGGCCTAATAGTTGTAACATTTCTCGAGCAGTTAAATGGGACTTTAACTGTATCTGGGAGGCTAACTGCACCAAGCGTAGGCAACGGGCCTGAGGAAGATAGGCCCTTGCAGTTATGGTATCCAGCAAGGCCCCTATAAACTCCAGCGACTGAGTAGGGGTGAGATGGGATTTTGGGATATTTATTACTAGTCCCAAATATTGAAAGATACGCATTGTGCAGGTTAGACAAATCTGGGCCTCTGACTGGGATGGAGCTCGAATGAGCCAGTCGTCCAGATATGGGAAAATGAATATTCCTAGGGTGTGTAGAAATGCAGCTACTACTGCCATGCATTTTGTGAACACCCTTGGTGCAGAGGCCAGATCGAAAGGAAGCACCCTGTATTGGTAGTGCTTTCCTTGAAAAAGGAACCGAAGGAACCTTCTGTGTGTTGGATGGATGAGGACATGGGTGTACGCATCCTTGAGATCTAGAGAACAAAGCCAATCCTGACTCTGAAGTTATGGCAGCAGAGTACCGAGAGAAATCATCTTGAATTTCTCTTTGAACAGAAACTTGTTCAATTCTCTGAGATCTAAAATGGGTCTGTAGCCCCCTGTTTTCTTTGGAATAAGAAAATAAGGGGAGTAGAACCCTGAACCCTGTTGAAGAAGGGGTACTTCTTCTATTGCCCCTTGGGCAAGAAGGGTAGCAATCTCCTGACCCAGAAGGTTGAGGAGAGATGTTGGAGAATTGAACTGTTTCACCATGGTGTGGGGAGGAAGGTTTAAGAAATGAAGCTTGTACCCTTCCTTTATAATGGAGAGGGTCCATTGCTCTGCTGTGATTTGCTGGGAGCAAAGTAAGCTAACCTTCCTGGAATGGTGAGGGGCTCTGGTTCTTCCAGAGCTAGAAAGGCTAAGTTCTCTAGTTGCAAGTCAAAGGCCCTGAGGAGGCTGAGGCTGCTGGGCCGTGGGAGGCCTGGCAGCCTTTGACTTGGCCTGTTTAGGTGGTTGCTGACGCTTTGCAGCAAAACGACCTGCAGAAGAGGCCTGCTGACCATAAGCAGGATAGTATCTTCTCTTTTTAGAAAAAGGTGTCTTTTTGAACAATCTTTTCTTAGCAGGAGCAGAGGTAGACTTTGAAAGTCGATCCAAAGCAGAGTTCTCAGCATCCATCTGAGTGGCCTTTGCTTTCCAATCCCTGCCAAAAAGGTTTTCACCTGTACAAGGAAAATTTCCCAGTACATCTTGGGCCCAGAGTTCCAAATCAGATGCTTGTAGCCAAGCAATTCTGCGTGCACCTATGGCAATAGCCGAGGCTCTGCTTACACACTCAAAAGAGTCAAAGACTGCACAGTTGGAAAATTTGGAAACTTCTTGGGCATGTTTAAGCCAAGTGAGAAATTCCTGCCTTTTATCTTCTAAAATAAAAGGGGCTAAAGTCTGCAGATGATCTGTGACTTCTATTAGCTTGGAAAACCCTTCTGCCAAAAGCATCAAGGGTTCTGCATTCACGTCCTGGAGGATTAGATGAGTGTCTCTTTGCACTCATTATTTTCCTCATGGCAGACTCTACCACAATAGAGTGGTGGTGAAGCTGAGACTTATGAAAGCCAGGACAAGGAGGGACACGGTACATGGTGTCTAACCTACGAGAATGAGGAGAGGTAGTAAGAGGAGTCTCCCACATGCTCAACATGAGATCATGGAGAATCTCATGAATAGGTAAGGTGGCTGCTTCTTTAGGAGCCTTAGGGTATTGCAAAATATCTAATTGCTTGGCTCTAGGCTCTGACTCAGGGGCCACTGTAATGGAGAGGCCCCTAGCCACTTCCCTAATGAAGTCTTGAAAAGACAAGTCTTCTGGAGGAGACATTCTTCGTTTTGGAGAATCAGACTCCTGAGGAAGAAGTACCGGTGCCTCGACAGAAGCCTCCGACTCATCAGAGTCTTCGGAGGAATCGAAGTATCGCCTGTCTGGATGCTCCTGTAAAGCCCGATACGTGTACCGAGTGGGATCGACATCAGGAGTAAGCGGTACCGGTTCGGTACCAATGGGCATCATAGGACAGGGTACCGTTGCAGTCAACACCGAAGCCGATGTCGATGCAATCGGTACCGGCAACGGAGATTGTTGCGGTACCGAAGGCGTCGAAGCCTGCATAAACGCTGTTAGGGTGCGCTGCATGGACAGAATCTTCTGATCCATCGACGCCACCAGAGTCTGGATGTCGGTACCGGTGGAGGCCACCGGTATCCCAGAACACGGCAACAGGTGATCGGTTGAGGCCGAGCCATCGATGTCAACCTGTGACCCCACAGATAATGCTTTGGAAGCCGGAACTTCCCGCCGGGGTAATTTTGCCGATGCGGATTCCTCAAGGACAAGCCCGGAGGCATCTCGATGCTTAGAGGGAGATTTTCTCTTCGAGGACCGGCTAGATTTATGTTTGGTTACCTGAGATCCATGGGAGGAAGAAGAAGCCCTGGAAGACGTCGATGTCACCGAGGCTGCATCAGAGGGAAACAGGGTACTGAGCTTGGCTGCTCGGTTCTGCCGACCTCTTTTAGACATCATGGTACAGGACACACAATCCGTGATGGAATGGTCAGGACCGAAACATTTTAGACACCAATCATGGGTGTCGGTGACAGAAATAGTACCGCCACACTTCATGCACTTTTTAAACCCGGAAGCGGGCTTCTCCATGAGGAGAAAAATGTTCAGGCCTAAGGCCCAAACCGCAAATGCACAGTTGAAGAAAGAAAAGGTTTTTTGTTTTTTTTTGTATAAGAAAGAAAAGAAAAGACTGGCGGTACCGGTCTGACGTCGAAGAAGGCAGACGCGACACAGAAAAATAAAGAAAAAAATAAAGAATTCTTCTGTGGTGACAGGAACACGACCTGCTGGCTCTGCGGAAAAGAAGAACTGGAGAGAGGCAGTTGGGAAAGGCAGGAAGGCAGCGCGCAGGCGCTGTGGGATGCTCCAAATAGCTTTCTTACTGGACGCTGGGGAGCATTCCCGCGCAGGCTCCGTCGGTACCGACGATACCCATATGTGAAGACTCATTCCTGCTTGTTCCTGGAGATCAGGTGATCTCTGGGAACAGCAGGAATTTAGTCTTCACATAAGGGTATCGTCGGTACCGACGGAGCCTGCGCGGGAATGCTCCCCAGCGTCCAATAGGAACGCTTTTGGGAGCATCCCTCAGCACATGCACGCTGCCTTCCCACCTTTCCAACTGTCCTTCTTCAGTTAGGTTTTTAGCTGAGTAAAAGGATAGAGGGAGAGAGGAAAGAGACAGAGAAATAGAGAGACAACTCCTAGGGGAGGTGGGTGGGTTGTGAAGACTAAATTCCTGCTGTTCCTGGAGATCACCTGTTACAGGTGAGTAACTACGCTATCTCCAGGAACAAGCAGGAATGTAGTCTTCACATATGGGTCCACCAAAGAAGCACGGTACCACGTGAACAGAAGAAACCCAGTACTAGTTCATGGTATCAAGGAAGGAGAACTTTATTTCACACAACTTAAGCCCAAACGTCCGACACAGGCCGTGTTTCGAATCCACTTTGTCAGGGGAATTCAGGCGTACTACATCCATAAATACATGAACAGACAATAAATAATTAAAATGTTGTTCATAAAAAACAAACAATCAAATAAAACCATCATGTGAACAAAATAAAACCATGATAAGAACATAAAAAACAAAAATAAAAATATAAAACATTAATAAAACTGTTAAAAAGAAATTATTAAAAAATGTTGGAATGCCCAAAACAAAATGTCATAAACAAATATACAACTATAAAAACATTGAATATGAACATAAATACAAACTATAATAGAAATATAATATCTTGTAATATAATCAAATAAGGGTGTGACAACTAAAAAGAACCCTTGAGTTCTTTAAAAACAGTATCTTTCCAACAGGTGCAAAAATGACTATATAAACCTTGTGCTAAAAGGGGAGGAGAAAAAGAACCAGTGTCAGGAAACAGTATAACAACAAAGCAGAAGTGATATTAATCTAATGGTAATTCCAAAAACACCACCAGAGTAATGTTAAAAATAACTACTTCATACATAATAATTACAAAGTACTATAGTATTGTGAGAGTGAATAAACACCAAAGGAGGGGGAACACTGAACGGTGGCAATTGAAGCAAGGTGAATCCCTCACAAAATGAGATGCCTTTAAAACGGATTTGCTTACAGACTTGCATTAAAAAACTCAAAAATATTTTAAACGGATCCACTTTCTTATCTTCCTCAAAAAGGTTAGTGCTTATTTATTAGTTACTTTTTTTTTTTGTGCATCATTCTTTTTACAGGGATTTTTTATCCTTTTATTTGTTGTTGAAGGAGTTCAATCTGGTTTTAGTCCATATGGGTTCCTTACATGTTTTTACATGTATGCATTTTTACACAGTCCTAATAGATTACAATCAATTATAGTTTTATTTATTTATAATGTTGGTTTAGTGTATAACAATCCTTTAGGATGTTTTTTATTTGTTGTTCAATGGCTCACATTGGTTTTCGGGCTTTTGGGCTTAAGTTTTGTGAAATAAAGTTCTCCTTCCTTGATACCACAAACTAGTACTGGGTGTCTTCACGTATGGGGACTCCCTAGCTGAAGATGCTGGGGAGATAGCCCCAGGAAGCTGCCCCCTATAGTAAGGTGGACCATGCTTCCTCCCATGGATCTCTGGCATCCTACCAGAGTTGATGGGTAGGAGTTGAATTAAGTCTGAAAGAGATGTTGAAGAACAGCCTGGACAAAGAAGGCATCCCGACGGGAGGCTTTATCTAGGCAGTAGTGGGCTGTGAAGGTGTGCACTGAAGCCCAGGTGGCTGCTCGACAGATGTCATCGATAGACACAGAGTGAAGGTTAGCCATAGAGGCTGCCATGGCTCTCACATTATGAGCTGTGACATGGCCTTGAAGAGGAAGACTCTTACTCTCATAAGCAAAGGATATACATTATGCAATCCATTTAGATAGAGTCCTTTTGGAGACTGGAAGTCCCAAATGACTAGAATCAAAAGCAACAAAAAGTTGAGAAGACTTTCTATGATGCTGTGTTCTTTGTAGGTAAAAAGCCAAGGCTCTTTTACAGTCCAAAGTATGAAGGTTCCTTTCTGCATTAGAGGCATGAGGCCTCGGAAAAAATACAGGAAGATAAATCGATTGATTTAAATGAAAAGGCGAAATCACCTTTGGCATAAAATGAGGATGAGAACAACCTTATCATGGTGAAACCTTGTATAAGGGGGATCAGCCACTAAAGCTTGCAATTCACTAATGCGACGTGTGGAGGTGATTACAATTAGGAAGATGACCTTCCAGGATAAAAGCTTTAGGGTTGTAGTGGCTAAAGGTTCAAAGGGCGGTTTCATGAGCTGTCCGAAAACTAGATTTAAATCCCATGCCACTGGTGGTGGCCTGATGGGAGGCTTTGTTAATAGAAGACCTCTCATAAATCTTGCTATGAGTGGATGAGAGGAAATTGGCTGCCCATTTAGAGGCTTATAGGAAGCAGCAATTGCACTAAGATGGACTCTTACTGAAGTTGTCTTTAGACCAGAATTTGATAAATGAAGTAGGTACTCTAGTCCCAATTCCAAAGGTATCAAAAGGGGGTTTAAGCCCTTTTGAGAACACCATATAGTACAACGTTTCCACTTGGAGGCATAAGAACGTCTTGTGGAAGGTTTTCTGGAAGCCTGAAGGACATCCTTTACCTGTTGGGAAAGGTTAAGATTCTGTAGGTCTAGGCTTTCAGCAGCCAGGCCCTGAGATGCAGGGACTGGGGATTCAGGTGCCATATCATCCCGTTCTCTTGGGAGAGAAGGTCTGGAGCACACTCTAACTCCAGAGGTGCAGCTTGAGAGAGGTGTAGAAGCAGGGGATACCATGTTTGTCGTGGCCACCGTGGCACTATGAGGATCATACGACCTCTGTCTCTCTGAAGCTTGAAGAGTGTTTTGGGGATGAGGGGAATAGGTGGGAAGGCATAGAGGAAGTCCTGACCCCAGTGAAGGAGGAAGGCGTCCCTTGCCTGGCAATTGTGAGCCGGAATTCTGGAACAGAACTGGGGAAGTTTGGCATTCAGTGGACTTGCAAAGAGGTCTATGTCTGGGGTTCCCCAGATGTGAAATGTCTTTATCGCCTAATCTAGGTGGAGAGACCATTCGTGAGGCAGCAGTACTTGGCTGAGTTTGTCTGCCCAAAGGTTTTGAATGCCTGGAAGATATAACATGAGAAGGTGAATTTGATGCTCTCTGGCGAGGGCCCATAGTCGTAAAGCTTCGTTGCATAATGACAGAGAGCCTGTTCCGGCCTTCTTGTTCACGTAGAACATGGCTACTTGATTGTCCGTTTGGACTAGGACTGTCTTGTAGCTGAGCTGGGCATGGAATACTCAAAGAGCTAGATAAACCTCCTAGAACTCAGAGCAGTCTATGTGAAGACAAGTCTCCTGTGGAGTCCAGGTACCCTGGGTGGAGAGATGGTGCAGGTGTGCTCCCCATCCCACCTGTGATGCATCTGTTGTTAGGGTGGCCTGGAATGGGGGTTGTTGGAAAGGAGACCCCACTAAAAGATTCTCCAGTGATTGCTACCATTGTAGGGACAAGATCAGTCGTTGTGAGTTTGATATCTTGTCTGACAGACGTCCTGTGGCCTGTGTCCACTGTATGGATAGTGTCCACTGGGCTGCTCGCATGTGGAAGCGAGCATAGGGAACTACATGAACTGTCTATGCCATATGTCACAGTAATTGCAGCAGTTCTCGAGCAGTTAGGGAGGACTTTCCTGCTGCTTGAGAAGCTAGTTGCATTATGCGAAGACAGCAGGGCTGTGGAAGGAAAGCCCTTGACTGTCTGATATCTAAACAAGCTCCTATGAACTCCAGGGTCTGAGAAAGAACAAATTGGGATTTTGGGAAGTTTATGACCAATCCCAAGTATTGGAGAATTCGCATTGTGCGAGACAGTGCAGAGCTGGCTTCTGGAATCGTGGGGGGCCGAATGAGCCAGTCGTCCAAATAAGGGAAGACGAATATCCCTAGGGTTCACAGAAATGCAGCTACTACTGCCATGCATTTCGTGAATACTCTTGGTGCCGAAGCCAGACCAAAAGGAAGAACCCTGTATTGGAGGTGTTTTCCCTTGAAAAGGAACCATAAGAATTTCCTGTTTTCTGGATGGATCAGAATATGAGTATATGCATCCTTTAGATCTAGAGAGCAAAGCCAATCCTGACTTTGAAGGTATGGCAGAAGAGTTCCCAGAGAAATCATTTTGAACTTTTCTCGCAACAGATATTAGGTCTAGAATGGGTCTGTGTCCTCCTGTTTTCTTTGGAATAAGAAAATACGGGGAGTAGAACCCTGTACCCTGTTGGGGAATGGGCACTTCTTCTATTGCTTCCTGAGCAAGGAGTGTTGAGACCTCTTGATCCAGTAGATTGTCTGGAGAGGTTTGGGAATTGAACTGTCTTAAGATTGTAAGAGGGGGCATGCTGTGAAAATGAAGCTTGTACCCCCTACCCTACAATGGACAGAGTCCAATTTTCTACTGTTATTTGGTGCCATCTGTTGACAAAATGACACAACCTGCTTGGAATGTTTAGGGGTTCTGGACCCTTCAGAGGCAGGAAAGCTAAGCTCTCTAGGAAGGAGTCAAAGCCCTTGAGGGGGCTGAGCCTGTGGAGCTGGTTGAGCTCTCGGGCCTTTTGGCTTTTTTTGTTGTCTGGATTGTTGCTGTTGTCACTTTTGGGCAACTTGACCCTGAGCTTGCTCTTGCTGGGTATAGGATGGATAAAACTTCCTCTTTTTGCTGAAAAAGGGATTTTTATAGGGTTTCTTTTTGGCTGGAGTGGCTGTAGATTTTGACAATCTGTCTAAAGTGAGATTGTCAGTATCTATCTCATTAGCCTTTTCCTGCCAATTCTTGCCAAAGAGGTTTTCTCCTGTGCAAGGGATGTTTCCCAATTTGTCCTGTACCCAAGTCTCCAAGTCTGATGCCTGAAGCCAGGCAATCCGACGTGCATCAACGGCAATAGCAGAAGTTCTGCTGATGCATTCAAAGCAGTCAAAGGCTGCACGATTTACAAACCTGGAAACGTCTTGAGCATGCTTGACAAGAGTAAGGAAGTCTTGTCGTTTGTCATCAGGGAGAAGGGGGCTCATAAGCTCCAAGTCTCCTGTGACTTCTTTGAGGAACATTCCCATATATAAAATATATGAGCTGATACTAGCTGAAAGCATGGAAGCCTGAAATGTTTGACGCCCAAAGGCATCAAGGGTCCTGCATTCACGACCTGGAGGATTGGATGCATGTGTTTTTGCACTTTTCATCCTACGCATGGCTGATTCCACTACCATTGAATGGTGTGGCAGCTGAGTCTTTTGAAAACCAGGACATGGTGGAACTCAATACATGGTATCGCGTCTCCTAGAATGAGGAGATGTGGTCAGAGGTGTTTCCCACATTCTGAGCATCAAATCATGAAGAATTTCATGAATGGGCAGGGTAGCTGCCTCTTTGGGAACCTTAGAGTATTGGAGTATTTCCAATTCCTTTGCTCTAGGTTCTTTTTCAGGAGCTACTGTGATTGATAGGCCTCGGGCCACATAACAAATAAAATCCTGAAAAGACATGTCCTCCGGAGGAGACATTCTGCGTTGAGAAAAGGAGTCTTCCGGAAGAATTACTCTGGTACCGACCGAGTTATCCGAGTCATCGGACTTGGAAGATTCGAAGCATCTCTGATCCCGATGTTCATGCAAAGCACGGTATCGGTATCGATTGAAGTCGGCACCGAGTTGGTCCGGAACCGATCTGTCGATGCCCGAAAAAGTCGGCATGGGCAGAATTCCCACCGGGGCCGGTACCGTCGGTGCTGGCACCGGTATCGGTGCCTGTTGAACCGTCCGTAGCAGTGTCAATGGTACCGCAGCTGTAAGGAGAGCTGCAAGACTGCATTCGACAGCGAGAAATCTCTGGTCTATCAACGCTGCTGATGCCTGGGCGTCGATACTGGTAGAAGCGGCCGGAACCCCTGAGCATGGCACCAGTAGTTCTGCCAAGGTCGAGGCCTCAAGAACATCCTGGAGCCCTGTCAGTGCTTTGGAGACCGAGGCCTCCCGCCTGGGCTGTTTTGCCGGTATAGTTTCCTCAAGGGCAATGCCAATGGCTTCTCGAAGCTTGGAAGGAGATCTACACTTTGAGGACTGGCTCTTATGTTTAGTTACCTGAGATCCATGGGAGGAAGACGAGGCTCTGGAAGACGTCGATGCAATGGACATCGCATCTGAAGAAAAGAGGGTACCGAGCTTTGCAGCCCGGTTCTGTCTTCTTCTTTTAGTCTTCCCCATACAAGAGGAACACTCCAATGGAGAATGGTCAGGGCCTAAACATTTGAGACACCAGTCATGGGTGTCGGTGACGGAAATGGGGAATACCGCCACACTTAGTACATTTTTTAAAACCACTAGCTGGTTTTTCCATTTTTTCAGGAAAATGGGGCCTAATGCCCAAAATGGCGCCTAGCACCAAAAAGAAAAGGTTTCTGAAGAGAAACACTTCAGAAGTATATATTTTTTTTTTTTTTTGAAAAGAAGAAGAAAAGAGAACCGGCGGAACCGGTAGGGGTCGAGGAGAGGCAGGCACGACCACAAGAAAAACAAGTTTAAAGAAGACATTTTCTGCAGTGATAGGGTATGTGACCTGTTGACTCCGTGGAAAACGAAGAACTGAAAAGGGACAGTAGGAAAGGTGGGAAGGCAGCGCACATGTGCTGAGGGATGCTCCCAAAAGCATTCCTATTGGAAGCTGGGGAGCGTTCCCGCGCAGGCTCCGTCGGTACCGACGATACACATATGTGAAGACTACATTCCTGCTTGTTCCTGGAGATATGTATTTATTTATATTTAGCTCACATCTTTCAAGTAGAAGATCAAGGTGTTACATTCAGGTACAATTGTAAAACCTTCAGGGACAGGAAAATAACTATCTAAATTTGTACCTGAGGCAATGAAGGGTTAAGTGACTTACCCAAGGCCACAAAAGTACCAGTGGGATTTGAATCATGGTCTTTCTGGCCCCAGGCTATTGTCCTAATCACTAGGATATTCCCCCACACCATGGAGTCAGTAATGTCCTGCATAGGAGAGGGTAGTGATACTACAGGTTAAGGTGGATTGAATATCTGTGACCTTAATAAGGAAACGTTCTGTTATCTCAGATGCTGTAGGGAGAGGGTTGTTTGTAGACTTTGTAAAGGTGGGAAAGAGATATGGGTAGTTAGTTGAATGAGAATTGAGAAAAGTTGTCTCTTTTAGTTATGTGCCTGGCCAATCCGATCAGAGAAATGGTGAAAATTAGACCTTACCTGCTAATTGGCTTTCCTTGAGTAACTCCAGTCCAGTCCCACACCTCTGGGTAGTCAACCCCACCAACAGTTTGGAGATTGAGCAGGTCACCTTTTTTCTGATGACATCACCATACTTAGGCAGCTGGTTCCGCCTCCCAGCCCCCAGTACCTATTGACAAAGCAGACTCACAGGAGCAACAAATAAGTAGTCACCATATTAACTATTAAAACTATCTATCTATCTATCTATCTATCTATCTAACTATTGAACTAGGATAGAGGCCCCACCCCCTTCTGGGGCCCTCTTCTCCACAGAACCAGGAAGAAAAGGAAGTTTTCCCAGGAAATTGTCCCCCACTAGAAAGCCCCCCCCACTGGGGCGCTACTGCCCCAGCCCAGACAAGAAATTGCAATCCGGTCCATACTTACCCTTTCTGAATGCCGATGCTATGCAACAAAGCATTCCGTGGACCTCTCAGTTGTATGATGATATTCTTCAGGTCCGGGATCGCGACGTTCACTCATTACAATGTCAGGGAGGGATCCAGGCATGGATTGGAGTTCCTCAAGGATAGCCAATTAGCAGGTAAGGCCTAATTTCATCCCTTATCGTCCCTCCAGTCCAGTCCCACACCTCTGGGATGTAACATAGCAGTATTAACGATGGCAGGGACTTGCGAGATCAGCCTGAATCATTGCCACCCCAAATATGGCGTCCCCCGCCGCTTGAACATCAAGACGACAATGCTTCACAAAAGTATGAAGAGATGACCAGGTCGCTGCTCTACAAATGTCTGCCAGTGGCGCCATATTGAATTCTGCCCAGGAGGCTGCTTGGGCTCTCGTTGAATGAGCCCGCAGACCCTCTGGCACTAGTTTTCCCTTCACCATGTAGGCAGACGCTATCGCCTCCTTGATCCACCTGGCTATCGACGCCTTGGCAGCCGCTTCACCTTTGCGTGGGCCCCCAAAGAGAACAAATAAGTGATCCAATTTCCACAAGGAAGCTGTTTTTTTTAGATATCTCTGCAAAACCCAGCGGACTTCAAGGAGACACCACTGAGGATCCGACAATGACAGTAGGGAAACCGGCTGATTCACATGAAAAGCGAAAACTATCTTTGGCAAAAAGGAGGAAACAGGGAGGATAACCACCCTTTCCTTCGAAATAGAAAGAATGGCTCCAAGATCCGGCAAGCTGAGCAGATTGCCACCAGGAAGACCATTTTCAGGGTCAGGTCTTCGGAGAGGAGGCGCTCAATGGCTCAAAAAACTCCTGTGTCAAAACTGAAAGCACGAGATTAAGATCCCAAGGAGGAATCACCTCCTGCAGTGGCAGACGCAGTTGCTTGACCGCCTTCAGAAAGCGAACCACATCCAGATGTGCTCCAAGAGAGACCCTCTAGATCTTGCCTCTATAACAAGCGAGAACTGCGAACTGGACCCGCAGAGAGCTAACCGCCAAGCCCTTCTCAAACCTTGCTTGCAGAAGAGAGAGCACATCTGGCACAGTAGCTGCAAACAGCCTAGACTGCCTTACTCCACACCAAGCCTTGAAAATACGCCATGCCTGGATGTAGGAGCGTGAAATGGATTTCTTACAAGCTTTCAGCAACGTGGCAATGACGGCCCCCGAGTACCTGTGCCTTCTCAACCTCACCCTTTCAAGGGCTAGGCCGTAAGTGAGAATCAATCCACCTGCAGCATGCGCACTGGCTGACCTGCCAGGAGGAGCCTGATCAAGTCCGCATACCAGGGGCATCTTGGCCAGGCTGGGGCAATCAAGATGACCTGCCCTCTTGAAGGACTACAAAAAGGGACTGCTACTTCTGGAGAGAGATCTGCAATTGTAAGTATTTACTTCTGGGAATTTTTTCTAAATCTTGGGGAAAAGGGAATTCTTTAGATTAAAGCTGATTAATCTGTGTAAATTAGAATCCAGTGTATTTAGTTAAATTGAAAACTCAACAGGTAGCTTTTGGTTTACATTTAAAACCCAGCAGAGGGCATTCAGTTTAAAATCAGAACACAGCGAGTTTACCGGGAGGATCCCACGTGATGCGTGAGTGAGCAAGACGTGTTCCTGCTCGCTCCAGGGCTGCCTGAGCAATAAGGGTGAATAAGCGTAAAAATACCCTTGAAAATGCAAGCTGCTGTTAAGAGGAGAGGGAGAGGACGCCAGTGGATGAAGCGAGGCTCGAGAGCTGAAGGAGCGATGGCTGCGGTGCAGAAAAAAAGACAGACCGTTTGGGTAAACCCGGGACCTTCGCGTGCACGACGTCGCAGCCAGCCTCGCCGAGTGCTGAAAGTACAGAGTCGAGCACAGAAGATTTGGCGAAAGAGGTGGCAAAGCTCCTAGAGCCTAAATTTGATCTGGTACTCAAAAAGCTTGAGGATCTGGGCGAATCATTGGCAGAAGTCGGAAGGAGAGTGGAGGAGTTGGAACAGCGTATATCGGCCATTGAGGACGAGGAGGGGCAGTGAGATCGAGAGCGGAGGGAGCATCAAAAACAGATCGAAGCTCTCCAATCCAAAGTGGATGATCTGGAAAACAGATCACAGAGAAATAACTTGATTGATGGGAATGCCTGAGTCACAGACGGCGAGTATGCTGATGACATTGCTTGGAGAATGGCTGCCAAAGGAACTAGGCCTTACTGCGCTGGTCGGGAAGTTGGATATCGAGCGTGCGCATCAGATTGGGCCGTGGAGGGAAGACCAGCAGAAACCCCGGGTGGTCATCATGAGACTGCTTAACTTTCAACATAAAGTGCAGGTACTTCAGGCCTATCGGAGAAAAGGAGACCTGCAACTGGACAATCATAAACTCTTAATCTTCCAGGACTACTCAGCTGCAGTAACGCAGAAAAGGAAAGAGTTTACCCCCATTTGTGCAGCGCTCTTTAAGAGGAGACTGAGTTTTACTTTGGTGTTCCTGGCGACGCTTAGAGTGACAAGCCAGGGCCAAAACTTTGTGTTTGCAACAGCAACTGCAGCGAGCCAATTTTTGGCGGGGTTGCCGGAAGACAACGCTGAGGACGGACGATGGACCTGAAGGCTGCGGGCCGTGAGCTTGTAAGGCCTGAAGATAACAACAGGGAGGCAGCAATGGACAAAGGAACTGATAAGTGTGATGTGGGAGGTTAGCGGCTTGGGGAGGGGGAGAGTAATGAGAAAGACGACTGACTGTAAGTGGGAGGCAATGCTTATCAGACTGTTGATCACAACAAGGGGGTTGAGTGTACAGGATGCACAGAGAAGCCCGGGGTAGCCCTGCGGCATTCAACTGGGATCTACCTCAGCAGATAGAGCTGAGGAGTGCAATTGATTAATACTATGGGGTACGGGGTGATGATGAAATTGGGTGGGGGGGAGGGGGGCAAGGAGGTCGGGGGGAGCGGAGGGGTGGGAGATGAGGTTGTGTGAATGGAGTAGGTTAATTAGGAAGTTAGGACACGAAAGAAAGAATGTGCAAAAGTTGAGGGGAAGGAAAATATGATGGCCATGCAATCAGTAGGGAGACTATCGGGAGTGCAAAAGTGTGAATGTGTGCAAATCACCGTTGGGCGTAAGCCTGGGGTTGAGGCTGGGCAACCCGGGGCTGTGGGAGGCAGCAGAGGAATGATAGGGATTAATCTGTCCGAGGAGAGTACGAATGAGACATGACATCAGGATAACCTCCTGGAATGTGGGGGGAGTAAGCACACCAATAAAAAGGACAAAAATACTACAGGCCCTAAAGAGAGGGAAACCACAAATAGCAATGTTGCAAGAAACTCATTTGAGTGCAAAGGAGCATGGAAAGCTCAAAAAAGATTGGGTGGGACAGGTATTCTCGGCGTCATTAGGGGGCAGGAAGAGAGGCGTGGCGTGGCGATTTTGATTAAGAAAGGGATTACGACAGAGGTTATTAGTGAGGAAGCAGACCCACAAGGAAGATTTGTGTTTTTGCATGCCAAAATCCAAGGGGAAGAACTTCTCTTTGGTAATATCTATGCTCCGAATACTTATGACCATCAGTTCTTTAAACTTTTGTTGAAAAAGATAACGGGGGCGCCGAAGATACCACTGATACTGGCTGGAGACTATAATTGTCCACATAATCCTGCCCTAGACAAATCCCAAGGGGGCAAGGGGACGACAGGAAGTGAATGGTGCAACAAAGGTGTGGGATACCTATGTAAAATGGATGGTTTGATAGACACATGGAGGACATTACATGGAGAAGAAAGGGATTACACGCATTTGTCGAGAGCACATCAGTCGTGGTCCAGGATTGATTACATTCTTATCTCGAGAGAGCACTTTGGGAAAGTGATCAGGGTGGAGACTGAGCCAATTGTCGTGTCAGATCACGACAGGGTAGTCATGGATTTGAAAGGGCGAGTGTCTGGGGGGACCAGGTGGTCGTTTCCTAGACATGTGGGAAAATGAGGAATTCAGGCAATATTTGATACGCCATTGGAAGGAGTATTTGGAACATAATGATACGGCAGGCAAGGAAATGAGTTAATGCAATGATTTTGGAGCTGGCTCAGAGACTGCAGGATGCAAAAAAGGAAGCTCTAGCCAAACCGAATAGGCTGCAAGAATATTTGGAAGTGCAGAGAGCTTTAAATGAGGCTCTACGAGAGAGAGCGGTACACTCAATGCAGTACTATCGGCATCAGTTGTTCAGGTATGGAGATCGAACTGGGCGTTTATTGATGCGTTTGGTAAAAGAGAGAGGGGGTATTCAGGGAGTAGCTAAGATAAGGGATAAAAAGAGAGTGCAACAGATCGAAATAGGGAAGATAGTGCAAGTATTTAGTCAGTATTACCAAGACCTGTATACACCAGAGGAAGAGAATAGGGAGCAAGAGCGGAAATTTTTGGAGGCCCTACAGCTTCCACGATTAACAGCGGGAGAGCTACAGGAGCTTAATAAACACATCACAGGAGAAGAGATACAGAGAGTGATCAAATCAGGGAAGCCACACAAAGCCCCGGGACCCGATGGGTATGTGACGGAATTCTATAAGATTCTGATGTCCCAGGTTACATCCACGTTAATGGCCCTATTTCAGGAAGCACAAGAGTTGGGCTCCTTTCCGAGGGAGATGCGGACGGCGGCAATCACTGTCATACCCAAGAAAGGCAGAGATCCGGCATCCTATAGGCCAATATATTTAATTAATTATGACATGAAGATAGTGGCGTCGGTTCTAGCGGCCCGGTTACAAAGGATATTGCCACGGGTGGTAGGTGGGCACCAATCTGGGTTTGTGAGGGGGAGAGAGGCTTTTTCAAACATCAGTAAAGTATTGTTAGGAATGGAGAAGTGCCTCGCGCAGGATGCGCCCCTACTACTGGTAAGTCTAGACGCAGAGAAGGCATTTGATAGGGTGTCGTGGCCTTATATGTTCAAGGTTTTAGCTAGATTTGGATTCGAGGGGGCCTTTCTTGACTGGGTAAAAGCGCTGTATATGAACCCTCTGGCTTGTGTAGTTAGTGGAGGGACATGTTCCCAGCCTTTCTCTTTGAAGAGGGGCACTCGACAGGGGTGCCCTTTATCTCCTCTGCTATTTGTTTTGTAATTAGAGCCTTTGCTACTTTCCTTATCAAGGTGGAGGAGGTGAAGGGCATAGAGTGGCAAAATGGAGGCATCAAAGTCAGCGCGTTCGCTGATGATATGCTCTTATGCTTATGTGACCCGCAGAGGTCATTGGAGCAGGCCTTGTGGCTAATCGAGTGGTTTGGCTTATTCTCGGGACTCCGTATCAACATAAGTAAATCGGTGGCCCTGGATGTTGGCGGTACAGCTAGAAAGAGCTGGCAGGGACGGTTTCCATTGCTTTGGGCGCAGGGGGAGTGTCGCTACCTCGGGATTCAGATACCCGATCATGTTGCGAGGCTGTATGAGGTAAATATTAAGCCTATGATGGCTAGGACTGCAGCAACATTGAAGCAATGGAAGGATCTACCTATCTCGCTCATGGGCCGCATAGCACTAGTTTGGATGATAGAGATACCAAGGTGGATGTATTTATTGCGACATCTTCCTATATGGCTGCTACGGCGGGATTTGTTGGTGCTACAGAGGCACATTGCTAAATTTATATGGAAAGGGAGCAGGTCGCGCACTCCCCTAACAGTGTTGATGAGCAGTAGGGAGGAAGGAGGACTGGGTCTACTATCATTGAGGAACTATAATCTTACCTATCTGATCAGGCCTTTGAGGGACTTAGTGCTGGGTACAGCAGACATATTGCCGAAGGAACTAATCGACTTGATGTCGGAGCCCTATCATAGAGCATATCTGCTGCACAAGAAGAGCAAAGATCTCCCACAAGCTTGGAAAGCGTCAATATACATCAGAGCTCTAAGGCAGGCGTGGAGAGTGTTATGCCAAAAAAAAGGATTAAATTGGCGTGCGACAGAGTGTATCCTCCTGAGGGGAAATGGGGATTTTGAGCCTGGGAGGCAGAGTGGCACACCCAGGGGGTGGGTGGAAAATGGCCTAGAATATGTTGGGCAGCTGCGAATGCCGGCACTCGGAGAGATTCGTTTCAATCTCTAGTTGAGAGATTTCACATAGACCAGAAGACATTCTATTTTTATTTGCAAGTCAGGAATTATGTCAGGGGACTGCAGAATAACCATGGGTTAGTATTACACAGCAAGAGTATGTGGGATTTCCTAGTGGCGATAGACAGGAAAGTGTCAGTGAAGTCTCTGCGGGAAGAATGGCACCCAGGGGGGGAGATAGATGTTTTGGAAAAATTGGCCCGTAGATGGGTCCAGGATAGGGTGCTGAGTGTGACAGCAGGCATGTTGTAGGATGCGTTCCAACGCATAAAGGTTGTTTCTGAATCAATTCGGTTACAAGAAATCCAGTATAAGTTCTTATGGAGGGCTTACGTACCCAATGTTTGGGCAGCTAAAATGGAGTTGCTCTCAACAGATGCGTGTCAGCTCTGTGGGATCGAGAAGGGGACGTTGATACATCGATTTTGGGAATGCGGGCGGATACGAGAGTTTTGGCAAGCAGTACAAGATGCTTTGCAGATATGGGGGCCACAGGGAAGGGCTTTTTCACCAGAGTGGTGTCTGTTCGGTACCCCCGGAAAAGGAGAAGGAGTAGGAGTGATGGGAAGTTATGATAGGAAACTATATGACAGAGGTTTTCTCATAGCGAAGCAATGTATCCTCAAGCACTGGGTGGGTGACAAACCCCCAGGAATCATGGAATGGCATCAAGGGATGATAACATTAAAGGAAATGGAGCAGAGAACAGCCCAGATACTGGGGAAAAATAAAAAGGCAGAGTTTGGTAAAATATGGCATGCAGTGCGATAAAAGCCCTGCACCCGGGAGTGCTAGAAGGGAGGAGTACTTAATTGGTGTGTATCGAGATTGCTGGGTAGCTCTTCGGATAGTATGGTGGGTATGGCATGTGATGAATTGTTTGAAAGGAGTGGGTGAATGCTTGAGTGAGTGAGGGGGTGGGGGGGGGAGTAAGTTGGGGGGTTGTAGAGAGAGAGGTGGTGAGGGTGGGGGGTAGATTAGTAGAGGACTGGACTAACATGGAGTTTGTCAGACGGCTGCCTGGGTGAGAATGTTCACAGTCTTGGCAAGTGCATATATCTATATGATTTGCAAGGGATTGTGGGCAATGCAGTCCATTCACACCAGACACAGCTGCTCACAATAAATAGTTGTGCTTGAGGGTAAAGCCAATATTATATTTATTTATGGGGTTATTTCTCCCAACACAGATATGCTTGGTAGCACATAAATCAGGTTACTTGCTTTCAGTGTTAAACTTGGAAAAACAAAATCAGGAAAACAACATTTGAACTTGTCAGGCAATCAAAGCAAAATAAATAGGACCTGGTTGGTAACAAACTGGTCTTTTCTGTAGGCTTTAGCTAATATTTTCTTAGCAGTATATCAAACAACAAACAAAAATCCACAAAGAAGGAAAAAACTGTTCTTTTCAGGTTAACTTCTTATATCTTCCCACATAGATTCAGAAGTGATTCCCTCAGAGCTCACAAGCAATTAGGTAAGGCTCAATTGCTAGCAGTTACCCAGCTGAAACCCCTTAGCTGGCTTGCTTTCTACTGCGTGGCTAAAAATCCTACTCAGGAGCTTTTCTGAGTAGATTAAAGAACAAGTTTGTATTTCTTTGTGATGGTTGCTGTACTTTGTAACAAAAAATTACCAAAGGAGTTTAGACAGAGAGCAGTCCATGTAAACACATCCTTCATCTGCAATCTCTCCCCCTTCTTCAACAATCATAGGTTCAATATCATGGATTGGCACAGATGAATTTCTCAATGGAGCACTTTCAGGAGAATACTTGTTTCCCTGCTGTCTTTCAAGGTTATAGCTAGGGCATAGATCAGTGTTCATACCTGAGCTCCCATTGCTGTTAGAGTTCCTCTCTATATAGCCTGGCCAGTATGTAGTCCAGTTCCTATGTCCAGCCTTCCAATCCAGATCCCTGGACACTGGGTCTCTCTTCACATACCTTCTGGCACGGGTCTTAGGGTCCCTTCCAAGTGCAGCCGTCTCCCTCACAGGTACCGTCTGGAGATTCCTAGCTCTGCAGCACCATTCCTCTGGCTTTCCCCAGTCCAATGGTGTATGCTGGCCCTTGGAATGCCTCCCAGGATACGTACTGCTCCGGACTCCTCTGGATCTCCCAAAGGCTTTTCTCTTCTTTCTTCCAAAGGGTTTCTTGCCCTCTCTGTCCGTCCGGCTTGGCTTCTGCTTCTGATGATCCTCCCTAACACAGCGCAGCTGTGCTGAATCAGGCCCTGCCCTTTGAGATGAGTGCTTAGGGATTACCTCATAGCCCTCCTGATTGAACACACGTTTCCCCACTTCAGCTCCTCTAATGGCTGCTGGAAACCTGGTGCATTCTGGGACTGGTAGTCTTTTATGGGAAAATTCTGTTTTCTTATTTCTACCAGAACTGACAGGTTGCTTGTTCAGAGTCACTTCACCTTTTCTATAGCTCCTTCCTGAGCTATAAGCTTCCTTATCACAAGTTGCTGCGTAGGGGGATGCAGGGAGGAGGGAGGGTGGAATTGCAGTGGCTCGGTGAACAAGAGGAGAGAGTTGTTACTGTGTCCATGGGGTATAGAGGGAGTCCTGTGCTGGGTAGGGGTCTCGGGCATGAGCTTCAGGGGAGGGATGGGACCCGTTGTTAAAATGAGTATATAGGCCTATTCCGGAGTATGCTAGAGTTCTAACAATTGTATACGGGTTGTATGGGTCTGAGCTTGTTTGTAGTTGTATTTAGAATTTGTAGTTAAACATTTGGGGTATATGTTACTGTGTTTGTTGGGCTGGGTTGAGGAACGGAACAACATTTATTTATTTATTTAGCTGTATTTATATCCCGCTTTTCACCGGGTCAAAGCGGTCAATTGGGGGATACATTTAACACGAGGGGATATGAGACACATACGCTAATACTTACAGGGAACATGGGCAATGGAGGGTTAAGTGGCTTGCCCAAGACCACAAGGAGTGCCTATAGGACTAGAAATCCCAGTCCCTCCGGCCTGAGATTGCTGTCCCCAGGTGGGACTTGAACCCCTGGCCCTCCGGCCTGAAGTACCTTGTCCTAACCACTAGACCACTCCTCCCTCACAACATATAGCTGGAATTGTATTGTATTGTATTGTATTGTTGCAGGTATAATAGTGTAGGGTACTGTACAGGGGGTGGGAATGGGTTAACGCCAGTTATTATGTATAACACTGAATGTTTGCCAATTATAGGTGAAACAATAAAAATGACGTTTATAAAATCAGAACACAGCAGAGAGCTTTCTGGTTAAATTTAAAACCCAGCAGAGAACGTCTAGTTTAAATGTAATACTCAGTCAGGACCTACTACCAGCAAAAAGCTTTCAGTGAGGTGAAGAAAGTCCATTAAATGTATTAGGTATAATTTTATTAGTATAAGTATCCCCAGCAAATTTTAGTAAATAAACTAAATAACTAAACACAACCCTAAAACTAAGATGCAGACTGCAGTCCAGCAGCGAGATGCATGCTTTCGTGTCTTTTGCGTTGAACGTCACACAAATGATTTGTTCCCAGTTGGTGAGGGGTCATATGTGTGCACTAGGTGCAAGGAGCTCTTTGCTCTCAGGGAACGAATCCAATCTCTGGCAGCTAGAGCAGTGGACTTGGAGGACATAAGGAAGACAGAGGTACATAGACGGGACCTACAGGGATGCATTACTGAAGTCCCACCTAGAGTATGGCAGCATCCCTGTTGCAATGGAGGAGATAAGTCATGTGACAAGATAGCATCACCCTGATGTGCCAGAAGTGATCCTGTAGCTAGGACCTGTCCTACAGATGATGTAAAACCCTCTCGCACCGATGAGGTTTCTCCAGGGCCATGTGTCCATGAGGGAAGGATTAGGACAGCCATTATAGTTGGCGATTCGATCATTAGGCATATAGATAGCTGGGTGGCTGGTGGACGTGAGGATCGCCTGCTAACATGCCTGCCTGGTGCGAAGGTAGTGGTAGGTCTTAAATAATGCTGGGACGGACTCTGCTGTCTTGGTACATGTCGGTACCAATGACAGCGGAAAGTGTGATTGGGCGGTTCTGGAGGCTAAATTTAGTTTTTTAGGTAGGAAGTTGAAATCCAAAATTTCAAGGGTAGCATTCTCCGAAATGCTCCCCATTCCATGAGCAAGACGCAAAAGGCAGGCAGAGCTCTGGAGTCTCAATGTGTGGATGAGACAATAGTGCAGAGATGAGGGTTTTGGATTTGTTAGGAACTGGGGAACATTCTGGGGAAAGGGGGGGCTCTTCCGAAGGGATGGGCTCCACCTTTACCGGGATGGAACCAGGCTGATGGTATTAATCTTTAAAAAGGAGATAGAGCAGCTTTTAAACTAGATAATAGGGGAAAGCAGACAGTCGCCCAGGAGCACATGGTTTGGAACAATGTATCCCTGAAGGATACTACCAAAAGACTGAAGTTAAGGCATATAAGCAGAGAGGTTCCAATAAAGACAAAAGTAGACCAAATGCTCTCGAATACAGAGCAGACAGAGCCTAAAGATTACAAATTACACAGGGAGCTGCTGAACCGGACACACCACCTCTCTGCCTCCTCAGCTCCCCCGATTGGGGTAGAGCGCCTGAGCAGGAAATCTTCCCGCTCAGAAGCTCCTGCCCAATCGGGGCAGTGGGAGCAACAAAAGACAGCAGCAGCCCTTCAAAAGCGGCGTCCCTGCAGGGCAGGCCCGTGCCAGAGGGCCCTTTGGCATGGCCCTTAGGCGCGGCACGAAGGCGAGCAAAAGGAATCCAAAAAACAAAACAGGCTCACCGACAGCACAACAGAAGACATCACCAGGGAGCAGACAGAAGCGAAGTACAACAAAAACGCAAGTAAAACATAACGGGCCTTCACAAAACATCACGGGCCTTCACAAAACATCAACATGCAAGCAACAGTGTTTATCCCCCTCAGCCTCCTCCTCACACAACTCCTTCCACCACACACACACATCCACCACCCACACACAAACACACCATGGCATCCACCAACATCATGGACGTACATAGGAACACAGTACACTCAAAGTCACACACAGAACACCCATGACAAAAAGACAAACCAAGCACAATTCAAACACTCACACTAGACCAAAGGAAACACACAAAACAACAAATTCTTCAAAGCCAATAACAATAGAGCTCATAAACACCAGATCCATATGCAACAAGATACACACAATAGCAGACCACATAGATGACCATCAACCAGACATATTTTGCATCACAGAAACATGGCTCAGTCCCAACGACAATGTGCTACTCAATCAATTGGTACCTAACACATACACAGCATACAGCTGCCCGCGCACCCACAGGCGAGGAGGAGGAGTCTTGATAATTGCAAAAAAGAGCCTAAAGTTCAAAGCTCAGAGTAACACAGACACCCAACAATGTAACACCAACAGCATCGAGAACAAACACATGACACTCTGCCTCACCTACAGAGCTCCCCGGGCTTCACCCGATGAACTAGCCTCAACGCTCGAAGCAGTCTGCGCAATCACATCAACCCACAAACCCACTCTACTGCTAGGAGACTTCAACCTCAAGTCCACCAACTCCAAAGATGCAGAAGTTTTCCTTCAAGCGATGACTTCACTTCAGTTCACCCAAATAATCAATGCCCCAACGCACAGACACGGATCATCCCCAGACCTCATCTTCGCACCCAACTACCTAACCTCGAGAGGACTAATATCAACACCCACCATCACACCAGTTCCATGGTCCGACCATTACATAATTGAGATAAAAATAGTACCACAAAAAGATAATCTAAACTAATGCCAAGACAACACACCCACTCAAAGACGATTCAAGAGCTTCGACAGGGACCTGTTCCTCCAAGACACGATTCAACAATTGACCACAGAAACAGACGACCTGAAGGCTCAAATCACCAAATGGAACAGCACCCTATATAACGCCGCCAAAGCAACAGATGTTAAAACCACGAAAAATCGCTGCAACAAGTTACAACACAAGCCATGGTACTCAAAAACCATACGACAAGAAAAGAGGAACCTCAGAAAAATAGAACGGAGATGGAGAAAGACCAAAGCATCCGAGACCCAGCAACTATACCTAACAAAGCAAAAACAATACAATGAACACATCAATCAAACAAAGAGAGAATACCACACAAACATGATAAATAACTCAAACAATAAACCCAGAGAACTTTTCGAAATCGTGAAAATCCTCACAAAAGAGCAAAGGTCAGAAGATGAAGTACAAATAGACCCGCAAAACTTTGCTGACCACATCCAGGAAAAATTCCACTCTACAGAACAAACAAGACCTAACTCAGCGTCAAAGCCTATCTCACAGCCTAAGACCTGGGACACTTTCAGCACACCATCAACAGAGCAGCTCTCCCACATCATCACTGCAATCAATACAAGCACCGCTCCTACAGACCCTTGCCCAGTGTCATGGATCAAAGCCACCAAATCAAGCTTCATCCAAATCATACACAACATGGTGCACAACTCCCTAACTCAAGGATTCATGCCAAATCAACTAAAGCTTGCCACAGTAAGACCCATCCCAAAGAAAACAACACTCGACAAGAACAACCCAGCAGCATACAGACCCATCTCCAGCATACCCTTTCTGGCAAAAATTATCGAAAAAACAGTAGAACACCAACTTCAAGAGCACATTGACAACCACGCACCACTAGATGACAACCAACACGGCTTTCGCCCCAACCATGGAGTCGAAACATTACTAATTTACCTCTTTGACAGCATTCTCCGAATCATAGACAACACCAAGAATGGAATCATAATGATCTTCATTGACATCTCGTCAGCATTCGACACAGTACACCACAAAACTCTCCTGGAAAGACTACAAAACACCTTAAAATGGTTCCAATCATACCTATCCGACAGGCAGATTCAGGTCAAGGTAGGCCACAACACCTCTCGACCCATAAAAGTCCTCCAAGGAGTACAACAAGGATCGGCCCTTTCAGCACTACTATTCAACATCTACATCCAGCCTATACGCGACATCCTGAAAGAGAACAACATTCAATATACAATCTACGCAGATGATATCATGATATACACACCTATCACAATCGACAACCAGGACTACTCCAAAATAACAAACTGCCTCACACAAATGACAAGATGGTGTCAAAACAACAACAACCTCTCAATAAACTACAGCAAGACCGAGGCACTAATCATCACTCGTAACTCGGACTTCATCCATCCACCAGACATCAAGATACAAAACACAACCATACCGATAAAATCAGAAGTAAAGTACCTAGGAGTGACCCTGGATAAGGAGCTGAATCTCAAGCCACACGTAAGCACTACCGTCAAAAGTGCGTACTACAGGATGAGAATCATCAGAAGACTTAAGCCCCTCCTCGCTCCTGAGCACTTCCGTATGGTATGCCAGGCTCTAATAACCCCCATACTAGACTTCTGCAGCCCTATCTACCTTGGACTAGCAAAACAAACACTCAGACCACTACAACTAGCACAAAATACGGCGGCCCGCATAATAACTGGAACAACAAGACAAGAACACATCACACCCATTCTGAAAGAACTACACTGGCTCCCAATCAACTCACGCATCAAATACAAAACAATCATAAACATATATAAGATCAAACAACACTCTTCAGCCAACAGCCTACACACCCTCATACAACCAGACACCAGCACATGCCCAAGAAGAAAAGGAACCTCCAACCGTGTTAACACCCCTAAGGACTTCAGAAAAACACGAAAGGACACCACAGAACAAGCACTCTCCCTGGCTGCCCCAACAATCTGGAACACCCTCCAAGACGATCTGAGATCAACGACGGACCTTAAAGACTTTCGCAAACAGCTGAAGACAACCCTATTCACAGAGCACTATGGACATGACACATGATCTACTAACCAGCAAGAACAATTAACATACCATCCACCATCCTGAACCTCGGACAGAAGAATGTATAATAGCACACGATGTAACATAGCACACAATGTATAAAAGTATGTATAATAGCCCACAATATATTATAGCGCACACTGTACATAGCTCAACCTAATCAAACACACAACACATCAGACACACCAAACTCGATATACCCTTCACTGCATGAAAACACATGATCACTCCTTTGATTGTTTGCTGTGAAACCGCTTTGATTGTAGGAGAAGGCGGTATAGAAATACTGTTAAATAAATAAATAAAATAAATAAATAAATTGCCCCTGACTACCAATAGCCAGATTAAAAAGAATAAAATACAGCCTCTAAAATGCTTGTATGCAAATGCCAGAAGTCTAAAAAATAAGATGGGAGAGTTAGAATATATAGTATTAAATGATTAGTATCTCAAAGACATGGTGGTAGGAGGACAACCAGTGGGATACTGTGATACCCGGGTACAAACTATATCGTAATGATTGAGCAGATCAAATTGGTGGTGGGGTTGCACTCTATGTTAGAAAGGGCATTGAGTCACAAAGGATTAAAGTTTTGCAGGAAACAAAATTCACTGCAGAATCTCTATGGATTGAAATGTCATGTAAAAAGGGGAAGGGGGAAGGCAAAGGCAGTGGGGATATACTATCGACCACATGGCCAAAGTGAAGAAATGAATGATGAAATACTCAAAGAAATCAGGGAAGCTAACAAAAGTTACAGTACAGTAATACTACACTGGTCAACATTGAAATCGTTACTGACTTTAAAAGGCCCTAATCTATAGAATCTTGGTGAGCTGAACATGAATATAACATTAAAAAATTTTTATTGGCTCTCGTTTTGAAGATATTGCATGAAGTTCATTTTTGACGTTTTACCGTGTAAATTTATCCAGTAGGACATCAACAACATCCCAAATAAGGCTGCAACCCCAAGTAAACACCACTGCGCACAGCACAGCTATTAATGTATATTAATGTATATAATGTAAATAAGTTTTTGACAGTTACCCCAGTTTCCACCCAAGTTATATTTCCTGTTTTATTGTAAATACAATACAGTCTCGACTGCATTGTTTAAGCCACAGGTAAATGTACACCACATTGATATTGAATAGCGCTGTATAGAAGAGAAATTAAATAAATAAATAAGCCTTGAATGATGTAATATTGCATCACATTGCATAATACCAGCATGCACACATCATCCAGAGTTGATTGCATCATTTTCTGATGCAATGCAATACTACTGCCAGACGGCTGCTGAAGCTATCTGACATCAGCAGTGTACTATACGCAGTAGGAAAGGAAAGTAATCTGGTATTCTGTTCCGATATTGAAAGCCTCATGAATGCCTTAAAAATCACTCATGACCCACAAGACTGGAGACTATTTATAGACTCTTCGAAACTGAGTCTGAAGGCTGTACTTTTGAACAATGGAAACCGTCTTCCATCTATTCCAGTTGCGCATGCCGTCCACATGAAAGAGACATATGATAACTTAAAGCATCTACTGACTTCCATTAACTATAACAAGTACAGCTGGCACCTCTGTGGTGACTTGAAGGTAGTTGCCCTTTTAATGGGGCTGCAGCAGGGATATATAAAATACATGTGTTTCTTATGTGAGTGGGATAGCCGAGCAAGGGATTGGCACTGCTTGCGGAAGGAATGGAATCGCAGACAAAATGTAACAGTTGGAGAGAAGAATATCCAGCACCCAGCTCTGGTTGAGGCTCACAAAATCCTGCTACCACCCCTTCACATCAAACTAGGTTTGATGAAAAACTTTGTGAAAGCCACGGACCGCACTTCGCCAGCTTTCCGATACCTGCATGAAAAATTCCCTCGACTCAGCGAAGCAAAGATTAAAGAGGTAGTTTTTGTGGGTCCTCAGATTCGAAGGTTCTTCAAAGATGACCGGTTCAACAACTTGCTGCAGGGTGATGCGAAACAAGCATGGAATGCTTTTCGCCTAGTGTCAACAAACGTTCTCGGGAATGTTAGGGCAGAAAACTACAAGGAACTAGTAGAAGACATGCTGATGCAGTATCAGTATCTTGGCTGTAATATGTCTCTAAAGATCCATTTCCTTGATTACCATCTTGATTTCTTTCCTGACAACTGTGGTATGGTTAGTGATGAACAGGGCGCACGTTTTCACCAGGATATCGCAACGATGGAGCAAAGATACCAGGGAAAATGGTCCACTACAATGCTGGCTGACTACTGCTGGACACTCCCCAGAGAAGCTCCTGAACAGCTGCACAAGAGACAGGCAAAAAAATCTAAGTAGTCATCTATGACTTGTTTTTTTACAGGTATTAACCGAAGGCCTATTATATTTACTATTGACATGCATTTCGTGATGTAAACATTAATTCTTGTAGATTACAAAAAAACTAGTCAACTTTGCAATTTCACTGTCATATTCGTGTTCAGCATATAAAAATGGATAAGAAATGACTATTTTTATTTTAGTAACATGACTTTTGTAAAACTTTGTTGATCAGTGTAATGGGTGATTTCAATTACCCCCGTATCGACTGGGTCAGTGTCACAGCAAGACATGCTAGGGAGATAAAGTTTCCAGATGAAATAAATGACTGCTTCTTGGAGCAGCTGGTTCATGAACCGACCAGAGGGGAAGCCATTTTGGACCTAGTTCTTAGTGGAACACAAGATCTGGTGCAAGAGATAAGGGTGTTGGGGCCACTTGGCAATAGTGATCATAGCATCATCGCGTTTGATTTAATAAATGGAGGAAGGATGGTAAGGAAATCCACAGTACTACCTTTTTACTATGATAAAATGAGGGAAATAGTTAAGAAAAAACTAAAAGGAGCAGTTGCAAAGGTTAAAAATTTACATCAAACATGGATGTTGTTTAAAAATACTATCTTGCAAGCCCAGACCAGCTGTATTCCACACTTTAAGAAAAATGGAAGAAAGTCCAAAAAACTACCAGCATGGTTTAAAGGTGAGGTATGAGAGGCTGTTGCCCAAAAAGAATCTTTCAGGAAATGGAAAAAGGAGCCAAATGATGAAAACTGGAAACAAACACTGGGAAGTTAGATGCAAGGCATTAATAAGACAGGCAAAGAGAATTTGAGAGGAAGCTTGCTGTGGAAGCAAAAACACGTACTAAAGATTTTTCAAGTACATTCATAGCAAAAAACCTGTGAGAGTCAGTTGGACTATTAGATAATGGAGAGGTAAAAGGGGCACTAAGAGGGGACAAGACCATAGCGGAGAGACTGAATGAATTCTTTGCTTCAATCTTTACTGAGGAAGATGTACCTATGTTACCCATGTTTGAAATGGTATTTAAAGGCGATGCCGCTGAAGAATTGTAAGAAATATCGATACATTGGGAAGCTGTGTTACAACTATTTGATAAACTGAAGAATAGCAAATCACCTGGATTTGATGGTATACATCCAAGGGTGTTGAAAGAACTGAAATATGAGATTGCAGACCTACTATTAGTAATCTGTAAACTAGCATTAAAATCATTCATAATACCTGAAGATTGGAGGATGGCCAATGTAACGCCAATTTTTAAAAAGCGTTCCAGGGGTGATCCAGGAAACTACAGACCAGAGAGACTGACATCAGTAACGGGAAAAATGGTAAAAACCATCATAAAGAACAAAATTAGTGAACATGTAGATAGTCATGGCTTAATGGGAGACAGCCAACATAGCTTTAGCCAAGGAAGGTCTTGTCTTACTAATCTGTCATGTTGTTTTGAAGGTGTGAATAAACAGGTAGACAAAGGTGAGATGGTTGATAAAGTGTATCTGGATTTTCAGAAAACCTTTGACAAGGTCCCTCATGAGAGACTCTTGGCGAAATTAAAAAGTCATGGGATATGAGGCAGTGTACTATTACGGATCAGGAAAATTGCAAGAGAATCTTGATAAATTGGAAGACTGGGCATCCAAATGGCAGATGAAATTTAATGCGGACAAGTGCAAAGTTATGCACCTAGGAAAGAACAAACCAAACTAGGGTTACACGATGCAAGGTTCCACATTTGGAACCACCACCCAGGAAAAAGATTTAGGTGTCATCGTAGATAACATATTGAAACCCTCTGCCCATTTTGCAGCGGCAGCCAAGAGAGAAAATAGAATGCTAGGTATGATAAGGAAAGGAAGGGAGAATAAAACAAAGGATATTATAATGCTTCAATATAGTTCCTTGGTGCGACCGCACCTTGAATCTTGTGTGCAATTCTGGTCAACGGATCTTTAAAAAGGATATAACGATATTAGAAAAAGTACAGAGAGGAGCCACCAAAATGGTAAAGGGGATGGAAGGATACCCCCTATGAAGAGAGGCTAAAAAGATTGGGGCTTTTCAACCTGGAAAAGAGAAAGCTGAAGGAGGATATGATAGAGGTTTATAAATTAATAAATGGGAGTGGAACGGGTTAATGTAGATCGATTGTTTATGCCAGGCACGTCCAACTTCGAACAGGTTGCGATCTACTTTTTTCGGCCAAAAGTGCCAGTGATCTACCACCATGAAAATTAAGTTTCAAATTAGTTTCAAATTAAATTTTAACCCAATAAAGTTGGAGGATTCCCCCCATTTTTAATGAACCTTCTGTCATTTACTTGGATGTGATCAGCTGTTAAGCAAATTAAGCAAAAACAAAACAGAGAAACGAAGATCCAGTAAGAACTGCGAGGGGAAATGGAAAGTACATTTTTTCTTAAAATTTTATTGAGTAATAACTTTTAACAGTCTTAATAACTTTCTTTAACTTTTATTGAGCAATTTGTGTTAAATTTAGGTCGAGTATTGATACAGGCTGATCTTGCACAATCTTAAATATTATGCTCTTGCTCATTAGTGAGACGTCTGAGCCTGCATTTCATCCACCAGCTTTTTGAAGTTGGGTGAATACTGCGTGAGGGCCAGTCTCAGGGAATCCTGGAGATGTTCATCTGTCATGTTGGAACGTTGTCTACTCTGTCATTTTCAGATGGGAAAACACAGATTCACACAAATAGGTTGAACCGAAACAGGAGTGTACATCTTCACTGCATCTTCTCAAGTTGGGACATTTGTCTCTAGGCACTAGCTTCCCAAACGATTCTTACTCAGCACGGGTCTTGAGAAAAATGTCATTTTTAAGGGTTAATATTTCATTTTCAAGAGATGGCTTGTTCAATGAGTAATTTTTACTGATAGTAGCTGCAGTTTCTTTAATGTCCACATCTACTTTGAATGGGTATGACAAGTACTCCACAACTGTTCCAATTTTTTGGACGTCACAGAATCTATTTTCGAATTCCTGGATAAAATTTGCTCTTGTAGGATGAAACTGTACTCATCTCACCAATGCATTTGTAATTCAAGGTTCATATCACTTAGTTCGCCTGTAAAGTCAGCGAGAAATGCCATATCACATAACCACTCATCTTCCAACTCTGCTTGGTCATCTCCCCTCTCCTTCAAAAAACTTCTTATTTCATTCAGCAAATCACAAAATCTTTGCAGAAATTTGTGCCTACTTAGCCACCTTACATCTATTTATTTATTTACTTAGTGTCTCTTTTATACCGCGCTATTTAAAATCAGTGTGGTTTACATACAACAGTAAGTTGTACAGTGCGGCCCAGGCTGCACTGTATTTACAATGAAACAGGTGCTGTAACTTGGACATCGCTAGGGTAACTATTTACAAGTTGTAAATCACGTCAAGGTCTGCGCAGGACTATCGCTGGGTAGAGTAACTCTTTACAAAAGTGAGGGCTATATACATGCTGCTATTTACAAGGTATGCATGGTCGATAATGGCGCCCCTGGTGTGGTTGCCTCATCGCATGCTGGGTGTGCTATTGGGGCAGACCTGGTGGAGAGGGGTGGCAGTATGTGGGCTGTCATCAGAGTAGTGCTTGAATGGAAAGAACTGAATATTTCATGACCGGTAGTTCTCCCTTTTAAAGAAATCCTTCTAAGTAGTTCTTTAACACTGAAGTCTTCAAAAACCATCCGGATAAAGACTAGTAACTAGGCTATGGTCTCTTATGTCTGTAGATTCATCCAGCTAGAGTCAGAAAGCAACACAATTTGAAACATCCTCCAACAATTGTTCAGTTGTGTTTCCAAACATCTTTTCTATTCGCCGCACGATGGTGTTTCTTGACAATTGTACATCTTGAATAGCAGCTATGATTCTCTTTCTTATTTTTAAATCCTTCAAAAAAGATTGTCAGCTGCTTCAAGAAAACAATCTTTTACAAATTCCCCTTCAGTGAAAGGTCTGCATTTCTTTGCGATCAGGTTGCTGACCTTGAAGGATGCTATGGTTGCATTGACCAAAACGTACAGAGAAGAGCCACCAAATTGGTGAAGGGGATGGAAGGCTACTCCTATGAAGAGAGGCTAAGAAGGTTAGGGCTCTTTAGCCTGGAGAAGAGACGGCTGAGGGGAGATATGATAGAGGTCTATAAATTAATGAATGGAGTGGAACGGATAAACGTGGATCAATTGTTTACGCTATCAGAGTATAGAAAGACTAGGGGACATGTAATGAAGCTACAGGGTAAACTATTTAAGACAAATAAGAGAAAATATTTTTTCACTCAACGTGTAATCAAACTCTGGAATCTGTTACCAGAGGATGTAGTAAGGGCTGTTAGTATAGCTGGGTTTAAAAAAGGTTTGGACAAGTTCCTGGAGGAAAGGTCCATAAACCACTATTAAAAAGGGACCCAGGATATCAATGCTTTACCCAGTACAAGCATTGTGGAACCTGTGTCTTTTGGGGATATTGCTAGGTACGTATGACCTAGATTGGCCACTGCTGGAAACAGGATACTGGGCTTGATGGACCTCGGTCTGACCCAGTATGGCATGTCTTATGTTCTTATGTTCTAAATGTGACCTTGGCTTCGCCATCAACTGTTGCTGAGCAGCCAATTTCGATTTAACCCGTTTTGGACCAGCGTATGTTTTACATACATAAGGTTTCCATACTTACTATTCAACTGTTTACTAATTAATGGCTATAAATTCAATGGAACTATGTTTAGCTATTATTGTTATGTCAAAAAGCGTTATATACAGATTTTTTTATCTGAGCTCTAGTTAGTTTAATAGGTATTCAAAGTTTGCTGATTTTGATGGTACTGGCGGCTCAACATAAAAAGATCACAAAAAAATAGCAAGTAGCTTATAATGCTGTACTACTTTTATTTGCAAAATAGTAGCTATTTGTAGACTTTAGAAAACAGGTTTAGATAACTAAGTTACTTAGTGTCAGAGTTATTGGTGCGTATATCGGCCTTGAATGTTTTTCATACGCTGGGCTAATATGTTGTCGAAACTAATTGCTGTCAAGCATTCTGTTCTAGGTGTTTCAATGGTGCAATATCGACGCACTGCATCAGTAGTGTTTTCACGTGTATCATATTCCGCCGTCAGAATGGACTGTTGACAAACTATATTATATCATAATAAAGTGTTTTAAATGAAAACTGCAGTTTCAATAGTATCATACAGTATGTTTATGTCAATGAATATTGGAACTGAATCCTATCTTTTCTGAAGACGGACAATATACTATATTGGACAAGTGTATGAAAAACATACACTATGTGAAACTTATATTTTCTGCAAAGTTTTAATATTTTTTATTATTGCCAGTATTTCATAGTTGTTTGAGCGTAACAAATCTAATAATTCATCCAGAACAGAGAAAGAATATGCAAGCTGTCCAAAACGGGTTAAGTTTTTTGAGCTTCAGTTTACGAATTTCACTTTTGGGTGGAAAATCAGCATCAAACTTATTGCTATGCAGAGCCTTATAATGACGTTCCAGATTACCCTTTTTGGGCAAGGATACTGGGGCGTTACAACACCACCACTTGTCTTTCACCATGATGAAAAAGTAGTCCATTTCCCATTCATCATGAAAGTGGTAGGTTTTGCTCTTCTTTGGAACACTCATCTTCGTTATACTGGAGTGGCTGGATGTACTGTAAGAAGGCCCAATCTGCAAAGTTAGTATAAACACTGGCTGAATCTGGTCAAAAACTGTCACTGTCCCAAAGTATTAAAGATCAACAGGCACTGAAGACCTCTGGATGATGTGCAATACAAGGATTGGAGATGCCAAAACCACACATGCAGTTCTAAAAGTAAAAATAAGAATTCATCATACTGGCACCAATAATCAAATACCACCAATCAAAAAATTCAAACACCTGTCCAGCAAACCAGAGAAAATCAAATACCGCCAAACAAGTTCAAATACCACCACACACGATTTAATAAGTTCTGCACACAGTGTAGAATCAACGCAAAGGCAAGGCGAAATAAAATTGCAGTGTAGAATCAACGCAAAGGCTAGGCAAAATAAAATTGCAGAGGCAAGCAAAAGGCACAGTAGTTTGAATCAATTCGAAGGCAAGGCATAGGCAAGTTAGAATAAAATTGGAAAAGCCCGCCAAAATCACCAAATTCTTGACACTTTGTTGTGTCTGCCCGAAAACGTTTAATGAAAGCGAACTATAAAGCGACCAACGACCAGCACACGACACAACTAATACGGCAAGTGTATTCAGGTTAAACCCGGGCGAATGGATATCGCCCGGTATATAACACACTTCTAAGGGGTGCTGGGGCAGGGGCAGGAATGGGTGATTCTAAGAGGCAGGAGACTAGGTATGATGCCGGGCCTGTGGCGTCTCGTCGCAGGGTGTGGGCGGCGGCCCCCTGGGATACCCACAAACGTTTGGCACGAAAACAAGCGCCCCCAATACACCCGCAGGCAAGATTCCCGCAGGCAGGGAAAAAAGACAGGCAAAGGATCAGCAGTGACAGCAAGCTCTCGGCAGACAACCTGCCAGCATGAGCTCTCTCCTAGCGATGGGGTGAGCTGCTGGAGAGATGGAGTGGTCTAGTGGTTAGGACAAGGTACTTCAGGCCGGAGGGCCAGGGGTTCAAGTCCCACCTGGCGGACAGCAATCTCAGGCCGGAGGGACTGGGATTTCTAGTCCTATAGGCACTCCTTGTGGTCATGGGCAAGGCACTTAACCCTCCATTGCCCATGTTCCCTGTAAGTATTAGCGTATGTGTGTCATATCCCCTCGTGTTAAATGTATTCCCCAATTGACAGCTTTGACCCGGTGAAAAGCGGAATATAAATACAGCTAAATAAATAAAATAAAATAAATAAATGGAGCCAAGTGGTGCTGGAGATCTACCTCTGACCCCTCCGTGATCTACAGATCGCGATCTACCTGTTGGACATGCTTGGTTTATGCCATTAAAATATAGAAAGACTAGGGGATATGCAATGAATCTACAGGATAACTAAGAGGAGAAAATATTTTTTTCACTCAATGTGTAATCAAACTCTGGAATTCATTACCGGAGGATGTAGTAAAAGCTGTTAGTGTAGCCAGGTTTAAAAAGGGTTTGAATAAGTTCTTGGAGTAAAGGTCCATAAACCATTAATAAAGGGGACCCGGGATATCCACTGCTTGGTCCAATACAAGCATTGTGGAACGTAGGTCTTTTAGGGAAACTGCTAGGTACTTGTGATCTGGATTGGCCACTTTTGGAAACAGGATACTGGGCTTGATGGATCTTGGTCTGATCCAGTATTGCATATCTTATGTTCTTATGTTCTTCTATGCGCTGCACCACCAGGCCTATCAGTGCCCATGGCGAAAAGACAGAGAATTCCATCCACGGGCCACCTCTGCACTAGGGCATCCAACCCTTCCGGCATTCTCTCTCTGCTCCTGCTGATGCAGCGATTGGTCTTGGCAGAGGCAAGCGTCGCCAACAGGTCCATGACTGTAAGGCCCCATCTCCGCACTATCTGAGTGGAGACTTCTGGACACAGGCTCCATTCGCCAGGACCCACCTCGATCAGACTTAGGTAGTCAGCTGTCATGTACTTTACTCCCACTACATGCACTGCGGACAGAGCTCTTCTGCCCAAGCCAACAAAGTCTTCCACCACTGCTTCTAACTGCACACTTCCTGTGCCCCCTTGCCGATTGATACAGGCTACCAAGGTCACGTTGCCCGAGAAGACCCGAATTGCTTTTCCCTGGAGTAACAAGTGGAACCGCTGTTGGGCTAGGAAGACCACCCGCATTTCCAGCCTGTTGATGGCGTCCAGCGTCCCTGTGCTATCTAGCCCTTGTAATGGGCCCCCCCAACCTGAGAGACTGACATCCGTTGTCAGGGGACTCCACGGGGGGGGCCCTCGAGTGGCATCCCTGCAGCCAACTTCTCCGGGCGTATCCACCATTTGAGCTCCCCTTTTCTGGCCCTTGGGCACTGAAGCGGCTGTGACAAAGAATGAATCTGGTGCCACCAACTGTGCAGTAGCGCTTTTTGAAGCGGATGCATGTGCGCGCGTGCCCATGGCACTACCTCTATGGTTGTTGCCATGGTCCCCAGGAGTTGCAAGTACTGCCATACTGCTGGCTGTTCATGTGCAAGAACTTCCGTATTAGATGCCACAGCTCTTTTGCCCTCTCGTCCAGCAGGAACACCTTGCCGGCATGGGTGTCGAAGTGCACCCCCAGGTACTCTATGTCCTTTGATGGCACCAGCCGACTCTTGGACATATTGATCACCCAACCCAGACTCTGCAGGAACTTCACCATCCTTGCTGTGGCCTACTCGCTCTTTATCCTTGTCTTTGCCTGGATGAGCCAGTCGTCGAGGTATGGGTGTACCAAAATGCCTTCCTGGCACAAAACCGCCGCCGCCACCACCACCACCATCACCATCACTTTGGTGAAAGTGCATGGAGCCATCACCAAGCTGAAGGGCAAAGCCCGAAATTGGAAATTCCCCATCGGAACCACAAGGCACAGTAAACTGTAATGTTCTGGGCACACGGGGATATGCAAGTAGGCTTCTGTCAGATTCAGGGACGTTAAAAACTCTCCCTTGCGTACTGCGACGATCATGGACCTCAACATTTCCATGTGAAACCGAGGAACTCGCATACACCGGTTCACATGCTTGAGGTCGAGGATGGGACGGAAGGAGGAGTCCTTTTTGGGAAACATGAAATAGATCAATTACTGACCTGTGCCATATTGGGATTCTGGGACCATTACAACCGCTCCCAACTGAAGTAGGTGTTTTAGGGTCTCTCTGATCGCCTGGGCCTTGGCCCATGAGCTCAGGAGTCAACAGTTTGGAAAACGCCAACGCACAGTCGTCCCTGATGACCTCTAACACCCATTGGTTGGATGTGATCTGGGCCCAGGCAGGATAAAAATCCTATAGCAGACCTCCCATGGGTTGTACCTCCTGGGCCCCCCTCGTTTCATTGTGTCTTCTTAGGCCTGGATGAGGATGTGGAGGCACAATAGCACCACCCTGTCCTCGGAAGGATGAGTGGCCTCTTTGGTATGGATTAGGCCTCAATGAGCTGAAATCGCTGAAAGCTCTTCGACTGACCTTTAGATGGCTCCAGAAAACGAGGTTGCTTCTATTTGTCCTCTGGGAGGCGGCCTCTTTTCGTCTCACCCAACTCCTTTACCAACGTTTCCAGATTCTTCCCTTACAGGAGTTTCCAGAACTTGGATGAGACATCCGCCGCCCAATTCCTCAACCAGAGGTAGCAACGGGCAACCACCACAGAGGCCATTCCTTTAAAAAACCACAATCAGATTGTAGAATGCGTCCGCCAGGTAGGCAGCTCCTGACTCCATCCTAGAGGCTGCCCCTGTCTGATTCTGAGTAGCTTCCCTGGACGCCCCTGAACCTTTCACCCAACGCATGCAGGCTCGGGCCAGCAGGGCCCCACATTCCGAAGCCTGCAAGGATAAAGCGTTAATGTCGAACGCTTGCTTCAGCGAAGTGTCTAGCTTTCTATCCTGGGCATCTTTAAGTGCTGCACTGCCTTCTAGGATAGTAGTCTTCTTCATCACCGCCGACACAGCAGCATCGAAATTTGGTGAGTGGAACAACTCCTGCTCAGGTAAGGGATAAAGCCATGACATGGCCCGCACCCCCTTCAGACCGGCCACTGGGAGGTCCCACTCCTCTTTACCACTCTATGCACCGGGAAGACCTTCTGTGGCTTCCGCATCGCCTGTAGAAGCAGGTTCTCTATTGACTCCTTCTCTGCCAGCAGCCCTGCCAGCATATTTAATGCTTTCAGTGTCTCCATAATGAGGGCTACCAGTTCCTCTCTATGGAAGACTCGCACAATAAGGGATCCCTCCTCCTGAGGGAGTTCCCACTCCTCCAGCTCTTCTGTAGGTTCATCCACATCAGAGTCCAGGCCTAGCTCCTCTAGCCCTTTCTCACTAGGAAGGAAATCCTCTGCTTCCTCTTCACGCCTACATTGCCGATTAGTAACCTGCTCTTGTGCATCATGCTCCAGGGTGGCCGCCGGTCTCTTTATGGCTGGCGATTGTCCCGAGCCTGTATAATCCAGCCCCTGCAGCTTCATGCAGTAGGCCCTATTCAACAGAAGGACAAATTCTGGAGAACCCCCCCCCCCCAGGCCCCCGCTGCAGAGCCCCTGGGAAGTAGAGAGTCTGGAGTTTACCTGTTCCCTGGTGTAAAGCTTTAATTGTGAAGGCAAAAGAACTCGCCCTCCCCCCCCTGCAGAGAAGCAGTGTCCCTCCTGGGTCTGGAAGGCACTGCTTTCTTCCCCTAAAGAGCTCTCTCTCTCTTTGCTGTCCTGCGTCCTCTTGTAGGAGCTCTTGCTCCTTCTCGCAGCTGCGGCAGGTCCCTTTTTCTGAAACTGATGACCGCCGTGCACCGCACTGCAGTTGCTGCTGTTTAGCCTGCAACCCCCACTCTGAAATAGAGTATTCCCAGGCCACAAAGCAGAGGGAAACTGCCCCTGTCAGTCTCTTCTTTCTCCTTTCCTCTTTACATTTTTTTTCTTTTGCTCAGGATGTGTCCAGCCACGGAGAATTCCCTCTGGCTAGCCCAGGTAGTGCTAATCACCTCAGGGCATCCTGCACAGACCCCCTACTAAGTCAGGGAAAAGACTGCGGCCTGCCTGATAACTTTCCTGCGCAACCGGCACTGCCCCGAGCCACGCGGTGAAAGTGAAATTCTGCGGTGCGTCGGCAAACAGAGGGGGATAAGAATTTAACTTAATGGGTTGCAGAGAAGAGCAGAGCTATTCTAAAGGAGCCACTTATCTCCTTGCCTCGGGCACAGCTTCCATTGCCAGCATCAGCGTTGAGGCGGGAGTGAAGACGCCGTGTTGTCTGTGGCCTGGCCTGACCCCACACAGCTCCTCACCTGATCACGGGTTCAGGAGCTGCCGCTGCTCTGAACTGCATTGCCCCGGTAGGCGCCCAAGGAAACTACAACCCCTTCCCTACTGACTGGGGGCAGAGGGCCCAGTTGCTTTCCTCCTTTCACCGTCCTGCACCGAAGCCTGCTTTTTTTTTTTTTTTTTCTTCTCAGCAACTTTGTGCAGATTAGCTCAGAATGCCTAAAGACAGGGATGCAGAGAAGCGCAGGCCAACATAACTCAAAAATCTCTACCTAAATCTCTTTGTTGCCCCTACAAGTGAGTCCAACACCTCTGGACCACCACCACCGCCTGTTTGGAGAATGAGCTTACTGGAGACTGTGAGGCGGAACCAGCTGCCTAAGTATGGTGATGTCGTCAGAAAAAAAGGTAACACAAAAAATCGCTGGGTCTACTAGAGCAAATGACCAAAATTATGTAATAATTGCTCCAATCCACAATACTCAAAAAAATACCATAATCAGGGAACAGGTCTCAGACTTGGAGGGGTGGAACTCAGGAGGTAAACCTTTGCTGTGGTTAACCAACCCCGTATTTTGCATCAAGGACCTTTCCGTTCCCCCTCTCTGAAATTTTAGGCATAAAATCCGCTTAAATAAACTCAATTAGTTCTTTGATATTATTTCCAAAACGAGTAGATAAAGATGTTCTCTCCAGTGAAAATACAGCATAACTTTTCTGTTCGTACAAACGCTAAAAAGCTGAAGAGCAAATTTATCACACTCTATTATACTGGCTGAAATAAATTCAGTATGAACAAACTTAGCTTCAGTCCCTAAGAAAAAAAGGTGACATGCTCAGTCTCCAAGCTGCTGGTGGGGGTTGACTACCCAGAGGTGCGGGACTAGACTGGAGGATGATAAGGAAATTTCTGTTTTGCCTCATCTGTTTTTTGCTGATAGAACTATTGCAAATTCCTGACAGTGGACAAGGAGTCTGCTGTTCTATACTTCCTCCAGAATTGTTCGGCTTTGTGCAATTGTCTTTTCAGTGTTCTCAGCCCTGCATGGTACCATACAGCATGTTATTGTTGTTAACTGCATGATTTTATGAAGAACGGTTGCAGCTGCTGTAGTGTGGTGGATAGATGCAAATTCCAAAGATTCACCTAAGCTGAAAGAGCTAATAATGAGAAATCAGTTGGAAAAAAATAGCAGCTGTGCCACAAATGACTGCATATTTGGGCGAGGAACATTAGGAGAGGTTATCCCATTGGATGATTACTTGTCAAATGGCCAGGAGCTTTTTATGCAAAGGTGAACCAGGAAATGGTTTATTTCCCACCCACCCTAGGCTCAAATCTTTGATTTATAGGCTTTTAAGCCAATTAAGATGATGGTAGGGACATTTTCACATCCAGGTTTAATTGGTCATCTTTGCCAGCAAATTATTAGCCATTGGGAATAGACCAGTTCTAGAGCCATGCAGTTCACCCTGAAGTGAACATAAATATCATACAATAGTCTCCCAGTGGAGGTGGTAGAGATGAGGACAGTAACTGAATTCAAGAAAGCATGGGACCAACACAGAGGATCTCTAAAGGCAAAAAGTGGACTGTTGTAGTTGTTATGGAAGGACAGACTAGATAGGCCATGTGGTCTTTTTCTGTCGTCATATTTCTATGTTTCTATGTTTCTAATATACCTAATAAATCTGAGGGACTTTATATTAATTCAAGTATCCCTACTCTCTTAGCTACTTTAACTAACTAAACATCAAAACTAAGATGCCGACAGCAGTCAAAGAGTGAGATGGGGCTACTCAGTATTTTGCACATGTATAATTTTCCCAGTTGGTGCAAGGTGGGCACTAAGTGCATAGAGCTCCTAGCTCTCAGGGAACGAGTCCAATCTCTGGAAGCTAGGGTAGCAGACTTGGAGGAGCTGAGGTAGATGGAGAGGTATACTGAGAAGACCTTTAGTCTGGCAGCCTCTGTGCTGCCATGGAGAAGAAAGGTCACCTGAAGAAAGAACAGTCAGCTGAAAGCAGAACACCACCTTGGTGTGGCAGGAAGTGTTCCTGTAGCTAGCATCTTGTCCACTAGATGATATAATATCCTCTTTCACTGAGGATATGTTCCCAGAGGGAAGGGTTAGGACAACTGTTGTAGTTGGCGATTCATTCTTTAACACTAGAAGCCCCAAAGTGCGTCAATTGACACAAATGCATCTTCGAAGTTGTATACCAGCGCCACTGCTAGAACCATGTCAGTCATGTTCCATGACTTTGTTAGCAAGGTCAAGATGTTCAAATATGTGCATCAAAAATTAATGACACATGCACTACCTAGCGGGAAACTTAATTTATACCTAGAAGCCCCAAAGTACGTCAATTGATGCACTCAATTGTCTTGGATGCATCAAGTGATGTACTTTGGGGCTTCTAGGTATTTATTTATTTATTTAACATTTTTTTCTATACCGTCTTTCTACAAATCAAGACGGTTTACATAGAACGTTTCAAAGGCAGTGTGTTTCAACTGTTTACAAAGAACAAAGTAACAAGGATACATAGGCGAACAATAAGAACTAATTTATGAACTAATTACAATGATCAAAGATCAACTATTTACATATGTATATATAGAGCTACAGATGGTTGTGTTATAGGATTTGAAGGAGCATGGGCGGGGAGGTAGATGTAGAGGGTTAGGTACTAGGGTGGTAGGGAAAAATGTTCAAGGAAGAGGTGGGTTTTTAACTTCTTACGGAACTCAGAGTGGCTCACACAGTTACGCAGCTCATGAGGAAGGGTGTTCCATAGGGATGGAGCATAGAGAGAGAAGGCCCTGTTGCTTGTAGATTGTTTACAGTGTCTTTTAGTTGTTGGTATGGCCAGTAGGTTTTTGGTAAAGGAGCGGTGTGTTCTTGTGTTGTTGGAGAAGGCAAGGAGTGGGGAGAGGCTTGGAGCCGACTCTTTTGAGATAATTTTGTGTATAAGAGTAAGAACCTTGAATTTAGCTCGGTGTTGAATCGGGAGCCAGTGGAGATCATAGAGGACTGGTGTAATATGAGATCATCTGGGGTTGTTGGTTATGAGCCGCGCTAACGTATTCTGGGCTAGTTGGAGTGGTTGGATGGTGTTCTTGGGAAGGCCATGATAGATCAGATTGCAGTAGTCAAGTGAGGGGGTTGTGAGAGCCTGACAGACAGTACGAAAGGAGTCGGGGCTTAAGAGAGGTTTGAGGTTCCGGAGAGTACGTAGCTTTGCATATACTGTATTGGTAGTTCTCTTTATTTGATCGGAGAAGGAGAGGTTCTGATCAAGGATGATTCCAAGATATTTCACTTGTTTTTTTATAGTGAGTGTGAGATCACCAAAGGTGAGGGTTGGAGGAGGGGTGTATGAGGGATTGGAGAAAACTTGAAGGACCTCAGTTTTGGATTGGTTAATTAGTAGGTTGTGCTGGGAGAGCCAAGATTTGAGGCTGATTAGGCATTCATTCAGTTTAGTAAAATTAGGATTAGTGAGGTTAAATGGGGTATAAATTCATGTTCCCCCTAGGTGGCGCATCTCAATCACTGTTTACAGTTTTACTCTGTCGAAAGCTTTACAAAAGCAAATTCGGGACCTTACCACTGAGGCATTAACTACACATTCAATTTCTAAAAAAGAATGGCGGTTCCTGAATCCCACAACGTATACCTTGGCCAAATTTTACTTGGTTCCAAAGGTTCATAAAGATTTAAATAACCCTCCAGGACGCCCTATTGTTTCCACCAGGGGTTCACTTTTAGAGCCGTTATCAATGTTTTTGGATTCATTTTTAAGACCATTGTTGGTATCAATTCCGGCATATTTAAAAGATACCACACATTTTTTACAAATGTTGGTGGAACACAATAATTTGGCACAATTGCAGGATGTTATATTAGCAACACTCGATGTTACATCTTTATATACGGTTATTCCGCAGAATAAAGCTTACGATATTGTAATGCGAGCACTCCAAAATCGGGGAGATCTTTCAGAGTCTCAATTGGCATTCCTAGCAGCGGTTACTAGGCTAACACTCTTTCAGAATCATTTTATTTACGATAGTGTGATCTACCATCAAACATCTGGAGTGGCAATGGGGGCAACATGTGCCCCCTCCATAGCCAACTTATACATGGCAGGCTTTGAAAATGATTGGATTACAACCTCTCCATATTCTGAATCTTTAAAAGTATGGCGAAGATATGTGGATGACGTGTTTATCATCTGGCACGGATCAACCGAAGCTTTATTAGAATTTTTCCATTGGTTAAACACACGGGAAGATCAAATCAAATTTTCTTTAAATCACCACATGGAACATATCACCTTTTTGGATGTGGTAGTGAGAAAAACCCCAATTGGATGGAATACTTCTACATATCGCAAGCTGACTGATCGCAATACTCTCCTGCATTATGAAAGTGCCCATCCTTTGCGGCTTAAGAACAGTTTACCGGTCTCTCAATTCATTCGATACCGCAGAAATTGTACTAATGTATGTGAGTTTAAGAGACAGTCCTCCACTTTACGTAATCATTTTTTGCAAAGAGGATACCCTCCTCAAGTGATACAACAAGCTTATAAGAGAGCAAAATATCTCAATCGGGATTTACTTATTAACCCTCCATCTACAACAAGTGGTATTTCACGGTCACAAGTTAATTTCATTACAACATTTTCACCATTCAGTTATTCTTTACAACGAAGCATAAAACGACATGCCAATGTCTTGCAAGGTATCCCTGAATTAGCAGATTATTCAGTGCGATGTGTTTGGCAGAGACAGAAAAATTTTAAAGAGCTGCTCAGCACAGCAGTCCTACGTCCTCTTTCCGTTTCTATGCCTTCAATAACTGCAGGCCACACACGCTGTGGAACATGCAATATTTGTCCAATCACTTTGGAACTGCAGGACTTTTGTCATCAAAATACTCGATATCGACTACGAAGCAGTACAAATTGCAAATCTATACAGGTTATCTATGCCCTCCGCTGTCCGTGCGATCTCCTTTATGTTGGGAAAACCATTCGTTCCCTGCAAGTAAGAATTAATGAACATCGAAGTAAGTTACGATGCCAAAGAAGAGAAGCCCCGATCGTAGATCACTGTTTGAATTTTCAACATGTTTTTTCTGATTTAAGATGCTTCGTCATAGAACAAGTTCTTTTTCCAACTCAGGGAAAATCCATAGATCATACGTTGCTATTTCGAGAACAACGATGGATTCACACTTTGGGTACGCTAACACCTCAGGGGCTTAATTCCAGAATTGAATGGGAATTATGTATTTGATACATAACGATTTGCAGCCTACGTTTCCCCTTAAGAGATTATATCCATTCATGAGCTATCAATTAAGAAAGACTATTTAACTAGTCCGCATGCGCGGCGTTTTTGTTAGTGGAGCATATCATAACCAAAGCTCCGCTGAACCAAGCTGGTGCCATAAATAGGTAGGAGGATTGGTAAACATGGTAATAAAATGACTTTTAAACATGTCAATTTTTGAAGCATGTAACTGAAGAACTTATTTTTCTTTATAGTGACGATGTGAATGTATTCCCCTGAAGAAACCAATAGGAGAAACGCATCTCGGAGCGCTTGAATTAGCGTCGGGAAGTCCATCGTAAAGCTAAGCACTGGTTTACTATTGATTATTTATTACTAAACAGTATGTTTATTCAAATGGGTCTTCGAGAAAAAGAAGAAGAAAAAAAGAAAAAAATTCACGTCATGAATGCTGTCTTAGAAGAGGACTTACATGGCTAAACGTTGAAGAAAGAGGTCATTGATGTATTTTTAGGTATTAGTCCACTGCAGTTTCATGAAACAGTGGCAACCTATGGTATCTGAGACCTCATTAGCCTAGAGTTCAATTTGTTGCGAAAATAGCTTCTATATAAGAATCACAGAAATTGTTATTTTATACATTTTTTGACACTGTGATAGATAACCACATCAACAATTGTTAATTACAGTTTTACTCCGACATTACAAACAATAAACACACGATGATGTCATGTAATGACGTCACATACTGCACGTATTTAACAAATAAGTAACTTCACATTAATTCACATCTGCATTTCATGCTAAACCTAGTCGTCATGATAATGCGTCAATTGACGCACTTTGGGGTTTCTAGGTAAAATTCCTTTTGGGGCTTCTAGTGTTAAGTGAGGATCGCTTGGTAAACTGCCTGCCAATGCAAAGGTGGCAGACTCCATGTGGGTACCAATGACATGGAAAATTATGAGAGGAAGGTTCTGGAAGCAAAAATTTAGACTTTTAGCTAAAAAGTTGAAATCCATAATTTCCAGGAAAGCATTTTCAGAAATGCTTCTCATTGCATGCGTGGGACCCAAGAGGCAGGCAGGAGTCTCAATATTTGGATGAGACCATGGTAAAGAGAAGAGGGCTTTAGGAATTGGGCCAATATTCTGGGGAAGAGAGGGGGCCTTTTCTGAAAGGATGACTTTCATTTTAACTAGGCATTAACCTGGAGATACAGCAGCTTTTATATTAGATAATGGGGGAAAACTGACAGTCGCCCAGGAGTGCATGGTTCAGAATGATGACGTCTTGAAGGATGCTAACATAATAGAGAAGTTGGAGCACCAGATAGAGAGGATGCAATAAAGGTAAAAGTGCCAAGGTGCCTCTAAGAAAGGAGCAGACAGAATTGAAAAATTCAATTGTTGCTCTCCAATGTAGTATCACACGGGCAACTTAATGTGCACAGATTGCTGCCTAAAGAGATAATGCAGCAGTCCTTTGAAATGTCTGTACTATGTCCTATGAATCCCTGAGTACAATGCCTCCCTCAATGGAAGTCACAATCTTCTGGGCTACTGCAGAGATGGGTGCTTTCTACCTAAGACATGTAGCGGAGGACCAACTTCTCCCCAGAACGTGGAAAAAGCTTTGCTATAGCCTTCTTCTTTCTGATATATCCACTGGGCATTTTCCACCCAAACATGATCATCCTCCTGATAGCATCATGTATAGGGGAGAACCTGGAGGGTCTCCTTGGTCCTTCTATGATGGGGTCTTCCTCCTGACTAGCTTCTATGGCCTCTCTTGAAATCTCTAGATTAGAAGACACACTCTCAATCAAAGATCCAACTCCTGCTTCTTGGCCTGTTCAACAAAATCATCTTCCTATTGAGAAAGGAGTTCCCCTTCCAGGATACATTCTCTTCTTCTCCATCAGAGCCTCCTAGCTCTGGGACTTTCTAGACTTCCCAGAGAATATCTCTCCAATGATACCTCTTTGAGGGAAGCCTCACCCAGCTGGCAGAGCGATCCCCTGGCTGGTCTGTCCTGTGGAATCCACTTTGACTTGCTGCTTTGTGCAAAAAGCATGGATGTATGATGTGCACAACTCCGGGGAGAAACCCATGGCTGTCCCCGCCCCATCGCCAGATCTGATGCTGCAGTCAACTCTGGAACAAGTAATGGCACTTTCTGCATGCCCTGTTCCCCAACCAGGTTAGGCCATGCTCCTTTGATGCATGTGCTCCAAAGATGGTGGCAGGACCTAGGTGGCTGCCCCTGCCAGACTTCTTTAATGCACCTCAGTCATTGTGCCAGGCCCCGCAGTGGGCTGCAGGCAAAAGGAGCCTGCCACATTGCTTGTTTGCCAGCTTGTACAACCACCACACTATTGCCATGCTGCTGGGAGTATCCCTCTCAATGACCCTTGAAGGAACACTTTATTGCTTCTGCCAGTACTACCTTCAATCTCTGCCCTGTCATGGAGGCTACCTAATTTCCCACACACTTCTGCCCATTGGCTGTGGTGGCGGTGTTGGGTTTCTACTCTCTCAGTCCTGTCAATTTCAGCCCCTCCTACTGCCTCTATCTAATTCCTTTGAAGACCACACCATCTGCCTGTTTACTCCACTACCTCTCCGAATAGCTGCCATTTATCAACTCCCCCAAAGAGTCTATTTCTATCTTTCTTACAGACTTTGACTCCTCCTTTCTGGATACATCTTCCCCTTCCCTTATTCTTGGGGATTTTAACATCCATGTTGACGACCCTTCTGACCCTTATGCCTTAAAGCTTCTTTCCCTAATCTCCTCATTCAATCTCCAGTTGTGCTCTACTGCTCCTACTCGCAAGCATGGCCACTGCTTTAATCTCCTCTTCTTCTCCAACTGCTCACCCTCAAACTTCTCCATTTCAGTTCTTCCTTTATCTGACCATCACCTGTTAACTTTCATGCTTATCCATCCTCCCATCCTGGTCTCGCTCCATCTCCACCAACACGTTTAGGAATCTTCACACTATTGACTCTTCAGCTCTCTCCACTGCTAATCTTATCACCTCTTTCCTCCTCTATGTCATCTGAGTCTGTTGATGAGGCAGTATCTTCCTATAACTCTATATTCTCCTCTGCTCTGGATGCACTGGCTCCTCCCATTCTTTGCCCTGTGAGGTGTACTGTTCCTCAACCTTGGCTGTCAACACCCTCTACCTATGTTCCTGTGCCTGCTCAGCTGAGCACCTTTGGCTTCAATCACATATCCTTGCTGACTACCTACATTTCAAATTCATGCCAGTCAGCCATATGTCCACCTAACTCATATGTTATGTCCACCTAACTCTTGCCTCTGACCTTCACCGTCTCTTTGCTATGCTCAACTCTGTCCTCAAGGTCCCTCCTTACCCAATCCCTCTTTCACTTTCTGCCCAGATCTTGGCTGACTATTTCCATGACAAAGTCCTAAAAGATTAGCCTTGAATTCTGCACAGGTTCATCGTCACCTCCTCTTTCAAACTCAGATCCTTCTCTCACTTTACCTCGCCCTTTCTTCCTTTTCTGACATCACTGAGAAGGTAACTACAAATCATCTCTCCTCTTCCAAACTGATTACCTGCTCTTCTGATCCAATTTCTACCCGCCTACTAAGCTCTATTTCTTCCATTGTTATCCCTTCCATCTGTCATATCCTTAACCTATCGCTTTCCATTGCAACTGTTCCTGTGGCCTTCAAAACATGCCCTGGTCCAACCTCTTCTTGAAAAGTCCTCACTAGACCCTACCTGTCCTTCCAGCTATCAGCCTCTCTCTCTCCTCCTCTTCACTTCAAAACTACTTGAATGAGCAGCTCACCACCGCTGTCTTGAATTTCTTTCCTCTCAAGCCCTTCTGGATCCACTGCCGTCCGGCTTTCGTCCTCTACATTCCACAGAAACGGCCCTTGCCAAAGTCTCCAGTGACTTGCTCCTCACCAAATCCAAGAGCCTTTACTTGATCCTCATCCTTCTTAACTTTTCTGCTGCCATTGACACTGTTGATCACCACCTTTTCCTCAATACCCTGTCCTTGCTTGAATTCAGGGGCTCTGCTCTTTCCTGGTTTTCTTCTTATGTCTTCCATCACACCTTTGTTTATGTTCTGGTAGATCCTCCTCTAATGGAATCCCACTTTCAGTTGGTGTACCTCAGGGCTCTGTCTTGGGACCTCTACTTTTCTCTCTCTATACTCAGTTCCTTGGTGCACTTATTTCTTCCCATGGTTTTCAGTACCATATTTATGCTGCCAACTCTCAGATCTACCCCTCTGTGCCTGAAATCTCTCCAGGAATCCAGTCTAGGAACTCTGCCTGCTTATCTGACACTACTGCAAAAATGTCTCATCGCTGTCTGAAATTGAACATGGACAAAACTGAGCTCCTTATCTTTCCCCCTAAACCCACATCCCCCCCTTCCTCCCTTCTTTATTTCTATGGATGATACTATACTCCTTCCTATTTCCTTAGCTCGCAACCTTGGGGTCATTTTTGATTCTACTCTTTCTTGCTCTGCACATATCCAACAGATAGCTAAAACCTGCCACTTCTTTCTCTATAACATCAGCAAAATTCGTCCCTTCCTTTCTTCTCACACTACTATGACCCTTATTCACTCACTAGTCACCTCCCGCCTTGACTACTGTAATCTGCTCCTCCTTCAATCTGTTCAAAACTCAGCTGCAAGTCTTATCTTCCGAATGTCGCTATGCTCATGTAACTCCTTTTCTCAAGTCATTTCAATGGCTCCCTATCAGTTTCACATCCAGGTCAAACTTCTCTTATTGACCTCCAAATACATTCATTATGCAGTTCCTCAATACCTTTCCTCTCTTATCTTACTCTTTACCCCTCCTCAGGAACTCCGCTCCTCTGGCAGATCCCTTTTATTTGTGCCCTTCTCAGCCACTGCCAACTCCAGACTTTGTTCATTCCATCTTGCTGCTCCATATGCCTGGAACAAACTACCTGAGTCTATGTGTTGGGCTCCTTCTCTAGCCCTATTCCAATCCAGGCTAAAAACTCACCTCTTTGAGACCACTATTGGCTCTTGATGCTTCTCACTCTCTTGTCCACTACTTTTGTGTATCTTACCATACTCTAGTCCCCAGTTTCGCTATGTGTGTTGCCTTGATTAGATTATAAGTTCTGATGTGCAGGGATAGCATAGTTACTCACCTGTAAAAGGTGATCTCCGGGAACAGCAGGAATTTAGTCTTCACATATGGGTATCGTTGGTACCGACGGAGTCTGCGCGGGAACGCTCCCCAGTGTCCAATTAGAAAGCTTTTGGGAGCATCCCACAGAGCCTGCGTGCTGCCTTCCCGCCCTTCCCAAATGCCTCTCTCCAGTTGAGTTTTAAAGCTGAGACAAAGAGAGAGAGGGGGAAAGGGAAAGCGATAGCGAGATACAACTCCTAGGGGAGGTGGGTCTGTTGTGAAGACTAAATTCCTGCTGTTCCCGGAGATCACCTGTTACAGGTGAGTAACTATGCTATCTCCAGGAACAAGCAGGAATGTAGTCTTCACATATGGGGACTCCCTAGCTTTAGATGCCAGGAAGAGACCCTAGAAGTTGTGTGTCCCTGTGAAAGGGCTCCACTTCCCCCCATGGATCTCTGGCATCCAACCAGGGATGGTGGGTAGGAGTTAATTAGGTATGGAACAAGTGTTGGAGAACAGCCTGACCAAACAAGAAATCACGGCGGGAGTCCTTGTCCAAGCAGTAATGGGCTGTGAAGGTATGAACTGAGGCCCAAGTGGCTGCTCGACAGATGTCGTTGATAGCCACAGAGTGCAAATGAGCCACTGAAGTTGCCATGGCTCTCACATTGTGAGCTGTGACATGGCCCTCCAGAGGAAGATTCCTACTCTGATAGGCAAAGGAAATACACTGTGCAATCCAGTTGGACAGCGTTCTCTTGGAGACTGGAAGTCCCAAATGAGAAGGATCAAAAGCAACAAAGAGTTGAGAGGACTTTCTATGTTGCTGTGTTCTTTGCAAGTAAAAGGCTAAAGCTCTTTTATAGTCCAAAGTATGAAGATTCCATTCTGCATTTGATGCATGAGGTCTTGGAAAAAACACAGGCAGGTAGACCGCTTGGTTCAAATGAAAAGGAGAGACCACCTTTGGCATAAAGTGTGGATGAGTTCTAAGGACTACCTTGTCATGATGGAACCTTGTATAAGGAGGATCAGCTACTAGTGCCTGCAACTCACTAATGCGACGTGCTGATGTGATTGCAATGAGAAAGATAACTTTCCGAGAAAGGAACTTCAACGAGGTAGTGGCCAAGGGTTCGAAAGGTGGCTTCATAAGCTGGCCAAGAACCAGGTTTAAGTCTCATGCCACCGGTGGTGGCCTAATGGGAGGCTTAGTTAGTAGAAGGCCTCTCATAAATCTTGCTATAAGAGGATGGGAGGAGATAGGTTGTCCATTTAAAGGCTTGAAAGAAGCCGCAATAGCACTTAAATGGACTCTTACTGAGTTAGTTTTAAGTCCTGCATTGGATAAATTAAGGAGATACTCCAGTAATGATTCCAGAGGTATTGCAAGGGGGTTAGGACCCTTCTGCGAGCACCATATTGTAAACCTTTTCCACTTGAAAGCATAAGAGTGTCTTGTGGAAGGTTTTCTGGAAGCATAAAAGGATATCCTTTACTTGCTGAGGAAGGTTAAGATCATGAAGATCTAGGCCTTCAGCAACCAAGCCCTGAGCTGCAGAGATTGGGGATTGGGATGCCATAACATTCTGTCCTCCTGAGAGAGGAGATCTGGAGCAGACCCTAACTCCAGAGAAGGAGCTTGAGAGAGATGTAGAAGCAGAGGGTATCACACTTGCCGTGGCCAATGTGGAGCTATGAGAATCATATGGCCTCTGTCTCTCTGAAGCTTGAACAGAGTTTTGGGAATTAGGGGAATGGGTGGAAAGGCATAAAGGAAGTCTTGCCCCCAATGAAGGAGGAAAGCATCCCTGGCCTGAGAGCCCTAAGCCGGAATTCTGGAACAGAAACGGGGAAGTATGGCATTCAACGGACTTGCAAAGAGGTCTATGTCTGGGGTTCCCCAAATTTGAAAAATCTTGGCCACCTGGTCTGCATGTAGAGACCATTCGAGTGGAAGCAGAACTCGACTGAGTCTGTCTGCCCAAGAGTTTTGGATACCTGGAAGATATATTGCCAGGAGATGAATCTGATGCTCTCTGGCGAGGGCCCATAGTTGAAAAGCGACAGAGAGCCTGTTCCTCCCTGCTTGTTCACATAGAACATCGTTACTTGATTGTCCGTGTGAATGAGGACTGTCTTGTAGCTGAGCAGAGTGTGGAACACCCGAAGAGCAAGGAAGATTGCTCTGAGCTCCAGAAGATTGATGTGTAGATGAGTCTCCTGTGGAGTCCAGGTGCCTTGGGTGGAGAGGTTTTGCAGATGAGCTCCCCAACCCAATGGTGAAGTATCTGTTGTGAGAGTTGCTTGGGGTGAAGGTTGTTGAAATGGGGACCCCAGCAACAGGTTTCGAGTGGACTGCCACCATTGGAGGGACAAAATAAGGCGATTTTTGTTTGCTATTTTGTCTGACAGGCACCCTGATGCCTGGGTCCATTGAGTGGATAAAGTGCACTGGTCTGCTCTCATATGGAGGCGAGCATAAGGGACCACATGCAAGGTAGATGCCATGTGGCCTAGTAGTTGTAACATTTCTCGAGCAGTGAGATGAGGCTTTAGCACTGCTTGAAAAGCTAACTGCACAATGGGAAGGCCCTTGCTCCCTGGTATCCAACAAAGGGGAAGATAGGCCCTTGCTTTCCTGGTATCCAACAAAGCTCCTATGAACTCTAGAGATTGAGTGGGAGTTAGGCTGGATTTTGGGATGTTTATGACCAGACCCAAATACTGCAGGATACACATTGGGCAAGATAGAGAAATCCTGGCCTCTGACTCTGATGGGGTTCGAATGAGCCAGTCGTCTAAGTAGGGGAAGACGAATATTCCCAGAGTGCGAAGAAATGCTGCTACCACAGCCATGCATTTTGTAAACATCCTTGGTGCTGAGGCCAGGCCAAAAGGAAGCACCCTGTATTAGTAGTGCTTTCCTTGAAAAAGGAACCGAAGGAACTTTCTGTGAGCTGGATGGATGAGAACATGAATGTACGCATCCTTGAGGTCTAGAGAACAAAGTCAATCCTGACTCTGAAGATACGGCAGCAGGGTTCCCAGAGAAATCATCTTGAATTTCTCAGTGAACAGTAATTTGTTCAATTCTCTGAGATCTAAAATGGGTCTGTGTCCTCCTGTTTTCTTTGGGATAAGGAAATAGGGGGAGTAAAACCCTGTACCCTGTTGAGGAATGGGTACCTCTTCTATTGCCCCTTAGGCAAGAAGCATGGTGATCTCTTGATCTAACAGGTTGATGAGAGAGGTCTGAGAATTGAACCCCTCTCTTATAATGGAAAGAGTCCAATGTTCTGCTGTTATTTGCCCCCATCTGGGGGCAAAGTGGCATAATCTTCCTGGAATGGTGGAAGGTTCTGGTCCATTGAGGGCAGGGAAAGCTATGTTCTCTAGATGGAAGTCAAAGGCCTTGTGGAGTCTGAGACTGCTGAGACAGTTGAGGCTTAGCAGTCTTTGCTTTCCTTTGTTTAGGTGGTTGCTGAGTCTTCTGGACAGGCTGACCTGCAGAACGTCCCTGCTGATAAGAGAGATAAAACCTCTTCTTTTTGGAAAAGAATGGTTTCTTGAAGGATTTCTTTCTTGCAGGATCAACCGTGGCTTTGGATAATCTATCCAAAGTGGAGTTATCAGCATCCAACTCATTGGCCTTTTACCCATTCTTGCCGAATAGATTCTCACCTGTACACGGAATATTGCCCAGTTTGTCCTGCACCCAGAGCTCCAAATCAGATGCCTGGAGCCAGGCAATTCTATGTGCACCTATGGCAATGGCAGAGGTTCTGCTTATGCACTCAAAACAGTCAAAAGCTGCACGAGTAACAAATTTAGAAACATCCTGGGCATGTTCAACCAGTGTGAGAAAATCTTGCCTCTTATCTTCAGGAAGAAGAGGGCTCAAAACCTCTAAATCCCCTGTGACTTCCTTAAGGAACATTCCCATATATAAAATATAGGAACTGATCCTAGCAGAAAGCATGGAAGCCTGGAAATATGATGTCCAAAGGTATCCAAGGTTCTACACTCACAACCTGGAGGATTAGAGGCATGCCTCTTTGCACTCCTGATCCTTCTCATAGCTGACTCCACTGCAATAGAGTGGTGAGGCAGCTGAGTCTTCTGGAAACCAGGACACGGAGGAACCCGATACATGGTATCCAGTCGACGGGAGGGAGGAGAGGTGGTAAGAGGGGTTTCCCACATTCTTAACATGAGATCATGTAAGATCTCATGGATAGGCAAGGTAGCTGCCTCCTTAGGAGCTTTGGGATATTGTAGAATCTCCAACTCCTTTGCCCTTGGCTCTGTCTCAGGAGCCACAATAATGAACAGACTTCGAGCCACCTCCCTGATAAAATCCTGAAAGGAGATCTTCTGGAGGAGACATCCTGCGTTTGGGAGAGGAAGGCTCCTCGGGGAGTATTCCGTACCGACAGAACTGTCAGAATCTTCAGACTCCTCCGAGGATTCAAAGTACCATCTGTCCGGATGCTCCTGTAGAGCACGATACCCATACCGACCGAAGTCGGTGCAGGGGAGCACCGGTACCGATGTGTCGGTACCGGAAGGCATGGCTTGACTGGGTGCCGGCAATGCGGACACCAATGTCGATGCCAATGCTATCGGTACCGGTTGAACTGTGACGCGGTTCCAAGGGTGTCGATGCTGCAAGGAGAGCTGCCAGACTGCGTTCAATAGCCAGGAACCTCTGGTCTATCGACGCTGCCGATGCCTGGGTATCGGTACCGGAGAAGACAGCCGGTACCCCAGAGCATGGCACCAGTAGTTCTGCCGAGGTTGAGGCCTCGAGAACATCCTGGAGCCCCGATAATGCTTTGGAAGCCGAAGCCTCCCGCCGGGGCAATTTTGCCAGTGCAGAACCCTCAAGGGCAACGCCAGAGGCATCTCGATGCTTAGAAGGAGATCTACCCTTTGAGGACCGGCTGGACTTATGTTTAGTTACCTGAGATCCGTGGGAGGAAGACGAAGCTCTGGAAGACGTCAATGCCACAGAGGCTGTATCGGAGGGAAAAAGTGTGCTAAGCTTAGCAGCCCGGTTTTGTCGACCTCTCTTGGACATCATGGCACAAGGACCTAAACATTTAAGACACCAGTCTTGGGTGTCGGTGACGGATATGGTACCGCCACACTTGGTGCACTTCTTAAAACCCGAAGCGGGTTTTTCCATAATGGAGGAAATTTTGGGCCTAAGGCCCAAAATGGCACGTGCACCTGAGAAAGAAAATATTGGAAAAAAATAAATATATATATTCTTATTTTAAAGAAAGAAAGAAGAACCGGTGGTACTGGTATAGCGTCGAGAAAGGCAGACGCGACCACAAAAAATAAGGAGGAGGAAAAATTTTCTGCGGTGACAGGAACACGACCTGCTTGCTCCGTGGAAAACGAAGAACTGGAGAGAGGCAGTTGGGAAAGGAGGGAAGGCAGCATGCAGGCGCTGTGGGATGCTCCCAAAAGCTTTCTAATTGGACGCTGGGGAGCATTCCCATGCAGGCTCCGTCGGTACCGACAATACCCATATGTGAAGACTACATTCCTGCTTGTTCGTGGAGATTGTCTCTTACCTCTGTATGTACAGCACTGCATATGCCTTGTAGCACTATACAAATGATAATTACACAGGTACACTACCAAAAAACTGCCTCCAGTTTTGCAACTGATTCCTATAGATTTTGGGGTGCTGAATCCAGGAAAAATAGCCAAAATGTTCCATCACGTCACGTTTTCTTGCAAAATTAGATTTCTTACCCATATAAGGAATGTTCACATAATTTCTTTTTAGCCGACTGCAGTTTACTTTCTTGGCCCAAAATAGAGGTTGTAATGGTTAACTAACTAGAAACACTCCCTCATGATATTTTAGAGTGTTTTGTATTCATTTTATACATTAACAGGACAATTGGGAGGCGGGGGGCTAAATCCAGTACTCGCGCTGGCGCATGTTCTTTCTTGTTCGCCTCGCCTCGTTCGCTCGCTCAAACACGGTGGTTGCGACATGAACGTTCCTGTCAAATTTCAGTTTCTTGCAAATTCATTATTACCTTTTGTTTGCTCAGTCGTAATCCAGCTTTATTCCGAAGTGGTTCACTACAGTTGTAGTTTGCAGTGCTGTGTATTTGTGATGGCTCACAGAGCCAGAGGTTGCGTCAACTCTCCGGACAGTTTTTGTTTTATTTGTGGGGAATATACCGTGAAAAAGCGGCAGAGGAACATTTCTGCATTTATTAAAAAAGTATATTTCGCCTATTTCGGTTTGAAGTTAGGCGATCAAGACAAACCGTGGGCTCCTCACAAAGTGTGCAAGACATGTGAGGAAGATCTACGCTTATGGATGAAAGGTAAAAAACAAGCATTTCGTTAATACCTATGATGTGGCGTGAACAAAGAGACCACAGCAGTGACTGCTATTTTTGCTCTTGCATTGTGCAGGGATACAACTTAAAAAATAAGAACGTAATAAGTTACCCCAACCTTCCCTCAGCAATTAGGCCTATGCCTCATAGCAACGAAGTACCTGTGCCTGAACCACCAAAATCTTTGGATCATATTTGTGTGGACAGTTCTGATCATGATGAGACTCATCAGATGGCTTTTCCCGATGAGTCCAGTACTTCCGAGTTTGAAACTGAACCAGATCCGAAACCTGAACTTTTCTCTCAAGCTGAATTGAATGATTTAGTCCAGGATTTAGGACTCCCAAAAGATGCTGCCCAACTGCTAGGTTCTCGGCTTAAACAGAAAAATCTATTGTCACCAGGAACAACTTTTTATTGGTACCGCAACCGCGAGACACAATTTTTGAAGTATTTCAGCAAAGAGGAAGATGAAGTAATTAGATCTTACCTGCTAATTAGTGTTCCTGAAGGAACGACAGTCCAGTCCCTTTACTTCTGGGTTGCGTAACCCTTCCAGCAGCTTGGAGGCTGAGCCCAACCTTTTTGGAGGTGGAGCGGTACAAATACCACTGAGACCACCCACCAACCCCAGTAATCGACTGAAAAAGCAGACTAAATGAATCTCTGTAACAACTATAACTTAAACCTAACAAACATGCAAACTCCGGGAGGGGTGGCCCGACTGTCGACCCCCCCGTTCCCTTATCTGTTTATTTATTTATTTTTTTTTCTATAGGTAAATAGGAAATAGGTAATAGGTAATAAGGGTAGAGGAAGGGGAGGGGAGAAGGCGCCGTGGGAGGACTGCTCGCCTACTTACTCCTGGCCTCCCTCACCCCGATCTGGTTCCCCGCTCGGTTCGCTGTTCCGCCCTTCTCCGACAGGCCTTCAGGTCCGACATAGCCGGGTGGGATCAGGGACTGGACTGTCGTTCCTTCAGGAACACTAATTAGCAGGTAAGATCTAATTACTTCTTCCTTATCGTCACTCCAGTCCAGTCCCTTTACTTCTGGGAAGTACCCGAGCAGTTCAATTCTGGGTGGGATTCGGCAAACCGGACTGAAGAACCGCTAGGCCAAACCGAGCGTCCGCTGAACTCTGCACGTCCAGCCTGTAGTGCTTGGTGAAGGTATGCAGAGAGGACCAAGTTGCCGCTCTACATATATCCAGCGGGGGGACTAGACTGAATTCTGCCCATGAAGTAGCCTGAGCTCGGGTGGAATGAGCCCGCAGCCCCCCCGGAACCTGCTTGCCTTTCAGGATGTAGGCGGAAGCAATCGCCTCCCTAATCCACCTAGAGATGGAGGCCTTGGCCGCCGCTTCCCCTCTGTGGGGACCTCCGAACTTGACAAATAGCCGGTCTGACTTCCGGAACGGAGCGGTGCGGGAGAGGTAGCGCTTTAGGGCCCTTTGAACGTCTAATAGCCGCAGCCTGCTATCCCTGCCTACCAGACCCCCGGTTGGGAAGGCCGGGAGCGTGACTGTCTGGTTTACATGAAAAGGAGAAATAACCTTGGGAAGGAAGGAGGGCACCGTGCGCAGAACGACCTTGTCCTTGAGGAAGGCCAGGAAGGGGGGTTTGAAGGAGAGTGCTTGTAACTCAGACCCGCCTGGCCGAGCAGATCGCAACCAGGAAGACTGTCTTCAGGGTTAAGTCCTTCAAGGAGGCCCTCTTTACTGGTTCAAACGGTTCCCCTATCAGCGCATTTAGTACCAGGTTAAGGTCCCAGGGGGGGGGGACCGACCTCCGCTGGGGACGCAGACGTCGTACTGCTCTTAGGAACCTGGCAACATCCGTGTGCACCCCTAACGGCTTGCCGTGGATCTTTCCTCTATAGCACGCGATAGCGGCTAGTTGTACTCGAAGTGAACTGTGCGCTAAACCCTTGTCAAACCCTGCTTGCAAAAATTACAGGATTTCCGGGACTGAGGCCGCAAGGGGCTTCCTTCGGCGTTCCGCGCACCATGCCTCGAAAATGCGCCAGACCCTTACATAGGCGAGACACGTCGAGCGCTTCTTAGCGCTCAACAACGTTGAGATTACTGCAGCCGAATATCCTCGCTTCAGAAGCCACGCCCTTTCAAGAGCCAGGCCGTAAGCGAGAACCGATCCACGTGAGGCATTCGAACGGGGCCTTGCCTGAGAAGGTCGCTCCTGCAGGGCAGTCGCCATGGGTGGTCGGCTAACAGTCTCACCAGGTCCGCGTAACAGGGGCGGCGAGGCCAATCCGAGGCTATGAGGATTACCAGGCCCTGGTGGGACTCCACTCGCTGAAGAACCTTTCCGATCAGAGCCCAGGGAGGGAATACATAGAGGAGGCCCTCTGCCGGCCACTTCTGAGACAGGGCATCCAGACCTTCGGACATCCTCTCCTTTCGCCGACTGAAGAATCGGTCCACCTTGGCCGAAGAGAATCTTGCCATGAGATCCATTACTGGGAGACCCCACCGGGCCACTATTTGGTCGAAGATTACCTGCTCCAGTTCCCACTCTCCGTGGTCTATCCTGTGCCTGCTGAGGTAATCGGCCGTGACATTGTCCGTGCCTGCCACGTGCTGGGCCGAAAGCGCTTCGAGGTAGACCTCCGCCCACTGGAGGAGAGCGTCCGCCTCCTTCTCCAGGGCAGGGCTGCTGGTGCCGCCCTGGTGGTTGATGTACGCCACCGTGGTGACGTTGTCGGAGAGGACGCGGACTGCCTTTCTTCGTACCCGGGGCTCGAGCTTCTTGAGCGCTAGGGTGACGGCCCGTAACTCCAGTCTGTTGATGGGCCACTGAGATTCCAACGGGGACCAGCGTCCCTGAACGAACTGGTCCTCGCAGTGTGCCCCCCAGCCTGACAGGCTGGCATCCGTCGTCAAGAGAACCCACTGGGGGGGCTCGAGAGGCATTCCCCGTTCCAGGTTTCTCGGGCGTTGCCACCATCGAAGAGCTCGTTTGGTCCGCGGAGCGCAGGGTAACTGTGTTGTCAGAGGATGAAGTTGCGGAGACCACCGTTGCAATAGAGATCGTTGCAATGGGCGCATGTGGGCTCTGGCCCACGGTACTACCTCTATCGTCGCTGCCATTGTGCCCAGGACCTGAAGATAATGCCATGCTGAGGGGGTTCGCCTGCTTAGGAACCGAGTGATCAGTAGCCTTAGGTCCCTGGCCCGGGATGAGGGCAAGAACACTCTGCCCCTGCTGGTGTCGAACCTTGCGCCGAGATACTCGAGATTCTGGGAAGGGGTCAGCCTGCTCTTTGCTCGGTTGATCACTCACCCCAATTCTTCTAGCAAGCGAACTACTGCGTCCGTCGCCGTGCGACTTTCTTCCTCTGACTTTGCTCGGATCAGCCAATCGTCTAGATACGGGTGAACCAAGATCCCCTCCTTCCGGAGGAAGGCCGCTACTACCACCATCACCTTGGTAAATGTTCATGGAGCTGTCGCTAGGCCGAAGGGAAGGGCCTTGAATTGAAAGTGGCCCGCTGGTACCGCAAACCTTAGGAACTGTTGATGGGATTTTCTGACCGGGATATGCAAGTAGGCCTCTGTCAAGTCGAGGGCTGTCAGGAACTCCCCGCTCCTTACAGCTGCGATGACTGACCGCAGGGTCTCCATCCTGAAGTGAGGGACCCTGAGGCAGCGATTGACCTGTTTTAAGTCCAGAATTGGTTGGAAGATGCCTTCCTTCTTTGGCACCACGAAGTAAATCGAGTATCGACCTGAGCCGCACTGATCTGGGGGCACTGGTGACACGGCCCCGAGTGCAATTAAGCGCGTGAGAGTCGAATCCACCGCTGTCTTCTTTGCGGGGGTACCGCAGGGGGACAGAACAAAGGCTGGTGTTATCTGCTTCGAAAATTCGAGAGCGTAGCCCTCTCTGATCACCTCTAGCACCCATTGATCCGACGTGACCCGGGACCAGGCGGGAAGGAACTGTCTTAAACGTCCTCCTATGGGCAGCTCTTCCCCCTGGGCCCCCGCGGCTTCATTGTTGTTTTCTAAGAGATGAGGAGGAGGAGAAGGAGGAGGTCGCCCCAAAACCGCGACCTGCTCCCCGAAACCCTCGAAAGCCCTGGCCCCTAGAAGGGAAACGCCCCCTGGAAAAGGGGCTGGATCTGGCGGGGCGAGATCTCCGGAAGTCCCTGGGCTGGGTACGTGCCGGGGGAAGTGAGCGGTTTTGCTTCGGTCTATCTTCCGGGAGTCTGCCACCCTTGGACTCGCCAAGATCCTTTACCAATTTCTCTAAATCCTCGCCGAACAACAGTTTCCCTTTAAAGGGGAGCCGACTCAGGCGAGCCTTCGAGGAAGTATCCGCTGCCCAATTGCGTAACCATAGATATCGCCTGGCCGCCACTACCGAGGCCATGTTCTTTGCCAGGCTCCTGATGAGGTCATACTGACTATCCGCCAAGTAAGCTGTTCCAGATTCCAACCTGCTTGCGTTGGTCCGCGTCTCATCTGAGGGGCTCTCGTCTGTCTGCAGGTGTTGTGACCACCTTAAACAGGCCCTAGCCACCCAAGCTCCGCATACCGAGGATTGCAAGGCGAGGGCGCTTACGTCAAAGGCCTGCTTCAAGAGAATATCCAACTTTCTGTCTTGAGGATCCCTTAAGGCTGCACTGCCCTCCACTGGAATAGTGGTCTTCTTGGTGACCGCTGACACTGCCGCATCTACCCTGGGAGACTTTAGCAGTTCTTTGTCTGCCTCTGGGAGGGGATAGAGACGAAGCATGGACCGGACTCCCCTTAGACTTGACTCCGGTTGGTCCCATTCTTCCTGGATCATCTGTCGCACTACCCTATGTACAGGAAAGACCTTCTGGGATCTTCTAATGGCTTGGATCAATGGATCCTCCAACGCTTCCTCTTCTGCAGGCGTATCGGAGGTCATATTGAGGGCCTTCAGGGACTCGTTAATCAAGGCCGGAAGCTCCTCCCGACGAAATACTCTAATTATCCTAGCCTGGTCTTCTTCCGGAATCTCCCCTTCTTCTAACTCCTCCTCATCCTCACCAAAGTCCTTGTCCGATGGCGTTTCTTCCGGAGATCCCTGTGAAAGGGTCTCCTCTTCACTCATCCGGGGGCGCTTAGGTGGGATGTCGGAATCTGGATTGGCCGCCCTCGAGGACCTGGCTGTCTTGACCTCCGCTGCCGAGGGCGCCGCTTGCAACCCCCCCTCCCCTACTGGGAGTTCGTCTGACCCCTGGGAGGCCTGGGCCATGGTTAAGTTAATGTCCTGCTCCGCAGAGGCCGCCAACGCGGTACAGCTCCTGCAGATACCTGTTTCTGCGGACGTACCCCTGCGTATTCCACAGGAAAGGCAGCGGGATTTGGTTGACATGACCCGGGGCTGAGGATCTTCCAGTACCAGACCTCCAGGCCCGGGGTGAGGGACTCTTCTCTACTATGGAGGCTAGCTCTTCCCTGGCCAACAGATCCAAGGTTTCTTTTCCCCCCCCCAAGAGGTACACCAGGGAAAGAAACCGGCTATTAATCTTGAGGAAAAGGAAACCAATGAACAAATTAAAATGAACTAAATAGAAGGAAACCACTGTACTCAAAAATAAAGTTAAAAATAAATTTAAAGTTAACAGCTCTGCTGCTAGTTAAAATTAGGATTCAAATTAATTACAGTTACATCCCTTTTACTTGCGGTTAGCTGTGCTGGGAATCTGTGGCCGATTCAGCGCTGTGTACCCATTGGCTCTACACGTGATAGGCCTCACCACGTGGAGCCAGAACGGGGAACTCTAAGGCTCTCTCCCGGTCGCGGCCAGACTCTCTCCTTGTTCACCGGAGCTGGAAACCTTTGATTCCTGTGAGGATCGCTGCCTAAGTTTTTCCCTCGCGGTCCCCGAAAGGACCGGACTTCGCCGCCGCGTCCTGCAGTCTCCGGACGGGTCTGGCGGTATCGGCAGGCCAGCGATGCTGCCTCAAGCGCTCAGCCTCCGGGGGGCTTCGGCGCGAGGCAGCAGCGATCCGTGCGTCTCAGCAGCAGAGGAGCAGAGTAGCAGTGAACCCTCCTCGATGCTGCGAGCCGCGGTTCTCCTCCGACGACCGATCTGGTGAGGGGGGGGGGAGGGAGGAGGGAGAGGAGAGAGCAGGAGAAATTAAAGAGACAGAGCCCTTGTAATTAAAATTAAACACAGCATAGAAACTGCAGTGGAACTTAAAGAAAATTAAAGTAGAGCAATTAAATGAAAAAATAAAATAAATTTAAAGAAGGACTCCAGTAAGCCCTAGGCTTACGGAACCCTCCAGCTGCTTGGAGGCTGAGACTACTGGGGTTGGTGGGTGGTCTCAGTGGTATTTGTACCGCTCCACCTCCAAAAAGGTTGGGCTCAGCCTCCAAGCTGCTGGAAGGGTTACGCAACCCAGAAGTAAAGGGACTGGACTGGAGTGACGATAAGGAATTGGTATTTTGCAACGATATATACGGAGTGATGGAAAAGTTTAAACTCAAGTATGATCCTGCTGAATGGCGGCTGTTCATTGATTCGTCAAAAGACAGCATAAAAGGTGTTCTTCATAATGGCAACACATTCGCTTCAGTTCCTATTGCTCACTCTGTTATTCTCCAAGAAAAATACGAGAATTTGGCCCTGATTCTTCAGAAGATTCGTTATGATGAGCATAAGTGGATGATTTGTGGAGACTTTAAAATTCTATCCATGCTATTAGGGCAGCAATCCGGTTTCACCAAATATCCCTGCTTCCTTTGCTTATGGGATAGCCGGGCCTGCGACCTACACTGGGGGAAAAAAGACTGGCCAATTCGGGAGTATTTGAGACCCGGTGAGAAAAATGTTCTTCATGAGAGCTTGGTACCTCGTGATAAAATTCTATTACCACCTCTCCACATTAAGTTGGGTCTCATTAAGCAATTCATCAAGTCCCTTCCAAAAGATGGTGAGTGCTTTCGGTACCTTTGCTCAAAGTTCCCCCGACTTTCTGAAGCAAAGCTAAAGGAAGGAGTGTTTGTTGGCCCTGATATAAGGAAACTCATTTCAGATGGAGCATTCGCTGAAACGATGTCTGAGAAGGAAAAAGAAGCCTGGGATTCCTTCAAGGATGTTGTTCTCAAATTCTTGGGGAACAGGCGGGATGAGAACTATAAGGATATTGTTGCCAGGATGCTCAATGCCTTCAAAGAACAAGGCTGTAACATGAGCCTGAAAGTCCATTTCTTGCACTCCAATGTGAACTACTTTCCCGAAAACGTGGGGGCGTACAGTGAAGAACAAGGTGAAAGGTTTCAGCAGGACATCAAGGATGCAGAGAGAAGGTACCAAGGAAGATGGAACACCACTATGATGGCTGATTTCTGCTGGTTACTGCTGCGGGAAACCCCAGATGAAAAATACGCCAAGCAGCGCACCAAGAGAAGCATTCGGGGGAAGAAGAAAACGGGCCCACCAGGAGATTGATTGACCCAAGAATGACTTTAAAATCTAAACTGTGTTGACAAATATCGTGTTTTTACTAAACTTTGAAATAAAAATTTGCTAGTTATTACCACAGTGTCGGATCTCATTTATTAGAATTTTATTTTCACACCATCGGGTGTTTGTCTTCATGTATTGCAATGGTGCGGTTTGCATTTTCTATTCTTACATACATACCTGTACAACATTTTTTGCACATTTCTTTGCTTTGCTTTGTGTCTAACCTCGCTCTTATATGCTCAATGTTTGTTCACATGTATGTGGCTGTTTTAAGTGCAGACAATTTTGCTACCATCACAGTGTGTTTTGTTGACATTACTCTATTCTTATGTGCTGCCTTATTACAATTTTCTTTATTCTTATTTGAATAACTACTAAACAATTAGTATAAAGAATTCATCCAAGAAACTTTTATCTCGATAGCACTCAATCTGAAACGTTCACCTCAAACTGCTAACCCAATGTAGCAAAAAATCTGTACGTGATGGAGCAAATTGGTTACCAGATTTGGATTCAGCGCACCAAAAAACGTAAAAATCAATCGAAACAGAGGCAGTTTAAAAAAAATTTTTTTAGTGTACCTGTGTTATTATTAGCAGTAGAAACAGCAGTACTTTACCTCTTTTTGCTTTATGGTGTTTTTATAAACTCACAGTCTAGACCAGCGATGGCGAACCTATGGCACGCGTGCCAGCTGTGGCACGCGAAGGCCTTGCAGCTGGCACGCGTGAAGGTCCGCAGAAAAAGAAAAAGCGGGCTCTGGCTGCTGCCGCGGACGCGGCAGCATGCAGTGTCCCGCGGGGCCCCCTCCGCCCGCTAAGCCCCTCTGCAAGGGCTTTCAGATTCGCGAGGGAGACAGCGTCTCCCTCGCGTCTCTGTTAAGCCCGCAGGGGCTAATGGGAAATTTCCCATCAGCCCCTTTAGAGGGACTGATGGGAAATTTCCCATTAGCCCCTGCGGGCTTAACAGAGACGCGAGGGAGACGCTCTCCCTCGCGAATCTGAAAGCCCTTGCAGAGGGGCTTAGCGGGCGGAGGGGGCCCCGCGGGACATTGCATGCTGCCGCTGCAGAAGCCAGAGCCAGCTGCTTTTTTTTTTTTTTAAATTTGCCATGGGGGGTGGGTTAGGACTGCTAATGGGCTAGGGGGGGGGGGGGGTTAGGAATGCTAATGGGGTGGGGGGGGGGGGTTTGGACAGCTAATGGGCTGGGGGGTTAGGACTGCTAATGGGCTAGGGGGGGTTAGGACTGCTAATGGGCTGGGGGGGTAGGACTGCTAATGGGCTGTGGGCTGATGGGGGCTGTCTGGAAATGGGGTGATGGGGGGTTAGGACTGGTAATGGGCTATGGGGGGGGTTAGGACTGCTAATGGGCTAGAGAGGGGGGGGTTAGGACTGCTAATGGGCTAGGGGGGGTTAGGACTGCTGATGGGGAGGGGTTAGGACTTGAGGTGGGCTGTTGGGTGGGGTTAGGACTGGAAATGGGCTGATGGGGGGTTAACACTGGAGGTGGTCTGATGGGGTTAGGACTGGTAATGGGCTATGGGGGGGTTTAGGACTGATAATGGGCTATGGGGGGCTGGGACAAGAAATGGGCTGATGGGGAGGGGTTAGGACTTGAGGTGGGCTGATGGGGTTAGGACTGGTAATGGACTGTGGGCTGATGGGGGGGTTAGGACTGGCAATGGGCTATGGGGGGCTGACTGGAAGTGGGCTGATGGGGGTTAGGACTGGAAGTGGGCTGATGGGGGGTTAGGACTGGTAATGGGTTATAGGGGGGGCTTAAACTGAAAATGGGGTGATGGGGGGTTAGGACTGGAAGTGGGTTGATGAGGGGGGATAGGACTGGTATTGGGTTGGGGGGTTGCTAGGACTGGAAATGGGTTGGGGGGCTGCTAGGACTGGAAATGGGCTGATGCAGGGACTAGAAGGGAATGGATGCTGGGTGAGGCTGGAACTAGAAGGGAGCTGGTGTTGGGGGAGGATTAGAATGGGATGGGGCTGGGAGAGTAAAATGGAGAGGGGAAAAATATTTTGTGTGGGAGGGATAAAAAATCTACAATTGGCCGGGTATTGGGAGAGTAAGTGGGGATTGAGGATGGAGGGGTAAATTTTGAGTAGATGAAATAGGAATGAGGAAAGAGCAAAAGGAGAAAGATTAGTATGTTAAAGCAGATGTAGAGAGAGAATGGAAAAAAAACCCAAGAAGACAGAAGAAAGGACAAATGGACAGCAGATGGAGAGTTAGCAGAAGACACGAAGAAACCAGAAGAAAGTGGCTGGAACAATTGCAACTGAAAAAAAATGCACAAAAGGTAGAAAAATATCTCTTTATTTTGAATTTATTAATTGGAATATGTCAGCTCTGGGAAATGTGCATCATTAATTTTTGCGCTTTGTTTAGTACAAGAGGAAATTAATATATAGTTTTATTTCTACAGTGTTGTTGTATATTCCAAGTTTGGCTTTTGGGGTTCCCAGTTTAATTATTGTCTTCCTGTTTCTAAATTGTGATTCCTTGTTTGGTAATGGTCTGTTCTGCATGTGTAACTGAGCTGAGGTATTCTGTTTATATAATTCCTATTTGACATTGCCACTTGTTCTTAAATGGAGCTTTAATTGACGTGCTGGCACTTTGAGGAAATTCTTTGGTTTTGTGCGGCAGTTTGGGCACTCGGGCTCAAAAAGGTTAGCCATCACTGGTCTAGACCAATTGCCTTGAGAAGCTCTCCCTTGGAGGGGAGAAGAGAAGGCAGGGGAAGGGAAGGCCAGGAGAAAAAAACTTACTCAAGTGGGCCTGATGGCTTGAGGGTACTGTGCTTCTCGCTAGAGCCCCTTTGCTTCTGCCTGATTCCCACCAGGGGAGCAACCATGAAGCTGTGGCCATAGAGGCACTTCAGAAACTGCTGCACCAACTTTGACATGCCCATGTGCTGAAGACAGAGCAATACTGGTAGGCTCAGTTAGCTGTACCACCGATTATGAGTGCAAAGGGCAGGGGAGCAGACTGATCTGGCAGATTGAGGAGGAACAGAGATTTTAGTGAACATGCCTGTAAGGGAGAAGGGGGCTAGAAAATGGGAGTAGGGGAGAGAACAGGAAAAGTAGAGGACAACAAAGAAGAAGAGATGAAAAAGGGTTCTCAATGAAGAGGGGCATAAGAATAGAAAGAGATCAAGGATGAAATGAGGAGCAGGGGGAAGGAGAAAATGGGGATCCAGGAATAGGTGGATAGATCCATTCCCTCACATTCATCCCCACACTGCCAATCCTTTTACTTGCATACCACCCTCCAGGCCCTGTCTGCTTCTCTCACTCACTCCCTTCTGTGCCCCTTCTAATTTCCTCACTTTCTCCCAAGACTTGCTCCAATCTTTTCACTTGTCCCCAATCTGCTCATTCAGAAATATTCCATTCGTTTTCTAATTCAGTCTCTCACATTTCACATCCTCCTGGGGGGAGGGGTGTGCAAGGATATTAAGCAACCTAGACAAATCTTTAGCCTTGTGCCCCTACCACAATCTCCTCAATTATCTTTTAGACTCTTGGCTGCCTACCCCCAATAATCATGATCGCCCCCAACTCCACCAGTCCCAGAACAATCCTGTAAAAATGCATAACTGTATATCATACTTTTAAACATTACAATTTTATTTATATACCCACATACACAATGATAAAAAGTTGCAAGGAGCCATTTACATGGGTAAATGATTAATGGAAACAGCCACCCTTCTGTGATTAAAAATATGTGCTGATGGTTGTAACTTTAACAATCTGCTGAACTGTGTTGATTTCAGCTGCTCTTTCCTGCCCCCAAGAAACTGCTGCAACCATTAAGTCCTGCCTAATGGCTAAGCCATCCCTGCACCCTCCCATATATTCCCAATGCCTTCCATTCCTCTCTCACATCCACACTTGTTCTGATCATCTCATTAACACCACCAATTCCTCAATTATATACACTTAACATTTCTACGTGATCCCTTTATTCATATTTTCCATCTTTGAAACTATCATTTACACACGAAATAGCTCCTCACTGCTGATTCTCTCTAACCATTCTTCTTATTATAACTACAGGATTTCCCCACTTTTGCTCTATAGCCAGTCTGTCTGGTGTACTTCTCCCCTCAATTCCATTTTGATAATCTAACAGCAGCAGTGGCCCTCAGACTGCATCCTTTCACTGGAGTTTTTCCCTGTTGCACTCTGCAGTGCATGGTTAAAAATACAACACTCTGTTTCAAGTGAAGAAGGAGAGGGATAGGCTCCTCCTGTTTTTAGCTTACCAAAACCAAATTGACGTCAGCAACCAGCATGGAAGAAAAAGAGATACGCAAGTCAATGCCAGCTTTCTGCCACTTAATCCAACTTCCGTCTCCTATAGAAATTACCTAATTGCATGGTGAGGGCTGGATTCGGTGGACTTTCATATGAACCTAGAATCATAGAAAACTAGAGGCTCTGCCCATATAAGAGAGCCTTTTCTGTATCCAGAGATAGCTTTTTACTACATTTTCTGTTTTGATTACTGAAGATGAATATAAAGAAAATGAAGCAATGAAGAGCTGCTTATGACACTTTAGTTTCCAGCCTCCCCCTGCTATATTTGTCAGACTGATGGAATGCAGTGCTCAATTCATGGGTTCCCATTTGGCTGGTTGCTGTTCATTGTAAAACAAATAAGGACAGTAATTGGAACCACGCTATGTCATAACGTATGAGATGTAGGCTGCAGACACATGTGAAATGCACTGGCAGGGATGGAGTTGCTGGCAGGAATGGCACTGATGGTTTTAGTTCAGAGGCTTCCTTTCCAGTCCTTGTCTAAAACAGGGCTGAAATCATCCAGACAATCATCTTGGGCAAAGGGTTAAGAATGAAAATGAAAAGACTATGAAAGCATTAACCTTAATATTTGAGGTGCTACGACAGTTGGACATGGATTACAAATATTGCACTCACCTATAGAGTCCAAGAAAGCGCAGCTTTCTCATCAAAGCATGGTAAATTCTATGCCGAGGGTACCAGTTATATACATCTTTCCTCTTGGCCAATGGCTGCTCACTAAATAGATTCACCACTTTCATGGACTTCTGGTCTGTTGGTCTTGCAACTTCTCCAAAGATCCTGGCGCTTAGGCGAGCAATGCGCAAAGCATAGCTGGAAAGTGAGGTCATTTCACAGCAGAGGGTACAACAGACTGTACTCCTTGTATCCAACCTAATAAAGTAAATATGCATGGTCCATCAGTCAATCTACATTGAATCCAGTATAAGAACTGAAAAAAAAAAAAAATCATGGTCTACCATATAATGAGTGACAACAGCTTGCCCATAGGATGTAAATGCTGTTGGTCTACAGCTTATCCACAATACATGTATGATGCTGATTTACAGAGATTTATTTCCTAATGTCTGTTCTCTACTGATGAAAAAAGCACAGTAAGGTCACTCAATGTTCTAAGTCACCTAAAAGAAAAAGAAATAGCACAGGTTCATTATTCAAAAGTCAGAAACATTGTGCCATACTATTAAGGGACAGAAATGGATTCTTACTAATCATTTAAATAACAGTTTTGCTGTGTTTGCATAATGCCTCATTGCTACCCCCGATATCCACTCACAGTTAATCCCATGAACACCTGGAAGGTGCTGCCAAGCACTGTTCATGCCCTGCTTGCATTTACTTATGTCCCAGTTCTGGCAATATCCTGCCCATCAAATGGATTCTAACTTACTTCTGGGCATGTACCCTGTCCCAAATGTTATGCCTGGGTGGTCTCTAGGGAGAGAGACCCCTCAAACATAGGAGTTACGTAGTTCCTAGAAATATACCTAGAGACCAAATTTAAAAAAAATGTTATCTCCAGTCAGCCACAGACACAAGCTAGCAACTAAACAGTTTATAAGGTGTAACCCCTTATAGGCTGTAATAGCGCTATACAAATGATAAGTAGTAGTAGTAATAATATCTCTTTCAGACAGTCCAGAGCACAATATCCAGGAGCTAGACTTATCCTGCTCTTGGAGCAGGACAAGGATTTCCTGAGAAACTTATTGTACTCACAGTTCACTCTCTTGCACTATGAAAGATTCAGTCCAGGCAAAAGTTGGTTCTGAACCGGGTGCAGTTTACCTAAAAAAAAAAAATAAATCAAAGTCACAGAAACCTCCATTCACAAAATTATACTTGTTAACAGGTAACAAAGCAGCAAGTTCAGTAGGTCAACTTATAACCTCTTGATTCCTTATTCCAGTCTAAGTCCTTGCGCTTTCACCAAATAGAATCTCAGACTAAAAACTTGATTCATCTCCTTGTCAGGGAGTAAATAAATAAGGTTCTTTTGGTTTAGAAAAACTGAAGACATTGTTCCCCTTCAGTGTTTTCAGACTATCCTTGGCTTAGAGTCCTACAGTCCCTGTATCACCCCAAAGTCCTCCTTCTCCTCAGTGGATTCTGCTTCTGGCTGTTCCTTCCCATAGCTCCTGATGAAGGCCCTGTAGAGTGCCTTGATTTAAGCAGCCTTGAATACTTCTCAGGAGTCCTTGGACAGTAAGAATAATTCTCTGGTGCTGCTCCTGGCTTCTCCTCCAGTAGTTCATGGAAGATACCCTTTTACTTCCTTGGTCTCACTTCAACTCCATATTGAAAATTCAGCTACACAAAATTATGCATTCCATTAGACCAACAAGTACCCACTTAATCCCATCCCCTCCAGAGGGCTGAAGGACCCTTCCATGGATTTACTGCCCTATATTCTTTCAATGGTTAAAACGAGTCTGTAGAGTGGTTCGGTTCCTGATGTCTAGAAACAGGCTCTGGTCATCACAAAACTCAAGGAGCCCTCCCTCAATGATTCAGAATCTAGCAACTACCATCCTCTCTTTAAGTTGCCTTATCTCTCCGAAAAGTGTCTCTCTCAAACAGCTAAATGATTTCTTGAACAAAACTAATGCTTACATGCCCATCAATCAGATTTTCACATTGGCCACAGTAGACAAGGTTCAATTAGGCCTTACCTGCTAAATGTCTTTTTCTTGAGTCCCTCCAGTTCAGTCCAGAAACATGGGTTATGCCCCTTCACCAGCAGATGGAGACTGAGAACCACAGGATTTTGATGATTTCAACCCATAAGAACTATGCACCTCCTCCAAAACCAGTAATTACCTAGCAAAGCAGATCCCATACACTGCCTACCACTAAATACAACTAAGTAGTAGTCCGCAGCATTACCAGACTCCATCCACGAAGAACCAAGCCTGCAGCGCTAGATGCAGGCCTCCAAACCGGGGCGAAAACGCTAAACAATGAGGATAATACGGACCCTGGTTCCTGCCCATGGGACACCAGACCTTATTAGCCGGAGTCACCAAAAAAAAATACTAAGCAAGGGAGTGTCCTGGAGGGACTCAAGGAAAGGCAATTAGCAGGTAAAGCCTAATTGAACCTTCCATATCATCCATCCAGTCCAGTCCAGATGCATGGGATATAACAAAGCAGTAAAGGCAGGGAGGGACCGGAAAGCCCAACCTGTAGCATGCTCACACCAAAGCATGTATCACCCCTCGCTTGCACATCCAGCCAATAGCAGTGGAGAAAGGAATGCACCGACAACCATGTTGCCGCCTTACATATCTCCACTGGTGGCACAAGTATGAACTCGGCCCAAGACGATGCCTGCACCCTGGTGGAATGCACGTGCAACCCCGCTGGCAGGGGTTGGCGCTTCAGCAAGTAGGCTGATGCTATTGCCTCCTTCAACCAGCACGCAATAGAGGCTTTTGGAATCCCCTCACCCTTGCACAGCCTCCCAAACAGAACAAATGCTCAGACTTACAAAAGGGTGCCACAAGGTCCATCGGACATCCAACAAATGCAGATGACAACTTATCGAATCCTCATCTGCGCCGGAAAACACTGGCAGCAACAACGCCTGATTAAGATGAAATGCTGATAATACCTTCGGCAAGAAGGCCTGCAATGGACACAGAACCACCTTCTCCCTGGCCATTACTAGGAGGGGCTCCCTGCAGGACAAAGCCTTTAACTCTTAAACTCTACAAGCAAAAACAAATCACCACAAGGAAGGATGGCCTTCAGCGTACGATACTTGACTGTACACTGGCTCAGCATCTCAAAGGGAAAATCCGTCAAGGCCGACAGCACCAAGGGGAGGTCCCATGGAGGCACTGGATGCCGAAAGGGAGGACATATCTACCTGGCCGCTTTGAGGAAATGCCCTATATTCAGATAGGCCACTAGTGCCACCCCCCTCAATCTGTCCCCAGAAACAGGACAAGGCCACCCACTGTACCCGAAGCAAGTTCCACACTAGATCTTTGTCCAGTCCCACCTGGATTAATTCCAGAACCTCAGGCACCACCACCACTCGCGCCCACAGGCTCCGCTGAGCACACCAAACTTCAAAGAGCTGCCATACTTGAGCATATGACACCGAAGTGGAATACTTGTGTGCCCACAGCAAGGTGGCTATAACCTGGACCAAATAGAGTAGTTACTCACCTGTAACAGGTGTTCTCCAGGAGCAGCAGGAATCAGTCCTCACATATGGGTGTCATCGGCGCCGATGAAGCCCCAGCTGAGCATTTCCCCAGCTTTCCATGAAAGCCTTTGGGAATGTAGGCACGCATGCGGGTTCCCTTCCCGCCTAAAGGTGCCATCTTACCTCAGTCAATGACATAGCTAAGAACGGCACACAAAAATGAAAAAATAAACTATGTACAACTGCAACTCCCAGGGGAGGAGGGAGGGTTGTGAGGACCGATTCCTGCTGCTCCTGGAGAACACCTGTTACAGGTGTGTAACTACTCTTTCTCCAGGACAAAGCAGGAAGTCAGTCCTCACATATGGGCGACTCCCTAGCTCTGGGCTACCGAGGAACCCAGGCTGAACAAGAGTACTCCCTCTAGTCTCAGCAGCAAAAAAAGGCTTTTCAAGGACACAACCTCCACCGGTAGCCCAACAGAGGGCAGGAGTTGCCTAAACCTCAAAGAGATTCCGGAGTACTGCCTGGCCAAAAGCACTGTCCCCACGGGACTCCCTCTCCAGACAGTAATGGGCCGCAAAAGTCTGGCTTGAAGACCAAGTTGCAGCCCTGCAGATGTCTACCAAGGGCACAGAGCGGAGATGAGCCACTGAGGCAGCCATTGCCCTGAAATGATGGGCCGTGACCCTACCCTGCAAAGGAAGGTCAGCCGCCTTGTAAGCCCAGATGATACAGTCAGCCACCCAGATGGACAAGGTACGCTTGGACACAGCCAACCCCAACTTATTGGGGTCAAAGGATACGAAGAGCTGAGTAGCCCGTCTATGCCCCTGCGTACGGTCAAGGTAGAAGGATAAGGCCCTCCTACAATCCAGGGTATGCAGGACTGCTTCAGCCTGGCTTGCATGAGGCCTAGGGAAGAATGTTGGAAGAACCACCTCCTGGTTGAGGTGGAAAGAGGAGACAACCTTAGGGAGGAACTTTGGATGAGTCCTAAGGACTACCCTGTTCCTATAAATCCTGGTGTAAGGCCTATCACAGACCAGGGCCTGAAGCTCACTCACACGCCTAACCGAGGTAAGGGCTATCAGGAAGAGTGTCTTCCAGGAAAGGAAGCGTAGTGGACAAGTAGCCATCGGCTCAAAAGGTGGGCGAGTCAGTTGCTGCAAGACCACATTCAGCTGCCACTCAGGGGCAGGAGGACGGATTGGAGGCTTGAGCAAAAGCAAGCCCCTGAGAAAGCGGGACACCAAGGGGTGGCCTGACAGAGAATGTCCCTCCACCAGTGAGTGGTGAGCTGCTAGAGCTGAGAGGTGGACCCGAACAGAATTGGACTTAAGTCCCTTACTGGATAAGTGCAGTAAGTACTGAAGCACTACTGGCACAGTACAAGAGAAAAGGTCCTCTGCACGTAGCTGACACCACACAGAAAACCTCTTCCATTTGAGAGCATAGGTCTTCCTAGTGGATTATTTCCTAGAGGCTAGGACAAACTCCTCAACTTCCTGAGGCAGGCCCCAGGGAGCCAAAACTACCCTTGCAGCCTCCAGGCCATCAGGTTGAGAGCTTTGAGATTGGGGTGCAGAAGGGAACCCTGCTCCTGAGAGAGAAGGTCGGGTTGCAACTCCAGAGGCAGTGGGGGATCCACCGCCAGTTGGAGCAGAAGAGGAAACCAAGGCTGTCTCGGCCACCTGAGAGCCACCAGCAGGACGGAGGCCTTGTCCTGAAGAATTTTGAAGAGAGTTCGGGCCACCAAGGGCGTGGGAGGAAACGCATACAGGAGACCCTGAGACCATGGAATCAGAAAAGCATCTGCTGCTATTCTCAGAGGATGCGGTTGCCTGGAGCAGAACCGTGGCAGTTGATTGTTCAAGGGACTGGCAAAGAGATCCACCAAAGGGAGACCCCATTTCAGGAAGAGCCTCTGAACTACTGAAGGATGCAGCTGTCACTCGTGGGGCTGCAGGATTCTGCTTAACCTGTCGGCCAGGTAGTTGTCCTGGCCTGGGAGGTACACAGCCGAGAAGCATGTTGTGCTTTAGGGCAAATGAACAAAGGTCCTGAGCCTCCCGACAAAGGATTCTGGACCCAGTTCCGCCCTGTTTGTTCACATAAAACATGGCTACCTGGTTGTCTGTCTGAACCAGGACAGATTGATGAGCCAGGGTAGAAGAGAAAGCCTTGAGTGCTAAGCGAATAGCTCTGAGCTCGAGGAGATTGATCTGCTGTGCAGCTTCCCAAGGAGACCACAGACCCTGGGTGCACTTGCCTAGACAATGAGCTCCCCAGCCCTGCAGGGAGGCGTCTGTGGTCAGTATCACTGTATATCCAGGAATCTGAAAAGGTACCCCCTTTAGAAGATTGGGTGGATGCAGCCACCAGTTGAGGGAGTTCAGAAATGGTCTGGACACCCTTATCCTGTCTCCGAGGCTGCCTGTGGCTTGTGACCACTGAGTCCGAAGGCACCACTGAGCAGGCCTCATATGGAGCCTGGCATTGGGGGTCACATGTACTGTCTAAGCCATGTGGCCAAGCATCCTCAGGCAGAGTCTGGCGGAGACCACTGACCCCCTGAGAAACTGATTTGCTAAGTCCATCAGTCTTTGGGCTCTGTCTGCTGGCAAGAAGGCCTTTGCTAGGACAGAGTCCAGCCTTGCCCCTATGAACTCCAAGTTTTGGGAGGGAAGCAAAGTGGACTTTGCGAAGTTTATGACAAATCCCAGGCCTTGAAGAAGAGCAATAGTCCTGAGGGTGGCTTGTCTGGCCTCCTGGCACGTCTGACCCCTGATGAGCCAGTCGTCCAGATAGGGGAAGACAAAGATTCCCTGATTTCTCAGGTAGGCCGCTACCACTGCCAGGCATTTGGTAAAGACCCTGGGAGCTGAGGTGAGGCCGAAAGGCAGCACTCTGTACTGATAATGGTTTCCTCCCACCATGAACCTGAGGTACTTTCTGTGGTCTGGATGAATGAGGATGTAAGTGTACGCATCCTTTAGATCTAAGGAGCATAGCCAATCTCCCTGCTGGAGGTAGGGCAGAAGTGTTCCAAGAGTAAGCATCTTGAACTTTTCCTTCTCTAGGAATTTGTTGAGGTTCCTGAGGTCCAGAATGGGTCGAAGGCCACTGGTTCTTTTGGGCACCAGGAAATACCTGGAGTAGAATCCGTGACCTTGCAAGTGGGGAGGCACAGGCTCCACTGCCATGTCCACCAGCAGACCTTGAAGCTCTTGAAGGAGAAGGTCTGTGTGCAGGGGAGGCCTTGGAGGCTCCCCTGGAAAGTAAGGCGGAGGCAGTTGGTGAAAATGCAGTGCATAGCCCCTGCGGACTATGTCCAATACCCAACTGTGCCCGGTGATAAGGGGCCACTGGTGGGCAAAGAGGGCGAGGCGACCTCCTGTGCAGGGTTGGGAGAGCAGTGGAGGAGAGGCTACGCTCAAGGAGTCAAAAACCCCCACCCTGCTGAGTGGTAGCAGGGGCCGGAGGCTTGGGGGTCCTCTGCCTACGGGGCCCATTACCCTGCCCCTTGGCTTGCTGACCCTGGGGGGCAGCTTGGGCAGCCTGATATTGTGGGTACTATTTGTAGGCAGTGCCCTTCCTCGGGTAAAAGGGCTTTTTACCCGAGCCCTTCTTCTTATGAGAAGGGGCAGAGGTCTTCCTAGACAGCCTTGTCCGTGTGAGGTGCTCAGTTTCGAGCTGGGCGGCCTTCTCGGTCATGGGCTTGCCAAAAAGGTTTTCACCTTGGCAAGGGACATCGACCAACTTGTCCTGAACCCATGGCTCGAGGTCCGATGACTGCAGCCATGCCTGGCATCGAGCCGCAATGCCGGCTGCCGCAACTCGAGCCGAAGCCTCAAAGCCATCGTAGGCGGCGCAGGACATGAACTTCGAGCAGTCCCGAATCCCCGAGGACAAGGACTTAAATCTCTGCAAGGGTTCCCCGGAGAGTCCAGCAGAGAACCCGGCCAACTCCTTGGCCAGATCCCGCAAGTACATTGTCAGACGGCCACCTGGGTGAGAATGTTCAGTCTTGGCAAAAGCATACCTCTATATGATTTGCAAGGATTTGTGGGTAATGTAGTCCATTCATTCCAGACACAGCCGTGACCAATAATTAATTATACTTGCTCAAGGGTAAAGCAAATAAGATTTTTATTTATGAGGGGTTCTCCCAACACAGATAATGCTTGGTAGTACAGAACTCAGGATACTTGCTTGCAGTTTTAAAGTTAGGAAAACAAAATCAGGAAAAAACCAACATCTGAACTTGTCAGGTAATTAAAGCAAAGGATTAAAGACCTGGTTGGCAACAAACTGGTCTTTCTTGTAGGCTTTAGCAAATAATGTCTTAGCAATGCAGTAAGCAACCAAATAAACCCACAAAGTAGGAAAAATGTTCTTTTCTTCAGGTTAACTTCTTATATCTTTACATATAAATTCAGAAGTGATTCCCTTCAGAGCACACAAGCAATTAGGTAAGCTCAATTGCTAGCAATCACCCAGCTGAAACCCCTTAGCTGGCTTGCTTTCACTGTGTAGCTCAAAATCTTACTCAGAAGGTTTTCTGAGTAGATTAAAGAACAAGTTGGTATTTCTTTGTGAGGGTTGTTGCACTTTGTAACAGAAAACTACCATTTGAGTTTGGACAGAGAGCAGTCCATATATTCACATTCTGGTTCTAAGACCTCTCCCCTTTCTTCAATAATCATAGGTTCAATATCTTGGCTTGGCACAAAGGAATTTCTCAATGGAGCACTACCAGGAGAATAATCATTTCCCTGCTTCCTTTCAAAGTTATAGCTAGGGCATAGATCAGTGTTCATACCTGAGCTTCCATTGCTGTTAGAGTTCCCCTTTAAATAGCCTGGTCAATATGTAGTCCAGTTTCTGTGTCCAGCCTTCCAATCTAGATCCCTGGACACTGGATCTCTCTTCACATACCTTCTGGCATGGGTCTTAGGGTCCCTTCCACGTGCAGCTGTTTCCCTCACAGGTGCCGTCTGGAGATTCCTGCCTCTGCAAAACCACTCCTCTGGTCTCCCCCAGTCCAATGGTGTATGCTGGCCTCTTGTCTGTCTCCCAGTATACGTACTGTGCTGGACTCCTGTAGACTTCCCAGAGGCTTTTCTCTTCCTTCTTTTAAAGGGCTTCTTGCTCTCTCTGTCCGTCCGTTCTGACCTCTGCTTCTGATGAGAATGAAGATCAGGATCTCCAAGCTGATCAAGATACCAAGGATCATGATGATTCTCTGTAGAATACTCTCTACCTTTATTCTGCCTTGATGAGTGCTCCACCTTAGCACAGCGCAGCTGTGCTGAATCAAGCCCTGCCCTTTGCAATGAGTGCTTGGGGATTACCTCATAGCCCTCTTGATTGGACACACGTTTTCTCACTTCAGCTCCTCTAAAGGCTGTTGGAAACCTGGTGCATTCTGGAACTGGTAGTCTTTTATGGCAAAATTCTGTTTTCTCATTTCTACCAGCACTGACAGGTTGCTTGTTCAGAGACACTTCACCTTTTCTATAGCTCCTTCCTGAGCTATGATAAGCTTCCTTATCACAACATGCCCATGTACAGCTGGTACGACTGGACACGGCAAGCAAGCATCGAGCCCTGGAAGCACTTTCTACCATGCCATCGAGGTTTTGGGCCTCCCTGCCAGGGGGCACCGCGGAGTGCATCTTCTGGCTCTTCAGACGATGCATGGCCGATTCCACAACCATAGAATTGTGTGGTAGCTGTGCCTTTTGAAAGCCAGGGCTCTTTCTGAGTCGATAGATCGAGTCGACTCGCTTGCTGAGAACCGGCGCCGAGGACGGTGCCTCCCACATGCGGAAGAGGAGCCATTCCAGCATCGGAGAAACCGGGACAGTAAAGGCCTCCTTCAGAGGATTGTCATATTGTAGAGCCTCAAGCTCTTCAGCTCGAGGCTCCTCCTTGGGATCCGCCGGAATAGCCAAGGCGGTGGCCATATCCCGGACGAACTCCGAGAACAGAGTATCCTCCGGGGGGGATCTACTCCGGGGCTCAGACTGCGGTGAGTCCGACGGGACGCACCGAGTCTTGAAGGTATCAGGAGACTCCTCGTCCTCCGTCTTCCAAGCTGACTCGTCCGAGGAGGAGTCAGGGTCCAACCCCGCGGGGCCCTGGAGCACCCACGCCGATGCCGGAGGCACCGGCGTCAACGTCCTCAGTCCCAAACGGGAGGTCGAGGGAGACCGCGACCGAGGTAGACTCTGAGCCACGATGGACTCGAGTATCGGCTCGGTCTCCGGGGTCGACTTCGAAGTCGATGTCCCGGTGGTCGGGGCAGATGCGCCAGACAGGCTGGCCATCAGTGCCCGCTGCTGCTCCATGAAGGCAAACAGTCTGCTCTCCAAGGCTGTCATCCTGAGACTCAGCTCGGGAGATGCAGCAGCCACCGACTTGGGCCCCGGCGGTGCCGGGCCCGACGTCGTCTCCCTGGGAGGAGAGTCCTCGAGGACTACGGGGCTTACATGTCCAGCAGACTCCGGCTACACGCGAGGAACTTTTGCAGGCTTCTCGTGTTCCACGGGCCCGGGGCAACGGTCGGGGGTCTTAGACCTAGCCCTTGAGGAGCCAGGGACCTCCTCCTCCGACGCCCTCACGAGCCGCTTCTTCCTCTTGCGTTCCCGGTCGGGGGACCCCCTGTCCGAGGAGCTCGACGGCACTCGGGATCGGAATCCCGAGATGTCGAGGCCTCAGACGAGGGCCGGGCCCGGCCGGAGGCTGAGTCCGAGAAAAGCCTTTCTTTTTGTTGCTGTCGACTTCGGAGTGCCTTGGAAGACATCTTCCCACAGGGCCCGCACGACTTAGGGTCGTGATCCGGGCCGAGGCACCGAAGGCAGCAATCGTGTGTGTTGGTGAGAGACATTAATTTCTTACACCGATCACACTTCTTAAAACCACTGGAAGTACGGAATACACGTTGTCCCCTTCTCAATATTTTGCATACATGCAACTAGCCCATTATGTGGCTACGCTGCCCAGCGCAGAGTTAGCTGCGGAGCGATCGGAACAGATTCTTGCATTTTTTGACATTGGGGGTGAGACTCCCCCAACGATAGCAGGGTTGAAGACTCGGTTGGAGTGCTTCGGAGTCCAGCCGGATTATCGGCGGGCAGAGATGGCTTGGGAGGCGGAACTGGGACGAGTGGTACCACCTGGTACTATCCAGAGGGCCCTGGGGCGAATAGGGGAGCTGACGGGGGGCGCCCGATGGAGAGAGGTGCAGTATAAAGCTTTGACCCGGGTGCATTTCTCCCCTCGGCGGGCTTTGCGGAGTCATATTACCCAAGATGGGTCTTGTCCGCGATGTTCAGAACCCTTAGCCACTTTAACTCATATGTGGTGGCAGTGCAGGCGCATTTTCTCATACTGGTCACAGATCAGTAGATACCTTATGAAGCTGCTTCAACAGAGGTTTCCATGGACCGGAGTCCTAGTCATACTTGATCAGTTGCCTCAGGTTCTCCCGGTTGGGAGGTGGGAGAGGTTACTGGTACGAAAGGCTTGTCTGGTGGAGAAGGGTCCTATTCTCCATCGCTGGCGAGACCGGGACCCCCAACGTTTTTGGAATGGCGCATTAGTTTTCACCAGCTAATGCTGGCAGAGCGTTGGAGGGCCAGAGGCAAGGTGAAGCGGTGGTCCACCTTTATGCTCATTTGGGAACCTTATATTCAGAATTTAGGGTCCCGATGCAGGAATGAAATAGTAAACGTGGGATGCTAGGGAACCCGGGCATGCAGAGTGGGGGGTGGGGCACTTTGAACAGTTTACTGCTAGATCTCTATGGGGGCATATGTGGCTGCGGCATTGGGAGGGAGGGGTGGGGGGTGGAGAGAGGGGGGGGGGATGGAGGGATTGCTTATCCTGGCTTATAAAACTCTATAATCGAATATGTTGTCATTTACTGTAGTTACATAACCCTTTATGGTTTGCCTCTGGCGGAGATAAGAGTACACTCCGCAGAGGCCTATTGTAGACATTGTTCTGGTTGTTATGTTATGTTACTGATGATTCATAAATAAAGTATTCAAAAAAAAACAAAAAACCACTGGAAGCCATCGGGGGAAAAAAGAGAGTCCCCGCGAGGTCAAAAGACTGGCCTTCCAGGGAAAAAGTGAAAAAAGGGCGCGAACGCCAGCCACGAAGGGCAAAAACGAAAAAGAAGAATCGGGCTCGATACCGGTGTACCGAACCCGGCGGGAGGGGAACCGGCGTCGAACTGGAAGAAAAAAAAAATAGCGATAATCGCCGAAAAAAATCTACTTTTAACCAGGACGACAGGACACACGTCCGGTGGGCTTCACGGAAAAAAAGAGACTGAGGTAAGATGGCACCTCTAGGCAGGAAGGGAACCACGCATGCGTGCCTGCATTCCCAAAGGCTTTCATGGAAAGCTGGGGAAATGCTCTGCTGGGGCTTCATCGGCGCCGATGACACCCATATGTGAGGACTGACTTCCTGCTTGGTCCTGGAGAAAACCTCTTCCTCAGCCGGCTCCTTTCAAAAGTCAAGCTGTAAGCACAAAGCGATCTGCCTGAGGCATGACAATCAGTCCCTGTGACAGCAGGTTCTCTTTCTCCGGAAGCCGCCACAGTGTCTGCCTGAAGCCGGACCAGGTTGGCATACCACAGCCTCTGCAGCCAATCCAGAGCCACTGGCACCACCAGGCCTGCATGTACCGTAACACTTTACAGCAGCCGACCTATCGGAAGACATGGAGGAAAGGCATGCAATACAGCATCCAGTCCTTCAGACATTCTTTCCCTCCTGTGACTGAAATACCATAGTGCCTTTGCATTGTCTCACAACGCCATGTGATCCATCACCAACTGTCCCCATCTCCAGACCAAGGCTCAGAAAACTGCCAAGGACCATTCGCCTGAGTCGAGCCGATGCCTGCTCAGGAAGTCAGCCTGGAGATTTTCCTTTCCAACCACATGTGCTGCCAAGAAAGTCAGAAGGTTGCTCTCGGCCCACTGCAACAACGGAGCCACTTCCTCCACCAGGCTTGCACTGCCAATGTCACTCTGTTGGTTGATGAATGCCACTGTGGTTGCATTTTCCAAGAAAATGTAGTTACTCACCTTTAGCAGGTATTCTCTGGGAACAGCAGGAATCAGTCCTTATAAATGGTAACGTCGATACCGGTGAAGCCCATGCGGTAACCACTCCCCAGCATTCATAGAAAGCCTTTGGGAGTTCTATGCATACTTGGTCACATTCCTGCCCAAGGGTGCCATCTTACCCCCCCTCCCCCCCCCGTATGGATGACATAGCTTAAATCAAGCGGAAAAGAAAAAACAACTCCCCAGGGAGGAGGGAGGGTAGTGAAGACCGATTCCTGCTGTTTCCAGAAAACACCTGCTACAGGTGAGTACGCTTTCTCTGAGAACAAGCAGGAAGTCAGTCCTCACATATGGGACTCCCTAGCTACAGGCTACAGAGAACCTGTAAAAACCACGGGTGACTGAATGACATCAAAGAGCGTTGAAAGGCCAGAAAGTCAGAATGTGGCCCTAGCTTCAAGCAGAGAATTAATCCTCTGGTAACTTGACAGACAGAAGGGCCTGAGGGAGGAGTTGTATCAATTCCTGAGAAGATGCCACAGCATAGCCTATCCGAAGGTGCTGTCACGATGGGAAGTCCCATCAAGGCAATAGTGAGCTGTGGGTCAAAGACCAGGTGGCAGCCTGGCAAATGCACCCATGCCTGGACATTATGGGCAGTCATATGACATACCAGAGAGAAACCAGCCTGCCGAGAGGCAAAGGAGATACAGTCAGCTACTCAGCTAGAAAGGGTCATAAGAGACGAATAGCTGAGAGGAGCGACAGTGAGCCTTCGTGCACTCAATGTCGAAGGCCAAAGCTCTTTTACAGTCTAGGGTGTGAAGAGAGGCCTCAGCCCTGCATGCTTGTGGCCTGGGAAAAAAGGTGGGTAGAATTACCTCCTGTTGAGATGAAAGGAGACCACCTTAGGAAGAAATTTAGGGCGAGTACGAAGGACCACCCTATTATGACAGAACCTGGCGTAAGGGGCATGGATCACTAAAGCCTGCAATTTGCTGACCCTGCATCTAGACATAAGTGCCATGAGGAAGACTACCTTCCAAGTGAGATACTTGAGATGACAAGAGGCAAGCGGCTCGAAGGAAGAAGCAAAAGGTTTCCCAAGAACCACATTTAAGCCCCATGCCACCGTAGCAGGCGGATGGAAGACTGCGTAAGTAGTCCTCTCATGAAGTGGCCAACAACAGAGTGAACAAATAGGAAGTGACCATCAACTAGATGATAAGCAGAGGAGGTACTGCAGAAGCTCATGCATTGGGCAAGAAAAAGGACTGATATGCCTATCAGCATACCAGACAGCAAACCTAAGCCATTTGAAGGCATAGACTGTCTGGTGAAATCCTTGAAGGATACGAAGAGGACATCTTTCACATCCCTGGCCAGGTGAAACTGAGCCAGGACAGCCCTCTCAGCAGCCATGCTAGGGACTAGATGCAGGAGGTTCCCTTGAAGGGAATCCCTTCCCCCCTGTGAGAACAGATCTGGGGCACAGTCCAGGGGAACCTGAGAGAGATGGAGCAGCAAGAGGAACCATGGCTATCTGAGCCAGCGAGGGGCCACAAGAATGACCGTAGCCTGGTCCATCTGAATCTTGAAGAGGGTCTTGGCTACCACAGGGGTGGGAGGGTACACATACAGGAGACCCTTGCCCCAAGGCAGGAGAAAGGTGTCAGCTGCCATCTGAGCAGTGGCCAGAAGCCTGGAGCAGAAACGAGGCAAATGGGCATTGCTGGGGCTGGCAAACAGGTCCACCGCTGGGGTGCCCCACCTGCTGAAGATGCACCAGAAAACCTGCGTATTCAGCCGCCACTTGTGGCACTGTCATGCCATAGGTGATACCCCGCTCTGAGGATACCCTAGCTTGTTCCACCCTGCTTGTTGAGGTAGAACACAGCCAATTGATTGGCCATCTGTACGAGGACAATCTGGTTGGCTAGGTAGGTTTGAAACACCTGCAGGGCCTTTGCAATCATCTTAAGCTTGAGGATGCTGATGTACAGTCAAGTCTCGTCCCGCGACCAGATGCCCTGGATCTGGAGGCTGTCCCAATGGGCCCCCCATCTGAGCATGGAGACATCAATGGTGAGTATGTGCTGATGTGGGGATGCCTGAAGAAGCAGCCCTACCAGGAGATGCAGCAGCTGTTACCACCAGATGAGGGGGTCGGTGAGCGGGGGGTGTCAACTGGATGGTGTCCTCCAGGCATCCTGTCGCCTGCGTCCATTTAGTGGAAAGGCTCCACTGGGCCTGCTGCAGTCCGAAGCGAGTGTATGGGGTGATGCAGGAGGCGCATGTGGAAGCTGTGTGATGCAGGAGGCGCAGCACGAGGCGAGGCAAGCTGAGACCGAGGTGCTGGAATGCACCAGCCGGGTGAGATCAGACAGTCATTGGGAACTGTCGATCAGAAGGAATGCTCTGGCTTGAGCAATGTTGATGAGGGCACACAGTAACTCAAGGTGTTGCGTGGGCTGCAGGTGGGACTTGGGATAGTTATGACAAACCCCAAGTGTTTGAGTACAAGGATGGTGCGGCACACCGCATGAGAGACCTCGTCGAGTGTGCTCTCATGGATGAGCCAGTTATCCAGATACAGGAAGATGAATACGCCCTGCAGTCTGAGGAAGGCAGCAACCACCGCTAAGCACATTGTGAATACCCTGGGAGTGAACGTTAGTCTGAAGAGTAGGACTCTGTACTGGTATTGGCAGCCTCCGAAGACAAATCAGAGGTACTGTCGGGGCACGGGATGGATCAGGATGTGTGTAGAAACATCTTTTAGATCTAAGGAGCATAGCCAATCTTCCTGCCGAAGACAGGGCAACAATGCTCCAAGGGAGACTATTTTGAACTTCTACTTCACGAGGAAGTGGTTGAAGTCTCACAGATCTAGGATGGGTCAAAACCCTCTGGTCTTCTTGGGGATCAGGAAGTAATGGAAGTAGAATCCATCTCTGATCTGAGATCAGGGGACGAACTCCACCGCCTCTTCAAGGAGGAGATTGTCAAGTTCCCGCTGAAGGAGTTCTTGATTGAGGGGTCCATTGGGAACTCCCCAGGATAGAAGGGTGGTGAGCACCTGCTCAAAGTAGATGAGGTATCCATCCTTCATGATCTGTAAAGCCCAGGCATAGGTGGTGATGCTGGGCCAGAGGTGAGAGAAGAACATCAGAAGCCCCCCTGACGCAGACAGTGATTCTCCTGGGGAAGAATGCCTATGTCCAAGGAGTCAGAACCACCCACCAGGCTGCAGCTGGGTCTTAGGCCTATGGGGGCCTTGCCCTTGGCCTGCTGCCCTATGGGGGAGTCTGATAGACCAGATACTGGGGGTATTGTCCACAAGCAACCTTCTTTTTCGGGTAGAAAGACTTTGTCCCCCCCCTCAAAGTCTTCCATTGGGAAAGATAAGAGGTCTTCCGTGAGAGCCTGGTCCTGGTCAGCAACTCAGTCTCCAGCTTGGCAGCCTTGTCCGTCATGGGCTTGCTGAACAGGTTCTCTTGCTGGCATGGGAAATTCACCAGTTTGTCCTGGACCCATTGTTCCAAGTCAGAGGACTGTAGCCAAGTCAGGCGGGGGCACTGATGCCCACAACAGCCACGGACTCGAAGCCATCTTATGCTGCTCAAATGACATACTTGGAGCAGTCCTTGACTGCTACAACCAGGCTCTTGAAGGGCTTTTGATGATCATCAGAGAGACCATCTGAGAACCCGACAAGTTCCTTTGCCAGGTCTCTCAAGTACATGCCCATGTACAGATGGGCATGCCTGGAAATGGGCCCATAGTCTACCATAGCCATCCATGGTGCAGGCCTCCCTACACGGGGGCACTGAGGAGTGAGTCTTTTGGCTTTTGATCCGGCATATGGCTGACTCCACAACCATGGGATGGTGTGGTAGCTGTCTTCTGAAATCCTGGGCTCTTGCTGACTTGGTACATGGAATTGAACCACTTGTTCACAATAGGAACCGTAACCGGGGCTTCCCATATCCTGAACAGCAGTCGTTCCAAAATAGGGGGAACTGGCACTGTGAGAACCTCCTTAAGAGGGGAATCGTACTGGAAGATCTCGAGGTCTTCTGCCTGAAGTTCCTCCTCCGATTCTACTGTGAAAGCAAGGATCTTCGAAATATCTTGGACAAAGTCTGGGAAGGAGAGATCCTCAGGCGAGGACCGCCAGGGCTCCTGAGTAGGAGAAGAGTCTGAGGGGACATTGTGATGCCGAATGATCTCGGGGATATACCCCTTGTCTCCCATTTGGAATCAGACTCGAAGAGGAGTTCGAACCGATGCCCAGTTGGGGTAGCTGGGGGCTGTGGCTCTTGGCACTTGGAACCCAACATTCTCAATGGGGAGGAATGGTGAGCAGACTGGGAATGAGATCAAGCCCTGACATCGGAAGTCAACCTGAACCGTTCCAACACTGGCTGCACCTCTGCCGGTGATACCCTGCGGTAGAGGGACCAGTAGCCGGACCAGAGGAACCTGAGGCAGTGGGCATCAAGGCAGTACACTGCTGGAGGAACGCTGCAAGGCTATACTCCAAGGAAACCATCCTGGCCTTGAGGGCAGAGGGCTCCACAGCTACCAATGTGGGTCCCGATGGTTGCAGGTACAACACCGGTTCCCTCTGTGGGAACTCTGATGTCGATGGCCTCGGCAGGCTTCTTGCAACCCTCCAAGGAAGGAGTCTCCTTCAGCTGGGACAGCTTCTAGGGCTGCTCCCAGCCGGACTGCGATGCTGGTGACCATGGGTCCCCCCTCCCCACCCCGGCACCGTCCTTTGACTCAGGTGGAGGCCGGTCTTTCCAGGGACAATCTTCTGTGGATGATCTATGGTCCAATGCTCATCAAACCCGGAGCTCAGAGCAGGCAAAGTCACCACACGAAGTGACTCTGCGACGGCCCCTAGGGGGGTTGATTCTGTAGTTGAAGCTGGGACCGAAGATGAGGCCTTGAGGCCAAACAGTACCTCCCACTGCCTTTCATAATTCTTCCGGCCCTTACTCGTCATCTGGAGACAGAGAGGGCAAGTGGAGTTGTCATGATCTGCCCCGAAGCATTGAAGGCAGCAGTGTGGACATGGTGTGGGCACAACCATTACACTTCTTAAAACCGCTGACCGAGGACATAACAGGAAAAAGGAGACCTGCAAGATAAAACTCTAAAGTCCTGGTCAGGGAAGAGCATGAGAAAAACCCCTCACACCGAGTAAAGAAAGAAGGAGAGAACCCGACAAAAACGTGACGCTGAGGAAGCAACAATTCCAGGTAAGGGAAGGTAACTGTATGGGACTGAGCGAAGAATCGCACAGAAAAAAAAAAAATAAGCGAAAGAAATGCCAAGCTTTCTCAAGACACAAACAAGTGTCTGATTGGCTCCATGGAAAAAAGAAGCCTGAGGTAAGACGGCATCTTTGGGCAGGAAGGTGACCACACGTGCGTGGTAAAACTCCAAAGTGGTTGATGGACCATGCACTCTCTGCTTCCTGTGAACGGCCCTGTGTCACTTGGCCCTGACAGTGTGCTCCCCAACTGGACAGGCTGGCATCGGTCATGACCACCACCCAGTTTGTTGGCTCCAACGGCATGCCTGCTGCCAACTGGCAGGGATCCAGCCACCAGTCGAGGCTCATCTTTGCCTCTGCTGGGCAGGGCAACCTCCTGGAAAGGGCATGTCTCTGAGGAGACCATCTGGACAGTAACACCCTCTGCAAGGGCCTCATGTGCACCCTGGCCCACAGCACCAGATCCAGCGCTGCCGCCATTGAGCCCAAGAGCTGAAGGTAATGTCACGCCAATAGGGCCAACATCCGGAGGAACTGCCTGATTTGCTACTGCAGTTTGCCAGCCCGGTCCTCAGACAAGAACACAATCTTCTCTGGGTGTCAAAGCGGGCCCCCAGTAGACCAGGACCTGTGAGGGAATCAGTTTGCTCTTGTGGAAGTGTACCACTTAGCCGAGTTCCTGCAAAAAGGTGATCATCTTCTGTGTGGCCACCACACACTCTGCTGCCAACTTCGCCTTGATCAGCCAGTCGTCGAGGTACCATTGCCAGCCCAAACAGCAAGGCCTGAAACTGGAAATGCCCTGCTGGCATGGCGAAATGGAGAAACTGCTGGTGCTTCTGACGAATGGGAATATACAGCTAAGCCTCAGTGAGATCCAGGGCCTTCAAAAACTCACCCTTCCTCACTGCTATAATCATGAATCGCAGTGTTTCCATGTGGTGTTCGCATGCTTGAGGTTGAGGATCGGCCTAAAGGAGCCCTCCTTCTTGGAGACCACAAAGTAAGCATAGTTACTAACCTGTAATAGGTGTTCTCCTGGGACAGCAGGAATCAGTCCTCGCATATGGGTGACATCAGCGCTGACGGAGCCCGCGCGGAGCTTTTCCCCAGCTTTCAAAGAAAGCCTTTGGGACATGCTACCACATGTGTGTGGTCCCTTTCCTACCCAAGGGTGCCATCTTGCTCAGTCAGACAGTTAGGAAAGCAGTAAAAACTAAAACAAGGTAGGGAGGCAACTCCCAGGGGAGGAGGGAGGGTTGTGAGGACTAACTCCTGCTGTCCTTGGAGAACACCTGTTACAGGTGAGTAACTACGCTTTCTCCAGGAACAAGCAGGAAGCTCCAGGCTGCCAAGGACCGAACCATGACTGTACCATTGGCAACCAAATAGGGTAGTCATGAGTTGTAGAAGATGAGTCTCACAGAGAGACTCTGCAGGACCCTAACGTCCAGCAGCACCATCACTCCGGTAGCCTGAACAGAGAAGGGTCAGAGGGCAGCAGATGGCTACACCCTGAGAATATTACAGAGTACTGCCTAGCTAAACGTACTCTCTCTGCGGGACTCACTCTCTAGGCAGTAGTGAGCTTCGAACGTATGAATCGAAGACCATGTGGCAGCCCTGCAGATCCGCACGTGATCCACTGTGATCCTGTCCCCCCCTTGGTCCCTCTGCTCTCCTCTTCTCCTATTCCTGTCGTCACTTCCATACGCTATCTTGGTGTCACCACTGACTCTTCTCTTTCCTTTAAAGATCACATCTCCTCTGTAGTTCAACGCTCTTTTTTCACCCTAAAGCAACTTTGTGCCATCTGTCCCTTTCTCACCCCTTCTTCTATGACCACTCTGCTCCTTTCCCTTGTCATATCACACTTGGATTACTGTAACATCTCTCTAGCCGGTCTTTCCCAGTCGCAACTACATCGCCTGCAATGCGTCCAAAATACCGCCAACCGCCTTCTTACCCACACCTCCCGCTTCGACCACATCACCCCTTTTCTTATCCGCCTGCACTGGCTCCCTGTACCCTACCGGATTCAATTCAAGTTTCTCATTTTTGTTCATAGGTCGATCCACACTGGTATCCCCATTTACCTCATTGATGTGGTCCGCCTTCACTCCTCCCACCGTCCTCTGTTCCTTTCACGTAAGTTGCATGTCTCTCCCTTCCTCTTCCAAGGCCCATCTGGAAGCCACCCGTTCCTCTGCCTTCTATTTCCTCGGCCCTCATCTCTGGAACTCGCTCCCCACAGCCCTCCGCCTGGAATCTTCACTCAAAACCTTTAAGGCCAAACTAAAAACCCACCTTTTCTGCTCTGCCTTCAACCTTCCCCCCCTCCCACTGTCCCCCTTCCTCCCCCACACACTGAAGCGCACTTACCAGCCTACTCCTTCACTTGCTCTCTGATCCTTTATCCCCCCTCTATTCTTTACCTCTACTCTTTCCTTTCCTGTCCATTTGAATTGGCGTTCTTTTCTCTTTCCAGCAGCCTTTGATATGTATGTAAACCGCTCAGACACTTCTGTGATGGGCAGTATAATAAATCTTTAATAAACAATAAACAAACAATAAACAATCCGGTGCTCAAGGGAGAGGGCAGTTTAATCATAGGTGAGGGCAATATAGTCTGCCACCCAAACGGACAGAATTCGGTTAGTCACAGGGAGCCCCAATCTGCTGGGGTCATAACATACAAAAAGCTGAGGAGCTTTACGATGGGCCTGAGTCCGCTGTAAGTACAGTAGGAGGACAGGACCCATTTGCAATCCAGTGTATGGTACTAGTTCCTCCCGGAGAGCATGAGGCCGCAGGAAAAATGTAGGGAGGACAACCTCTTGGTTGAGGTGGAAAGGAAATACCACCTTTGGGAAGAATTTGGGATGAGTGCAGAGCACTACCCTGTTCTAGTAGAATCTTGTATATGGTGGATCCACCACCAGTTCGCTCACTCTTCAAGTGGACACAAGGGCCACCAGGAATGCCACCTTTCAAGAACGGTACTGCAGGTGGCAAGTGGCTGTCTGGTGAGCTGTGAGAGAACCACAATGAGGTCCCACTATGCCGCCAGAGAGTGGAGAGGGGGCTTGGATAACAGGAGGCCCCGAAGGAACCTGAAGACCAGAGGCTAGCCTGAGAGGGGTTTTCCCTCAATAGAGGGGTGGTGGTGGGCAGCTATCATGCTCAGATGCACCCTCACAGAGGGTGTGACAGGTGCAGTAGGTACTGGAGTACTAACTGCACATGGCAGAAAAAGGGGTTCTCCCTCCTTTCCGCACACCAGGCAGAGAACCTTCTCTACTTAAAGGCATAAGCCCGTCTGGTGGAGGGTTTTGGGAGGCCAGTAGGATCTTCTCAATTTCTCTCGGAAGACTGAAAGGGGCCAATGCTACCCTTTCAGCAGCCATGCTGTTAGCATTAGTGACCCTGGGTTGGGGTGCAGTAGGGAACCCCCCTCCTGGGACAGGAGGTCTGGGGCTCGACACAGTGGGACTGGGAGTGCCACTTACAGAGCAGGAAACCAAGGCTGCCTGGGCCACCTGGGGGCAATTAATATAATTGAGGCCCCCTAGCTCTGGATCTTGAAGAGGGGGAGGGGATGGTGGGAACACATAGAATAGGCCCTCGGACCACAAAATCAGGAAAGCATCTGTAGCTACTCTCTCCGTGTGCAGCTGACGCAAACCGAAGCGAGGCAGCTGCGTGTTGTCTGGAGAGGCGAATAGGTCCATCAAGGGCCTGCCCCAGAGGTGGAAGAGCCGTTTTGCCAACCTGGGGTTCAAGCATTACTCATGTGGCTGAAGGACTCTGCTAGCCTGTCAGCTAGGCAGTTGTCCTGGCTCAGGAGGTACACCGTTCGCAGGAGCATGCTGTTGCGGGCTGTGAGGAGAGAAGGGCCACCCGTCCCTCCTTCTGTGTCAGCAGACCCGGGGCACTGCCCATGGGGACCGTGGGCTCCGATGAGAGTCGGAGTAGAAGCGGGAACCAAGGCAGCCAAGGCCACGAGGGAGCCACGAGAATCACAGAGGCTTGGTCCCACTGAATCTTGTGGAGGGTCCTTACAATGAGAAGAGTGAGGAGGAACGCATACAGAAGCCCGGAGCTCCACCTCAGGAGGAACGCGCCCAGGGCTACCCTGCTCGGGTGCGGTATCAGCCCGCAAAAGCAGGAAAGCTGTGTGTTCACCATACTGGCGAACAGGTCTATAGATGGAGTCCCCCAGTGGTGAAACAGGAGGAGAACCACCTTTGGACTCAGGCACCACTCATATGGGCGGAGAAGTCTGCAGAGCCTGTCCACGAGGACACTGTCGGCCCGGGAGGTAGCCAGCTCTTAAGAGTCATTCCCCTGCCTATGGCAAAGGAGCAGAGGAGGACTGTCTCCCAACATAGGAGGCAGGAGCCCATGCCCCCTTTCTTTGTTTATGTGGAACATCGCGACCTTGTTGTTGGACTGCACGAGCACGAGACGGCTGAGGGGAGATATGATAGAAGTCTATAAATTAATGAACAGAGTGGAACGGGTAAATGTAGATCGATTGTTTACGTTATCAGAATATAGAAAGACTAGGGGACATGCAATGAAGCTACAGGGTAAACTATTTAAGACTAAAAAAAGAAAATATTTTTTCACTCAACGTGTAATCAAACTCTGGAATTTGTTACCGGAGGATGTAGTAAAGGCTCTTAGTGTAGCTGGGTTTAAAAAAGGTTTGGACAAATTCCTGGAGGAAAGGTCCATAAACCATTATTAAGAAGGGACCCAGGATATCAATGCTTGACCCAATACAAGCATTGTGGAACCTGTATCTTTTGGGGAAACTGCTAGGTACGTATGACCTAGATTGGCCACTGTTGGAAACAGGATACTGGGCTTGATGAACCTTGGTCTGACTCAGTATGGCATCTCTTATGTTCTTATGCCTCCTGGCAGAGGGAGTACGAACCCGTGCCCCCCTGCTGCTTATTATAAAACATGGCAACCTGGTTGTCTGACTGGATCAGTACAAGCTGGTGTCGCAGGCGGTGACGAAACGCTTGTAGGGCTAGGAAGATTGCCCTACGCTCCATGAGATTGATATGTAACAGCGATTCCTCCTGAGACCAGCTGCCCTGGGCTGGAGAGAGATGGGATTTGAGGTAGCTAAAGATGAACCCTAGGTGACGCAAAAGGAGAGTTGCATGCTCTGCAGCCTGACTGGCCTCTGAGAATGTGCCACCCCTGACTAGCCAGTCATCTAGGTAGGGGAAGATGAAAGCCCCTTGTTGGCACAGATGGGTAGCTACCACTGCCAGGCATTTGGTAAAGACCCTTGTTGAGGAGGCCAGTCTGAAGAGTAGCACCCTGTACTGGTAGTGCCCTACTACCATAAACCTTAGGTACTGCCTGTGGGAGAGGTGGATTAGGATGTTGTGTATGCATCCTTTAGATCCAAGGAGCACAGCCAATCTCCCTGGTGGAGTTAAGGCAGAAGTGTTCCAAGGGAGAGCATCTTGAATTTCACCCTCACCAGAAACTTGTTTAAGTCTCTCAGGTCTAGTATGGATCCGAGGCCCCCCAGTCCTCTTTGGGGCAAAGACGTATCTGGAGTAGAAGCCTTGAATACAGGCTCTACTGCGTTGTCCCTCACCAGACCTGCAAGGTCTGTCAGCAGATGGGTCTGGTGAAGGAGGGGGTTGCACCAGTTCTCCTGGGAAGAACCTGGGTGGTATCTGCTATAGGTGGAGGAGGTATCCCTCCCTTACCACTTGCAGTACCCATTGGTCTGAGGTGATATTAGCCCATCTGTGAGCAAAGAGCATCAAGCACTCCCCTGTGGGCTGGTAAAGGTCTCCCAGGGGAGGGGAGGCCCTGCCCTGGGAGTCAGAATCTCCCCACAGGCTGGGTGGGAGCGGTGGCCTGGGGCTTCAGAGCCTTTGCCTTCTGAGCTCCATGGCCTTGCCTCTTAGGGTGAGAACCTTGTTGCTGGCCCAAGAAGGGATGGTAGTGGTGAATCTGTGCAAAAGGACCCTTTTTCCAAGAGAACAGGGGTCTTTTCCCCAATGATTTCTTGCAGGGAAGGGATGAGGTCTTTTTAGAGAGCCTCTGGCGAGTCACCACATCAGCCTCAATCATAGCCACTTTGTTGGCCATAGGTTTGTCTAATAGGTTCTCCCGGATGCAGGGGACGTCGAGCAGCTTGTCTTGGACCCACTGCTCGAGGTCAGAAGACTATAGCAATGCTTGGCATCGGGCACCGATGCCGGATGCTGTGACTCGAGCTGCTGACTTGAAGCTGTCGTAGGCCACTCAGGAGAGGAACTTGTAGTAGTCCTTGATCCCGGAGGTCAGAGACTGGAACTGTTGGAGAGGGTCCCCGACAAAGCCCACCGAAAACCCCGACAGCTCCTGGGTTAGAGCCTTCAGGTACATACCTATGAGGTGTGACAAAAAAGAAACAAGACTGTACCATAAATGTTTTATTAGAAAATCTACAGAGAAATTACACATTGTCCCCTTCAAAGTAATTCCCCCCCCCCCCCCCCCGAGTTAATGTACTTCTGCATTCCCTTCTGCCACGGATGGAAGCACTCGGTAAAGTCCTCCTCCTTGAGGTCCCTCAGCTGCTTTGTCACAGTGGCCTTAATCTCTTCTACAGAGCACAGTCTTTAGCCTGAGAAGTGCCAAAAGTTGCACGGTGTGAGATCTGGGGAATAAGGAGGGTGGTCAAGAACTGTGATCTGTTTGTTGGCCAAGAATTGCCTCACACTGAGCGCGGTGTATGCGGGCGCGTTGTCATGGTGGAGCAGCCCATGACTTGTCTCTCCACAGAGCCCGCCTGCTGCGCCGAACCCTGTCATGGAGGCGATTGAGGACCTGCTGGTAGAAGTGCTGGTTGACTGTCTTGACCCTCAGGCACAAACTCATGATGGACCACTCCCTTCTGTCCGAAAAATGCGATCAGCATGACCTTGATCCTTGATTTTGGACATGCGTGCCTTCTTGGGTCTGGGTGACAGTCAAGTCTTCCACTGCAGGCTCTGTCTCTTGCTTTCAGGGTCCTACTGGAAAACCCAAGTCTCGTCTCCTGTGATGACTCGGCCAACGAACTCTGGATCTTCTCCGATCTTCTCTAGCAAGTCTCGGCAAACACTGACCCGGTGTTCCTTCTGGTCGTTCAATAAAAGCTTGGGTACCATCTTGGTGCACACCTTCTGCATCCCCAGCTCCTGCACCAAGATGGTCTGCACTGACTCCCTGTTTAGGCTGAGCTCCTCAGCTATCATCCGCACCATCAGTCTGCGATCACGCCACACCGGCTAGTTCACTCTGTCAATGTTCTCAGCCGTCTTTGTCGTGGAAGGCCGTCCTGGCTTGGGGTCATCCTCCATCTCCTTGCAGCCAGTCTTGAAGCGTTTGTGCCACTCAAAGACTCACGGCCTTGACATTGCATCTTCTCCATAAGCCTTTTGGAGAAATTGGAGACACTCAGTTGGGACCTTCTCCAACTTAACCAGAAATTTCAAGTTGATTCTTTGCTCCATATTTCTGCCACCTCCAGTTGCGTGACAAAGCGATGGAGCAGTGTGCTACAAAAAAAACTGAAAAATAAAAACAGAGTGAGAGAGATGAAAAATATTATAGCAGAATAGTGGTGAAATGTTACACAACACAGTGACATAAGCGGTTAGCCAATTGGCATTGAGTCATGGGCGTGACTGCCACAGTCTCATTTCTTTTTTGTCACACCTCGTATGTATAATTCATAGGCTTGGATTTGTCAACCCAGCATCAAGCCCAGGAGTATCGAGAGTTCTAGTCTCCCTTTGGGGGGGGGGCCAGGGACAGAGGAGTGGGTCTTTTGGCTCTTAATCCTTTGCATGGTCGACTCAAGAACCATGGAGTTATGTGGGAGCTGGGGTTTGTAGAACCCTGGGTCTTTCTGGATGCAGTACATTGCATCGAGGCGCCGGCTCACCACCAGTACAGACGCTGGTGTCTCCCACATTCTGAGCAGTAATCACTCAAGGATCGGCTGCATGGGCACCATGTGGGTTTCCTTGGGTGGAGACTCACATTGGAGGATCTCAAGCTCCTCAGTGCGCCAGTCTTCCTCTGCCTCGGTCTGTACCAAGAGGGCTCTGGCCATGTCCTTGACAAAGTCATGGAAGGCTATGTCCTCCAGAGGAGAATGGCACCGTGGCAGACAGGCCCGAGGAAATATCTCGGTACCGTTTGGTTTCTGGGGATGCCTCATCATCAGTCTCCCACTTGGAGTTGAGCAGTGATGACGAATCTGAGGCCCTCTGACTCACTGCCTCGAGACCGGCGCTGAGGGGGTTTGGTGACCTCCAGAGGACCTGGGGTCCGAGTCATGGAAACTAGCCGGGGAGGATTGGATGCCTGAGGAACAGGACCGGGACCTCGATTGGCGTCAAGGGCTTACCTGAGGTTAGTAGCGCTCAAAGTTCGGCTCAACGACTGGGGACTCCCTCGCAGTCCGGTCGTTGGGGCAGATGATGCAGATGAACCAGCCATCATTGCCAGCTGCAGGGTCAGGATAGCAGTGATGTTCTGCTCCAGGGCTGCCATTCTGGTTTCCAAGCCAGAAGGCTCTGCAGCTTTTGGCATTGGCACTAAAGAATCTCGTGCCCGGCGCTGGCACTCTCGCGAGTGCGTCCTCGACGCCATCTCAAGGAACCTTGCACGGTCTCTGCCGGCCGAGGAATCCTTCTTGAGGACCTTGGAAGGGTGCATCTCGGAGTCACCAGAGTCTCTCCGGGCAGTTTTACCAGGTTTCTCTAGTGCAACCTCGGACTTCTTCTTCTTCTTCTCCAGGCCCGAGGCCTTCTGGGAGGAGCCGCCATTGCGGGAAACTGAGGACGCTCAGGCCTCATGGGAAGAGCTTGGCATAGGGGAGGCTGGGGCCATCAGACCTGGGTAACATTTTCTCCTGCAACTCTGATCTCTTATTATTGGTTTTAGGTGTCATGGTCCAGCACAGGTCGCAGGAAGTGCTGTTGTTATTCAGGGCTAAGCAGCAATCATGGGTGTCAATCACCAATATGGTTTGACTGCAGCTGTCACATTTTTTTAACCCACCAGGGGACATGGTGGGAAACACCCGGATGGGGTTGATGACCCGTGGGCAAAAAAAAAAAAAAGGGCACGAACATCAGTTGAGGAAGGCCTCGATCAAAAAAGGAAACGGGAGCTGAGAACAGCACAGAGATCAGTGCTGGCTCAAGGCGGGAAGAAGAACCAGTACGCAAACCGGGAAGGACTGTTGTAGTTGTTGATATGGAAGGACAGACTAGATAGGCCATGTGGTCTTTTTCTGTCATCATGTTTCTAAGGCTAACTTTTAAGGATAATTAGCAATAATTTTTCTGGGGAAACAGGATAGACGTCCGTTGGGCTCTGCGAAAAAAAGGAGACTGAACAAGATGGCACCCTTGAGTGGGAAGGGTACCACACATGCGTGGTAGCACGTCCCAAAGGCTTTCTTTGAAAGCTGGGGAAATGCTCTGCGCAGGCTCTGTCTGTGCCAACGTCATCCATATGTGAGGACTGACTTTCTGCTTGTTCCTGAAGAAAAAAATGGTGTACTGGCCGACTCCACATTGTTCTGACAGCATTTCTGTCAAGGCCCCCAGTCGGAGCAATCTGTCCAGCATGTCAGACACTACGGCCGCTTTAGCCGGGGCTTTGCATGGAGAGATGAAGGCATCTGCCAGCAGCCAAGCAAACTCCAGAGTGTACCCATCCCAGGTGACCTCTAGCACCCACTGGTCAGATGTAATGAGGACCCAAGAAGAGTAAAAGTCTCTTAGACGGCCTCCCAGCAGCACCAACTCCTCCTGAGCCCCCCTTGCATCACTACAACTTCTTAGAGGCAGCCGGGGCCCCTGAATAGAGCCACTAGGTGAGCATCTCCCACTATGAAAGGACTGCCCTCTCAATGGGAAATGACCCCTCTGAGCAGGAGCAAAATGGACTTTCCGAAACTTATGAAAGTCTCTGTCCTGGCCCTTCACAGAGCCAGATGGATTGGGTATCTTGTGCTTGTCTTCCATAAACTTTGTTCCCTTGGATTCCCCCAAGTTCGTCACTAATCTCTCCAATGTCTCCCCAAAAAGTAATTTATCCTTAAAGGGCATCTTGCTGAGGAGCACCTTAGACGACACATCCACAGACCAATTATGGAGCCAGAGCAGCCGACGGGACGAAGCCACTGCCACCATACCCTTTGTGGACATCAGTACTAAATCATAAAGTGCGTCTGCCAAAAATGCCAAACTGGACTCCAGCCCAGACACCTCTGGAGTGACTGTCTACTGCCCAGACTTTGCTCTGGCAAACTCTGTGACACCTCAAGCAGGCTCGAGCTACATAGGTCTCACAGATGGCAGCTTGCAACGCTAAGGCATTGACCTCAAAGGCCTGCTTCAATACGGTTTCCAGCTTCCGATACTAAACATCCTTCAAGACGGCTCCACCTTCCACAGGGATGGTGGTCTTTTTGGTCACCACTGTGACCAAGGCATCCACCTTTGGCACCTCAACTGCCGGGAGCAGGTACATGCAAGACATTGCTCTAGCCCCCTGTAGGCCAGCCCCAGGATCTCCCACTCCCCCTTGCTTAATTCCTTAATCGCCATATGGACCAGGAAGGCCTTCTCTGACTTCTTAATGCCATACAACAAGGGATTCTCCAAAGGAGGACTCTGTTCTGGCACCTGTTAGGAAATATTCCGTGTACTGAGGGACTGTGAGATTAGAGCAGATAATGCCTCCCTCTAAAAACCTCTAACAATGCTCAGATCTTCCCCAGGAGGAATCTTCCCCCTTCTCAAGATTTGGCATTAGAGAGTCCTCCCAAAGCCCAGAGAGTCCCTCCAAGGGATCCTGTGATTGTCTGGAGCCCCTTGAGGCTACTTCCTCTCAAGTGTCTTCGACCAACCACCTCCACTTTGCCGCTGGTCCAAAGGCCTTCTTAGCCACGGGGAAAGAACCCTTTGCTGCTACCCCAGCCCTTGTCCCCTGGCCAGGGGCCTCCACCAGCCCCTGCTTCAGGCAGTAGGCCTGGTGCAATAAAAGTACAAAATCTGGTGAGAAAAGAAAGCCAGAAAACTCTCCTGCTGCCTGCTCCCTTGCCCCTCGGGGTGCTGTGGATTGCCAACACGGGCCTGCAGCTTCTAGAAACTCTGCAGCCCCTGTGCTGGATGAAGACAAAATGGCCGAGAGTCCCGCCAAAACCAATGGACCCCAGAGACAGATCCTGCCCACGGCCATCCTCTGCTGATTCTGCACCCCCCCCCCCCAAGGCACAGCCTGCAGCCTTGTAAGCATAATTCGGTGGTCTTTCCACTCTTGACGCATCTGTGGCAGATTCCCACCAAATTAAGGGTCCCCTGCTGAAAGCCACAGGCCACACAAGCTGATTTGTTGCTAGGCATTGCTTCAATACCTGCCACACCTTCCAGCCCCGGTGGATCCACGAGTGTCCCAATAAATGCCCCTGCTCTCACCCATACAGCTGCCGACACTCAAGCCCGGGGCCTCTGGCCTTACTGCACTGTTCCAATGGCTCTCGCTCTTGGGCTATATCCCTTGTCTTCTGTTCTCTTTTTTTTTTTTTTTAGAATTGAAAGCTGATCACTCGGCCAGCTACAAAACTAGAGGCTCAGCCCAGCACTCAAGCCGGCGTTGCCAATGGAGGAAGAGGGTCTGGTGCCAGGGGGCAGAAGGGGTAGGAACCCGGCACAGCGGAGGGAGGAGTGGCCTAGTGGTTGGGGCAAATTACCTTGGGCCAGAAGGCCAGGGGTTTGAACCCCATTAAAAGATAGCAACCTTGGGCTGGAAGGACTGGGGTTTCTAGTCCAACAGGTGCTTCTTGTGGCCTTAGGCAAGCCACTTAACCTTCTGTTGCCTCAGGTACAAAGGAGTCCTTCGGGACAAGGGAAAAATATATATACAGTACCTGAATGTACACCACTTTGACTGGTAGAAAAGCTGTTTATAAGCCTAGTTAATGAGGTCCCGCAGGCTGACTCAGCTGCCCCCGCTCTCCAGGTACTGTTGTCTGCAAGCTCCACTAGCTCCTTCCTGACTTTTTTTTGTGTGCCTTAAACAAAAAAACTAGCTTTTCTGCCTTTCCTTCTTCCTCAGTCCCTCCAGAAGAGTTCAATGCACAGAGCTCCTTCATCATCTGCTGGAGACTGAGAAATACTAGATTGGAGGAGGTGCACAGTTCCCTTATGGGGTGACATCACCAAAATTCTGTGGTTCTTAGTCTCCATTTGCTGGTGAAGAGGCATAACCCATGCGTTTGGACTGGAGGGATGATATGGAAAGAGCCATAATAGTCCTCCTCAGTTACATAAATAGTCACTTATCCATAGTGCAAATTGTTATCATACGTTTTCTCGATTTCTCAGCCACTTTTGATCTTGTTAATCGTCAATTACTTGTCTCTCTGATCTGGATATCTCCCATATAGTTTTGTAATGATTTAAATCTTTTCCTAGCAACCTTGTGTTTAAAATCATGTTTCACTCTTCTTTCTCTGATGTTCAGACTTATCTTCAGGCATGCCCCAAGGTTCTCTTCTTTCACCCATTCATTTTACTATATTTCTTAGCCCGCTTGCAACCCTAATAAAAATACACAACATTATTGATTTCTATTATGCAGATGATGTTCAGCTTATCACTTAAACTAGCTACCATATTCCTGACGTATCTCAATTTAACTCCTGTCATGGCTTATGACAAACCATTTAAAAGGCATTCCTAACAGGGGCTATACATTTCAAGCAAAAGTAAGAGTTTGTGGCTTTTTAAATTACTAGCTCTCTGTCTGGGAGCTCTTAAAAGGGTTTTGGTACATTTTTAAAACAAAGTTACATTCTTTTTGGTGATTTAGTTTAAAAAGGGAAATATTTTGTTTAGTGGGGTAGGTTTAAAACTCTGCTTTAGTATCTTTCTTCAGCTCTTTGAAGCTACTGACACCTCATCAGGTGTTAGTTCCCTCCCTACACCCCAACTCCCACCCACCCCTAGTAAGCAATCTTGCTTTATAGGGCACCTCCCCAATTAACTACACATAGGGAACAGCGCATTTTGAACATATTTAAAGAGATTTAACTGCTTTTTCTCTGAAAGGACAGCTGGGAAAACGGCTGGTAGATCTCTCTCTTTTGCTTTAACAGATACCTAAGCTCCACAAACTGAACAATGGCTAGGGAAAAATCATATCGCTAAAGCTGTTGCCCCCGTTACAGCTTCTGACTGTCCAGAAAGAGGTCCCAATGACAGTTGCAGAACCGATTCCATGTGCAGGATGCCTGCATGCTGAAGCTCTCAAGAAAACAAGTGGAGGACTCAGAGAGGAGGTGGCGAGGCTTAGGAGCATTCAAGACAGTGAGAAGTACATTGATGAGATACTTCTTGCAACATCCAAGCTCTCCAGCAGAGGAAAAGATGGGAGCCTACAGAATGACAAAGGTTGGATACAAGTCATCAGGGCCTGCAGAATCACCAATCCAACTTCTCCAGCCCTTGAACTGAAGAACCATTATGCAGAACCCTGGAAGTGGAGGAGGTGAAAGCATCCCTGGAAAGGGAAGAACCAGAGCTCAAGTGCCCCAAATTTGCAGAATCAGTGACCACAAGGAAGTGAAGGGTAGTGGTGGTTGGTGACTCTCTTCTGACAGGTACTGAGGCATCCATCTGCCGACCAGACTTGATGTTCAGAGAGGTATGCTGTCTGCCAGGTGCCAAAATCCGAGATGTTACGGAGAGTTTGCTGAGACTCATCAAGCCCACTATTACCCAATGTTACTAATCCATGTCGGCACAAATGATACTGCCAGGTATCCCTCTGAGTGTAACAAAAGTGACTTCATGGCTCTGGGACAGAGGGTGAAGCAGATAGGTGCACAGTTGGTGTTCTCTTCAATGCTCCCTGTTGAAAGTAAAGGCCAAGGCAGAGAAGCTCGCATCCTGGAGATGAATGCATGGCTGCGTGGATGGTGTCACTGAGAGTGTTTTGGTTTCCTGGATCATGGGATGCTGTTCCAAGAGTTGCAGAGCAGAGATGGTATTCATCTGTCCAAGAAAGGTCAATGTGTCTTCAGTAGCAGACTGGCTAATCTAATGAAGAGGGCTTTGAACTAGATTTGTTGGGGATGGGTGAAGAAAGCACCCAGGTAAGTGAAACATTAAATACCTTTATGGAAATGCGTAAAAGGGGAAACATATGGAAAGCGGTGTGTATAAATGCCCATAGCATGAGAAATAAGATCCCAGATGTTGAAGCTTTAATGGGAGAGGCTGACTTGGATTTAGTGGCAGTTACAGAAACATGGTTCATAGAAAACCATGACTGGGCTGTAACTATACCAGGTTATACTTTATTCAGAAAGGACAGGGTAGAAAGAAGGGGAGGAGGAGTGGCACTATACGTAAAAAATAATATTAAAGCTTTGGAACTACAGAGCATAAAAGGTAGAGAGAAGGAACTGTGGATTAAACTAGAAAGAGGGAAAGAGAAATCTATTTGCATTGGCATGATATACAGACCTCCCTCACAGGAGGAAGAGGTGGACGGAGAGTTAATTGAAGACATAAGCAGCATTGCTAGGAAAGGGAAAGTGCTACTGATGGGGGATTTCAATATGCCAGATGTTGACTGGCACATTCCGGCTGCAGTATCATCTAGAAGTACAGAGATACTAGATTCTCTGCAGGGAGAACTAGTCAGACAATTGGTAACAGAACCCACACTTGAAGGGGCCATACTGGACTTGGTGCTTACAATGGTGAAAGTGTTTCTGATGTTATAGTGGGAGATCATTTTGCATCCAGTGGTCACCAGATGGTGTGGTTTGGTATTAGGACTAGGGCTGTTAGAATCCATTCAAAAGCAAGGGTCTTAGACTTTAGTTATTAGCGGGATGGGAACAGTTGGGGGATGTAGAAAAAACAGTGGGTGACACTGAAAGGGGATATTTTAAGGGCAGCCAACCTTTTTGTTAAAATGGTAAATAAAGGTAAAAGGAAAAGGAGACTGCTATGGTTTATGAAAGAAGTAGCTGAAAAGGAAGAAAAAGAGGTAGGTCTTCATGAAATACAAGAGATCACAGAGAGAGGAAGACAGGCATCTATATTTGGAAAAACACAGAAACTATTAAAGTAGTCAGGAAAGCAAAGATTCAAAAAGAGGAGGAAATAGCCAATGCAATAAAGTGGGGGGATGAGACATTTTTCAGATATGTTAGTGAGAAGAGGAAGGGCAAAAGTGGTATTGTCAGATTCAAGGGTGAAGGGAAGGAATATGTAGAAGGTGATGAGGATAAAGCAGAAATGCTTAACAAATATTTCTGTTCTGTGTTCACAGATGAAGCACCGGGAGCAGGACGTCAGAAAACACCCACAAACAGGAACAGAAGCGAGGGGCATCTTGCACAATTTTCAGAAGACTGTGTTCGTGAGAAACTAGCTAAACTTAAAGTAAACAAAGCGATGGGACCGGATGGGATACACCCTAGAATACTGAGAGAACTTGGGGATGTTCTAGCAGCTCCACTGACTGACCTTTTCAATGCCTCGGAGTCGGGAGTGGTGCCAAAGGACTGGAGAGAGGCTCATGTGGTCCCTTTATGCCACAGAGGTATTTAAACGTCTCAGTCATATCACCTCTATCCCGACCTTCCTCTAAGGTGTACATATTAAGATCCTTAAGTCTGTCCTAATATGCTTTATAATGAAGACCACTAACCATTTTAATAGCCACCCTCTGTACTGACTCCAGCCTGTTTATATCCTTTTGAAGGTGCGGTCTCCAGAATTGCACACAATACTCCAAATAAGGTAGCACTAGAGACTTATACAGAGGCACTATTGCCTCCTTTTTCCTGCTGGCCATTCTATTCCCTATACACCCAAACATTCTTCTGGCTTTTGCAGCTGCCTTTTCTACCTGTTTAGCTACTTTAAGATTGTCAGACACAATTATACCCAGGTCCCACTCCTCTTCTGTGGAGAGAAATACCTCACCCCCTACACTATACTGCTCCTTTGGATTTTTGCAGCCCAAATGCATGATCCTGCATTTTTTAGCATTAAATTTCAGTTGCCAAATTCTAGACCATTCTTCAAGCTTAGCTAGATCCCTCCTCATGTTATCTACTCCTTCCTGGGTGTCTACTCTGTTGCTGTAACTTTAGGGTCCATTCCTAGGGTGCTCAGTTTGTTTATAAGTCGCCTGTGCAGAACGGTGTCAAAGGCTTTACTGAAATCTAAATATGCCACATCTAGGGCTCTCCCCTCTGTCCAACCTCCTGATCACCCAGTCAAAGAAATCAATCAGATACATCTGACAAGACCTGTGCCTCTGGTGAATCCATGCTGTCTTGGATCCTGCAAGCCATTGGACTCCAGAAACCTCACTATTCTCTTTTAGTGGTCTTTCCAATAATTTACTAGCCACAGAGGTTAGACTAACTGGCTTGTAGTTCTCAATGTCATCCTTACATCCACTTTTGTGTAAAGGGACCACATGTGTCTTTCTCCAGCCCTCTGTAACTACTATCAGGCACCGAAAAGGTCAACAGTGGAGCCACTAGAATATTCCCAAGTGCCCTCAGTATTCTTGGAATCTCATCCGGACCCATGGTTGTGTGTACTTTTAATTTAGTTAGTTCCTCACAGTCTCCTGAAAATCGTTCGAAGTCCATGTCATTTCTGTTCCTGTTGTGGGTGTTTTCTGGGGTCCTGCTCCTGGTCCTTCATCTGTGAACACAGATCGGAAATATTTAAGCTATTCTCCTTTATCCTCATCAGTTTCTGCACATTCCTCCCCTGCACTCTTAAGTCTGACAATATCACTTTTGCCCTTCCTCCTCTCACTAACATATCTGAAAAAGCATAGTAACTCACCTGTAACAGGTGATCTCCAGGAACAGCAAGAATTTAGTCTTCACGTATGGGTATCGCCAGTACCGACGGAGGCTGCGCGGGAATGCTCCCCAGCATCCAAATTTGGGAGCATCCCACAGCGCCTGCATGCTGCCTTCCTGCCTTTCCCAACTGTCCCTCTCCAACTGAGTTTAAAGTTGAGACAAAAGAGAGAGGGAAAGAGGGAGCGAGAGATAGAGAGATACAACTCCTAGGGGAGGTGGGTGGGTTGTGAAGACTAAACACCTGCTGTTCCCGGAGATCACCTGTTACAGGTGAGTAACTATGCTATCTCCAGGAACAAGCAGGAATGTAGTCTTCACATATGGGGACTCCCTAGCTGCAGATGCCAGGGAGATGGCCCTAGAAAGTTGTGTGCCCTTGTGAAAGGGCTCCACTTCCCCCCATGGATCTCTGGCATCCTATCAGGGATGGTGGGTAGGAGTTGATTAAGTATGGAACAGGTGTTGAAGAACAGCCTGACCAAACAAGGCATCCCAGCGGGAGTCCTTGTCCAAGCAGTAATGGGCTGTGAAGGTATGAACCGAAGCCCAAGTAGCTGCTCGACAGATGTCGTCGATAGACACAGAGTGAAGATGAGTCATAGAGGCTGCCATGGCTCTCACATTGTGAGCTGTGACATGGCCTTCAAGAGGAAGGTTTTTACTCTCATAGGCAAAAGATAGTCACTGGGCGATCCAGTTGGACAGTGTTCTTTTGGAGATGGGAAGTCTCAAATGACTAGGGTCAAAAGCAACAAAGAGTTTAGAAGACTTCCTATGTTGCTGTGTCCTTTGTAAGTAAAAGGCCAAAGCCCTTTTACAGTCCAAAGTATGAAGATTCCTTTCTGCATTTGAGGCGTGAGGCCTTGGAAAGAAAACAGGAAGGTATACTGCTTAGTTTAAATGAAAAGGCGACACCACCTTTGGCATAAAGTGTGGATGAGTCCTAAGGACTACCTTATGATGGAACCTTGTATAAGGAGGATCAGCCACCAACGCTTGCAATTCACTGATGCGACGTGCTGATGTGATTGCAATAAGAAATATGACTTTCCAGGAAAGGAATTTCAAAGAGGTAGTGGCTAATGGTTCAAAGGGCGGTTTCATGAGCTGCCCAAGAACCAGATTTAAATCCCATGCCACCAGTGGTGGCCTAATGGGAGACTTAGTCAAAAGAAGGCCTCTCATAAATCTCACTATGAGAGGATGAGAGGAAATAGGTTTGCCCATATAGAAGCTTGAAAGAAGCTGCAATAGCACTCAAATGGACTCTCATTGTCAAATGAAGGAGATACTCCAGTAATGATTCCAGAGGTATCGCAAGAGGGTTAAGACCCTTCCGGGAGCACCATATGGTAATCCTTTTCCACTTAAACGCATAAGAGCGTCTTGTGGAAGGCTTCCTGGAAGCATAAAGGATATCCTTTATCTGCTGGGAAAGGTTAAGACCGTGAAGTTCTAGGCTTTCATCAACAGGCCCTGAGATGCAGAGACTGGGGATTGGGGATGCCACAGCATCCCGTCCTATTGAGAAAGGAGATCTGGAGCAGATCCTAACTCCAGAGGCGGAGCTTGAGAGAGATGTAGGAGCAGAGGGTACCACATTTGCCATGGCCAACATGGAGCTATGAGGATCATATGACCTCTGTCTCTCTGAAGCTTGAATAGGGTTTTGGGAATTAGGGGAACTGGTGGAAAGGCATATATGAAGTCCTGACCCCAATGGAGGAGGAAAGCATCCCTGGCCTGACAACCCTGAGCCGGAATTCCGGAACAGAACCGGGGACGTTTGGCATTCAGCGGACTTGCAAAGAAGTCTATGTCCAGGGTTCCGCAAATTTGAAAAATTTTGGCCACTTGGTCTGCATGGAGAGACCATTCGTGTGGAAGCAGAACTCGACTGAGTCTGTCTGCCCAAGAGTTTTGAATGCCTGAAAGATACACCGCAAGGAGATGAATCTGATGCTCTCTGGCCATAGTCGCAAACCTTCGTTGCAGAGCGACAGAGCCTGTTCCGCCCTGCTTGTTTATATAGAACATAGCTACTTGATTTTCCGTTTGAACTAGGACTGTCCTGTAGCTGAGCTGGGTGTGGAACACTCAAAGAGCAAGGAAGATTGCTCTGAGTTCCAAGAGATTGATGTGGAAATAGGACTCCTGTGGAGTCCAGGTTCCCTGGGTGGAGAGGCCTTGTAGAAGGGCTCCCCAAACCACCTGTGAAGCATCTGTTAGAGTGGCTTGGGGTGGGGGTTGCTAAAAAGGAGACCCCACCAAAAGGTTTTGGGGTGACTGCCACCATTGGAGGGACAAAATAAGGCAATCTGAGTTTGCTATTTTGTCTGACAGGCAACCTGACACCTGAGTCCATTGAGTGGATAAGGTCCACTGGACTGCCCTCATATGGAGGTGAGCATAGGGAACCACGTGCACGGTGGATGCCATGTGGCCTAGCAACTCTAACATTTTCCGAGCAGTGAGATGAGGCTTTAGCACTGCTTGGGAGGCTAATTGCACAATGCGAAGGCAGCAGGGCTGTGGAAGGAAGGCCCTTGTCTGCCTGGTATCCAGCAGAGCTCCTATAAACTCTAGGGATTGAGTGGGAGCAAGGTTGGATTTTGGGAAGTTTATGACAAGTCCAAAATACTGAAGGATGCGCATTGTGCGAGAGAGAGCAACCCTGGCCTCTGGCTCTGAAGGGGCTCGAATGAGCCAGTCGTCTAAGTAAGGCCAGACGAATATTCCCAGGGTGCGAAGAAATGCTGCCACCACAGCCATGCATTTTGTGAAAACCCTTGGTGCAGAGGCCAGGCCAAAAGGAAGAACCCTGTATTGGTAGTGCTTCCCTTCAAACAGAAAGCGAAGGAACTTTCAGTGAGTTGGATGGATGAGAACATGAGTGTACGCATCCTTGAGATCTAGAGAACAAAGCCAATCCTGACTCTGAAGGTATGGCAGTAGAGTTCCCAGAGATATCATTTTGAACTTCTCTTTGAACAGGAATTTGTTCAATTCTCTGAGGTCTAAAATGGGTCTGTGTCCTCCTGTTTTCTTTGGAATAAGGAAATAGGGGGAGTAAAACCCTGTACCCCATTGGGGAATGGGTACCTCTTCTATTGCCCCTTGAGCAAGGAGCACAGTGACCTCTTGACCTAACCGGTTGTTGAGAGAGGTCTGAGAATTGAACTGTCTTATATTGTAGGAGGTGGCATGGTGAGGAAATGAAGCTTGTACCCCTCTCTTACAATAGACAGAGTCCAATTTTCTGCTGTTATCTGACCCCATCTGGGGGCAAAATGAGATAACCTTCCTGGAATGGTGGAGGGTTCTGGACCGTTCAGAGCCAGGAAGGCAAAGTTCTCTAGAAAGGAGTCAAAGCCCCTGTGGAGGCTGAGTCTGCTGAGCCGGCTGAGGCTTAGCTGCTTTTGGCTTCCTCTGCCTAGGTTGTTGCTGCTGTCCCTTTTGGGCTGACTTACCCAAACATGTCCCTGCTAGGTATAGGAGGGATAAAACTTTCTTCTTGCTGAAGAATGGTTTCTTAGAGGATCTTTTCCTCGCAGGATCAGCTGTAGATTTAGACAATCTATCCAAAGTGATATTGTCATTATCTATCTCATTAACTTTTTCCTGCCAATTCTTGCTAAAGAGATTTTCTCTTGTGCAAGGAACATTCCCTAATTTGTCCTGTACCCAAATTTCCAAGTCAGATGCCTGGAGCCAGGCAATCCTACATGCACCTATGGCAATAGCAGAGGTTCTGCTTATGCACTCATAGCAGTCAAAGGCTGCACGATTCAAACTTGGAAACATCCTGGGCATGTTTGACAAGGGCGAGGAAATCTTGCCTCTTATCAGGAAGGAGAGGGCTCATAAGCTCTAAATCTCCTGTGACCTTTTTAAGGAACATTCCCATATATAAGATATAGGAACTGATCCTAGCAGAAAGCATGGAAGCTTGGAAGGTTCGACATCCAAAGGTCTACACTCACGTCCTGGAGGATTAGATGCATGCCTTTTTGCACTCTTTATCCTTCTCATAGCTGATTCCACCACCATGGAATGGTGTGGTAATTGAGTCTTCTGAAACCCAGGACAAGGAGGAACTCGATACATGTTGTTGAGTCTTCGAGAGTGAGGAGATGTGGTTAGAGGTGTTTCCCACATCCTTAACATGAGATCATGCAAGATCTCATGAATAGGTAAGGTAGCTGCCTCCTTGGGAGCTTTAGGGTATTGCAGGATTTCTAATTCCTTTGCCCTAGGCTCTTTTTCAGGAGCCACTGTGATGGAAAGACCTCGAGCCACATCTCGGATAAAATCCTGAAAGGACATATCCTCTGGTGGAGACATCCTACGCTGAAGAGAAGAGGAATCCTCAGGAAGAAGTAGTCTGGTATCGGCAGAGCTTTCAGAGTCTCCTAACTCATCCGAGGATTCGAAGTATGCTGAGGATTCGAAGTATCTCCGATCCGGATCATCGTGCAAGGCACGGTATCGGTACTGATCGAAGTCGGCATCGGAGTGGTCTGGTACCGACTTGTCGATGCCAGAAAGACACGCATGACTTGGTCCCGGTAGAATACCTGCCGATGTTGGTGCAGTCGGTGCCGGTACCGGTTGAATTGTCTGAAACGGTTTCAGGGGCATCGAGGCCATGAGAAGAGCTGCCAGACTGCGTTCAATAGCCAAGAATCTCTGGTCTATCGACACTGCCGATGCTTGAGTATGGGTATCGGATGAAGCGGACGATACCCCAGAGCATGGCACCAGTAGTTCTGCTGAGGTTGAAGCCTCGAGAACATCCTGGAGCCCGTTAGTGCTTTGGAAGCCGAAGCCTCGCGCCAGGGCAATTATGTCGGTTTAAGTCCCTCAAGGGCAATGCCAGAGGCATCTCGATGTTTAGAAGGAGATCTACCCTTTGAGGACTGGCTAGAGTTATGTTTATTTACCTGAGATCCATGGGAGAAAGACGAAGCCCTGGAAGACATTGATGCCACGGAAGCTGCATCGGAGGGAAAAAGGGTGCTAAGTTTAGCAGCTCGGTTTTGCCGGCCCCTTTTCGACATCATCCCACAGGCAACACACTCTGAAATAGAGTGGTCAGGACCTAAACATTTGAGGCACCACTCATGGGTGTCGGTGACAGAGATGGTACTGCCACACTTAGAACACTTTTTAAAACCCGAAGCGGGTTTTTCCATTCTGAAGAAAAAGTTGGGCCTAGTGCCCAAAATGGCGCTTGGCACCCGAGGAGAAAAATACTGGAAAGACTCCAGAAGAAAGTTTTTTTTTTTTTTTAAAGAAAAGAAAGAACAACCGGCGGTACCGGTGTAGCGTCGAGGGAAGGCAGATGCGACCACAAAAAAGTAGAAGGGATTTTTTTCTGTGGTGACAGGATGTGCGACCTATCGGCTCCGCGGAAAACGAACAACTGGAGAGGGACAGTTGGGCAAGGCGGGAAGGCAGCATGCAGGCGCTGTGGGATACTCCCAAAAGCTTTCCTATTGGACGCTGGGGAGCATTCCCGCTCAGGATCTGTTGCTACTGACGATACCCACATGTGACGACTACATTCCTGCTTGTTCCTGGAGATATGTCTTATCCCTGTATTTTATTGTATTAGCTATTTCTTCTTCTTGTTGTACCTTTGGTTTCCTGACTACTTTGTTAGTTTCTCTAAGTTTTTCCAAATACAGATGCCCATTTCCCTCTCTCTGATCTCCTGCGTTTCATAAAGGCCTCCCTCTTTTTTTTTCCTTTTCAGCTACTTCTTTTGAGAACCATAGCAGCCTCCTTTTCCTTTTACATTTATCTACCTTTCTAACAAAAAGGTTTGTTGCCCTTAAGATATCCCCTTTCAGTTTTGCCCACTGTTTTTCTACATCCCCCAGTTGTTCCTATCCCACTAACGACTGTGAGGTATTGTCCCATCTTGGTAAAGTTAGTTTTTCTAAAGTCTAAGGCCCTTGCTTGTGAATGGATTTTATTAGCTCTACTCCTATTTTTGAACCATATCATCTGATGATCACTGAATGCGAGATGATGTCCCACTGTAACATCAGAAACACTTTCCCCATTGGTAAGCACTAAGTCCAGTATGGCTCCATCACGTGTGGGTTCTCTTACTAGTTGCCTGAATAGTTCTCCCTGTAGAGAATCCAGGATCTCCTTACTTCTAGGATACATCACTAATTTCAAGTTAACCCTCACATCCCCCATACTTCTACAGTTGTAAAAGCATCACTTTACATGGTGAAATTAGGCCTTACTTGCGAATTATGTTCCTTGAGTCCCTCCAGTCCAGTCCCATTATCTATGCTTTGTCGCCTCCTACCAGCAGCTTGGATACTGAGCATGTCAGAATTCTGACAACCCCCTAGAAAGACAGCTGATACCTCCCACCAGCCCTCAGTATCCTATTGACAAAGCAGTCTTACAGGAGCAACAAATAAGTACCTTATTTCAAACCTTTCTAAAACTGAAATCCTCTCCTCCCCTCCAGCAGGAAAAAACATCTTATAACTACACTTATCTATGTTCTTTACTGAATTCCTCCAACACTCTCGTGCCACAGACTTATGTGAATACTTGTCTGCGCGATCCAAGTGCCCGCCTTCCCAAAACAAAGATACCGTCCCCCCTTCCTCTGGGGGCTATACCCAGTGATGGCCTCCTGACCAGCTTCTGGACCTACTACCATACTGATGAACATCTTCAGGCCCGGGAACGCCATCACTCTGTATCTGAAACTATATATATCTCTATATCTCTATCGCTATATCTATCTATCTATCTATCTATATCTCCAAGGGAGGGTCCGGGACTGGACTGGAGGAACGCAAGTAATATTAATTAGCAGGTAAGGCCTAATTTCACCTTCCTTAGCATTCCTCTAGTCCAGTTCCATTAACTATGGGATATATCATAGCAGTACTAAATCTGGGAGGAGCCTGACCTGAAGCAGTGCAGCCCTCAGCTACGTGTCCTCTATTGCCTGAACATCTAGCGATAATGCTTTACAAAAGTATGCAGAGAATACCATGTTGCTGCTTTGCAAATCTCCGCTGGCGTAACTAAACGGAATTCTGAACCACGATGTCACTTGAGCATGCATTGAATGCACTCTCAGCTCTTTAGGGGGCACCTTCTGACTCAGAAGGCATGCCGGGGAGACAGCCTCCTTCATCCACTTCTCCTTTAAACGGTCCTCCAAACAGTACAAACCAAAATGCTTCCGTCCGCTTTAGGTAGCACTGCAGCACCCTGCGAACATCTAGACGTCGCAACAGTGGATCTTCTGTCCGAGGAAGTATCATTGACTGATTGAGGAAGAAGACAGACATCACCTTAGGCAGAAAGGAGGGTACAGGCAGAAGCACTACCTTCTCCCGAAAAAAACACAGGCGCTCGACAGTACAACACTTGAAGTTCTGAGATTCTCCTAGCCAAAAAGATCGCCACCAAAAATACTGTCTTTCAGTATGAGATCCTTCAAGGAGCATGAACTCAACGGCTCAAATGGTTTTTCCGTTAGAGTCATCAACACCAGGTTAAGGTCCCAAGGTGGAAGCCCCGCTCGAAATGGAGGACGCACCTGCTTTACAGCTCATAGGAAACTAGTAATATCCAGGTGCCCTGCTAGGGAAACTCCCTGCACCCGACCCCGATAACAGGCAATGGCCGCCACCTGTACCCGAAGAGAGCTGCATGCCAAACCCTTGTCCAATCCTGCCTGCAAAAAGGCGAGAATAATGGGCACTGAGACTGAAAAGGGCGGTGCTCCTGCTCCAAACACTAGCTCTTGAAGACTCTCCACACCTGAATGCAAACCAGTGTCGTGGAACGCTTCCTGGCTTTGGGCAAGGTGGAGATGATGGTAGAGAAATAACCTCATTTCCTCAACCAAGCCCTCTCAAGAATCAAGCCACTTGCAGCATTAGAATCGGACCCTGTTGTAGTAGATTGTCCCGCACCGGCAGACACCACGGCTGATCGGTCGCCAGCCTGATCAGATCAGCGTACCACGGAGCAATAAGGAGGACCATCCCATGGTCGGCTTCTACTCTCTCAACTATTCGGCCGATGAGCACCCACGGAGGAAACACAGAGCAGACCTTCTGCCGGCCAGTGTTACGCTAATGCATCCAGTCCCCCTGACATGCGTTCCAGTCTTCTGCTGTAAAAACGCCCTGCTTTTGCTGACTTGCAGGTCGCCATCAGATCCTTGACTGGGCGCTCCCAGCATTGCACAAGCTGAATAAAGACCTCATCATTTAGGGTCCACTCCCCTGGGTCCAACCTGAGCCGACTGATGTAATTTCTCCTTGCCAGCCACATAAGCCATTGACGGCGCCTCGAGGTTGGCTTCTGCCCATTCCAGAAAAGGTGCTGCTTCCTCTTCTAGCTACATGCTGCCAGTGCCCCCTTGGTGATTGATATATGCCACAGCTGTGGCACTGTCCGAAAACACTCTCACCGCCTTCCCCTGTAGGAAGTGCCAGGACTCATGCAATGCCAGGAATACTGCTCTCAGCCTCAACCGGTTGACTGACCACCCTCTTTCTGTCAGTGACCAATCCCTCCTGGGCAATCTGGGCTTCGCAATGTCCCCCCCCCCCAGCCCGACAGACTCATATCTGTTGTTAGGGGGATCCAGTTGGGCATCTCTAAGGGCATGCCTGCTAGGAGCTTGACCAACTGTAGCCACCAGCGCAGCGCTGTCCGCACGAGCACAGCAGTGGATGATTGAGCTCTTGGTGTTGTGCTGACCATCTTCTCAACAGCGCTCACTGCAAGGGTGTCATGTGAGCTTGAGACCATCTCTTATCGACGATGCCATGGAACCCAGCACCTGCAGATAATGCCATTCCATGGGCACTTGCATCTTTAAAAATTGATGAATCTGCTTTTGTAATGAGACTACCCTATCCCGTGGCAGGAACATTCTCCCCTCGTCTGTCCGAAACCGTGCTCCCAAGTATACCAGGTCCTGCGACGCAAGGAGCTGGCTCTTGGCAAAGTTTATGACCCAGCCAAGGTCTTGCGCGTAAGTTATGACCCGTTGTGTCGCCCAGGTGCTCTCCTCCTTCGACTTCACCTGGATGAACCAATCGTCCAGGTACGGATGCATGAGAATTCCCTTCTGCCGTAGGCCCGCCACTGCCACCACCATTACCTTGGTGAACGCCCAAGGGGCTGTTGCCAACCCAAAGGGCAAGGCTCGAAATTGAAAATGACCCATGGGAACCAACTGCTCCTGGACCTCCGTAGCATCATTGGGACCTCTTGGCTGCTGAGGGCACAGAGTAAAAACCCTGGTTTCCCCCTCGGAAACTGCGAATATCTGTCCCCTGGAAGGTAAATGACGCCTCTGAAACTTCCAAAAATCCCTTGGCTGGCCCCTCACTGGGCCCATGGATGACCAGGCTTCTGCTTATCCTCTGGGAGCCTGCCACCCTTGAACTCCCCTAGATCCTTTAGCAACATCTCCAGATTTTCACCAAACATCAACTTTCCCCGAAAGGGGAGCTTACTAAGACATGATTTGGAGGAAACATCTGCCACCCAGTTCCACAACCACAGGTAGCGGCAAGAGGCCACTGTCGAAGCCACGCCCTTGGACAAACCTCTGATCAAGTCCTTTGATTGGGTGATTGGAGAACTAGATCAGGGGCATGTGATGGATGTCATCTACCTGGATTTCAGCAAAGCCTTTGATACTGGTCCTCATAAGAGGCTTATCAATAAACTCAGTAATTTGGGGATGGGTTCCAAGGTGGTGAACTGGATCAGAAATTGGTTGACTGACAGACAACAGAAGGTAATGGTAAATGGAGCTCATGCGATGAAAGGAGGGTGATTATCGGGGTGCCCCAGGGTTCGGTTGTGGGCCTGGCACCATTCAATGTATTTTTGAGTGATATTGCTGAAGGACTGCATGTAAAAATGTCTGTCTTTTTGCAGATGACACGCAAATTTGCAACAGAGTGGACTCCCCTGAGGGAGTGGATAACATGAGGAAAGATCTACAAAAGCTGGAAGAATGGTCTAATGCTTGGCAGTTAAGATTTAATGAGAAGAAGAGCAGTGTCATGCACTTGGGAAGCAGAAATCCAGGGGAAATGTACACGATAGGGGGCGAGAGGGTGGTATGCACGGACCAGGAGAAGGACCTTGGTGTGATTATTTCTGCAGATCTCAAGGTGGCAAAATAGTGCGACAAGGCAGTGGCAAAAGCCAGGAGGATGTTGGGCTGCATAAAAAAAAGAATTACCAGCAGAAAGGAAGAGGTACTAATGCCACTATACAAGTCACTGGTGAGGCCTCACTTGGAATACTGTGTTCAGTTTTGGAGACCATATCTTGCAAAGGATATAAAAAGACTGGAAACTGTTCAGAGGAAGGCAACCAAAATGATTTGGAGCCTGCGACAGAAGCCTTAGGAGAAGATACTTGAAGATCTAAATATGTACACTCTGGAGGAGTGGAGGGACAAGGGAGATACGATTCAGACCTTTAAATACTTAAGAGAATTAATGAACAAAACAAACCTCTTCCAAAGAAGGGGAAGCTGTAACACTAGAGGGCATAACAGGAAGCTGCAAGGGAGTAAATTGAAAGGCAATGTCAGGAAAACACAGATATTTACCTGTAACAGGTGATCTCTGGGAACAGCAGGAATAAGTCTTCACATATGGGTACGTTGGTACCGATGGAGCCTGCGCGGGAACGCTCCCCAGCGTCCAAAATGAAAGCTTTTGGGAGCATCCCACCTGCATGCGCGCTGCCTTCCCGCCCATCAGTTGGGTTTGTAGCTGAGAGAGAGAGAGAGAGAGAGAGAGAAAGAGAGAGAGAGAGAGAGAGAGAACCAACTCCTAGGGGAGGTGGGTGGGTTGTGAAGACTTATTCCTGCTGTTCCCAGAGATCACCTGTTACAAGTAAGTAGCTGTGCTATCTCCAGGAACAAGCAGGAATGAATCTTCACATATGGGGACTCCCAAGCTAGAGATGCCTAGGGGAGGTCCCAGCATGTTGCAAATCTAAGCGATGGGCAATGCTATTTCCTAGAACCTCAGGCAACCCAGGGGATAGAGAGTAGGAGTTGAACTAAAAAGGGTGTGCCGTGGAACAGCTTGACTAAACAAGGCGTCTAGAGAGGAGTCCTTGTGTAGATCATAAATGTTAGTAAATACTGGATTCCAATGTTCTAATGTGGACCTTAGTCAAAAGTATTGCGAAAGTATTTGTTGAGGCTAATATGGGTCTGGTGCTAAGAGCCACTACATTATCCTCAAAGAAAATAGCTTACTGTGAAGTAGAGGAAATCAACTTTGCAATACAGGCAGAGGTCAGAAGCCTAAATAGCTAGAACTAATCCCAGAAGAAAAAACTGGGGGAGTTTAATGGGGTTGGACTTTGGATGAGAAGCTAAAGCTTCTGTATGCCAAAGTTTGAAGCTCTTTGTCCTTGGAGCAGAAAAAGGCTCTAGGAAAGAGAGGAGATAAATCTGACTGTTTTGCAGAAAAAGGATGGGTCTTTAAGACTTCTCTATCCAAATGAAAGAAAGAAACATTTGTAGTAGGCGATGTAGCCTCCAATTTCTTGAAGATCAGTAATGTCTTCCCTAAGTGATGTCACTTAGGATGATGACTTTACATGGAGAGCGTCAGATGTAACGTAACCGGAGAGGTTACAGTAAAAAAAGGTAGTTTGTAATTACCATAGAAATTGGTTGTCCATTTAAAACCCTATGGCATGCTGGAACAGCATTAATATGGATAGTAACAAACCTTTCAGAGTGAGATATGTGTATTTATATAAACACACAAGTGGAGGGAGTGGAGGAGTGGCCTAGTGGTTGGGGCAATGTACTTCAGGCCGGAAGGTCGGGGGTTCAAATCCCACTAGAGGACAGCAACCTTGGGCTGGAAGAACTGGGGTTTCTAGTCCCACAGGTGCTCCTTGTGGTCTTGGGCAAGCCACTTAACCCTCCATTGCCCATGTTCCCTGTAAAATAGTTATCTCCAAGTTATAATGCCCTGTTCAATGTAATGTTCCATGTAAACCGCACTGATGTCAAATAGCGCAGTATATAAGAGAAATAAATAAATAAAATAAACAAGAAGGCATAAGACCTACTTGAGAATATGGATAGAGAACCCTTTACTGGTTACACGTGGAAGAACCATGAAGAAGGTTACATGGAAACCAGTGGAATGTTCCTAGTCAGAAAGATAGGTCTAGATTTCCTTAAAATTCTAGACCTTGAATAACCAGAAAAGGAGATCTACGTGAAGGGGCGCAGAGAAATCCTTAGTCTTAAGACAACAAGTCTGGATCCTTCTATAACTTCAGTGTGGAGAAAAAGACGCAATAAAAGGGAATACCATATTTGCCCGTCTATGAGGGCAATATGAGTATAATGCATTCTTTGTTCAGCATAAGATCCAATGAAGTATTGGGAATTAGAAGGAATGCACTAGACAAGGATCGACTGCAGTGAAAAGAAATGCATCCCTGTTGGAAGAGTTCCACTGGAGATGTGGAACAACTCAGGGAATTAAGCAAGTCTTTATGCTTTCACGTGATCTAAGCCCTGGTTCATTTTCCCTAAAAGGAAATTTTAAGGAAGATGGTAAGTGTAGGAAAAAAACGGTCATGTGGGAGCATGACTGGGCAAAGCCTTTTAACCATCTGGAAGTTACCCACCAGGAATGGCTCTGACGCTCTCTGGCAAAGGCCCATAGTTGCAGAGCTTTTTGTAGAATTGCAGAGAGCATGTTGTAGGTTGCTTAGGTGAGATCTGGCTGTTTAATTACCAGTGTGCAACCTAATCTATTCTGTGGGAGCCAAAGAATTGAAGATGGCTAAGAATAGTAGACAGGTTGGTTGCCTGCAACGATAAATTGTCCAAGTAGGTTTTGGAACCTCTCTTGGAATTATCCGTTATTAAGGCAGCAGAAGAGGTTAGGTCCTATAGATTCAAAGAGGACTGACAGATATAATTAGAAGTGATAGAACTCAATTATGGTCTGATAAGCTGTCTTAACGACATATTTGAAAAGATTGCAGAGGGGAGAAACTCTGTATGGAAATCACTTACTGGAGTAGGTATTGAAGACAATCCTATGGCTTAAAAGGTAAGCCCTCCAGTGAAATAGTATCACTCTTAGCATGAAAGTCTCGACTAAGAGGGATAGAAAGTAATACAGAGTTGGGAAGACTTACAATTTGGTAAGTCTCTGAAAAAGGTGAAGCTCCCCTGCAGTCAAAAGTATGAGATATCCTCGTACAGGACAACTGTCAAGGTGAAGAGCATAGCATACCTTGTAAGTAGTTGTAACTCCTCTGTTTACTTTAAAAGGAGAGGAGAAACCTGTTACCTGTAGGGCATGATTATCCTTAATAGCTCTAAGAGCTAAAAGACTAGATTGCTCTTGGCAAGAGATTCATGTCTAAAGTGGAGGATTGAGCCAGTGTATCACTGACTTCTCAGTAAGGATGAGAAGAACTGTAAATGCTTCTGTAGTTAAGAAGTAGCGGTTCTGAAGCTCAACAGGAAAAAGAGATTTAATGAATAAAATATCAGAAACCCTGCGACTGCTGAGTTTGCTGAGCCTGTTGAGGCTTTGGTTTTCTTAGCCTGGTATGATGTTGCCCTTCTTTGGAAACATCTGCATGATAGGTAGAAGATGAATAAAACGTTTTCCCTTTAGGGGGATAAAGTTTGTTAGGAGATTTTTTACTAGCTGGGATAGAGGAAAGTTTTGACAATCCTCTGAAAGCAACAATATCAGTGTTTAACTGATTAGCTTGGAATAAAGCATCCTTGTTAAAGAGATTTTCACCAGTACAAGGAGTATTTCCCAGCCTTTCTTGTACCCATTTGTCCAAGTCTGAAGCTTGAAGCCAGGCCATGCGTCGTGCTCCTATGGCTATAGCAGAAGTTCTGCTAATAGACTCAAAACAGTCCAGGGAAGCACGATTAAGGAATTTGGAGACATTTTGAGCATGACTGACTAATATGAAGTCTGCTCTTTTATGTTCTTGAAGAAAAGGGCTCAAAAGCTTTAAGTTCTTTGTGACCTCTTCAAGAGATAATCCCATATAGAAAATATATGAGATAATTCTTGCTGAAAGCATGGATGCCTGGAAGCATCGACGTCCAAAGGCATCTAAAGTCTGTGATAAGGAAGCTTATCAGAACCCAGAGAATACTGACAAAGGAAGGGAATTTACCCTAATCAAGGGACCTGTTTTGTCAGGGCAGAGGAATAAAACTGCATGTTTTCCTAAAAGACAGGTTATTCCAGGCTGCAATGACCAGCAGAAAGCCCCTAGTGGAGATGAGGAGAAGGAGCATAAGTCCAGATTGAGAAACCCTTACGTCACTCCTAATTACTCACTGCCAGGAGGGAGTGTGACCACCAACACCTGGGGAGTGCAAGGGAGGGGTTGGAAACTGGGAACTTTTAAAGTAGAACAGAATGTTCACAGAAGGGGAGAGAGAGAGGGAAGGAGAAGGCAAGAGGAGCTCAGAGAGACCCGTGTTCTTGGAGAGATTCCTGTGAGAAGCCAGCTTCAAGGGATTGGAGAGATCCAGAGGTTTGGAGAACTTCAGCTAGGAACCCTAAAGCAGCAGCCGGTAAGAGGACAGAAGCAGCTGCAGGGAGAAGGAACACGAATACCTTTTGGAAGAGGTATGGAGCAGACGCCCTGGGGTCCAGGAATACAGACTGGAGGACAGGTCACAAAAGCTCAAGTGCATACAGCCTAATGCCAGCTTTAACTCAGGTATGAAATTTGGACGTTTGTCTAACCTAGAGCAATGCAAGCTGCTTAGAAACAGTTTCTGTCCTAATAGAGGTCAGTCTGTAGAACCCTCTAAGCCAGATCCTGATATAGAGCCCATGCAGATAGAAGAACAAGATATAACTGGTGAGGAAGACGATTCTTTCATGGACTGTTCTTTATGCAAAGTGGCTAGCACAGAGAAATCCTGAGAGTGGGATCAAACATAAAAAGGAAACGTTCTAGTAACTGGCACAAGTCCTAGACTCACAACCTGGTGGATAAGAAGAGTGCTTCTTTGCACTCTTAATACGCCTCATTGCTGATTCTACAACAACAGAATGATGAGGAAGTTGAGTCTTTTGAAAACCTGGAGAAGGTGGCACCTTGTACATAGTGTCAAGTGTCTTAGAATGTGGGGATACCATTAAAGGAGTTTCCCACATTCTTAATAGTAGATCTTGTAAGATCTGATGCAAAGGAAGCATGATCACCTCCTCTGGAATCCAGGGGAATTGCAGTGTCTCTGAATCCCCCGGTAGGGATTCTTTACCAGGTATAGAAATGGCAAGTAACTTTTCTTTTCAAGCTTTTCTGCTTGATATGGTCTCCCCTGAGGAGGACCCTCTAAAATGAGGGGTAAAGGCTAGACTTGTTGAAAATTCAGCCTTGGTACCGATGGATTCATCCCAGTCATCGGGATCGGAAGACTTGAAAGGATGAAGCATCGGATTTTCCTTAAAGCGATGTCTTCGGTACCGAATCCTCCATGCTAGAGATCGATTCCAGGCTCGGCATCGAAGGAAGCGAGTCTGTCGAAGCAAGCATGGACAGTACCGATGCCGATGTCAATACCGGTACCGAAACCGATACTCGAGGAACGGTCTGCAGCACCTCTAGCGGTACAGAAGTAGCCGAGAGTGCTAGACTACGTTCATCGTGAGGAGTGTTTCATCCATCACCATAGCCGATGCCGGGGTGTCGGTACTGCTCGAAGCGGCCACAACCACCGAGCATGGTCCAGGTATGTTCATCGAGGAAAGAACCCCGGGAACAACCTGGAGTCCCGTTAATGTTTTGGAGCCCGAAGACTCCCGCCTGCCAAAATGTCCCTGAGGGCAATGCCAGCACATGGTTTGGAAGGATGTATCCTTGAAGGAAACTAGCAAAAGACGGCTTACCCACAGAGAGGTTCCAATAATGATAAAAGTAACCCAGATACACTTAAGAACAGAGCGAACCAGAGCTGAAAGATTCCAAATTACCCCTATCAACTGATAACCAGATTAATATGAATAAGATACAAATCTCTAAAATGCCTGTATGTAAATGCTAGAAGTCTAAAAAATAAGATGAAAGAGCTAGAACATATAGCAGTAAATGAAAGGTTAGATATAATTGGCATCTCAGAGACCTAGTGGAAAGACACAACCAATGGGACACTGATACTTAGGTACTATATTGCAATGATATGGTAGATCAATATTGGTGGAGGGGTTGCACTCTGTATTAGAACATAAATGCCATACTGGGTCAGACCAAGGTCCATCAAGCCCAGTATCCTGTTTCCAACAGTGGCCAATCTAGGTGATACGTACCTAGCAGTTTCCCCAAAAGACACAGGTTCCACAATGCTTGTACTGGGTCAAACATTGATATCCTGGGTCCGTTCTTAATAATGGTTTATGGGCCTTTCCTCCAGGAACTTGTCCAAACCTTTATTAAACCCAGCTACACTAAAGAGTAATTAGTCCTTACCTGCTAATTAGTGTTCCTGAAGGAACTCCAGTCCAGTCCCTTTACTCTCGGGTTGCGCAACCCTTCCAGCAACTTGGAGGCTGAGCCCATCATCGTTTTGATGATGGTGTGGTATAAATACCACTGGCACCACCCCTAAGCACCAGTATTCTCTGATGAAAAAGCAGTCCTGACAGGTATCCCCTTAAGAACACAAATATAACCAAACAACTAAGAAAACGAAAAACAAACAATTTTTTTTTTTTTGAAGAAAAATAAAAACAGTGGTGAGGGAGGAGCGGGGATTAGGCAGGAGAAGGTTTACCTGAGGCCGACCCAGCTTATACCCCCTCCCTATCATATCTCCCTAGCGTGTAACCCCGCTGTAGGGGCTCCTCAGAACGGGATACCTCACTTCCGCTCCGCTCCGCTCACTGGCTTCGGTCCGTTATTCCATTCTGAGCACTAGAAACCGAACCTGGGCGGGATCAGGGACTGGACTGGAGTTCCTTCAGGAACACTAATTAGCAGGTAAGGACTAATTACTCTTTCCTTAGCAGAACTCCAGTCCAGTCCCTTTACTCTCGGGATGTAACAGAGCAGTTCAACCCTGGGCGGGGTTCGCCATCCCGGACCGAAGTACTGCATCCGCAAACCTGGAATCCTCTTTTCTCTGGACATCGAGTCTGTAGTGCTTGGCAAAGGTATGTAGCGAGGACCAGGTAGCCGCTTTACAAATGTCCTGCGGTGGGACCAAGCTACTCTCTGCCCAGGAAGCAGACTGCGCTCGGGTTGAAGGTGCGCGAAGGCCTACTGGGGACCTGCCTCCCTTTGAGTATATAGGCGGAGGCAATAGTCTCCTTGATCCACCTAGAAATGGAAGCTTTGGCCGCTGCTTCCCCCTTGTGCGGCCCTCCAAATTGAACAAATAGCCTTTCGGACTTGCGGAACGACGCTGTTCGCTAAAGGTAGCGTCTCAGCACTCTATGTAAATCCAGGAGTCGCAGTTTGGCACTCTCCCCTTCTTGCGCTTCTCCTGCGAAGGACAGGAGCGAAACTGTTTGGTTCATATGAAAAGGGGAGGAGACCTTGGGTAGGAATGAAGGGACCGTCCGCAAGACTACCTTATCCTTGAAGAACGACAGAAAGGGAGGTCGTGAGGATAGAGCTTGAAGCTCCGAGACACGTCTAGCCGAACAGATAGCTACCAAAAATACTGTCTTCAGGGTCAAGTCCTTTAGGGAGGAGCTCATTACTGGTTCGAAGGGCTCCTTGGTTAAGGACTCCAATACCAGGTTTAGGTCCCAAGGGGGGATAACTGATCTTCGTTGGGGCCGTAAGCGGTTGACCGCTCTCAGGAACCTACCCACATCCGGGTGTTCCCCTAGAGACTTGCCCCGGATCTTTCCCCTATAGCAAGAAATGGCTGCTAGCTGAACTCGCAACGAGCTAAGCCTTTCTCGAAGCCTGCTTGCAGAAATTCTAACACCTCCGGGACCGAGACCTCCAAGGGTTTCTTCTGATGTTCCGCGCACCATGCCTCAAATATGCGCCACACTCTGATATAGGAGAGGCAGGTCGAACGTTTCCGTGCGTTCAGCAGGGTTGAAATTACCGAACTCGAGTAGCCTCGCTTCACGAGCCGCGCCCTCTCAATAGCCAGGCCGTAAGCGAGAATCGATGCACGTGGGGCATGAGAACTGGACCCTGCCATAGCAAATCTTTTCTGTCGGGGAGCCTCCAGGGGCGATGCGTAGTTATCCTCACCAGGTCTGCATACCATGGACGACGAGGCCAATCCGGAGCTATGAGGATTACAAGACCCCGGTGGGCCTCTATTCGTCTTAGAACCCTCCCTATGAGGGCCCAAGGCGGGAACACATACAGGAGACCTTCCGACGGCCACTTCTGGACCAGGGCATCCAAGCCTTCTGACATCCTTTCCTTTCTTCGACTGAAAAACTGGCTTGCTTTGGATGATTCGTAGCGTGCCATAAGGTCCATGATCGGCGCCCCCCACAGGGCTACCACTTGGTCGAACACGTCCTGTGCCAGCTCCCACTCTCCGTGGTCTATCTTGTACCTGCTGAGGTAATCGGCCGTCACATTCTCTGTCCCGGCCACGTGCTGCGCTGACAGGTCCAAGAGATGGGCTTCGGCCCACTGTAAGAGGCTGTCCGTTTCCCTTTCCAGCGAGGGGCTGCTTGTTCCCCCTTGGCGGTTGATGTAGGCTACCGTGGTGACGTTGTCCGAAAGAACGCGGACTGCCCTTTGCCAAACCAAGCGCTCGAGAGTTCTGAGTGCCAATGACACTGCCCTCAGCTCTAGTCTGTTGATGGACCACTGTGACTCCCTCGGGGTCCAGCTTCCCTGTGCGAACTGGCCTTCGCAATGGGTCCCCCAGCCTGCTAGACTTGCATCCGTCGTCAGCTGAATCCATTGAGGAGGCTCAAGAGGCATCCCGCATCCCAGGTTCCTTGGGCATTTCCACCAGAGGAGAGTCCTCCTAACCCGAAGAGGACAGGGCAGTTGCATGGATAAGGGATGATGCTGAGGGGACCAACGCCGCAGTAAGGTGCATTGCAGGGGTCGCATATGCGCCTTGGCCCACGGTGCTACCTCTATCGCCGCCGCCATGGTGCCCAAGAGCTGTAGGTAATGCCAGGCGGTGGGGATCCGCCTTGATATGAATAGAGAGACCAGGTTTGTCAGGTCTCGTAACCTCTGATTTGACAGAAAAACTTTCCTCTCCTGGTGTCGAATCTCGCTCCGAGGTAATCGATCTCCTGCGAGGGAATTAATCTGCTTTTTGCTCGATTGATGACCCAACCCAAGTCCTCCAGGAATTCCACCACTCTGGCTGTAGCTGCCCGGCTCTCCGATTCCGATTTTGCCCGAATCAGCCAGTCGTCTAGGTAGGGATGAACCAAAATTCCCTCCTTGCGAAGAGCCGCGGCCACCACTACCATCACCTTGGTGAATGTCCTGGGGGCTGTTGCTAGGCCAAAGGGAAGGGCCTGGAACTGAAAATGACCTCTCGGTACTGCAAATCTCAGAAACTGCTGATGAGAACTTCGGACCGGAATATGCAAGTATGCTTCCGTCAAATCTAAGGATGTCAGGAACTCCCCATGCCTCACCGCTGCAATGACTGATCTCAGGGTTTCCATTCGAAAATGAGGGACCGAGAGGCAGCGGTTGACTTGCTTTAGGTCTAAGATTGGACGAAAGGATCCTTCTTTCTTTGGTACCACAAAATAGATCGAGTATCGACCGCACCCGTATTGGTCTCTTGGAACGGGTACCACTGCTCCAAGTGCGATCAGCCTTGAAAGAGTGTCCTCTACTGCTGCCCTCTTTTCTGGAGAGCCGCAGGGAGACTGAATAAAGGCTGGGGGGACTTGCCTTGTGAATTCGAGAGCGTAACCCTCTCGGATCACTTCCAGAACCCAACGATCCGATGTGACTCGGGCCCAGGCTGGAAGGAACTGCCTTAACCGACCCCCCACCAGCAGGTCTTTCCCCTGGACCCCCAACGTTTCATTGTGGCTTCCTAGGGCCTGAGGAGGAGGAGGGGGCGCCAAATCCTCTCTTCCGGCCCCTCGAAACCCTCGGAAGCCTTGCCCTCTAGGAGGGGGGCGACCCCTAGGAAAAAAGTTTGGTCTGGCAGACCGGAACCTACGAAAATCCCTAGGCTGACTGCGGGTCGGAGCCAGCGGGCGGGCTTGTTTAGGCCTATCTTCCGGGAGCCTACCTCCCTTAGACTCGCCCAGGTCTTTAACCAACTTATCCAGGTCTTCACCAAATAGCAGCTTCCCCTTGAAGGGGAGGCGGCTCAGGCGAGCTTTTGAGGAGGGGTCTGCCGCCCAATTGCGCAGCCACAAATATCTCCTGGCTGCTACCACCGAGGCCATGTTCTTTGCTAGAGTCCTAATAAGATCGTACTGGCTATCTGCTAGAAAGGCGGAACCTGACTCTAACCGAGCAGCACTAGTCTGCGCGTCGGCAGCCGCACCATCGGCTAACTGAAGCTGTTGAGCCCATCTCAAACAGGCTCTTGCCACCCACGCTCCTGAGACTGAGGCCTGCAGGGCGAGGGCACTAACATCAAAGGCTCGCTTTAGTAGTGTGTCCAGCTTTCTATCCTGACTGTCTCTAAGAGCTGCGCTGCCCTCGACTGGGATGGTCGTCTTCTTAGTCACTGCTGACACCGCCGCGTCTACCCTAGGAGACTTCAGCAGGTCCTTGTCAGGCTCCGGTAGAGGGTACAAACGGGCCATGGCCCGGACTCCTCGTAAATTCGACTCCGGTTGGTTCCACTCTTCCTGGATCATCTGGCGTACCACCCTGTGGACTGGGAACACTTTCTGAGATTTCCTGACGGCTTGGATCAAAGGATCCTCTAACGCTTCCTCCTCTGCAGGAATGTCCGAGGCCATATTGAGTACCTTCAGTGACTCATTTATTAAAGCCGGGAGCTCCTCTCGACGAAATACCTTAACTATTCGGGATTGATCTTCCTCTGGGATCTCTCCCTCCTCAAGCTCTTCCTCTTCCTCCCCCACTTCCCTGTCTGATTCCTCCTCCTCCGGAGTAACCAGTGATAGAGACGTGAGGGGTTCCTCGCTCATTAGCCTTGAGCGCTTGGGAGGAGCTCCGGGGTCCTGGGAGCTTGTCTTCCCTGGGCCAGCCCGGCCCCCTTCCTTCCCCAGCGAAGTCTCCACGAGTCCTTGTTGACGCATACAATTGGCTTTGTGCAACAGCAGGACAAATTCTGGAGAAAAGTGTCCCCAGCCTTCCTCTGCCCCGCTGGAAGCAGGGGGAAGTGACTGGGGTGAGGGGACTGGTAAATCTGAGGTAGAAGGAGGAGGAGAGGAGGAAGAATCCCCTCCCCCTTCCCGGGGACCTTGAGACCCCTGAGAAGTCTGGACCATGGTCAATTGGATTTCCTGCTCCACTGAAGCTGCCTCTGCCGCACAAAACTTGCAGATACCGGCTTCTGAATCAGCAATTCTACGTGTGCCGCAGGACGGGCACCGTAATTTGCCCGTCATCCTCCCTCCCCTCTCTCTCTTTTTTTTTTTGGGGGGGGGGGCCTCCCTAGAGGAAAAGCCCCAAGGCAAACCTAAAAATTGAAACAAATGAACATAAATGAAAACAAATGAACATAAATGAAAACAAATGAAGACAAATGAAAAAAAAAAAAAAAACAGTAGTGCCACGGGGAATAAAACTTCCAACCCGACGGGAGGGGAGGGGTGGGGGGAACCTAAACCCCAAGGCAGAAGTAAAACGGCACTCTGTATCGGGATAAAGAAATATTAATCATTTCCACCAAAAACAGGCCCTTAATAAGGCAAAACCGCCTCTGAACACTTGCGATTTTGTTGTCCTGCTCCTCCGTGTGACGCTCCTCACGCTGGATCGGTGCCTCCTGAAAGCCTCCACGTGGTAGGCCGCAGCCACGTGGAAGCTGGGTCTGCGGCTGGCGGAAAGGTCCTCGCTGCCGGACCCCGGATTCCCCACGCTGAGGAGAATAGAACGCTCCCCCGACGCCGCCTCTAGCGCTCTGCAGAAACAGCAACTGAAAGCGCGAGGCTGGGGAGCTTAAGGCAGTGGAACGGAGCTGTCTCTAGCGCTCAGCGCACCATCGGGGCTTCAGCGCGAGACGGAGGAAAACGGAGGGGAGGCCGTGGAGGAGCCTGCTGACCGTGCCTGCGGCAGGAGAACCTCACAAATCTCCCCGCTGCCGAGGTAAACCCCCTCCTTGCCAAGGGCTCCGGGAAGAGGACCGGAGGGGGGGGGGGGAAAGAGAGCGAGATTGAAAGTCTTCAGACACCAGCGGTCTAAACGCCCGGGAGTGAGACAAACTCCCCAACTAGAGCAAGAATGAAAATAAAGAAATTAAAGAAAGGAAAATAAAGGGGTATACATAAGTAAACTGAACTCCAGTAAGCTCTTGGCTTACGGGAACCCTCCAGCTGCTTGGAGGCTGAGAATACTGGGGCCTAGGGGTGGTGCCAGTGGTATTTATACCACACCATCATCAAAACGATGATGGGCTCAGCCTCCAAGCTGCTGGAAGGGTTGCGAAACCCGAGAGTAAAGGGACTGGACTGGAGTTCCGCTAAGGAACAGCCTTTACCACATCCTCCGATAAAAAATTCCAGAGTTTGATTACACGTTGAGTGAAGAAATATTTTCTTTTATTAGTCTTAAATAGTTTACCCTGTAGCTTCATTGCATGCCCCCTAGTCTTTCTATATTCTGATAAGGTAAACAATCGATCTACGTTTACCCGTTCCACTCCGTTCATTAATTTATAGACTTCTATCATATCTCCCCTCAGCCGTCTCTTTTCCAGGTTAAAGAGCCCTAACCTTTTTAGCCTTTCTTCATAGGAGTATCCTTCCATCCCCTTTACCATTTTGGTGGCTCTTCTCTGAACCTTTTCTACTAACGCTATATCCTTTTTAAGATACGGTGACCAGAATTGCACACAATATTCAAGGTGCGGTCTCACCATGGAACGACAGAGGCATTATATCATCTTTTATTTTATTTTTGATTCCTTTCCTTATGATACCTAGCATTCTATTTGCTCTCTTGGCCGCCGCTGCACACTGGGCCGAGGGTTTTAACATGTTATCCACCATGACGCCTAAATCTTTTTCCTGGGTGGTGGTTCCTAATGTGAATATTAGATAGGGCACTGTGTCACACAGGATTAAAGTTCTATAGGACAACAAAATACACTGTTGAATCTCTAGGGATAGAAATTCCATGTAAAATGGGGAAGACGATGGCAGTGGGGGTGTACTATTGACCGCCTGTCCAAAATGAATAAATGGATGATGAAATGCTAAAAGTAAATCAGGGAAACTAACAAAAGTTACGACACAGTAATAAAATAGTAATTAGACCTTACCTGCTAATTAGTGTTCCTGAAGGAACTCCACTCCAGTCCCTTTCCTCTGGGTTGTGCTCCCCTTCCGCAGCTTGGAGACCGAGCACGTCATCTTCTTGATGACTCTGGGATATAAATACCACTGGCACCTCCCACCAGCTCCATATCCTATTGGCAAAGCAGACTTAACGGAGAGACAATTAAGTAGACTACCAAAACAACTATAGGAAGGCACTGAAACGGCACCTCTTTCTTCATCACTACGATGATGCAGTCTTCTCCCCACACTCACCCACTCTCACATCTCAATGCAGCACCTCAAACTCATGCACGTCACATTCCCAGACTGATCACTCGCAATCACACCTTCCCCTCCAACCACCATGAGAAACTTATGCAGTGCCGCATAACTCATTATATTGTTGCATAAAGTAGACTGTATTTATTCATCGTGTCTCCTTGTTAAGGGACTGGTTATTTATACCCTATTTTACCTGTTATACCTGCTTAATGCATACCCAAGATTAATTTTCCTGTTTAATGTATACCCAAGTTATTATACCTGTTTCACTGTAAGCACAAATAACGAAATTGAGATGTGCAACTCTTATGTTCATTGTAAACCGCACTGATGTCGAATAGCGCGGTATAAAAGAGACTGCAAATAAATAAATAAAATAAATAAATAACTGCAGCCAATCAAAACTCCAAATTATTAACTTCACCCTATCCCAGAAGGGATTCCCCACTCCCACACCTCCGAAGAGGAGGCAGCTTATCTGATAAGCAACTCAACCCAGAACTCGCAGAGCCAAGGACAACCATCTTGTCCATGCCACCGCACCACTTTAACCCATTCGGCGCTAAGCCTCCTTATAACCTTCTCAGCACCTGCACGCTTAACGTTTGGGCCGGCGATGCCTCAGCAACATCGAAACAGAAATTATTGGCGGATCAGGGACGGGACTGGAGTTCCTTCAGGAATGCTAATTAGCAGGTAAGGTCTAATTACTCTTTCCCAAGTGTCCCTCCAGTCCAGTCCCTTTCCTCTGGGATGTAACAGAGCAGTTCAAGCACGGGAGGGGCCTGCGAGACCGGCCCAAAGAACCGCTCCCCCAGACACAGCATCCCCCCCACTGCTTGAACATCCAAACGATAGTGTTTGGCGAAGGTATGTAAGGAGGTCCATGTAGCCGCCCTACAGATATCCAGCGGTGGCACCAGACTGAACTCCGCCCACGAGGCTGCCTGGGCTCACATAGAATGTGCCCGGAAACCCACCGGAATGGGCCTTCTTTTCAGAATGTACGCCAAAGCAATAGCCTCCCTAATCCACCTGGAAATGGAAGCCTCGACTGCCGTCTCACCTTTGCGTGGTCCCCCAAACAAAACAAACAGATGGTCCAATCTGCGGAACGCCTCTGTTCTCTCAAGATAGTGCCTCTGCGCCCTGCGAATGTCCAGACAACACAGACAGGCATCTGCGGACCCCTCACCCACCCCAGAAAAGGATGGGAGAAAAACCCGGCTGATTCATATGAAAAGCTGAAACCACTCTGGGCAAAAAGGAAGGCACCCTCTGCAGGACCACCTTTTCCTTGGAGAAGGCCAGAAAAGGAGGTCGACATGAAAGAGCTTGTAGCTCCGAAATACATCTAGCCGAACAGATCGCAACTAGAAATACCATTTTGAAGGTCAAGCCTTTCCTTCAGAGGCCCATCCTACAGGCTCATAGGGCTCATCAGCCAGAGAGTCCAGCACTAGATTGAGGTCCCAGGGTGGTAACAACGATCTTTACTGCAATCAAAGGCACCTCACTGTTCTCAGGAACTGCCCTATGTCCAGATGCTCACCTAACGACTTCCTTTGAATCTTGCCCAGATAACAGAAAACCGGTGCCACTTGCACCCACAAAGAGCTGGCAGCCAGGCCCTTCTCGAAGCCTGCCTGCCTGCCTGTATGAAGTCTAGGACCTCCGGAACGGTAACTGCCATAGGCCTTTTCTCCCGGTCCACACACCAGCCTACAAAGATGCACCAGATTCTCACACAGGAGAGACAAATCGATCGCTTCAGAGCCTTCAGTAAGGTAGAGATCACCGAGCTGGACTACCCTCACTTGAGCAGCCTTACCCTTTCAAGAGCCATGCCATAAGCAAGAATCGATCCACCTGTGGCATCCAGACCGGGCCTTGAGCTAGGAGATCCTCTCTCACCACTAGCTTCCAGGGGCGAATGGCCAGCAGCCACATTAGGTTGGCATACCATGGCCACCTTGGCCAGTCCGGGGCTATCAGAACAACCAATCCTTGGTGGGCCTCTATGCGCTGGAGGACCCTGCCTATGGGAGCCCACGGAGGAAACAGATACAGAAGCACCTCCTTGGGCCACCTCTGAACCAGAGCATCCAAGCCTTCTGACATCCGTTCCCTTATCCTGCTGAAGAAGCGGCTTGCTTTGGCCAACCCTCATATTTGCCATAAGGTCCACCACCTGCTCAAAAGAGAAATTAGACTTACCTGCTAATCGTTGTTCCTTGAGAAACTCCAGTCCCGCACTTCTGGGTAGTGCACCTCCTCCAGCAGCTTGGAGACTAAGCATGTCATCTTTTTGATGACACCAGTGTACATAAGCAGCTGGTACCGCCCACCAGCCCCAGTACTTACTGTCAAAGCAGACTCAGAGGAGCAACAAATAAGCAGTTAAACATGCAACAAACACTTCTATGTCTAAATAAACTAGTACCCCCTCCATCCCCTGGAAAGGATACCCTGTCCCCCCCTTCAGGATGGGGAGGCCTACCTGTTGAGCACCTGAGCAACTCCAACCAGCGGGAGGCGAACAACCGACAGCTCTTCTGGTCTGCCCCTCCCCGAAACACTGATTACACACCCCTCCCCGGCTCCCCCTGGCCACTTCCTCAACCAAGGGCCAGGGTGTGCACAGATTATCACAGAAAGCACTCAGAAAGGGTTCCGGGACTGAACTTGAGTAAACTCAAGGAACAACAAATTAGCAGGTAAATCTAATTTCTCTTTCCTTATCGTTCCTCCAGTCCAGTCCCGCACCTCTGGGATCTCAGAGCAGTTAAACTAACGGGAGGGATCCGCACAACCAGCCTGAAGCACTGCCGATCCGAAATGAGCGTCCCCCTTCCCTTGGACATCCAGGCGAAAATGTTCAGATAAACTATGCCACCCTACAGATCTCCACTGGCGGAACTAAACTATACTCTGCCCATGAGGCTGCCTGAGCCCTCGTGGAATGCGTCTGCAACCACGCCGGCTCTGCTCTACCCTTCAAGATGTATGCAGACATGACTGCCTCACTGATCCATCTGGAAATGGAGGCTTAGCTGCCACCTCACTTTTGCGTGACCTGCCAAAAAGAACCAACAGACGGTCCGATCTCCGAAAGGACGATGCCCTTTTCACATACCTGCGCATCCAAGTGGCACAGCTGTGGAGTGGCAGAGCCCATATCCGCTCTCGCCCACATCCACTCTTACCAGAGCGGGTAAGGAAACAGCCTGATTTACATGAAATGCTCACACCACCTTGGGCAAACATGAAGATACCGGCCGCAGGACCACTTTCTCCTTGGAGAAGGAAAGGAATGGCTCCTGGCATGACAGGGTCCGAAGCTCCGAAATCCTGAGTGCCAAGCAAATCGCCACCAGGAATACCATTTTCAGAGTCAAATCCTTCAGGAAAGCTGGACCTAAAGGCTCAAAGGGTTTCCCAGACAGCACCACCAGCACCAGATTGGTTAAAATGGTTAGAGGTCTTCATTATAAAGCATATGGAGGACAGACTTAAGGATCTTAATATGTACACCTTAGAGGGATAGAGGTGATATGATTGAGATGTTTAAATACCTCTGTGGCATAAATGTACAGGGAGAGAGCCTTTTTCAATTGAAAGCAAGTTCTGCTCTGAGGGGACATGGGATGAGGGTGAAGGGGGATAGATTCAGGAAAGATATGCGGAAATATTTCTTTACGGAAAGAATGGTGGATCAGTGGAATAGTCTCCCAGTGGAGGTGGTAGAGATGAGGACAGTATCTGAATTCAAAAAAGCATGGGACAAACACAGGAGGATCTCTAAAGGAAAAAAGGGAATTGTTGTAGTTGTTGATATGGAACGACAGACTAGATAAGCCATGTGGTCTTTTTCTGTCGGCATATTTCTATGTTTCTATGTAAAGGAAGAAAATCATGTGAAAACAAAAGACCTGTCTCCTCCGGCGCTCCCCAGCACCGAGACACAGCAGGTCCCCCTTCAACACGTGGTCGGTGACCGCGTGGCTGTCTCACATCACCATGCGGCCCGCCACCACGTGACAAGCTCTCCGGCATTCCTCCAGTGCAAGAAACTTCCTCTAGTTACTCTGGCGATGCCATCCCAAAAAAGCATGGGACAAACACAGAGGATCTCTAAAGGAAAAAAAGGGGACTGTTGTAGTTGTTGATATGGAAGGGCAGACTAGATGGGCCATGTGGTCTTTTTCTGTCGTCATTTTTCTATGTTTCTATATCTTGAGGATTTTTAGATTGCGCTGCCATGTTGCATTTTAAAGATATGAAATGGACCTTGCACTTATCCAATCACACTGACATTTTCTCTGAGTAAAGTTTACATTTTTATTCTAATACTATAAATGGCTGTAAGGGAGTACAGCTTCCCTTACAAGCAATATTACAAATTTCATAAGTTCATAATCTGGGCTAAGAGACAAGGGATGATCATGTCAGGTTACTCACTGACCATAGACAGATGGATGGGATTTCATTTGCCTCCTATTCACTGACTGATTATCTTTCAAATTACATACATTTCTTGTATGCAGGTACTTCCTGTTTTCCAGAGAGCTGTAGCTGCTACAAACCTATATGCAGCACTTTTTTTTCCTTCCCTCACTCATCTTTCATTTATTTCTGTCTCTGACTTTTTATCTGACCCTTCTCAGGAGAAAGTCACAATGTCTCAACCAACTGTCACTTACATCACCTGACCAGGCACAACAGCACTCTGAAATCCGCCCAGCAACAATGGCATATCTGATTAGGCTTTTCCCACAGGTCTGCATTAAGTCATTGTGCACTGAATATGTTTTGAGCTGTATAACACAAGGAATGCTTAAGGATTAAGGGTGGTTCACCCCTCTTGATACCATCCTATACCAGGCACTGCGGTCTGGCCGTTGTGGTGGGAAGGGCTGGGGGCACTCCCCAGGAACGCTCTCAATCTGTACCCGGGTAGGTAAAAAGATCCCTAGCACAGTGCACCTCTATGGGCTCAGGCACAGAGCACTAGAGTACTTGAACTAAAATAAAATAAAAACCACAATCTAATTAACAAACTGAAATTAAAAAGAAACTGAAAATGGCCCCCTAGAAGAGGCTGCTCTGTCCTGCTTTATTCTCTGGTGGCTGCCTCTCCCGGGCACCCAAAACACAGCAGGAGGTTAAACACATGCAGGCCTGAATAAGAAGAAATTGCACCTAAATGCAGCAGGTAGAGTTTCCCGCACCGCTGCAGGCTCCCAAACATGCGGCTGCAGGCCACTCTGTCTCTTCGTGTTCTGGTTGTTGCTAGATGTTCCTGCTCTCCCCCCGCCACTCTTACCTTGGAGCCTTTTTGCCGCATGGCTTTTCTACCCCTCGCACTCAGCCTTCCTTCCTGGCTTCGGCGCTGAGGGGGGCAACTCGGGGCTATTAGTTTTCACTCCTGTCAATCAACTGCAGCCCCTGTGGTGGCTCCTCACCCGATAACAGGTTCGGGAGGTGCCAGAAGTCTCGGACTGAGGAAGGCCCACACAGAACTCCCCCCCCCTAAATCCTGGGGGGAGAGGAGGAAGAAGGAATATCCTCCCCTCAGCCCTGTTATCCCCCGCGTTCTCTCTGTTCCTTCTGATTTTTTTTTTGTTTCTACCTTTGAAAACAAAGAAAGCTGCATCTTAACAGGAGAAATAAAAAGCAAACTCTAACTATACCTATCTCCTTAGTTGCCCCTTCAGTGAGTCCAGTACCCTGGCTCACTACCTCCTCCAGCTGCTTGGAGACTGAGCATACTGGGGCTGGTAGGCAGTGCCAGCTGAATATGTACATTAGTGTCATCAAAAAGATGACTTGCTCAATCTCCAAGCTGCTGGAAGAGGTACACTACCCAGAGGTGCGGGACTAGACTGGAGGGACAATAAGGAAAAAGGGTGTTGGGGCCACTTTGCAATAATGATCATAGCCTGATCGCGTCCGATTTAATCAACAGAAGAAAGACAGCAAGGAAATCCACAGTACTACCGTTTAACTTTCAAAAGCAAGACTATGATAAAATGAGAAAAATAATTAAGAAAAAAAAATAAAAAGGAGGAGCTGCAAAGGTTAAAGATTTACATCAAGCATGGGCGTTGTTTAAAAAAATGATCTTGAAAGCCCAGACTAGATGTATTCCATGCTTTAAGAAAAGTGGAAGAAAGGCCAAAAAACCCTGCCAGCAATGGATTAGAAAGAAAGAAAATGTAATACAAGGGAGTAAGGATATGGCACCCTGGTATTAACCCCTGTCCAAAAACAAGCACTTTTTTAAGAGTTTCAATCAGTTAAGAGGAGAGGTGCAACAATTGACAGAAATTATTTTTCTTATATGCACAATTCTCATTACAAAATGGGATTACAATTTATTTGGCCCACCCAAACTCAGAGCTGCCAAGTTACCTAGTTCCAGGAGGGAGACTTTTTAGTCTGCCTTGGTTGTAAACTTACATTATAAAGAAGTGTAGTATTTTCCCAGATTCTGTCTATCAAAATTAGTATTCCAGGTCCCATAATCAGGGCCAGTCTTATCATTAGGCTTCTGCCTAGGGCACAAGCTTCAAGAAGGGGCAATGCTGCATTTTTCCCCTCTTCCCTTCTCTCTACTATTGCTGGTGCCACCCCCTCCAACCTACATCCACAGGAAACAAAAAAATAGAGTTGCAGAGGTGGTAATACAGTGCCGGGGGAAGCTCTGTAATGATTTATAATTTATTTAGAAGAGATAGAGAAGGCAGAAAAGGAGGAAGAGTAGCCTTTTATGTCAAAAGCAATATTAAAGCCACTGAAATGCAGGGAACGTGGGGAAAAGAAGAAGCGTTGTGGATTGTGTTGAAAAGGAGATGGCATTATCATCCACACTGGTGTAGTCTACAGGCCTCCAACTCAAACTGAGGAAATGGATAGAGACTTGATCAATGATACTCAAAGGTAGCTATGAAGGGGGTAAGTGATCACATTGGATGACTTTAAATCTACCAGATGTGGACTGGGGTATCCCTACTGCAAATCTGAAAAGAAGTAATAAGGTTGTGGATGCCTTCCAAGAAACATTATTCAAACAACTGATAACAGAATAGACTAGGGAAAGTTTGATGATAGATTTAGTACTCTCCAATGGAGAAAGCGTGTTGTATGTCCGGGTGGGTGCCCATTTGAGAAGCAGCAATCATCACACAGTGGGGTTTGAGGTAAAAGCCAAGGCAGAGCTCAATCACAGTAAACTCAAAGTCCTAGATTTCAAACACGCTGATGACATTAAATGGGAAAGTACCTGAAAGAGAAGTTGGCAGGGTGGGAGGAGATAAGGGAAGTGGAATTGTAATGGGTTAAACTAAAAGAGGCAATAAAAGGGGCAACGGATATATATGTAAGGAAAGTACATAAAAACAAGAGGAAACGGAAACCTATATGGTTCACCAAAGAAGTGGCTGCACAAATAAAGGCAAAAATCACAGCTTTCACTAAATTCAGAAGATCACAAAAAGAGGAACATAGAAAAGAATACACATTAAAGCTAAATGAGACAAAGAGGGAAATAAGGATAGCAAAAGCAAAGACAGAAGAAAAGATGGTTAAAAGATGTGAAGCATGGAGATCAGAGCTGGCCCGTCCACTAGGCAGTCACCTAGGGTGGCAGACCCTAGTGGGTGGCATCACTAATCCAACCCCTCAGAACGTGACAGCTGAACGGCTGCTTCAGTGTCTTGGTGGGCTTTAAAACATCCACGCATGTGCACGTAGTTCCAGTCTGCCACTCTTGCCTGCCCTCCAAGAAAGTTGCATCGGAAGGGGGACAGGAGCAGCAGGCCATGAGCAAACATGCCGAGGGCACTTTAAGGCTCGATGCAGGTTTGAAGCAGCAGTTCAGCTGCTGCTGTTTCAGTGCAAGGTGAGGGCAGCAAGTGGAGCTGGATGGAGGCACAGCTTTCTGGGGTGGCGGCGGCACGGAGCATATGTCTAGGGCAGCAGAAACCCTCATGCCACCACTAGTGTAGACAAAATTTTTTTCCAGGTATATTTGGGAGAAGAGGAAGAACAGAGGTGGAATTCTAAGACATAAAAGTGCCGAGGATGGATTTATGGAAAGTGACATTGAAAAAGCAAAAATGCTAAACAAATACTTCTGTTCTGTATTCAAGAAAGAAAATACTGGAGAAGAACCACGTATGATTGACAAATTTACAAATGGGAATGGAGTAGATAACACACCATTCATAGAAGATAATGTGTTTGAACAGCTTGAATAACTGAAAGTGGACAAAGTCATGTGACCGGATGGGATACTGTACATCCCAGGATACTGAAAGAGCTCAGAGAAGTTCTGGTAGGGCCTTTAAAGGATGTTTTTAATAGATTCTTGGAGACAGGAGAGGGCTGATGTGGTACCACTTCACAAAAGAGTAATTAGACCTTGCCTGCTAATTAGTGTTCCTTTAGAGACTCCAGTCCAGTCCCTTTACTTCTGGGTTGTGCTCCTCTACCAGCAGCTTTGGCGACTGAGCTCTTCAACGTTTTTCTTCTGATGCTCCTCCAGTATAAATATAACTGGCTCCTCCCATCAGATTCAGTATACTATTGTCAAAGCAGACTTAATAAAGAGACATTAAACATTAACAAACCAATAAACTGAATAAACTGAACTTCCCACTGTTTGTCCTCATCAACCGAGAAGACTGTTAAGTGAGTCCCTTAACAGTCTCAAAATGACCCCACTCCTCCCAACCCCTTGGAGAGAGAGATCCTCATCCCACTCCCCCCAAGAGAGAAGGAGTACTGGACATGAACTTACCCGTAAAACCATTAGGCTCCGTTCCTAAGGGACAATTCCTCTGACCCCCCAGATAGCTGAGACCACGTCCCTTCCAACTCTACCTAGTTTGAACTTACCTGAACTTCGGAACGATCTGGTCACCTGGGTGGGATCAGGGACCGGACTGGAGTCTCTACAGGAACGCTAATTAGCAGGTAAGGTCTAATTACTCTTTCCTATGCGTTCCTCCAGTCCGGTCCCTTTACTTCTGGGAAGTACCAGAGCAGTTCACCTCCGGGCGGGTCCTGACAGAGCGGTCCGAAGCACCGCCGCCCCAAATTCAGCATCTTCTGAGGCCAGTACATCCAACCAGTAGAACTTTGCGAAGGTATGGAGCGACGACCAAGTCGCCGCCCTACAAATCTCCCTGGGTGGAACCAAGCTAAACTCACCCCAGGAGGTAGCCATACTTCTGGTCGAGTGGGCCCGGAACCGGTCTACCCTTCTGAATGTATGCCCCAGCAATGGCCTCCCTGATCCATCTAGAAATAGAACCCTTTGCCGCCGCTTCCCCTCTATGTGGACCCCCAAACAATACAAACAGACGTTCTGACCTCCGGAATGGCGCCGTGCGCTTCATGTAACGCTTCAAGATTCTTTTCACGTCCAACCTGTGAAGCAGGCACTCCTCCGCTCCCTTCCCCACCCCCACGAAAGCGGGAAGGGAAATAGTCTGATTCACATGAAACGGGGAAACCACCTTAGGCAAGAACGAAGGCACTGTCTGCAAGACCACCTTCTCCTTGAAGAACGACAGAAAAAGTGTCTGGCAAGACAAGGCCTGCAGTTCCGAAACACGCCTCGCCGAACAGATGGCCACAAGAAAAACTGTCTTGAGAGTCAAATTCTTCAAGGAAGCACGCTCGATCGGTTTGAACGGCTCCCCCGCTAGGACATTCAACACCATATTAAGATCCCAGGGAGGAACCGCCACTGCCCGCTGAGGACGTACTTGCCTTACTGCCCTAAGGAATTTAGCTACATCCAGGTGCCGACCCAGTGTCTTCCCCTTCAGCTTGCCCCTATAGCAAGAAATGGCCGCTACCTGAACCCTTAGAGAACTGGCCGCGAGTCCCTTCTCCAAGCCTGCCTGCAAAAACTCCAGCACCTCTGGCACTGAGGCCACAAGGCCGAATCTCCCGGTCCGCGCACCAACTCTCAAAGATGCACCAAACCCTAACATAAGAAAGGCAAGTAGACCGTTTACGGGCTCTCAGAGTGGCAATTACTGCCCCGGAATATCCCCGCTTAAGCAACCGCGCCCTTTCAATAGCCAGGCCGTTAAGTGAGAACCGATCCACCTGCGGTATCCGTAAAGGCCCCTGGAACAACAGATCTTCCCTTGTCAGCAGACGCCAGGGCCTGTCGGCCAACAGTCTTACTAGATCAGCATACCAAGGACGACGTCGCCAATCCGGCACTATGAGAATCACCCACCCCTAGTGAGCCTCCACCCTTTGCAGCACCTTTCCTATCAGTGCCCATGGGGGAAACACATATAACAGCCCCTCCGTGGGCCACCTCTGGACCAGAGCATCGAGGCCTTCCGACATCCGTTCCCTCCTTCTGCTGAAGAAACGGCTGGCCTTGGCTGACTCAAACCTTGCCATAAGATCCATGATGGGCTGATCCCACCGATGAACTACCATCTGGTACACCTGGTGGCAGAGTTCCCATTCCCCTGGATCCACCCTGCGTCTGCTCAGGAAGTCCGCCTCCACATTTTCCACTCAGGCCACATGCTGTGCCGAAAGCGCCACCAGATGGTCTTTGGCCCAAGCCAGGAGCCCCTCTGCCTCTTCCTCCAAGGTAACGCTGCTTGTGCCGCCCTGCCAACTGATGTAGGCTACCGTGGTCACATTGTCCGAAAACACCCGGACCGCCTTTTGGTGTACCCATCGCTCAAAGGCCCTGAGGGCCAGAACTACCGCCCGCAGTTCCAGCCTGTTGATGGACCACTGTGCTTCCACCGACATCCATGTCCCCTGTGCGAAATGCCCCTCGCAGTGCGCTCCCCATCCCGCTAAACTGGCATCCGTCGTTAACGATATCCACCTCTGGACCTCTAAGGGCATGCCCCTTTCTAAATTTCCCTCTCGAAGCCACCACAGCAGAGATTCCCTTGTGTCCTGAGGGCAGGGGAGCCGCACCGACAAGGCCTGACTGATGCAACCATCGACGTAGAAGCGCCCGCTGTAGGGGTCTCATGTGCGCCCTGGCCCACGGCACCAGCTCAATTATTGCCGCCATTGTACCCAGGACCTGCAGGTAATGCCACGCCGAGGGAGATTTCCTGGCCAGAAACTGACGAATCAGCCTTCGTAACACTTCCGCCCGCAGAACTGGGAAGAATACCTTTCCTTTGTTTGTGTCTAATCTTGCACCGGAGGTGCTCCAATACCTGGGACGGAAACAGTCTGCTCTTTGCCCGATTGATCACCCATCCCAGACTCTGAAGGAGGTCTACAACCCTGTCCGTGGCTTTCTGACTTTCCTCTTCGGACTTGGCCCGAATCAACCAATTGTCGCGATATGGATAGACTAGGATCCCCTCCTTGCGCAGTGCCGCTGCCACCACCACCATCATCATCACCCTGGTGAAAGTGCGCGGTGCCGTGGCCAGCCCGAAGGGGAGGGCTTGAAACTGAAAATGACCCCTTGGAACCGCAAAACGTATAAATTGTTGATGCGACTCTCGGATCGGAATATGCAAATAAGCTTCCATCAGATCGAGGGCGGACAGAAACTCCCCCTGCCTTACTGCCACTATCACAGACCACAGGGTTTCCATACGAAAATGCGGGACTCTTAAACAATGATTGACGCGCTTCAAATCTAGAATCGGACGAAAAGTGCCCTCCTTCTTGGGCACCACGAAATAGATGGAGTATCGACCGCAGCCGCACTGGTCGCTGGGTACCGGCACCACCGCTTCCAATTCCAGCAACCTATCCAAAGTTACCTCTACTGCCGCCCTCTTTACTGGAGACCTGCAGGGAGACTGTATGAACGCCAGGGAGACCGGGCTGGAGAATTCGAGAGCATAACCCTCCCGAATCACCTCCAGAACCCACTGGTCTGATGTGACCTGGACCCAGACAGAAAGAAACCGCCGCAGCCGTCCTCCTATCAGCAGTTCCCCCGTCTGGGCCCCCCTCACTTCATTGGGGCTTTCTAGGTCCTGTGGAGGAGGAGTTGGCACCAAAACCTCTTCCTGCTCCCCGAAACCCCCCAGAAACCCTGTCCTCTAGAGATAAACCGCACCCTTTGGGACTGGGTATACCACGAAGCCCGAAATTTACGGACATCCCGCAGCTGAGTCTTCGCGGGAACGGAAGTGCGAGCCAGCTTCTGACAGTCCTCCGGAAGCCTGTCCCCCTTAGACTCTCCCAATTCCTTCACCAACTTGTCTAGATCCTCACCAAGCAACAACTTACCCTTGAAGGGTAGCTTACTAAGGCGAGTCTTAGAGGAACCATCCGCTGCCCAATTACACAGCCAGAGATACCGCCGGGCTGCCACCACCGAAGCCATGTTTTTAGCCAGTATGATCTGGTCAGGAGCTTGACTATCAGCCAAGTAGGCTGCCCCTGACTCGATCTTATCCGCTTACCCCTGCGAACCACTGGCCGAGTCACTAGACGGCTGGAGCTGTTGTGACCATCACAGACAAGTGCACACCACCCACGCGCTACACACCGAGGCCTGAAGAGCCAAGGCACTGATGTCAAAGGCCTGTTTCAACAACGTATCCAACTTCCGGTCCTGCGCATCCCGCAGAGCCGTACTACCTTCCACTGGAATAGTCATCTTCTTGGTGACTGCTGCAACCGCCGCATCCACTCTCGGATAGGGAGCTCTTGAGGTTGCCTAATCAGGTAAAGGGTACAAGCGGGCTATGGACCTCACTCCCCTCAGACCCGAATCTGGCCAATCCCATTCCTCCTGGATCATCTGTTTCACCACACGGTGCACCGGGAAAACCCTCTCAGACTTCCTTACCGACTGGATAAGCGGGTCCTCCAGAGCCTCCTCCTCTACCGGCACACTCTGAGCCATATTGAGAGTCTTCAAGGATTCCGAGATCAAGGTTGGCAACTCCTCCCGGCGAAAAACCCGCACAATTTGGGCTCTCTGGTCCTCCTGGATCTCGCCCTCTTCGAGCTTTTCCTTGTCGTCTCCTATTTCTGGCTCGGACAGCTCTGCCTCCCTTTCCTCGACAAAAGGCAGGGAAGGCGACCCGTCCCTAACCAGCTTCTACCGCTTATGCGGAACAGCTAGTCCTCCTTCACTGGGATCTGTGCCCCTCTTGAGAGAACCGTCTCCTACGTCCCGCTTCTGCTCCTGCTTCCTAAGACAAAACGCCTTATGTAGAAGCAACACGAATTCTGGGGAGAAATCACCCAAGCCCCCCCCCTTCCTGTCCTGCTGGCAAGGAAGGACCTGGGATATGCAGGGAAGAGGCTGGCTGGTCCACACCCACGGCCGACATCTCCTCCGGCCCCAATATCGGAGCTACCACCTCTCCTGAACTCGGAGCCGTGGCATCCACTGCTTCTAGAGCCAAGGAAGCCTGGATCTCCTGCTCCACGGAGGCGGCTTCCATAGCACACCCCCTGCAAATGTCTGCTGACGATACCGCCCCACGCTTAGCTCCACACACTAAGCACTGAGGCCTGGCTGGCATAATGGCCTAGGTGAATTCGAGGATCTGTCTTCTTTTCCCAAGACTCCCTCCCACCAAAGAAATCAAACTGCCCAAAGGGACCTCCTTTCTCCTTTTTTTTTTTAACTTACTCTATACAAGAAATTAAATGAAAGAAATTAATGAATTAAAAGGATTACAGAATTTCAACTAGTTGAAGTGTCTGTGCCCCCCGGGAGAGCTGCCGGCTGACCGGCTCCTCCCCCCTGCGCGCCAAAAACGCGCACGCTAAAACAGAAGGCCTCTCCCCTTCTCCCTCTACACCGGGCCGTACCTCCGGCGCTGCCCTCCAGCCAGCAAGGATCCGCCACATGCAGAAAGGACTGTGTACCACGGCTCTTGCCACGTGGTTTGCGCTTCACTCAGCTGCTTTTCTCTCAGCGAACCTGAGCTCCTGTGCACCTGCCGCCTCCCGACCACGTGCTCAGCTGACCAGAGAGCTTCGGCTTGGGCCTGGATTGAGGTGTCCGCCAGACGCTGCTCACCTCAACATAGTTGCCTCTCTGCCGCTTCAACTCCGACGGCCCCAGAGGCGCCGCTGAACAGTTCCTTCTGTGCTCGCCCCCCCCCTCCCCCCGGGCTACCCTTGCCGCCGAAGAGCCAGAGCGAGAGCAGAAAGGAGGAGAGGAAGGGGAAGGGGATCCCTCTCGAGAAACTGCACTATCTAGAAACACTGGCTTCCCCCCCAAACAAACCCAGCACCAAGGTACACGAAATAGGGAGGAAAGCAAAGAAAAACTACTAACACTCCTCACTATCCCAAATCTCTCCAAGCAGCCCCTTTCTCTGGCTTAGTGCTCCTTCCAGCTGCTTTGGAGACTGAGCTAAACTGAATCTGATGGGAGGAACCAGTGCTATTTATACTGGAGGAGCATCAGAAGAAAAAAGTTGAAGAGCTCAGTCTCCAAAGCTGCTGGTAGAGGAGCACAACCCAGAAGTAAAGGGACCGGACTGGAGGAACGCATAAGAAAGTGGTAATAGGGAAGAGATGACAAACTATAGGCTGGTAAGCCTTGCTTCTGTGGTGGGAAAAGTAATGGAAGTGCTCCTGAAAGAAAGAATAGTGGATTTTCTGTAAACCAATGGATTGCAGGATCTGAGGCAACATGGTATTATCAGGGGAAAATCATGTCAAACTTTTGATTGAGTTCTTTGAGTGGGGAACAAAGAACTAGATCAAGGGCATGCAATGGGAGTATACTACTGGCTGCCTGTCCAGAATGAACAGATGGATGATGAAATGCTAAAATAAATCAGGAAAGCTAACGAAAGTTATAACACAGTAATAATGGGTGATTTCAATTACCCTGGTATCAACTGGGTCAATGTCACAGAAGGACATACTAGAGAGATAAAGTTTCTAGATGAAATAAATGACTGCTTCTTGGAGTAGCTGGTTCATGAACTGACCAGAGGGGAAGCTATTTTGGACGAGTCCTTAGTGGAAAGATCAGGTGAAAGAAATAAGGATTTTGGGGCCACTTGGCTTAGTGATCATAACACAAACGCATTTGATTTAATAAATGGAAGAAAGATGGCAAGGAAATCCACAGTACTACCTTTTAACTTTCAAAAGCGAGACTATGATAAAATGAGGAAAAAAGTTAAGAAAAAACTAAAAGGAGCAGCTGCAAATATTAAAGATTTACATCAAGCATAGGCATTCTTTAAAAGTACTATGTTGGAAACCCAGACCATATGTATTCCATGCTTTAAGAAAAGTGGAAGGCCAAAAAAACTGCCAATATGGTTTAAAGGGGAGGTCAGAGAGGCTGTTGTAGCCAAAAAAGCATCCTTAAGGAATGAAAAAAAGGAGTCTAATGACAAACACCGGAAACAACATAAGCACTGGCAAATTAGATGCAAGGCATTGATAAGGTAGGCAGAGAGAATTTGAAAAAAAAAGCTTGCTGTAGAAGCAGAAATGAAAGATAACTTTTTCCAAGTAAATTCATAGCAAAAAAAAACCTGTGAGTCAGTTGGACCATGGGATGATAGAGGGGTAAAAGGGGCACTAAGAGAGGACAAGGCCATAGCACTGAGACTGAATGAATTTTTTGCTTCGGTCTTTACTGAAGGTAATGTAGGGAAATTACCCATGTCTGAAATGCTATATAAAAGATTTGATGTAGCAGAAAAAATTAAAGAAATAATCGATAAACCAGGATGATGTATTACAACTGTTTGATAAAATGAAGAGTAACAAATCACCTGGACTGGACGGTATACATCCAAGGATGCTGACATAACTGAATATGAGATTGCAGATCTACTATTAGTAAGCTGTGAACTATCATTAAAATCATCTGTAGTACCTGAGGATTGGAGAATGGCCAATGTAACTCCAATTGTTGAAAGGGTTCCAGTAATGACCTGGGAAACTACACAGGTGAGCCTGATGTCAGTACAGAGCAAAATGGTAGAAACCATTATAAAGAATAAAATTACTGAACATGTAGGTAGCCATGGTTTAATGGGAGAAAGCAAACATGGATTTAGCCAAGGAAAGTATTGTCTTACTAATCGGCTATATGTTTTTGTAGGTGTGAACAAAAACAGATAGACAAAAGATGAGCCAGTCAATATAGTATAACTGGATTTTCAGAAAGCCTTTAACAAGATCCCTCATGAGAGGCTCTTGGCTAAATTAAAAAGTCATGGATTGGAGGCAGTGTAGTATTGTGGATCAGGAACTGGTTAAAAGATGGAAAGCAGAGAGTAGGGCTAAATGGCCAATTTTCTCAATGGAGATAGTGGAGTACCCCAGGGAGCTGTGCTGGGCCTGTTTTTTTTAACATATTCATAAAGGACTTGGAACTAGGATAACGAGTGAGGTGATCAAATTTGCAGATGACACAAAATTATTCAAAGTAGCTAAAACGCAAGAGAATTATGAAAAATTACAAGAGGATCTTGAAAAATTGCAAGACTGCACATCCAAACGGCAGATGAAATTTAATATGGACAAGTGCAAAGTTATGCATCTAGGAAAGAACAACACAAACTATGGTTAGATGATGCAAGGTACCACCTTAGAAACCACCACCCAGGAAAAAGATGTAGGCGTCATTGTGGATAATACGTTAAAACCCTCTGCACAGTGTGCAGTGGTGGCCAAGAAAGAAAACAGAATGCTAGGAATCATAAGAAAAGGAACAGAGAATAAAAGAGGTAATTAGATCTTACCTGCTAATTATTGTTCCTGAAGGAACGACAGTCCAGTCCCTTACTTCAGGGTTACGCAACCCTTCCAGCAGCTTGGAGGCTGAGCCCAACCTTTTTGGGGTGGAGCGGTATATATACCACTGGTGACACCCACCAACTCCAGTAAACGACTGTCAAAGCAGATATAACCAACCTGGATAACTCAGAAAACATAAGTAAACAAACTCAAATCTAAGTAATTTTTTTAATTTTTAATTTTTTTTTTTTTTTTTTAAACCAGGAGAAGTTAGTAGGAGAGGAGGTCCAGGGAGAAGGTAGGAGAACTGCCATGGTGCGTGCCTTTTCTCCAGCCTGACCAACCAACACACCTGAAACCGCCCTCAGGCCGCAGACCCCTAACAAAGAGAACGGCCGGAATGGCTACAGAACTAGGGAGGGTAGTAGGGACTGGACTGTCGTTCCTTCAGGAACAATAATTAGCAGGTAAGATCTAATTACCTCTTCCTTATCGTCACTCCAGTCCAGTCCCTTACTTCAGGGAAGTACCAGAGCAGTACCAGCCCGGGCGGGATCCGCCATTCCGGAACGTAGCACCGCCTGTGCAAACCTAGAGTCCGACGAGCTCTGCACATCCAGCCTGTAGTGCTTGGTGAAGGAGTGCAGACAGGACCAAGTCGCTGCCCTACAGATATCCAGAGGAGGTACTAGACTGAACTCCGCCCAAGAGGTAGCCTGTGCTCGAGTTGAGTGAGCGCGCAAGCCCCCTGGGACCTGTTTCCCCTTGAGGATATAGGCGGAGGCGATCGCCTCCCTGATCCATCTGGAAATTGAGGCCTTGGCTGCCGCCTCACCCTTGTGGGGCCCTCCGAACTGTACAAAGAGTTGTTCGGATTTCCGAAAGGGCGCCGTGCGGGAGAGGTAGCGCTTCAAGGCTCTGGGGACGTCTAGCAGATGGAGCTTACTGTCTCCCCCTACTGCCCCCTCCGGTCGGAGAGTCGGGAGAGAGATGGACTGGTTGACGTGGAAGGGGGAGATCACCTTAGGCAAAAGGAAGGAACCGTCCTAAGTACCACCTTATCCCTGAGGAAGGACAGAAAGGGAGGCCGAGAAGACAGGGCTTGTAGTTCGGAGACTCGTCTGGCTGAGCAAATGGCCACCAGGAACACCGTCTTCAGCGTCAGATCCTTCAAGGAGGCCTTCTTCAAAGGCTCAAACGGACCCGTGGCTAGGGAATTCAGAACTAGGTTAAGGTCCCAAGGGGGTATGACCGATCTTCGTTGTGGTCGGAGCCGCTTGACCGCTTTCAAGAACTTGCAACGTCCGCGTTTGTTCCCAAGGCTTTTCCGCCCACCTTGCCCCTATAGCATGCGATGGCCGCCAGTTGTACTCTCAGGGAGCTGTGAGCTAAACCCTTGTCGAGGCCCGCTTGCAAGAACTCCAGCACCTCCGGGACCAAGGCCGACAGGGGATTCTTCCGGCGTTCTGTACACCATGCTTCAAAGATACGCCAGACTCTTACGTAGGAAAGACAGGTGGAGCGCTTCCTCGCGCTCAACATGGTCGCGATTACTGCCGGTGAGTAGCCGCGCTTCAAGAGCCGCGCCCTTTCAATAGCCATGCCGTAAGCGAGAATCGATCCACGTGTGGCATCTGAACCGGTCCTTGCTTGAGTAGGTCCTTCCTGACCGGAAGGTGCCATGGTCGGTCGATCATCCTTACCAGATCCGCATACCAAGGACGGCGAGGCCAATCCGGGGCAATAAGGACTACTAGACCCCGGTGAGCTTCCACCCGCTGGAGGACCTTCCCGATTAGAGCCCAAGGGGGGAAGACATAAAGGAGCCCTTCCGTGGGCCACCTTTGAGACAGGGCGTCCAGGCCCTCGGACATCCTTTCCTTTCTCCTGCTGAAGAATCGGCTTGCTTTGGCGGATGTGAACCGTGCCATGAGGTCCATTACTGGGGGACCCCACCGGGCCACTATCTGGTCGAAGACCTCTTGATGCAGTTCCCACTCGCCGTGATCTATCTTGTACCTGCTGAGGTAATCGGCCATGATGTTGTCCGTACCTGCCACGTGCTGTGCTGAGAGCGCCTCCAGGTGGACTTCCGCCCACTTGAACAGGGAGTCCACCTCCTTTTCCAATGCCGGACTGCTGGTGCCCCCCTGGTGATTGATGTACGCCACGGCGGTGACATTGTCGGAGAGGACGCGAATCGCTTTCCCTCGCACTGAAGGCTGAAGAGCCCTGAGCGCCCGCGTGACCGCTCTCAATTCCAGGCGGTTGATAGGCCAAAGGGATTCTACTGCCGACCATTGTCCCTGGACAAACTGGTCCTCGAAATGAGCCCCCCAGCCTGCCAGGCTGGCGTCTGTCGTCAAGAGTACCCACTGAGGAGGCTCTAGGGGCATTCCGCGACTCAAGTTCCTTGGGCACCTCCACCAGAGAAGAGTGTGTCTGGTCCGAGGAGCACAGGGGAGCAGTCGAGACAAGGGGTGCTGTTGCGGAGACCACCGCCGCAATAGAGACCGCTGTAAGGGGCGCATGTGAGCTCTGGCCCACGGAACGACTTCTATTGCTGCCGCCATGGTACCCAACAATTGCAGGTAATGCCTCGCTGAAGGAAGCCGTCTGACCATGAACTGTGAGACTAGAGTTCTCAGGTCCTTTAGCCTTGAGCTGGACAGAAAGACCCTGCCCTTGCCTGTGTGGAAACTTGCTCCGAGATATTCGAGCTCCTGTGATGGAACCAAACTGCTCTTTGCTCGATTGATGACCCATCCTAGTTCTTCCAGAACTTGAACTACTTCGGCTGTTGCTTGGCGACTTTCCTCCTCTGACTTTGCCCGGATCAGCCAGTCGTCCAGATAGGGGTGCACTAAGATTCCCTTCTTTCGTAGGGCGGCCGCTACTACCACCATCACCTTGGTAAAGGTTCTGGGCGCTGTTGCTAGCCCGAAGGGTAGCGCCTGAAATTGAAAATGACCTCGAGGTACCGCGAATCTGAGGAACTGCTGATGGGCCCTTCTGACCGGGATATGTAAGTACGCTTCTGTCAGATCCAGCGATGTTAGGAACTCTCCGGCCCTCACGGCCGCTATCACTGACCTTAGGGTCTCCATCCGGAAGTGAGGTATCTTGAGGCAGCGGTTGACCTGTTTTAGGTCGAGGATCGGGCGAAAGGATCCCTCCTTTTTTGGGACGACGAAGTAAATCGAGTACCGACCCGTACCGCATTGGTCTGGGGGCACCGGGACTACGGCCCCGAGAGCTATGAGGCGGGAAAGTGTCGACTCCACGGCTTCTCTTTTTGCTGCGGAGCCGCAGGGAGACTGAACAAAAGCTGGGAGTATTTGCTTTGCAAATTCGAGGGAGTATCCTTCTCGAATCACTTCTAGCACCCATTGATCGGACGTGACTCGGGACCAGGCGGGAAGAAACTGCCTCAGGCGACCGCCTACCGGCAATCCGTCCTCCCGGACCCCCTGTATCTCATTGTTGCTTTCTGGGACCCGAGGAGAAGGAGGAGGAAGAGGATGAGAAACCTCTGCCCCGAAACCCTCTGGCACCTTGACCCCTAGCGTTAAAACGACCCCTGAGGAAAGGGTTAGGTCTGTTCGAGCGGAACCTCCGGGGTTCTCTGGATTGGTTCCGAGAAGGGGCAGAAGATCGTGTTTGCTTGATCCTGTCCTCCGGAAGTCTGCCGCCCTTGGACTCGCCCAGGTCCTTTACCAACTTGTCCAAGTCTTCTCCGAACAAAAGTTTCCCTTTAAAGGGGAGGCGACTCAGGCGAGCTTTGGAGGAGGCATCCGCGGGCCCAATTCCGGAGCCACAAGTAGCGTCTGGCTGCCACCACCGAGGCCATGTTCTTTGCTAAGCTCCGGATGAGGTCATACTGGCTATCTGCCAAGAAGGCCGTACCTGATTCCAACCTTGCCGAGGTGGCTAGGACCCCATCGGAGGAACCCTCCTCCGCCTGGAGTTGCTGAGACCACCTCAAACATGCTCGTGCCACCCATGCTCCCGAAACTGAGGCTTGTAAGGCAAGAGTGCTCACGTCGAAGGCTTGCTTAAGGAGCGTGTCCAATCTTCTGTCCTGGGCATCCTTCAGCGCCACGCTGCCCTCCACTGGGATGGTGGTTTTCTTCGTTACTGCCGAGACCGCCGCATCCACTCTGGGGGACTTCAGAAGTTCTTTGTCTGCCTCAGGGAGAGGGTAGAGCCGAGACATGGCCCTGACTCCTCTCAACGCTGACTCTGGTTGATCCCACTCCTCCTGAATCATCTGACGTACCACTCTGTGGACAGGGAAGACCTTCTGGGACCTTCTGACGGCCTGAATCAAGGGATCCTCCAAGGCTTCCTCCTCTGCGGGAGTATCCGAGGCTACGTTGAGAGCTTTCAGGGAGTCATTAATTAAAGCGGGCAACTCCTCCCGCCAGAATACTCTGATTATGCGAGAGTGGTCCTCCTCCGGGATCTCCCCTTCCTCCAGCTCCTCCTCTTCCTCCTCCTCCTTTTCCGAGGGCTCCTCCTCTGGCAAGTCCTGGGAAAGTGGAGTGAGGGGCTCTTCAACTGCCAGCCTGGGACGCTTCGAGGAAATCCCCGAGTCCTGGGAGTTAGATCTCATGGGTCTGACCAGTTTGCCTTCAGACGACGGACCCGCTTCCCCTGGGCCAAGACCCCTCTTACGCAGGCAATAGGCCTGGTGCAGCAGGAGAATGAAATCAGGGGAGAAGAAGTCCCCTGCTCCCCCTTCTCCTGCCGGCAGGGAGGAGGAAGGAGCTGGGGGAAGGAGGGTCTCTGAGTGCGAGGGAGGGGACAGCTGAGGCGCTGCTTCTCCCTCTAAGGGATCAGAAGACCCCTGCGAGGCCTGGGACATGGCCAGGCTGATTTCCTGTTCCATTAACAACAACAACAACAACAACATCACATAAGTGGGGCCCCAGATAGCTGGAACAAGAAAGAGCTAATTAGAGAATGCCTGAACAGACACAGTGGATCCTGGGACAGACACAGTGTATCCCTTTACAACAACAGGATAAAAGCAAAATAAACTGGGCAGACTAGATGGACCATACTGGTCTTTATCTGCCGTCATTTACTATGTTACTATGTTACAGAGGAAGCGACAGCTGCGCAGCCCCTGCAGACCCCTGCCTCAGATGCAGTGCCCCTTCTAGTGCCACAAGAGGGACACCTCGGTTTGCCCGTCATGTTCTTGGGAGAGATCTCCTAGTTGCCTCCCCCAACAAAAAGATACTGTTCCCCCTCAGACTAAACAAAATTAAATCCAATTAAATTACATTAAAATAAATTAAATTAAATTAACTAAACTAAATTAGGCTAATAACCGGCCCCCCCCTTACAATATGAGACCCAGCAAGTTCTCCGGGGCTGGGGGGGCTATGTTGCAATATTTCCCCCTCAATATCTCATTAAACGCCAAGAAAAGCTGTAGCAGGAAAACTTCTATAAATTTGCTAACAGCTTAAGCTGTATACTTGCGGTTCAGGAGCTCTTCAGTTCCAGGCCCGAGACCGCCGTTCTCCTTAGGGGCTCAACACGTGCTAGGCCGCAGCCACGTGGAGCCCTGGATGAATCGCCTGCAAACGCTGGCCTCTGCTGTCCCCCGCGCTCCGGCGGTAAGGGGGAGAGAGGAAACTGAAGCCAGAACAATTTCGGAGCTCACGCTGCCCGCTGCGCTTCTCTTCCGCCGCTGAAACAGTGCGTCGCCGTAAGAAGAGAAGGGGGGCTGAAGAGGATTCGGCTCTCCCCGCGTGTACGGCGCGTCCTCCAGCGCTCAGCCGCCAGCTGGGCTTCGGCGCGAGGATGGGCCGGATCTGAGGCAGGCAGACCGGAGAATAGGCAGCACGGGCAGTGAGAGGAGCTCTGGACTTTCCTCCTCGCTGCTGCCCGATCCGCAGAGAATCAGTTTCAGTACGCTGCGGGGAGGGAGGGAGGGAGGGGGGGGGGAAAGGAGTACTCCGGAGAGAATCAAATAGGATACCAAAGATCCTGTAAATCAAATGAATTAAATAAATCAAATCCAACTAAAATTAAATAAATTCAATTCAATAATTTAAATAAAAAGGAATTTAAGAGGAAAGAAGGACTCCAGTAAGCCCTAGGCTTACGGGACCCTCCAGCAGCTTGGAGGCTGAGTATACTGGAGTTGGTGGGTGGCACCAGTGGTATATATACCGCTCCACCCCAAAAAGGTTGGGCTCAGCCTCCAAGCTGCTGGAAGGGTTGCGTAACCCTGAAGTAAGGGACTGGACTGGAGTGACGATAAGGAACAAAGGATATTATAATGCCTCCGTTTCGTTTCATGGTGCGACTGTACCTTGAATATTGTATGCAATTTGGATCACCATATCTGAAAAAGGATATAGCTAACTTAGAAAAGGTACAGAGAAGAGTGACAAAAATGGTAAAGGAAATGGAAGGATCTCTCTATGTGGAGAAGCTTAAAAGGTTAGGGCTCTTCAACTTGGAAAGGAGACGGCTGAGCGGGGATATGATGGAGGTCTATAAATGAATGAATGAATGGAATGGAATGTGGAAAGATAGATTGGTTGTGTATGCCATCAAAAAGTAGAAAGACTAGGGGACATACAATGAAGCTACAATGCAACCCATTTAAGACTAATAAGAGAAAATATTTTCTCACTCAATGTGTAATCAAACTCTGGAATTCATTACCGGAAGATGTAGTAAAAGCTGTTACTGTAGCCGAGTTTAAAAAAAGGTTTGTACAAGTTCTTGGTGGAAAGGTCTATGAACCATTATTAAAGAGGATGAGGGAAAGCCACTGTTCGCCCTGGGACAAGCATTGTGGAACCTGTGTGCCTCTTGGGAACCTGCCAGAGGCTTGTGGCCTGGATCGGCCACGGTTGGAAACAGGATACTGGGCTTGATGATTTTGGTCTGACCCAGTAAGGCATTTCTTATGTTCTTATGATGGATGTGATATACCTAGATTTCAGCAAAGCCTTTGATACTGTTCCTCATAAGAGGCTTATCAATAAACTGCACAGCCTTGGGATCGGTCCCAAGGCGGTAAACTGGATCAGAAATTGGTTGACTGACAAGATAACAGAAGGAGGTGGTAAACCAAACTCATTCAGAAGCAAGGAAGGTGTGTAGTGGCATGCCTTAGGGATCGGTCCTGGGACCAATACTGTTCAATGTATTTGTGAGTGATATTACTGAAGGACTGAATGAAAAAGTCTGCCTTTTTGCAGACGACATGAAAATTTGCAAGAGTGGACACTTCTGAGGAAGTGGACAACATGAGAGAAGGTCTAAAAACACCGGAAGAATGATTCAATACTTAGGAGTTAAGAAGAACCACATATAGACTCATGCACTTGGGATGCAGAAATCCAAAGGAATTGTATGCGATAGGGGGAAAGAGGTTAGCGTGAATGGACCAGGAGAGGACCTCAGAGTGCTAGTGTCTGAGGATTTCAAGGTGGTGAAACAATATGACAAAGTGGTAGCCAAAGCCAGAAGGTTGCTGGGCTGTATACAGAGAGAATAACCAGCAGAAAGGAGGAGGTATTAATGCCCCTCTACAAGTTGTTGGTTAAAGCCTCACGGGATATTGTGTTCAGTTTTGAAGACCATATCTCACAAAAGGATATAAAAAGACTTGAAACAGTTCAGAGGAAGGTGACTAAAATGATTTGGAGCCTGCACCAGAAAAGGTATAAGAGACTTGAAGACCTAAATATGTATATCCTAGAGGAGAGGAAGGACAGGGGAGATACTGACTTTAAAAAATATATATATTTCTAATTTTCAACACATTACATCAAGCAAAATGCATATACTTGAAGGAAAAGGACAGCACATATAAAATAACCTAATACAAAAGTGAACAAGCAAATCCATAAGAAATTAGATAGCTAAACATATAGATATAGAGTACTTATTCTTTATCTATATAAAAGCTATATAAAAGTATTTATATATAAACTGTTAATGTATCTGGGTTTAAAAACGATTTGGACAAGTTCCTGGAGGAAAGGTCCATAAACCATTATTAAAGGGGACCCAGAAAATCCACTGCATGCTCCAATACAAGCATTGTGGAACCTGTCTCTTTTGGGGAAACTGCTAGGTACTTGTGACCTAGATTGGCCACTGATGGAAACGGGATACTGGGCTTAATGGACCTTGGTCTGTCCCAGTATGGCATATGTGCTAGACTCTATCAGCCCACAATACTGCTAAAAGGGAGGATCAGAAACAAGGGACTAGCTAAGTCAAAAGGGGGAAAAAACCCCAGCAAAAAATCCCCAAGGAACCCAGATGGCCCAAATTAAAAATCCTTAGTGCCTCAACAGAGTTGATCTTAACTGGATCCAACCTGGACTACAACAGCCCCCACGGACTTCCTAGCATCCAAAAAAGCAAGCAATTGTTTAGGTTCATAGAATACATGTCTAACGAAGTAGACATTTACACGGGGATTGAAGCATAAAGGAAAAAAATGAAGCTACCTCAGAATGCATTGACAGAAATTGGCATCTTTTAGACTGCATAACATAACACATAAAACAACTTGGTAGAATTCCTGAAATAGAGTTTAGGAGTCCAAGTCTGACCCCATTCCAGTGATGCAGACTTTTAAATACTTAAAGGGTGTCAATGAACAAACATCTTTTTCAATGAAGGGGAAGCAGTAAAACTAGATGACATATGATGAAGCTGCAAGGCGGTAAACTTAAAAGCAACATCAGGAAATACTTTTTAACAGAAAGGGTGATAGATGCTTGGAATGCCCTCCCGGGGAAGGCGGTGGGGGCAAATACAGTGATGGAATTCAAAATAGCATGGGAGAGACACATTGGATCCCTTTATAGCAAAAGGATGAAATCAAGGCAAACCTAAATATCTTTTATATTACAATAAATAGAGGGGGGCTGACCTTCACAGAGCTGCAGCCACAACCACCCCAGACACCTTATTGGGCAGATTAGATGGATCACACTGGTCTTTACCTGTTGTCATGTACTATGTTACTATATATGTTAGGGAATGTATGGCTGTTGGTTCACATAGGGCATGATATACCCTGGGGCTGGCCCTGCCCATAATGCATCATGATAGGGTTGTCAGAAATAAAGAACTTACCCAATATCTCCTTCCTGGAACTGGGTAACTTGGAAACTGCAAACCAAGTCTACATGTCTCCCTTCTACTCTTGACGTCTAAGCCATTTACACACGTAAACAGTAGCTTTTTAAAAAATCATTATGTACATGTGTAAATGCCAATCTCCAGGAACAAGCAGGAATGTAGTCATCACATATGGGTATCGTCGGTACCGACGGAGCCTGCGCGGGAACGCTCCCCAGTGTCCAATTAGAAAGCTTTTGGGAGCATCCCACAGCACCTGTGTGCTGCCTTCCCGCCTTTCCCAACTGCCTCTCTCCAGTTCTTCATTTTCCGCGGAGCCAGCAGGTCGTGTTCCTATCACCGCAGAAGAATTCTTTTTTATTTCTTTCTTTTTTGTGGTCGCGTCTGCCTTCTTCGACGTTCTACCGGTACCGCCGTTTTTTTTCTTTTTATTTCTGTCTAAAAAATATATATATATATTCTCTTTTCTTTCTCTTCAGGTGCATGCCCTTTTTGGGCCTTAGGCCCAAAAACTTTTCCTTACCATGGAGAAACCTGCCTCAGGTTTCAAAAAGTGCACCAAGTGTGGCTGTACCATTTCCGTCACCGACACCCATGAATGGTGTCTAAAATGTTTAGGTCCTGACCACTCCATCACGGATTGTATGTCCTGTGCCATGATGTCTAAAAGAGGTCGGCAGAACCGAGCTGCTAAGCTCAGTACCCTGTTTCCCTCTGATGCAGCTTCGGTGGCATCGACGTCTTCCAGGGCTTCTTCTTCCTCCTGTGGATCTCAGGTAACGAAACATAAATCCAGCCGGTCCTCAAAGGGTAAATCTCCTTCGAAGCATCGAGATGCCTCTGGCATTGCCCTCGAGGATTCTGCACCGGCAAAATTTCCCCGGCGGGAGGCTTCGGCTTCCAAAGCATTATCGGGGATCCAGGATGTTCGAGGCCTTGATCTCGGCAGAACTACTGGTGCCATGCTCTGGGGTACCAGCAGTCTCCTCCGGTACTGACATCCAGGCATTGGCAGCATCGATAGACCAGAGAGTTCTGGCTATGGAACGCAATCTGGCGGCTTTCCTTGCGGCATTGACGCCCTCGGAACCGCGACAGACAATTCCACCGGTACCGGCACCGGTATCGGTACCGATAGCATCGACATCGGCATCGGTGTCTGCTTTGCTGGTACCCAGTGATTCGATGACCTCCGGTACCGATACCGGTTACTCCCGGTACCGATTTTGGTCAGTACGGGTATCGGGCTCTTCAAGAGCATCCAGACAGACGATACTTCGAGTCCTCAGAAGAATCTGAGGATTCTGACAGTTCTGTCGATGCAGCGATGCTTCTCGCAGAGGAGCCCTCCTCCCCTAAATGCAGGATGTCTCCTCCAGAGGATATTTCCTTCCAGGATTTTATCAGGAAGGTGGCTCGGGGCCTGTCCATTACTGTAGCCCCTGAAACAGAGCCAAGAGCCAAGGGCCAAGGAGTTGGAAATTCTACAATATCCCAAAACTCCTAAGGAGGCAGCTACCTTGCCCATTCATGAGATTTTATATGATCTCATGTTAAGGATGTGGGAAACACCTCTTACCACCTCTCCTCATTCTCGTAGACTGGATACTATGTATTGAGTCCCTCCTTGTCCTGGGTTCCATAAGACTCAGCTTCCTCACCACTCTATTGTAGTGGAATCAGCTATGAGAAGGATCAAGAGTGCAAAAAGGCATGCCTCTAATCCTCCAGGACTTGAGTGCAGAACCCTGGATGCTTTTGGACGTCGGGTCTTCCAAGCTTCCATGCTTTCTGCCAGGATCAGTTCCTATAGTCTCTACATGGGAATGTTCCTGAAGGAGGTCAGAGATGATTTAGAGGCTTTAAGTCCTTTTCTTCCTGAGGATAAAAGACAAAATTTTCTCACTTTGGTCAAACATGCCCAAGATGTTTCTAAATTTTCCAACCGTGCAGCCTTTGATTGCTTTGAGTGCATAAGCAGAACCTCGGCTATCGCCATAGGTGCACGTAGAATTGCTTGGCTCCAGGCATCTGATCTAGAGCTCTGGGTACAAGACAAATTGGGAAATATCCCTTGTACTGGTGAGAACCTGTTTGGCAAAGATTGGCAGGAAAAGGCCAATGAAATGGATGCTGAAAATTCCACCTTGGATAGATTATCCAAGTCCACTGATGATCCTGCTAGAAAGAAATTGTTCAAGAAACCATTCTTTTCTAAAAAGAAAAGATTTTATCCTGCGTATGTTCAACAAGGACGTTCTGCAGGTCAGCTTGCCAGGAAAGGTCAGCAACCACCCAAACAGAAGAAAGCAAAGGCCGCTAGGCCTCAACCGGCCCAGCAGGCTTAGCCTCCACATGGCCTTTGACTCTCAACTAGAGAACTTAGCCTTCCTGGTTCTCAGGGGACCAGAACCTTCCACCATTCCAGGAAGGTTATGTCATTTTGCCCTCAGATGGGGGCAAATAACAGCAGAGCATTGGACACTCTCCATCATAAAGGAGGGGTACAAGCTTCATTTTTCAAGCATGCCCCCTCACACAATAGTAAAGCAGTTCAATTCTCCGACCTCCCTCATCAACCTGTTATGTCAGGAGGTTGCTATCCTTCTTGCCCAAGGGGCAATAGAAGAAGTACCCCTTCATCAGCAGGGTATCCCAAAGAAAACAGGGGGTTACAGACCTATCTTTAGACCTCAGAGAATTGAACAAATTCCTTGTCAAGGAGAAATTCAAAATGATTTCTCTCGGATCTCTGCTGCCATACCTTCAGAGTCAGGATTGGCTTTGTTCTCTAGATCTCAAAGATGCGTACACCCATGTTCTCATCCATCCAATTCACAGAAGGTTCCTTCGGTTCCTTTTTCAGGGAAAGCACTACCAATACAGGGTGCTTCCTTTTGTCCTGGCCTCAGCACCAAGGGTGTTCACGAAATGCATGGTTGTTGTAGCAGCATTTCTCCGCACTCTAGGGATATTCGTCTTCCCCTACTTAGACGACTGGCTCATTCGAGCCCCAACAGAGTCAGAGGCCAGGACTTCTCTATCCTGCACAATGCGTATCCTTCAGTATTTAGGGCTGATAATAAACATCCCAAAATCCAGTCTAACTCCCACTCAGTATTTAGAGTTCATAGGAGCTTTGCTGGATACCACAAAGGCTAGGGCCTATCTCCCCCAGGCCCGTTGCCTTCGCCTGGTGCAGTTAGCTTCTCAAGCAGTGCTAAAGCCTCATCTAACTGCTCGAGAAATGTTACAACTACTAGGCCACATGGCATCTACTGTGCATGTGGTTCCCTATGCTCGCCTCCATATATGAGGGCAGCTCAGTGGACTTTATCCACCCAATGGACCCAGGCATCAGGATGCCTGTCAGACAAAATAGCAAACACAAGTCGCCTTATTTTGTCCCTCCAGTGGTGGAAGTCCACTCAAAACCTGTTGCTGGGGTCCCCTTTTCAACAACACTTACCCCAAGCAACTATCACAACAGATGCTTCTCCAATGGGTTGGGGAGCTCATCTGCAAGACCTCTCCACCCAGGGCACCTGGTCTCCATAGGAGACTCTTCTACATATCATTCTCTTGGAGCTCAGAGCAATCTTCCTTGCTCTGCGAGGGTTCCACACCCTGCACAGCTACAAGACAGTCCTCATTCATACGGACAATCAAGTAGCCATGTTCTATGTGAAAAAGCAGGGGGGGGGGGGGGAACAGGCTCTTTGTCGCTTTGCAACGAAGCTTTGTGACTATGGGCCCTCGCCAGAGAGCATCAGATTCATCTTCTGACAGTGTATCTTCCAGGCATTCAAAACTCTTGGGCAGACAGACTCAGTCGAGTTCTGCTTCCACACGAGTGGTCTCTACATGCAGACCAGGTGGCCAGGATATTTCAACTTTGGGGAACCCCGGACATAGACCTCTTTGCAAGTGTGTGGAATGACAAACGTCCCCGGTTCTGTTCCAGAATTCCGGCTCAGGGGGCTCAGGCCAGGGATGCTTTCCTCCTTTACTGGGGTCAAGACTTCCTGTATGCCTTTCCACCCATTCCCCTAATTCCCAAAACCCTATTCAAGCTTCAGAGAGACAGAGGCCATATAATTTGCATAGCTCCACATTGGCCACTGCAAGTGTGGTACCCTCTGCTTCTACATCTCTCTCAAGCTCCCTCCCTGGAGTTAGGGTCTGCTCCAGATCTCCTATCTCAGGAGGATGGAATGTTATGGCATTCCAATCCCCAGTCTCTGCATCTCAGGGCTTGGTTGCTGAAGGCCTAGATCTCCATGATCTTAATATCCCTCAGCAAGTGAAAGATATTCTTTTTGCTTCCAGGAAATCTTCCACAAGACGCTCTTATGCTTTCAAGTGGAAAAGGTTTACCAGATGGTGTTCGCAAAAGGGTCTTAACCCCCTTGCGATACCTCTGGAATCAATGCTGGAGTATCTCCTTCATTTATCCAATGCAGGTCTTAAGACTAATTCAGTTAAGAGTCCATTTGAGTGCTATTGCAGCTTCCTTTAAGCCTCTAAATGGACAGCCTATTTCCTCTCATCCTCTTATAGCAAGATTTATGAGAGGCCTTCTAACTAAGCCTCCCATTAAGCCACCACCGGTGGCATGGGACTTAAACCTAGTTCTTGGGCAGCTCATGCAGCCACCTTTCAAACCTTTAGCTACTACCTCCTTGAAATTCCTTTCTTGGAAGGTTATGTTTCTCATTGCAATCACATCAGCACGCCGCATTAGTGAGTTGCAAGCGCTAGTAGCTGATCCACCTTATACAAGGTTCCATCATGACAAGGTAGTCCTTAGGACTCATCCACACTTTATGCCAAAGGTGGTCTCGCCTTTTCATCTGAACCAAGCGGTCTACCTACCTGTGTTTTTTCCAAGGCCTCATGCATCAAATGCAGAGAGGAATCTTCATACCTTGGACTGCAAAAGAGCTTTAGCCTTTTACTTACAAAGAACACAGCAACATAGAAAGTGCTCTCAACTCTTTGTTGCTTTTGATCCTTCTCATTTGGGACTTCCAGTCTCCAAGACAACACTGTCTAACTGGATAGCTCAGAGTATTTCCTTCGCCTATCAGGAGTAAGAACCTTTCTCTGGAGGGCCATGTCACAGCTCACAATGTGAGAGCCATGGCAGCCTCCTCAATGGCTCATCTGAACTCTGTGTCTATTGACGACATCTGTCGAGCAGCCACTTGGGCCTCGGTTCATACCTTCACAGCCCATTACTGCTTGGACAAGGACTCCCGCCGGTATGCCTTGTTTGGTCAGGCTGTTCTCCAACACCTGTTCCATACCTAATCCACTCCTACCCACCATCCCTGGTAGGATGCCAGAGATCCATGGGGGGGAAGTGGAGCCCTGTTCAGGGACACACAACTTCTGGGGTCTCTCCCTGGCACTTAAAGCTAGGGAGTCCCCATATGTAGTGACTACATTCCTGCTTGTTCCTGGAGATAGCATAGTTACTCACCTGTAACAGGTGATCTCCGGAAACAGCAGGAATTTAGTCCTCACAACCCACCCACCTACCATAGGAGTTGTATGTCTCTATCTATCTCTTTCCTTTCCCTCTCTCTCTCTCTCTTTGTCTCAGCTTTAAAACTCAACTGGAGAGAGGTAGTTGGGAAAGGCGGGAAGACAGCACGCAAGCGCTGTGGGATGCAGCCAAAAGCTTTCTAATTGGACGCTGGGGAGCGTTCCCGCGCAGGCTCCGTCGGTACCGACAATACCCATATGTGAGGCCTAAATTCCTGCTGTTCCCGGAGATCACCTGTTACAGGTGAGTAACTATGCTATATTTACATGCAAATACTATTTACACAAGTAAATGCTTTCAAAATTCCTTCCTTTGGGTGCTGTCACTATTGGGATGATTTCATTACAGGGCATCCAGATTTGGAGATGAGAAGAAACCTATTTTTAAAAAGACACATAAGTGCTTATGGGTGTTTATCAAATACTAGCAAATATTCTGCAGAAATTGCATCTATATTGAAGGCGTGGAAAGCAAGTGTAAATGTTTGGGCAGATTCACAATTTATGCTTGTACTTTAACACTTTACCTATAGTCATGTCTACTATAGAAGTACAAACCAGCTTGCATAACGTATATTTTTTATGAGACCATTTATGCCTGAAGAGTACACACACGCAAGGACACAACAGACAGAGCACTCTCCATGGCTGCTCCAACAATATGGAACAAACTACCGGACGATTTGAGAGCAACTACAGACCTCAAGGACTTCAGAAAACAGCTGAAAACCATGCTGTTCAGAGAACACTATGGACACATCACATAAACTAAGTAAATGTATAGCAGCACACGTTACGACTAACACACTATATGTATATATAAAATGTTTTTAGCACCACTGTATATAGCCCACATTGTACATAGCTCAAACCAATCTAGCTCACAACACAACACACACCCAACTAAATTTCCATCCTCACTGCATGTATAACACACTCACACTACTAGATTGTTTGCTGTGATACCACCTTGATTATCATGATAAGGCGGTTTAGAAATACTGTTAAATAAATAAATAAATATAAAATTACTCTCTAGTGTCTAATACATATACACATGTTTTATCAATGAGACATAGTCTTGACTTATATCATATTGCTTTCGGTGATTGATTCTACTTTTTATTAGCAATCTTCAATTGTAGTTTCAAAAAGCATAAGTACAATGGTTAAATCTGTCTGGAAACAAGATAACTGATATGCCAGTGGAATAACAGAGATTACATCTGCAAGAAAAGTCAAGATAAGCCTGGCGTCCATCACATTAAAAACGACTTTGATCTTGTAAGGATGAGGCCATTTTCAATGAGATACCACAATATAAACATTCGAAAACCATGTATTTTTCCTAACCCTCTGTTTAGAAGGTCACTCATTTCCCCTTGTTTTACAAACCTTTTTCCTTACTGGTCGTTGCTGTTTGTTCCACAAGTTTTCAACGCTTCCGAAAGCGTAATAGCAGGCCTTCCAACGGCTTTTTGGCGTTTCCTCTACTACTACGAAAATTAATACACTATCTGGGTGGACCTATTTTTTAAACTTTCTGATCTTTCAATAACAGATAGCTATTAACTAATGTTATCGGACTACTGATTAAAAATCTAGTAAATTCTGAAGGGCATGGTGAGGATGTACAGTCATTGAAGCTTCAAAGTGAACGAAAGGTGCTGTCAACAATATAAGTTGTGGTTTAAAGTGCATTATGCGGAACACGTAAGTTAGTAAAAATAAACGGAAATGAAATCACCAAATTACGCTGGCTAAATGGACTACAAGTCCCTAAAGGCAATGCTCTAGAGACCTCCGATACTTCACCCTTTATGTGTTTCGAAAATAAATGTTTAACTTTTAGAAATGGCAGTAGTCGTGTTTTTAGGACTTCTTAGACAAAAATGAATCTTATTTGCTGACACCGAGAATAATTTCCTGCGGTTTTTGATTAAGTCGCGGAATAAAGACGTCAGCTATTTCCGCTGAAGTTTGAAACCAAGATGGCGGTGCCGTTGGCGGTAAATTCGGGTAAATGAAAGCAAAAGTTCCGTATTAAAAGTGCTGTCTTGTAGTAGTATGTCTAGAACAGGAAAAGAGATGTGTGAAATTTACTAGTTTAAGTTTGTGGTGTGGTATGGTATAAATGAAGTTCTGAAAACACGCGTTGAAATTAGGAAGGATGCTAAGAATACACTGAACATACCATGCGATGTAGGCAAAGGCCTTGCAGAGCAATGTTTTCACGCGTGGGGGCAAGACTATGAGAGAATTTTATTGAATACAAAATGTATTTTTTTAAATTTATTTTAACTAGTTCTTGAAAGGAACGTCTTTAAGGAATTTCGCATTCCCCGTGCTATGTGAACCTGGAATTTTGCATGAAGATACCTTGGGTCTAAGGGTGTAGATCTGCTCTGTGTTAGCCTTCTTATTCACCTTAGGATGGTGACCACCTTGAGCTCCTTGATTAATCTTGGAAGTACTATAGCTGTAAAAACTTTCCATGTGCCATACTTTATATTTTTGCTGGTACTGTGAATGGGGAGTGGAGTAACCTAGTGGTTAGAGCAAGAGACCAGGGTTTGATTTTCATTGGTACTCCTTGTGTGTGGCCTTGGGCAAGTACTACTACTATTGAATATTTGTAAAGTGCTACAAGACGTCCGCAGTGATGCACAGACACATGTAAAAGACGGGCCCTATTCAGCAGAGCTTATAGTCTAGTCAAGAGAGAGAACACAGTAGATGGAGTCATGGGATACATCTAGGGGGAATGGTAAAGAAACACAAAGGAGATCAGGTGAGTCAATATCTGAAAGTGGCAGTGGAGAGGCGAGTTTTCAGCTTGGATTTGAAAAGGGTCCGAGAAGGCATTTGACATACAGACTAGGGTAATTTGTTCCAGACATAAGGAGCAGCAAAGTGAAAGGAGCTTAGTCTGGAGTTAGCAGTAGAAAAAAAAGGCACAGATAGAAGTGATTTGCTAGAAGAACGGAGTTCCCGTGGAGGAGCGTAGGGAGAGATAAGACAGGAAAGGTAGTGAGGAGCTGCAGAGGAATGCACTTGCAGGTCAGCAGAAGTTGTTTGAACTGGATGCAGAAAAGGATAGGGAACCAATGAAGTGACTTAAGAACAGGGGTAATAAGAGCATGACGAGGCTGGCAGAAGATTAGCCGTGCAGCAGAACGTTGAACAGATTGAAGGAGAGACATGATTCAGAGGGAGTCTCTATCCTCTGGGAAGAGAAGAGCCCACATTGTAAGTTCTCCTGGAACTCTGAATCTGCTTGTTTTTTGCTGTTTCTGAGTGAATCTACCAGCTTTTTTGTGAGTGTTGTCTGCCTCTTTCTATATATTTATTTATTTAGCATTGTTAGTGTGCTCTTTTACCTTTGTACCCCCTCGCACTATTGTTTAGCTTTCTCAGCTAAACAACTTTACCCCACTCCCTGGCACTTTGTTTCTTACAGAGGTCATTTGCTCATTACCTCACTTAGTCACAGGTGCACCTGTGGGTTCTCTCCAACTTATCTACTTCTTCTGGCCTCTGTTCTCCTCTCCATCTCTCTTTTGTGGTTTCTTATTACTTTGTCTTCCTATTCTTCATACTCTCTACTTGTCTCCCCTCCTACCAACATTTTCACTCCCTAGTCTGTATGTCAAATGCCTTCACTCCTACCTACCCTCCTTATCTCCCCTTTACCGTTCTCACTTCCTCCTCCATCCTGTCCTCTACCCTGTTAGTGGCTCTTGAGCTTCACCACTTTCTCCCTCTTATTCAGCCATCTCCTCTCTCTCTAAGACCGAGGTCTCAAACATGCGGCCTGCGGGCCGGAGAGCATTTTGTGCGGCCCGCGACGCATTTGGGGATAATTAAAAAATAAAAAAATTGACATTTCCAGTTACGTAACTGTCCCCAACTGCAGCCTCCTCCGGGCATTCTGACCGTATGCAGGAGGGGAGGGGACAAACTCCTTCCGCACAACAGAACCACCCCAGGCTACTGGTGAGGGATTGGTGACATCAAAGGCCCCTCATATTCCTCCTTCTCCCCCCTTCGTGTTTTTGTTTCTTTCCCATTGTGTGCCTGTGTTCATCAGTCACGCTGTTGCGGAACTTGCGGCCGTTGCCGAGCCAGTGAGGAATCAGGGACACGCTGTTTGCAAGTGACCGTTTCTTCCTTTTCCGGTGTGTTAAGCAGCTATGGAGAGGAATCTGGTCTGTCGCCTGAAGGTTAAGTTCAGCTTTTGTGTAGTAACGGGAGCAGCTGCTGCGATGTGTGTTGTGTATGTGTGTGGTGATTTTGGAAAGCTCCGGCGGCGGCGCGCAATGTCTTGCTCACTTTGCCACACAATGTCACTTCCAGTTCCTAGTCTTATGCTCACACGATGACAACACGGCACACGAGTCACTCACAAGTCACGATGACCAAGGCTAAAGGAGGCAGCCATGCGCCTTAATTTAATCACATTCTCTGGCTGCCCTGAGCTTCCAGTTCAGTCTCCAGAAACCAGCGAAAGGCAGAAGGTTTGAGGCAGAGGAGATGTAAAACTTAACGATAATTACATTCACTTTACACATTGCAGTTATAATAAATGGATTAAAATAATTAAATAAAATTTGTAAAGCATTATGTTATTATGTTGACTTTTTTCCATTGTAAACAAAAGTTCTGACAATGCGGCCCGTGGGTTACTTTACAAGTCCTCATTTGGCCCTCAAAGCAATTTGAGTTTGAGACCCCTGCTCTAAGACAACTTCACCCTCGTTTCCGCCGTGCTGTCTCCTCTCTGCCCTGCACTCTTCTACTCTTTCTCCTTCTCTCATCCGGAGATATCAACCCCAACCCCGGCCCCCCTAGACCTCTGTCACTCTGAGAAGAGATCTGCACGCAACTCCTCTAATCTTATTCAGATCTTTTTCCTTTCACCTTCCTCTCTCCCTTTCTCATGTACCTTATGGAACACGCACTCCTTCTCTAATAAACTTGCTTTACTCATGATCTTTTTATCTCTAATGCTCTCCATCTTCTTGCTCTAAGTGAGACCTATCTCTTCCCAGAAAACATGGTATTAGTTGCTGCTCTCTGTCATGGCCATTATCAGTTCTCCCACATGCCTCGTCCCATTGGCCGTGGTGCTGGTATTGGGCTTCTACTTTCTCCTTCCTGCCAATTCCAACCCCTTCTGCTTCCTCCGTCTCATTCCTTTCCCTCCTTTGAAATCCACTCTATCCGCCTTTTCACTCCACTACTTCTCCGGGTAGCTGTTATTTATCGACCTCCTGACAAGTCTGCTTCTACCTTTCTCACTGGCTTTGACTCGTGGCTTTCCTTCTTTCTGGATTCCTCTTTCCCCACTCTTATTCTTGGGGACTTTTAACATTCTTTTGATAACCCCTCTGATCCTTATGCTTTAAAGCTCCTTTCCCTTACCTCCTCATTCAACCTTCAGCTTTGCTCTACTACCCCAACTCACCAGCATGGCCACTGCCTTGACCTTGTATTTTTTTATAATTGCTTACCCTCAAATTTCTGTACCTCAGTTCTTCCCTTATCCAACCATCGCCTGCTAAGCTTCACTCTTCATCACCCACCACCTCAAACTCGTCCTGTCTCCTCCAACCTATTTAGAAATCTTCATGCTGTTGACTCTTTGGTTCTCTCCTCCACTGTTTCATCACCTCTTTCTTCCACTGTCATCTGTTGATGAGGCAGTAGCTTCCTATAATGCTGCACTCTCCCCTGCTCTGGATGCTCTTGCTTCCCCCCCCCCATGTCATGTCCTGTGAGGCTCACTATACCCCAGCTCTGGCTTTCTTCCACTACCCGCTATCTGTGTGCCGGTTCAGCTGAGTGTGCTTGGCTCAAATCCCGCACCCTTGTGGACTTTCTATGCTTTAAATTCATGCTTATCTCTTTCCAGTCAGCCATAGCACTTGCCAAACAAGACTATTATGTCCATCTGACTAACTCTCTTGCCTCTGACCCTTGCCATCTCTTTACTACTCTCAACTGTCTCCTCAAGATAATTTTGCTTCTGACCCTTCCCTCCCTTTCTGCCCAAACCCTAGCTATTTCCATGATAAAAACCACAAGATCACTCTCCAGTTACCCATACAGTCAGCTACTTCCCCCTCTTAATTCCCAACTTTCCCCCTCTACCTCAGCTACCCTTTCTTCCTTTTCTATGATCTATGAGGGGGAACCCACACACCACCTTTCTCCTCCAAGCTCACTACCTGCTCTCTGATCCTTTTCCCACCCATCTCCTAAGCCCCATCTCCTCCACTGTCGTCCCTTCCATCTCTCATATTCTCAACCTATTGCACTCCACTGCAGCTGTCCCTGCAGCCTTCAAGCATGCTGTAGTTACACCTCTCCTCAAGAAATCCTCACTTGATCCTACCTGTCCTTCTATCGACCCATCTCTCTTCTTCGTTTCTAAACTATTTGAACGTGCAGTTCACCGTCGTTGCCTTGCCTTTCTGTCCTCTCAGACTCTCCTGGATCCTTTACAATCTGATTTTCGTCCTTTACATTCTACTGAAATGGCTTTTGCCAAAGTCTCCAGTGATTTATTCCTGGCAAAATCCAAGCGCCTTTATTCAGTCGTCATCCTTCTTAATCTCTGCTGCTTTTGACACTATTGACCACAATCTTCTCCCTGATAGCCTGTCCTCGCTTGGTTTTAAGGGCTCTGTACGACGCTGGTTCTCTTCTTATCTCTCCTATCCCTCTTTCAGTGTTTGTTCTGGTGGATCTTCCTCTGCTGCTATCCTGCTCTGTTGGTGTACCCCAGGGACCTGTCCTGGCTCCACTCCTTTTCTCTCTATACACAGTCCATTGGTGCGCTCATCTCTTCCCATGGCTTTCAGTACCATTTTTATGCTGATGACTCCTAGATCTACCTTTCTACGCCTGAGATTTCTCTGGCAATCCAGACACGGATCTCTGCCTGCCTTTCTGATATTGTTGCTTGGATATCTCACTGCCGCTTGAAATTGAACATGGCCAAAACTGAGCTTCTTATTTTTCCCCCTAAAACCTCCTCTCCCCTTACTCCTTTCTTGGTCTCTGTGGATAATTCTGTACTCCTCCCTGTTTCCTCGGCTCGCAACCTTGGGGTGGTCTTTGACTCATCTCTCCTTCTCCACACACATCCATCTGATAGCTAAGACCTGCCATTTCTTTATAAACGAATCAACCCCCCCCCTTGTTTGATAATGAATTATAATCAAAATATATTAGAATTATCAAACTACCCCTTAGAAACTCGTTTAGAATAATATCTTTTTGTCGGAACAAGCTGGAGGAGGCAAGAATTACCGTCCAACCACACTAAGCGGCTTATTCCATTTTAATTCTGCTAATTGAAGGAAATAGCACTTGAAACAGGGAGACAGTCCTGAAACATGCACGTCGTGCTTGACTGATGATACCGCATTTATACCTGCTCAATTCAGTGTCGGATGATATGAAGTTAAGTGTCCCTTTTTTTGAGTCACATAAAAGAAATTGATTAAAATGGAATAAGTCGCTTGGTGTGGTTGGACAGTAATTCTTGCCTCCTCCGGCTTGTTCCGACAAAAAGATATTATTCTAAACGAGTTTCTAAGGGGTAGTTTGGTAATTCTAATATATTTTGATTTCTTTCTCTATAGCATCAACAAAATCTGCCCATTCCATTCTGGACACACTATTAAGACACTTATCCATTCCTTAATCACTTCTCATCTTGACTATTGTAACCTACTCCTTGCTAGTCTCCCGCTAAATCATCTCTCATAGTAAATCATCATAGTAAATATAATAGGTCTTCGGTTAATACCTGTAAAAAACCAAGTCATAGGCTACTTCTTAGATTTTTTCACCTGTCTCTTGTACAGCTGTTCGGGAGCTTCTCTGGGGAGTGTCCAGCAGTAGTCAGTCAGCATTGTAGTGGACCATTTTCCCTGGTATCTTTGCTCCATCGTTGCGATATCCTGGTGAAAACGTTCGCCCTGTTCATCACTAACCATACCACAGTTGTCAGGAAAGAAATTGAGATAGGAATCAAGGAAATGGATCTTTAGAGACATATTGCAGCCAATTCCCGAGAAAGTTTGTTGATACTAGGCGAAAAGCATTCCATGCTTGTTTCGCATCACCCTGCAGCAAGTTGTTGAACCGGTCATCTTTGAAGAGCTCTCGAATCTGAGGACCCACAAAAACTCTCTCTTTAATCTTTGCTGAGTCGAGGGAATTTTTCATGCAGGTATCGGAAAGCTGACGAAGTGCGGTCCATGGCTTTCACAAAGGTTTTTTTCATCAAACCTACTCTGATGTGAAGGGGTGGTAGCAGGATTTTGTGAGCCTCAACCAGAGCTGGGTGCTGGATATTCTTCTCGCCAACTATTAAAAATGTTGTCTGTGATTCCATTCCCTCCACAAGTAGTGCCAATCCCTTGCTCGGCTATCCCACTCACATAAGAAACACATGTATTTTATATATCCCTGCTGCAGTCCCATTAAAAGGGCAACTACCTTCAAGTCACCACAGAGGTGCCAGCTGTACTTGTTATAGTTAACTTAAAGCATCTACTGACTTCCATTATCATATGTCTCTTTCATGTGGACGGCATGTACTACTGGAATAGATGGAAGACGGTTTCCATTGTTTAAAAGCACAGCCTTCAGACTCGGTTTCAAAGAGTCTATAAATAGTCTCCAGTCTTGTGGGTCATGAGTGATTTTTAAGGCATTCATGAGGCTTTCAATATCGGACAGAAATATGTCCCATCATGTTGGGTGCCACAGGCCTGATAAAGAAGAATTTCCAAGCACATATTGACAAACTACCCATAGACGTTGCTTCTTCTGAACTCCAGCAGGAGGCTCTCTTTTTGCACGGGGGGGGGGGGGTGTATGTGTGTTGTGTGTGAGGAGGCCTTCCTGCAGCCAAGTCTTCTGGTGGCTCCCGAACCCGTCAGCGGGTGAAGAGCTGCCGCGTGGGCAGCATCTACAAGCCGGCAGCCCCGGAGTGCCCCCCCACCTCAGTACCGAAGCTGTTTTGGTAGACTGAGCACAAAGGGACAGAGAAACGCGCAGACACTGTTCCCCCAAGGAAAGGCAGCATGGGGACAGGACATGATGAGTCCCAAACTGCTGGGGGGGAAGGCGAGTGCAGGAGCAAGGCATTCTACAGAGTGGAGAGGCCCGATAGCAGCGCGGGAAACTAAGTCGTGCTTTCTTTTGCAGGTCCGGGTGCTCTTATTTGCTCCTGTCGGAGTTGTTTGGCAGGAGGAGTTCAGTGGGAACTTTCTTTCTCACAGTATCTACCTGTGTGCAGTCTGGTTTTCATTTTGCCTGCATTTTGCTGTAGTTTCATTTCATCTTGTTTTCTTTTTATTTCCTTTTATTTCATTTGGTTTCTTTCTTCATTTCTAGTTGAAATTTATGTCGTTTATCTGGTTTCTCTTCAGATGGAATAAATAGAAACATAGAAACATGGCGACAAAAAAAGACCACATGGCCCATCTAGTCTGTCCTTCCATATCAACAACTACAACAGTCCCTTTTTTCTTTTAGAGATCCTCTGTGTTTGTCCCATGCATTTTTGAATTCAGATACTGTCCTCATCTCCACCACCTCCACTGGGAGACCATTACACAGATCCACCACTCTTTCCATAAAGAAATATTTCCACATATCACTCCTGAATCTATCCCTCTTCACCCTCATCCCATGTCCCCTCATAGCAGAACTTGCTTTCAATTGAAAGAGGCTCTCCCCCTGTGCATTTATGCCACAGAGGTATTTAAACATCTCAGTTATATCACCTCTATCCCGCCTTTCCTCTAAGGTGTACATATTAAAATCTTTAAGTCTGTCCTCATATGCTTTTGCCTTTTACTAAAGTCTTCTATGGAGAGGAAATGAGTTTCATTTAATTTTTTTTTTTTGAAGGTCCCTCCTCTTCGGGGGGGTGGGGGGGGGTGGGGGTGTGTGCTAAAGATGGCATGGGCTGCCCACATGTGACCACAGTGTTGGAGCCAGGCCAGGAAAGTTCCTCGCTGTGGCAGGAGGCACGTACCGCAGGGGAGTCCACGCAAGACTCTGTGGAGCCGGCTGCTGGGCCTTCCACCATGCCAGGGGAGACATGGGCATTGTCTTGTTGCTGGGAGGATTTCAGTGAGCTGTTGTGCCTGGTCAGGTGATTCAGGAGAGGCAAGTGACAGTTTGTTGAGACATTTTGACTTTTTCCTGTGAAATATAAAAAAAAAAGAGAGTCAGTCAGAAATGAATGACAGATAAGCAGGAAAATGTGCTGTATAGCTGCAAGGTTGTTCTGTGAAACAGGAAGCTCCTGCATACAAGAAATGTATCTGACTGGAAAGATGGTGACAGTTAGTGATTAGGAGGCAAATGAAATACTTTATCTGTCTGGGGTCAGTGAGTAACCTGACATGATCATCCTTTCTCTGGCATGGTCTTGATATCTACTAAAGTTAGGATATGGCTTGTCAAGAGCACATCTCAGGGGCAGTGACGACTAAACGGGCTAGAGGCCTGGAGGAGTGGCAGCAATCCCCATTGTTGGAGAGGCTGGATGGGGAAGACCTCAACATGGAGCTAGGTCTGTAGGAGGAGTTGAAAGAGAGGATCAGGCCCGGAGGTTCTGCCAGGAGGAGCTACCGTTACTCATTGTAGAGTCCTTCAAGGCTCTGAATATGTCCGCTAGTCTTCCGGTAGAGGAAAGGTTTTGGAGGATCCGCTGCTCCAGGCGGTGCGTCAGTCGTGGAATGTCTTCCTGGTAGATAGAGTAGTATGCAGGTGATCCATGTTGCGCCTGCGCCTGATACCAGGGCAAGAACGAGGGCTCATTTGATTGCCCGAAGTGGACGTGACGGTGTCGGCGGCAGTAGAGGGAGACCATGTCTCATGCAGCTAAGAGCCGTGGATCTGGTTCCTTGAGACTTGTGTGACTGTGGTCAGTACTCCAGGTTTTTGGTGGTGCCCAAAAGGAAAGTTCCTTTTGCCTGATTCTCAACCTCAAGAATCTCTGTTGGAGGGTACCGCATTTCCACATGAAAACGCTGAGATCACTAATAGGGTCGGTAAGGAGCGGAGAGTTCTTGTCACTCTTGACCATCACTGGGGTGTATTGGCATATTCCCATCCATCCAGAACATCAGCAGTTTTGCCGTTTTTTTGCGGTGTCAAGGGGCCATTTCCATTCCCAGTTTCGAACGTTGCCCTTCGGTCTAGCGGCTGTCCCCCGTACTTTCACCCAGGTCGTGGTCGTGGTGGTGTGGTGCTAGCCCTCCATGAGGAAGGGTGTTCACCTACCCTTACCTAGACGATTGGCTGATCCTGGTGAAGTCTAGGGATGGCACTGAAAGAGCAACAGCGCGGGTGCTGGAGTTCCTTCACAGTCTCACTCGGGGGGGGGGGGTCATCCGGGCCACAAGTCAGTTACGACTGGCCCAGGAACTGGAGTATGGCGGAGTGTGCTTCTCTGCCCATGGGAACAGGTTTTTCCTGCTGGATCACCGAGCACAGGAGCTACGACAGTTGATATGGCAGTCCCTGGAGCTGGGAAGACCATCAACGTGGAACTGACTACAGGTTTGGTGGACCATGGCGGCCACTCTTGTGCTAGTCCCATGGGCATGGATGTATGTTCGACTGCTGCAGAGGGCTCTGCACCAGCGGTGGTCCCATCAAGGTCATCCCGTGTCCCGAGTATTCCCCTGCCCGCGAAGCACAAGGAGAGCACTCGGGTGGCTGCATCCGGGGAGTCTGTAAGAGATGTGACTCAGGTTCTCGATGTAGGCTCCGCCGATAACTGGGGTCAGTTCCTTATCGTCAGTCCAGTCCCTTTACTTCTGGGTTGTGCAACCCTTCCAGCAGCTTGGAGTCTGTAAGAGATGTGACTCAGGTTCCCGATGTAGGCTCCGCCGATAACTGGGGTCAGTTTGTCAGGTCAGGGAGCCCTTGGTGACTCAGGGACAGTGGAGTCTATAGGAGGTCCTGTGGTGGATCAACAGGCTCGAGATGCGAGTGGTGTCCTGGGTGCTAAAGAGTTCTGAGCCTTGGTTGCAGTGGAAGGCAGTCGAGTCCTCTCGGGCAATGTGACCACGGTGGCTTATATCAAATGGCAAGGAGCGCAGCCCTGGAGGAGAGGGACAGAGTCTTGTCTCCAGGCGTTATCGCCGGCACTCGTAATGGGAGTCGGCATTGTGACAGTAGACTACCACAGCTGAGTGTGCATGGCACCCGGAGAGTGCCAGCTCAACGGGGGGATGTTTCGAGCAGGAGGTTGCCAATGGGGCACTCCGGGTGTGGATCTAATGGCAGTGTTTGAGTTGGCCAAGGCCTGCAGGGTTTTTCAGCAGACGTTGAGAGAGGATGTCCGAGGGCCTGGATGCTCTGTCTGGTAGTGGGTCTTCTCTGTTTTTCCCCCAGGGGGGTAGTGCAACGGGTAGAGGCCCACCGGGTATTAGTACTTCTGGTGGTAACAGACTGACTGAGGCACCTTTTGGTCTGCTGACCTAATTTAGATACTGGCAGATTGACCATGACTGCTTCCGGTTCGGAAGGGTCTCTTGCGCAGGGGCCACTCTGCCTCCCCCAGGTGGTTCCATTTTCATTTATGGCATTGCTTTGGAAAGAGCGAGGTTGAAGAAGAAAGGAGATTCGAGCTTGGTGGTAGCGTCCTTGTTGCAGGCCCTGAGGAGGTCTATGAACTTGCTGTACATCCGTGTGTGGCGCATCCTTAGAGCATGGTGAAGAGAAAGGCAGGCAAGCTCTTCGAGTGCCTCGCTCCGGGACTTCTTGGCAGTCTTGCAATCCAGTTTTGATAAGGGCCTAACCGCCAGTTCCTATTTATTGCGGGAAAGGCCATGGGGTGCCGTTGGGTACTCACCCAGATGTGCTGAGATTTCGAGGGGCGGTGTTCCCACCTCTGTCCCCTGAGGAGGGTGGTGGTACCACCTGGAGATCTCAATGTGCTGCTGACGGCTCTGTCTGGGGTACCCTTTGAGCCGTTGAGTCGAGCTCCCTGAAGGATTTGACTTTCTGAGAACGGTGTTCCTGGTGGCATTTGGTGTGGTAAGCAGGATTTTGGAGGGTCAGGAGCCATTCCTTTCCTCTCCAAGGAGAAGGTGGTCCTGCGCCCGGTGCTTTAATTTTTTTGTCCAAGGTGGTGTCAGCAGTTCATGTACTTCAGGCTGTTTCTTTTCCAGCTCTAGCAAGCTCTGCTACTCCGCAGCTGCGCCACATGGAGGTTATAAGAGCCCTGTGAAGGTGCGTGAAATCGACATTGTCTTTTCGGAGATTGTTCTGTTTGGTGGGCTGCGCAAAGACAAGGCGGAAGCTAAGGCCTCCACTTTCAGATGGATCAGGGAGGTAAGGATGTCTGCATACATCTTGAGGGGTAATCCAGTGCCGGCGGAGTTATAGGTGCATTCCACGAGGGCTCAGGCAGCCGCGTGGGCAGAGTATAGTTTAGTTCCACCAGTGGAGATCTGTAGGGCGGCAACGTGCTCATTGCTGCATACTTTCTCTATGCTTCATTGTCTGGATGTCCAGGCGGTGGGGGACCCTCGTTTCGGGTTGGCAGTGTTTCAGGCTGATTGTGCGCATCCCTCCTGTTTAGTTTTACTGCTCTGATACATCTCAGAGGTGCGGGATGAGACTGGACTGGAGGGACAATAAGGAAAGAGAAATTAGACTTACCTGCTAATTGTTGTTCCTTGAGCTCCAGTCCAGTACCGAAAGCCTTTCTGTGATAATCTGTGCACATCCTGGTCCTGAAGCGGGTTCCTTTGGAGGGTGAAGTGCCAGAAGGAGCTGAGGAGTGGGATGTAATCGGCGTTTGGGAGGGGGGGGGTGTGGACCGGCAGAGCTGTTGGAGTTGCTCGGCGCTCAATAGGTAGGTCTCCTCATCCTGGAGAGGGGGATGGGGTCTCCTTCCCTGGGGATGGAGGGGGTACTAGTTTGGGCGTAGAAGAGTTTGTTGCATGTTTAACTACTCATTTGTTGTTCCAGTGAGTCTGTTTGTCAATAGGTACCTGGGGTGGTGGGCAGTGCCAGCTGCATAAGTACACCGGTGTCATCAAAACGATGACATGCTCAGTCTCTAAGCTGCTGGAAGAGGTACACTACCCGGAGGTGCGGGACTGGACTGGAGTTCCTTGAGGAACAACAATTAGCAGGTAAGTCTAATTTTTGCTTTCATTAAAGTTAGAGGAGTGTGCGACTGCTCCGGAGCTCTGAGCAGAAGCGGAGTTGGCGGTGTGAGAGAGACCTATCACTCACCCTGCCCGCGCTGAAGCCGATTAGGAGGCGGAGCGGCGGCTCTGTCTGCGGGGGATATCTAGACGGATAAGTGGGGGCTTGAACGGAGACTTCCTTGCCCACTAAAGGAGCCATGTTGCAGTCAGTGAGGGGTCGAGAGGGAGAGTAGGCCCAACTCTGACCGTGCATGGTCATGCACGACCCTTTCCTGCAGAGCGTGAGTACTGCGGCCATTTCTGTTCACTGTGTGGTTGCTCAGCTTAGAGGGGGGGTTTGCGATGCAGCGGGTTTCTCCTTCGCGTTTTCTTGATTTTGGGTTCAGGGTTTTGAAAGCAATTCAGCGTGTTTTAATCTGCGAGTGGAGACAGGAAAAAAAGGAAAGAGAAAAAGGTGGCAGGCTATATACAGGCAATGGTGGAATCCAGCATGTCGGCAAGACAGACTTGTTTGGCTTGTGGGTTTCACAGGGGTTCTGGTTCTGCTGCAACTGCGAGGCCGAATCTCGGTCCATGGAGACTGAGTTCCTGGAGGACAGACAGTGAAGACCCCAGGAGCTCAGGGGGCCTCTGTCCCTGTGCCAGCCTTCAGCAGCCATGGAACATCTCTACCAGGTGCAGGAGCAGCAGTTCAGGGAGAAGATGTTGAGGGAGCAGTCCCTCCTGTGAAGAGCCGCAGGAGTAAGGGAGAAAAGACTGCAAAGGTTTTCACCTCTGGAGAGGTGCTGGTGGAGACCACCAGAGGGGTTTTCCCTGTAATTTGTCCTCATGCATGAGGTCTTTCGGATGTGGCAGCATGCTGGGCAGGAATCCTCCGGAACTCGGGACATAGCCCAGAAGCGTGTTCACCTGTTTGCAGCAAGGGAGAGGGTGGAGGGGGAACCAGGACTGAATAGGCAGCGCCTGCAGGATGACCTCTGAGAAGAGTTGGAATTTGGCTCCTCAGAAGAGGTGGAGGACCCGGAGGCTGAGCTGGAGGTTCTTTAGGAGGAGGATTCTCGCATTATCAGAGTCTTCCGTAGGGAGAAATTGGTGGCCTTGATTGCTCATTCCTCTAAGACCCTCAGTATTTGCTCGGAGGCTCTGTCTGAAGAACCACCGTTAGAAGACCATATTTTTTCAGGCTGTTAGGATGCCGCAGAGATGCCTCTGCATCAGGTTGTCTGTGCATAATTCAGGATGAATAGGATGTGCTGGGGTCCACCCTGAAAGGGACTCGGCTTTACCTGCTTCCAGATTGAGAGCAGGAGGTTTTATTGGCTCACAAGGTAGTTGCGGAGGTCACAAAAGAGCACGATTCCGGTGGAGGGCGAGTTGGCCCTCAATGTCCAGGATCGCGAGTTGGAGATCCTCCTTAAGCAGGCCTTTGACATTAGTGCATTGTCGTTGCAGGCTTCTGTATGTGGAGCCTTAGTGCCCCGAGCCTGCTTGTGCTGGGCGCAGGGGATCTTGGACGGTTCAGGGTCTCAGCCGCAGCTGCCAGAGGCGGCAAAGCTGGAGACGGAAGCTGCTTACTTGGTGAATGCCTTTTATGACTTGATTAGGTGCTTGTCTAAGGGCATGTTCTCGGTGGTGGCCGTGCAGCGCTACCTGTGGCTACGGAACTTGTCAGTGGATGTCTCCTCCAAGTCCCATCTCTGTAAACCTTTTCCTTCAGAGGCAAATTCCTGTTTGGGGAGGACCTAGAAAGGTTGGTAAAGGAATTAGGCAAAACAAAAGGGGGGAGTCTGCCCGAGGACAAACTCAGTAGGTCCTTTACCCCAGCGAGGGGACAGTCAAGGGACTTTAGACATTTCCGGGCAGTATGGTTCTCATCATACCAGAGAGGGCACTTCCTCTCCTTGGGAGCAAACCTTTTGAGGATTTTGGGGCTCTGGCAGAGTATTTTATTCCCTGGCCACATCGGCCTCCAAGAAATCTCAGTGAAGCAAGGACAGGCCCAGGCGGCTTTGGTCCCCGTAGGTGGTCTGCTGCAGGAGTTTTATGCTGCCTGGGCCCAGATCACGTTGACCAGTGGGTGCTGGAGGTTATCCGCGAGGGGTAGGCCCTGGAGTGGGCTCACTTGCTCAGGGAGATCTTTGTTGCCTCGCTGTGCAAAGTGCCCTCAAAGCTTGAGACTGTATGCCAGACTCTTCTGCGCCTTCAAGCCCTGCAGGCTGTGGTAGAGGTTCCCATAGACCAACATGGGTGTGGTTGATACTCCATATACTCTGTCGTCCCCAAAAAAGAGGGGTCCTTTCGGCCCATATTAGACCTCAAGCATGTGAATCTGTGTCGGCGGTTGCCTTTGTTCCACATGGAGACACTGCGGTCGGTGATAGCAGGTTTTAAGAAGGAGAATTTCTCATCTCGCTGAACCTCACAGAAGCTTACCTGCATGTCCCCATTCGACCCGACCATCAACGTTTCCTGAGGTTCGTGGTACAGATGGGTTACTTTCAATTTTGGGCACTGATGGTTCGGCCTAGCAACGGCACCTTGTACTTTCACAAAGGTTATGGTAGTGGCCGCAGCAGCCCTCTGCCAGGAAGGGATTCTGGTTCACCCATATCCTGGTGACTGGTTTATTCAGGCGAAGTCCAGAGAGGAAAGTAAGCAGACCACTGTGAGTGTCATAGTTTTCTTGAGGGGCTTGGCTGGGTGGTCAATTTTGCCAAGAGTCATCTTCAGCAATCTCAGGATCTGGAGTACTTGGGAGCTCATTTCCAAACCAACGCTGGTTGAGTATCTTTGCTGACGAGTCGGGTGCGTAAGTTGCAGCTCCAAATTCGGTATTTTTGCGGATGAAGGCAACAATGGCCTGGTATTGCCTACAGATCTTGGACTCTATGGTAGCATCCATCGAGCTGGTGCCCTGGGTGCGGGCTCACATGAGACCTCTACAAAGGGTGCTGTTATGCGGGTGGTCGGTCCAATGACACCTGCTCTCAAGTCGTTTGCTGTGCCTGGGGGAGGTCCGAGAGGTCCTCCGGTGCTGGATGCAGTCTGACAAGCTCCTGGTGGGCATGCCTTTGGAGACTCTGGTGGATCCTGCTGATGACGGATGCCAGGTGGGGGGGGGGTGCATTACAAAGCACAGACAGTGCAAGGTATGTGGTCGGCACAGGAAGCTGCATGATCCATCAACAGCCTGGAGCTAAGGGCGGTGTTTTTGGCTCTGCAGACGTTTCAGTCCTTTCTGAGGGGAAAGGCAGTATGAGTCTTCTCAGACAATGCCACTGCGGTGGCTTTCATCAACCAGCAGAGTGGAATGAGCAGCATTCAGCTGGAGAGCGAAGTAGGACCCTTATTGTGCTAGGCGGAGAGCAACCTGATGGCCCTCTTAGCGGCACACGTGACCGGCAAGGACAACGTAGCGGCTGACTATCTCAGCAGGGAGCGGATCGATCCCAGCGAGTGCACACCCAATGGGGTGGTTTTCACACAGTTAGTGCGGCGTGGGCCAGCCCATCATGGATCTGATGGTGACCTATGAGTCGGCAAAAGCGCCGCGCTTTTTACAGCAGGAGGAGAGAGTGCATATCAGAGGGACTCGATGCGCTGGTGCAGGAGTGGGCCACGGGAGGGCTGCTCTGTGTGTTTCTCCCATGGGTGCTCATAGGGCGGGTGTTAGAGGATCAAGTCACATCTGGGCCGGGTGCTTTTAATTGCTCTGGATTGGCTGAGACGACTATGGTATGCCAACTGGTCTGGCTGACAGTAGGGCGTCCCTGTCGCCTTCTGAAGCGAGTCGACCTGCTTTCTCGGAGTCCCATCCTAATGCCACAGGTAGATCAATTCTCGCTTACAGCATGGTTCATGAACAGGCATAGTTGAGAAAGTGAAGGTACTCACCTTCCATGATTTCGGTGCTGTTGAAGGCTCGCAGGCGCTCCACTTGCTTGGTGTTCATACAGTTGCTGGACTTCCTCACATTTTTGCAGGCCGACCTGGATAAGGGGTTGGCTTGCAGTTCCCTCTGAGTGCAGGTGGTAACTCTCTTTCCTGTTATCATGGTAGAATCCGGGAGATGGCTTTAGCAACTCACCCGGATGTTGCCTGCTTTCTTAGGGCAGTGCAGCAGCTGCGCCTGCCAGTATGGTCAGTTGTGCTACCTTGGGATCTCAATTTTGGTGTTATCCGTCTTGACAGAGGCTCCTTTTGAGTGCCGGCTCCTTGAAGGATTTGATGTTTAAGACTGTGTTTTTGTGGTGACGATTTGCTCGGATCTCTGAGCTTCAAGCACTGTCGTGCTGGACTCTGTTTCTGGTGATCTCAAGAGAGAAAGTCATCAAGATCCGTACCCTCTTCTCCCCAAGGATCCCTCTGCTTTTCATCTGAATCAATTACTGACACTTCCCGTGTTTCCTGTGGCTGGGGGGACAAGAGACGACCCCCCTTCTGCATTGGCTGGACAGTCACCGCATTCTGTGGAGTTACTTGAAGAAGACTAAACCTCTTTGGAAGTCGGATCGATTGTTTGTCCTGTTTGATGGACCACGGAAGGGAGAGGAGGCCGCCAAGGTCTACATTTCACGATGGGTGAAGGAGGCCATCTCCTCAGCATATTTCCTGAGGCGTCGATACCTGTCTCTGGGGTTGAGGGCCCATTTGACCACAGCATAGGCGGCATCTTGGGCGGAGTTCAGATTGGTTCTGCCAGTGGATATCTATAGAGCGGCGACTTGGTCTTCTCTACATTCCTTTGTGAAGCATTAGCGTCTGGAAGTGCAGGTGTCGGCTGATGCCTGGTTTGGATTGGCAGTGCTTCAGGACGGGTTTGCGGGTTCCTCCCGACAGTAGTACTGCTACGGTACATCCCACAGGTACCGGGACTGGATTAGAGGAACAATAAGGAAAGTGACATTAGACCTTACCTGCTAATTGCTGTTCCTCAGTCCAGTCGTGAACCCCTCCCTTGGTGCTACTGGCTTAAGAGCATTGCAAGTCTTTCTGGGCCTGAAGAAATACTGCTTTATTGGGTTGATCCGAAAATCGGAACTAGATTAACAAGAATGTGAAGTCTCCTTTCAAGACAGGAAAAAAAAAAACAATAGTAAAAGAAGAGCTGATAGCTGTGGTCAGGGGAGTCGCCCTACGGGGGTTACAGTGCCCGGACGTTCTGGAGTTCTTGCAGGCAGGCTTCTCGAAGGGACTGGCTGCCAGTTCATTGAGCGTGCAATTGGCAGCAATTTCCTGTTATCTGGGGAAAATCCATGGGAAGTCGCTGGGGGACTATCAGGACGTGGGGCGATTCTTAAGGGCAGTCTGTCACCTTCGGCTTCCGCAAAGGTTGGTAGTTTAGTCCTGGGATCTCAACCTGGTGCTGCAATCTTTGACGGGGGAGCCCTACGAGCTGGTGGGCTGGGCTTCCCTGAAGGATTTTACCTTTAAGACGGTGTTTTTGGTGGCAATCTGTTCAGCCAGTCGAATTTCGGAGCTTCAAGCCCTGTCCTGTCAACCTTCTTCTCTTTCTTTTTCCAAGCCTTCCTTTCTGCCCAAAGTGATGGCGTTTAATGTGAATCAACCAGCCTCCCTACCGTCCTTGGTAAGCATTGGGGAGAAGGATTCGGATGCTCGGCTGCGTTTGGACATGCGTCGGGTGTTTAAAACGCTATCTGAAGAGAACTGCGGTTATTCACAAGTTGGATAGATTATTTGTTCTGTTTGGGGGGCCCCGCAAAGGAGAGGTGGCGGCCAAGTTCTCCATTTCTAGACGGATCAGGGAGGCCATTGCGACTGCATATATTTTGAAGGGCAAGCCCATTCCGGTGGGACTGTGGGCGCATTCTACACGGGGACAGGCGGCCTCGTGGGCGGAGTACAGTCTGGTACCGCCTCTGGATATCTGTAGGGCGGTGACCTGGTCCTCATTGCATATGTTTGCCAAGCACTATCGGTTGTATGTTCAGGCAGTGGGGAATGCAGTTTTTGGTAGGGCGGTTCTTCGGGCCAGATTTGCAGGTCCCTTCCGTGATTCGATCTGCTCTGTTACATCCCAGAGGGACTGGACTAGAGGGACAATTAGGAATGGATACGTTCCTGAAGGAGCTCCAGTCCAGTCCCTAATCCTACCCAGTGTATTTGCGATATTGTTCAGGCAACTCATGCCCTAAGGGGAAGACTGGGGTCTTAAATTTGTAAGGTGTTCGACTCTGGAGAGGCAGAGGTGGTGCGTTGGAGGGGCAGAGCTGTATGCCTCTTTCTGTGAACTCGAGAGTGAGTCGATTTTCAGGTAAGCTTCCTTCTCATCGGGGAGGCGGGGTGCCCTTTCGGGGAGGGGGAGGAGTTGTTTTTGGTTTTTGCAAAGCTCTAGTTAGTTGATTGTTATGCTTAATTGTCTCTCCATTAAGTCTGCTTTGTCAGTAGGATACTGGATCTGGTAGGAGGTGCCAGAGGTATATATATTCCGAGTCATCAAAGTGATGACGTGCTCAGTCTCCAAGCTGCTGGAAGGGGAGCACAACCCAGAGGTGAGGGACTGGACTGAAGTTCCTTCAGGAACGCTAATTAGCAGGTAAGCTCTAATTATCCATTCCTCTCCCTATGCACCCAAGCATCATCCTAACTTTTGCTGTTGCCTTTTCTACCTGATTAGCTACTTTAAGATCATCAGACACAATCACGCTCTTCTGTGGAGAGAAGTATTTTACCCCCAATACTATATCGCTCCCTTGGATTGTTGCAGCCAAATGCATGACCTTGCATTTTTTAATATTAAATCTCAGCTACTGAATTCTAGGCCATTCTTAAAGCTTAGCTAAATCCCTCCTCATGTTATTTACACCTTCATGGGTGTCTATTGCACATTTTGGTATCATCCGCAAAGAGGCAAACCTTACTTGACAGCTCTTCCACGATATCACTAACAAAGATGTTAAAAAGAATCGGACCAAGGACAGATCTCTGGGGTACAAGACTGGTAACCTCCTTCTCAGAGTGAGCTCCTTTACCTGTACCTTTTGTCGCCTCCCACTCAACCAATTTCTAACCCAAGCAGTAACTTCAGGGTCCATCTCTAGGGTTCTCAGTTTGTTTATAAGTCGCTTGTGTGGAGCGGTGTCAAAGGTTTTAAGGAAATCGAAATGCACCGCATCTAGGGCTCTCCCTTGGTCCAACTCCCTGATCACCCAGTCAAAGAAATCAATAAGACTTGCCTCTGGTGAATCCATGCTGCCTCGTATCCGGTAATCCATTGGACTCCAGAAACCTCACTATTTTCTCTTTCAGCAGCGCTTCCAATAATTTACTCACCACCGAGGATAAACTAACCGGCCTGTAGTTTTCAACCACATCCTTACTTGTGCTTTTGTGTAAAGGCACAACATGTGACTCTCTCCAGTCCTTTGGCACCACTCCCTACTCCAGCGAGGCATTGAAAAGGTCAGTCAGTGGAGCTGCTAGAATGTCCCCAAGTTCCCTCAGTATTCTTGGGTGTATTCCATCTGGTCCCATCGCTTTGTCTCCTTTAAGTTTAGCTGGTTCCTCATGAACACAGTCTTTGGAAAAATCACTTAAGATGCCCCTTGCTTCTGTTTCTGTTGGTGTTTTCTGAGGTCCTGCTCCTGGTTCTTCATCTGTGAAAACAGAGCAGAAATATTTGTTCAAGCAATTCCATTTCCTTATCGGTCCTACAGTTCAGTCCTCCACCACTGGGTAGTGCACCTCCTCCTGCAACATGGAGACTGGACAAATCAAACTTGTGACATCACCGGGTATATCCTGCTGGTCTTCTCCCATGATCCCCCAGTGTGTCCAGTCTCCATGCAGCATGAAGACGTAGTGAGCCTAGGTGCTGGGCTCACTTGAGAAGCAGTTTAGGAACAGTTAGTCAGGATTTGATTTACCTTGCATTTCTTTTGCCCTTCTTTAGGTGTAATCCTGTAAATTGAATTCATTTTCATTTTCATTTAATTTCATTTACTTTTACTTTATTTATTTTCACCTAGTCTGCCTTAGTGTAAAGGGGGGTTCTGTCCCTTTTCAAAGTTCACGCTGCCAGCTAGCCTCTCTGCTTGGGATTCTTCAGTCTCTGTGCCTGGTGATGATCTCTCCCCCAGGACTGTACAGGGGAGAGCTCTGTGGAACACCTGCATTTTGGCAGTGTCCATGCGGCAGATTCCCATCGCGGCGGGAGCCTCAGGCCGTTCGAGGTTCTTTAGCCGGTGGGCCGGGGCTCGCAGCGTCTGCTACTTCTGGTGGCGCGAGGCAGCAGCGTGTCTGGACAGCTCTTCACCCCGCAGCTACAGCGGGGTAACTGCTGCATCCCGACGCCACAAGGGAGTCTCTCGAGTCCGCATGGAGGGGCTCTGAGCTCTTGCCGCCTCTGTGGTGTTTGGCGCCAAGCGGGCCTGCTTCGGATTGGCGCCATTTTCTCGGCAGGGCTGAGGCCTCGTGGCGGAGAGCGGAGCAGCCCCGCCTTTGAGCAGACGACGCTGTTCCACGCGGCTACACCCAGATAAGGACTTCCTTTTGCTGTTACTTTTAATTTTAATTCTAATTTTAATTTCCTTTTAATTTTAATTTCCTTTTAATTTCATGATAGTTTATAGTTCTTTGAATGCAATGTGATTGGTTTGGGTTTTACTTCTTGGGGGGTGCCTTTACCTTTGTCTGCATTCTGGCAGTTAGCGACATCTGTCAGCAGCAGGTTTCCGTGCTAGGATTTGGCCATTCAGGGTCATCGGCGGCACAACCACCTACAAATTGAGCCCTTTCTGAAATTGTCATTTACATAAGGATGCTATTTCCATGTTTATACGCTTGGAAATTGTGCAGACAGCCTCTAAATGTCGTTATGCCATCTGCAAATTTGATCGCCATGTTTGCTGATCTCTTTTCCAGATCATTTCAGTGCAGTAGATGTTACCAGATGCCAGTTCCAGTGCAGATCCCGAGACATTCCACTATTTACGGGTCTCCTGTGAGAAAACTGGCCATTTAGTCCTATTGTGTTCCTGTTTTTGATCCATTTCCCATTCTATAATAGCACATCATCTCCTTCCTCAGGAGAAGTTCATAAGGGGCTTTGTCAAGTACCTTCTAAAACATCCAGATACATGTCATTTGGCTTACTCACATGTTTATTAACCCTTTGAAAAGACAACTTGGTGCTGCTTTTCAGAACAAGTTCTATCATTTAACTGGCACTGAACTCAGATTCATTGGTCTGTAGTTTCCAAGATCGCCTTTGAAGCTCTTTAAAAAAAAACAAAACAAAACACCCAATTAGTGTTACATTAGTAACTCTTCAATCTTTAGAGATCATTAATACTAATATTATGATTGAGCCTGGCTGATATTATGAATGGTCACTATTAGACAAAAATTAGCTAGGTTAAGACACTTTGATTTGGTTTTTTGCACTATGTTATCAGAGCGCAGCTTGCCCATTTGGCAGGAACACTGCCCATCTGGGCCATCTGGGGAAAGGCCCCTGCTGGGGATCGTGAGAAGTGTTGCTGGATGGCACAGTCCAGAGCTTAGTGTTCCAGGGTCCTGGAAGGGTTGATAGCGGCAGTCAGGCCTCCCTGTCTTTGCTATGACGGTCACCTAGGTTCAAGCGTCCTGTGTTTTGGGTGACAGGAGTGGGACACCTGGACATGTGGTGCTGGATGTTGGATAGGCTCATGCTTCTTAGGTGCACTCTCCTTGAGTGCGTCTGCATGTCCGTGTTCCGTCTGTGATCTCATGCTCAGGAGTTTGTTGCAGCAATGACAGAGATCGCTTGGGATATCGTGAGCGGGGTTGTCATGGTGTTGCATGGGGTTGCCAATGCAAGATGGGGCCATCCTGAGGAGTTTGGGCCTCAGTCATCAGCTTTCCCTTCGGTGGCCCGGCTGTCCAGGAGGCACCCCTCCAGATCCGCCGGTGCAGTTCTTCTCTGCCTCTTCTCAATGTGGGCAGGGGGGCTGGCAGATCTGGAAATTCACGTCCACTGCACGTTCTACTGTTTTACCTCTGTCTTGGGGTTCTGAGGTCATATATTCCCAATCATTTGTTTGGTGGGGTGCTGCTGTCTGTTGTGCAAGACAAGGTGGTCAACAGTCGGAGGCTGTCGTCTATTCCCCTTACCCCTGAAGGTGCTCACAATTTAAGTTTTTTGTACCTGCGGAGGTGTATGTTGTTAAAGGCTAGCAGGTGCACCTGTGGGACCAGAATCCTCGGTTCTTCCGACCTTCCATTGAGGTGCGCGTGTGGGGTTTACTCCCTTGGTCGGCTAGCAACTTGCTTCACCCATTGGGCCTTCCCTTTCCTCAAGGCATCGTTGCGTCCCACTTCTTCGTGGGGGCTCGCCGCAGGGCCTGGAGTTATGCTCAGCCGGTTCCAGCCAGGGCTGAGTCCTTGGGGGGAGGCTCCGATCCTAACGATACAGGGAGTGCTGGGATCCGTTCAACCAGGTTCCTTCGGGCCCAGCGTACGTCGTCTTTTGCTGGCCGGTTTAGGTCTTTGGGTCATGGCGGTGCTCCGAGAAGACCAGTAGGCTGCACAGTGCTTGTCTTGGAGCAAGCGCGGGATATCTGTAGGTTCATATTCAAAGCCGTCCGGTTACATGTCCCTCCATTGTGGAATGCTGTACTAGTAGGCATACTTCATATGCTGGGCTTACAAGTTGGCTTCCGCGCTGCTCGGCATCAGCCAAGGTGACTGCCGGTTTAGGCTGTGGAGTCAGCCTGGAGGAGGGGCCTTGCGTTCTCTGGACAATGCCCTGTTCGGTTGTGTGCCTTGTGGCCCTTATGGAGTTGTAAAAAGGGGAAAAAAAAAAAAAAGAATAATCAAACAGGAAAGCCTTCCTAATTGTCCCCACTTCTTTTTAATAAGGTTCTGTCCCTTTCTTCCGGGAGCTTGGCCGGAGCGTGGTTAGACTCAGCTACATTTTGGGGATCCTTTATGTACAAGGCGTTTTAGTGTACGCAGCACGCCCAGTGTTCCATCGTCTGACTGGAACGGTACGCGGTACGTCAGCCGTGGCAGGCGTTCACGGACACGGTAGCGGATCGAGCGCTGTAGGTGCTGTCTGAGATCTCCGGGATGGTGGCCTATTTCGATCGGCAGGGTGGAGTCGGTCGGGTGGTCAGGGTGGCCCGAGCGAAGGGACAGCGTGCGTGGTTGAAGCCTTGGCGGCCTGCGTTTCGGTGGGGACACTGTGGTGGCGAAAGTCCTTAGCGGGGTCCGAGTGTTTGCCGGAGGAGTGAGATTGCATCAGGCGGTGTGCGCGCCACGTGTGCTCAGATGCGGTCAGCCCATATTGGACCTCATGGCGACCTGTCAGTCTGCGGCGACGGGTCGATGTTTAGCAGAGGACATATGAGGCTACTGGATAGCATCGACGCATTGGTACGGGGCCGTGGCCCGGTCCATTCTATGCCTTTCAGAGGTCATTGTGAAAATGGCCGACTGGAGCTGGTTGCTAAGATATGTGCTCTTCATTAGTCAGTGGGGACCATTACCAGTGTATTCTGCAACATTTGCGTGAGCTTGCATAATCTTTACTTGCAACCAATCGAAATAACTGTCCAAAACCAGTTGATGCAGTCACTACTTAAATTTGCCTCGCTTGACAGTAAAAAAAAAAAAAAAAAAGACATTTATTTTATACCGATAGGTCACTCACAGCATATTTGGCGATTCCTCGTCCTGGTGTTAATCATGCAGATAATTTCTGCTCTAGTTGTGGTGATGTGACTTTTACATCACAAAAATGGCATATGACTGTGGCGGTTCAGAAAGCCTACAATTTATATTTTGGCTGCAGAATAAAAGATCAGGATAAAAGCTAGGCGCCACACATATGTTGCAATACATGTGTAGCAGATCTCAGGCTGTGGATGGATGGGAAAAGACCATCAAAGTCTTGCGGTTCCAATGATCTGGAGAGGGCCCATGGATCACGTCGGCGATTGCTACTTCTGCATGGTTCCTCCAATTCCGGAGGGCATATCCAGGTAATGTAAGTGGTTGGCCTACTGGCATTGCGTCGTGGGCGTGGCTACCAGAGTCTCCTTTCTTTTTTGTCACACCATGTAAGACTCCACATCTTCTGAAACAACGCTGGACTCTGGGGCACTTGACACCCTCTTATATGCCCTTGGTGGATCACGCTTGGTTTATTGCAACTCATTGCTTAGCTGCATTCCACATTCTCAATTAAAAAGACTCCAACTGGTCCAGGACATAGCTGTAGAGCTACTTTGTGTTGCAAAGAATAAAGCCCTTAAGAGGTGTGACAAATAGGGTGTTTGACGCTGGTGGTTTTTTCCATTTCCCTCTTTTTGCTTCCCACCTCTGGATGGACCTCGGTTCCGTTCTCCCTCGTGGAATCCGGCTGTGCCTGTTTAGTTGTCGGTTTGGGACTTACGCAAGAACACTTTGCTTGTAACCTGTGTTCCATGGACCTTAGGTGAGGTTCCGTCGCTTTCTGGGAGGTCTCTTCGCTGCCTGTCCCTCCATGGAGGCGGGTTCTGCGGGAGAGCAGCGGTTGCTAACACTTGACACCCTGGTGGGGTCGAGAGCCAAGGGGGAGCTCAAGCGGATTTTTCAGGCGGAGCTCCGGTAGCCTTCTCAGTAGGTCTGCTTCTAGGGCGTTCAGTGTGTTTGCGATGGCGAGTTTGTCTTTCTGAAGCACTAGCGCTGCTTGGGGCAGAGTTCTGTGCTGTTTTCACCAGTGAAGAGGATCCAAGTGGTCTCTCAGTCGTGTCTTCCTGGTTGGCTTACCGCCTGTTGACGTGAGGAACGGGCTGGGGTCGGTGCCTGCTCTGTTCGTTTAGGGGCCGAGCCGACTGGATAGGTCCCTCCCAATGATTACTGCTCTGGTACATCCCAGTGGTGGAGGACTGAACTGTAGGACCGATAAGGAAATGGAAATTACACTTACCTGGTAATTGATGTTCCTTGAGGGAGTACAGTTCAGTCCTCATTCCCGCCCGTGGATGGATGTTTCAGACGCGAGGCGTCAGTTCCGAGTATGCTTTCGGATCCTAGAGTCTGCAACGGGCTCTGATTGGCAGGTAATCGCGAGAGCAACCTTTTCTGCCTATACTCTTCCTTAGTTCTCCTTCCTTCTAGCTCTCTGTCTTCCGCTGTTTGGTGCGCAGGGGGACAGGGGCACGGAGGAGGGTGTTTTCGGCCTTTCTTTTTGGGGCCCTGTGATTTTAAAGTTGAAGTTTGAGCATAGCTTTGTATTTAGTACTTTAACTGGTTGTTTGTTTGCTCCTTTGAGTCTGCTTTGACAGTAGGTCACTGGGGGATCATGGGAGAAGACCAGCAGGATATACCCGGTATTGTCACAAGTTTGATTTGTCCAGTCTCCATGTTGCAGGAGGAGGTGCACTACCCAGTGGTGGAGGACTGAACTGTACTCCCTCAAGGAACATCAATTACCAGTAAGTGTAATTTCCATTTTATCCTCATCAGCTTCTACATATTCCTTTCCTTTTACCTATGACACTTTTGCCCTTCCTCTTCTCACTAACATATCTGAAAAATGTCTTATCCCCCCATTTTATTGCATTGTCTATTTCCCCCTCTTTTTGAATCTTTGTTTTCCTGACTACTTTGCTAGCTTCTCTAAGTTTTTTTCCAAATATAGATGCCCGACTTCCTCTCTCTGTGATATCTTGTATTTCATGAAGGCCTCCCTCTTTTTTTTTTTTTTTTAATTCACCTTTTCAGCAGCTACTTTCAAAAACAATAGCGGTCTCTTTTTTTTCCTTTAACCTTTGTTTACCATTTTAACAAAAAGGTTGGTTGCCCTTTAACATATCCCCTTTCAGTTTTGCCCACTGTTTTTTTCTACATCCCCCAGTTGTTTCCATCCCGCCAACGTCTCCCTGAGGTATTGGCTCATCTTGGCAAAGTAAATTCTAAGGCCCTTGCTTTTGAATGGATTTTATCAGCCGTAGTCCTAATACTGAACCACACCATCTGGTGATCACTGCATGTGAAATGATCTCCCACTATAACATCAGAAACACTTTCACCATTGGTAAGCTCCAAGTCCAGTATGGCCCCTTCATGTATGGGTTCTATTAGCAGTTGCCTGAATTGTTCTCCCTGTAGAGAATTCAGGATCTCCTTACTTGTAGATGGTACTGCAGCAGGGATGTGCCAATCAACATCTGGCTTATTGAAGTCCCCTATCAATAGCATTTTCCCTTCCCTGGAAATGCTGCATATGTCTTAAATTAACTCTAGGTCCACCTCTTCTTCCTGTGAGGGAGATCTGTATATCATGACAATGCAAATAGATTTCTCTTTCCCTCTTTCTAGTTTAACCCACAGTGCCTCCTCTCTCTCCTTTTTACGTCCTGTATTTCCATAGCTTTAATGTTATTTCTTTTACATATAGTGCCACTTCTCATCCCCTTCTTCCTACCCTGTCCTTTCTGAAGAAAGTGTAGCCTGGTATAGTCACATCCCAGTCATGGTTGTCCATGAATCATGTCTCTGTTACTGTCACTTAATCTGAGTCAGCCTCTCCCATTAAAGACTCAACATCTGGGATCTTATTTCCCATGCTATGGGTATTTATACACACTGCTTTCTATATGTTGCCCCTTTTTTACCCATTTCCATAAAGGTATTTAATGTTTCACTTACCTGGAGGCTTTCTTCATCCATCCCCAACGATTCTAGTTTAAAGCCCTCTTCAGTAGGTTAGCCAGTCTGCTACTGAAAACACATGGATGCCTTCTTTGCTCTGCAACCTTTGGAACAGTATCACACGGTCCAGGAAACCAAAATGCTCTTGATGACATCATCCATGCAGACATGCATTTATCTCCAGGATGCAGGCTTCTCTGCCTTGGCTTTTACCCTCAATGGAGAGGTTTGGAGAGAACACTACCTGCGCTCCTATCTGGTTCACCCTCTGTCCCTGAGCTATGAAGTCGCTTTTGATATGCTCAGGGGGATACCTGGCAGTATCATTTGTGCCAACATGAATTTGTTAGTGGGCTTGATGAGTCTGCAAACTCTCCGTAACATCTCTGATTTTGGCACCTGGCAGACAGCATACCTCTCTGGACATCAAGTCTGGTTGGCAGATGGACGCCTCAGTACCCCTCAGAAGAGAGTCACCAACCACCACTACCCTTTGCTTCCTTGTGGTCACTGATTCTGCAACTTTGGGATGCTCTGGTTCTTTCCTTTCCAGGGATGCTTTCACCCCCCCCCCCCAGGGCTCCATAATGGTTCTTTAATTCAAGGGCTGGAGGAGTTGGCTTGGTGTTTCTGCAGGCCCTGGTGGCTTGTGTCCAACCTTCATCATTCTTTAAGCTCCTATCTTCTCCTCTGCTGGAGAGCTTAAATGTTTCAAGAAGCATCTCATCAGTGCACTTCTTACTGTCTTGAAAACTCCTCATCCTTGCCACCTCTTCTCTGAGCTCCTCCACTTGTTTCCTGAGAGCTTCAGCATGCAGGCATCCTGCACATGGAAGTGGTCCTTCAACTGGTATTGGGATTTCTGTCTGGACAGAGGCAGAAGCTGTAACAGGGGCAACAGCTTTGGTGATACAATTTTTTCCCCAGCCATAGTTTAGTTGGTGGAGTTTAGGTACCTGTTGAAGCAAAAGAGAGAGAGACCTACCAAAGTACCAGCCGGTTTCCTACCTGTCCTTTCATAGAAAAAGCAGTTAACATCTTTTAAGAGTGTTCTATACGTGCTGTTCCAAATCCCTGTGTGTAGCTAATTGGGGAGGTGCCCTATAAAGCAAGACTACTCACATGGTGTGGGTGGGAGTTGGGGGGGGGTAAGGAGGGAACTAACTCCTGATGAGGTGTCAGTAACTTCAAAGAGCTGAGAAAGATACTAAAAACACTGTTTTAATCCTACACCACTAAAGAAGATATTTCCCCTTTTGAAATAAAGCACCCAGTAGAATGTAACTTTGTTTTAAAAATGTACCAAAACCCTTTTAAGTGCTCTTAGGCAGAGAGATAGTAATTAAAATCCATGCACTCTTACCTTTGTTTGGAATGCAGAGCCCCTGATAGGAATGTGGTGTTTCTGTTCCTTGGGGGTGCAGTATCTCGCAATTTGGGGAACCGTTGCTGTACCTAGTTCATAGTGGCAGAAATAAAAGCAGCCGCCGTCAGGCGGGCCCACGCCTGCCAGGCTCACGCCTGAGGGTCTCGCCAGAGGGCCCTTTGGCGTGGCCCTTAGGTGGTGGCCCCCCTGAAGCCTGAGATGATAACATACCCAGCCTACCTGACCACAACATATCCGGAAGAATTCTCCATCGGCTCTTCTGCTGATATATCTCTACTGATCAAAATGAAGATGCTACTGACCAAGAGGTAAACCACTATTTAAAGAAGACACTCCATCTGAGACTCTATTTACTGAACGCTAATTTGCTATCGTGAGTCCCTGTGACCTAAATTGCCTTGCTTATGTCGTAGATATGCCTCTCACCTATCTGTAAAGTTGTTGAAACACTGTTACTAAACTCTGCAACCTTCACCTCAGACCCGTCTTAATTTGCCACAGTGCTGATACATTTCGTATACATTGCTGATACACTGTTATATTCCTTACAACGTTTACCCAAATCTGCATCACTGTGTTATTTTATCTTTACTCCTGTGCTTAAACGTATCACCCCTGATCCTTGAGCAGTTTGCCTCACACAGAACACCTCAAAATGCATCCAATCCTGTCCTTAACCCTCTTCCTCCTTACCTCCTGGGCCCCCAACCTTTCACACGCATTTAACCCTTGCATCAAGCACATCCCAATTCTCCACAACAATGGTAGAAGATCGTCTGAAAACCCCCGCCACACCTCAACAAAAGCTAATACCCTCCACCCACACCTTCTACACATCCCTCTACAGTGCTTTAAGAGGAACCAACCTGAGAAATACAACAAACAACGCTTACTCAAATGCGCACTGATAAATGCTAGATCAATATGCTCGAAATGGCCTGTAACCAACGCCCTGATAACCCTCCACGACCTCTCTATCCTAATGATAACTGAGTCATGGTTATCTGACTGTGATAATGTTCTAATCAACCAGATGTCACCACCTGGATACTCTATCTTTGCCTGCCATAGGACCCACCAGAGGGGTGGCGGCACACTCATCATTGCCAGATCCGAACTCCAATTTACACTGAGCAATTCCACTAGCTCAAACTTTGTGGACATAATCTCCATTTCGAATGAGCACTGTTCAATTAACCTACTTTACCGAGCACCATCCTCATCACCAGATGACCTACCGTCAATAATCGACCTAGCCTGTAACCCCTATAACCCACGCTCCCTAAATTGGCTGATGGGAGTTCCTTATCGTCACTCCAGTCCAGTCCCTTTACTTCAGGGTTACGCAACCCTTCCAGCAGCTTGGAGGCTGAGCCCAACCTTTTTAGGGTGGAGCGGTATATATACCACTGGTGCCACCCACCAACTCCAGTATTCTCAGCCTCCAAGCAGCTGGAGGGTTCCGTAAGCCTAGGGCTTACTGGAGTCCTATATACCTCTTTACTCCGTTTTTATTTAATTTAATTTAATTTATACCAATTGACATAGTCTCTTTTATTTTTGCTAGTATTCTTACCTTTAGTGGATTTTCCTCCCTCTTGCCGAACTCCTTCTCTTCTCTCCCCCCCCCCCCCCCGGCTCAGCCCGGGTGCTGGAGGTGATCTCTCGCTGAGCTCACAGCAGCGAGGAGGAAAAGAACAGAGCTCCTCTCTTGCCTGACTGCAGCGAGCCCTATCCGTCCTCGCGCCGAAGCCCCGCCGGCGGCTGAGCGCTGGAGGACGCAACGCACACGTGAGGGGGTAGAGTTCCTGCACAGCGCCCTTCTCCCGCTTGCGCCGCCGCGCCAAAGGACAGCGCGGCGAGAAGAGAAGCGCAGGGGGGTGTTGCGAGACCCAGGATCGTTCGGGCCTCAGTCCCCTTCCTCCCCTTCAGCGCCGGAGCGTGAGGGAAGACAGCACAGCCGGTGTTGCAGGCTACTCGATTAAGGGCTCCACGTGGTCGCGGCCTACCACGTGTTGAGCCCCGACGGAGAATCGCGGTCTCGGACCAGGGGGAAGCTCCTAAACCGCAAGTATACAGCTTATGCTGGCAGAAAGTTGGTGAAGGTTTTCGGCTCATTAATTCTTTTATTTAATTTAATTCAATTTAATTCTATTTAAGGGGAAAGTCCCTTTAAACGGTGCTTCTTGTTCCCGGAGATCTTCCAGGGCCTAGCAGTCTAGTAGGGGGCCTTTAATTGCCTAAATTTAATTTTGTTTATTGTTTTATTTACTCCATCACGGAGTTCATTTTTAAAGAGATAATTATCTGTCAGGGGGGCAAGTAGGTGTGCTGTATTATAGAGCTCTCTGAGGACGATGGCGGGCAAACCGAGGTGTCCATCTTGTGGCACTAGGAGGGGTACTGCATCTGAGGCGGGGGTCTGCAGGGGCTGCGCTGCTGTTGCTTCCTCTGTAGAACAGGAAATCAGCCTTGCCATGTCTCAGGCCTCGCAGGGGTCCTCGGATCCCTCGGAGGGGGAAGTAGTGACCCAGTTGTCCCCTCCTCCTCGCTCAGAGGCCCCCCTCCCCCCTATACTTCCCTCCGCCCTTCCCTCAGGAGAAGGGGGAGTCGGGGACTTCTTCTCCCCTGATTTCATCCTCTTACTACACCAAGCATATTGCCTACGTAAGAAGGGTCCTGGTCCGGGGGAAGCGGGCCCTTCGTCCGAAGGTAAGCTCGGCAGACCCACGAGGTCTAACACCCAGGACTCTGGGATACTCTTGAAGCGCCCCAGACTTGTGGTGGAAGAGCCCCTCACTCCGCTTTCCCAGGACTTGCCTGAAGAGGAGACCTCGGATAAGGATTTAGAGGACGAGGAGGAGGAGCTGGAGGAAGGAGAGATCCCGGAGGAGGACCACTCCCGCATAATCAGAGTATTCCGGCGGGAGGAGCTGCCCGCTCTTATAAACGACTCCCTGAAAGCTCTCAACGTGGCCTCGGACGCCCCCGCGGAGGATGAAGCTCTGGAGGATCCCTTGATTCAGGCCATCAGAAGGTCCCAGAAGGTCTTTCCTGTCCACAGAGTTGTGCGTCAGATGATTCAGGAGGAATGGGATCAACCAGAGTCAGCGTTGAGAGGGGTCAGGGCCATGTCTCGGCTATACCCTCTTCCAGAAGCAGACAAAGAGCTTCTGAAGTCCCCCAGGGTAGATGCGGCGGTTTCGGCAGTAACGAAGAAAACCACCATCCCAGTGGAGGGCAGCGCAGCTTTGAGGGATGCCCAGGATAGAAGATTGGACACGCTCCTTAAGCAAGCCTTCGACGTGAGCGCTCTTGCCTTACAGGCCTCAGTTTCGGGCGCCTGGGTGGCGCGAGCCTGTTTGAGGTGGTCTCAGCAACTCTAGGCAGAGGAGGGCTCCCCCGAGGGGGTTCTAGCCAACGCGACAAGGCTGGAATCAGGTACGGCCTTCCTGGCGGATAGCCAGTATGACCTCATCCGGAGCTTAGCAAAGAACATGGCCTCGGTGGTGGCAGCCAGACGCTATTTGTGGCTCCGGAATTGGGCCGCTGATGCCTCCTCCAAAGCTCGACTGAGTCGCCTTCCCTTTAAGGGGAAACTCTTATTCGGAGAGGATCTGGACAAGTTAGTAAAAGACCTGGGTGAGTCCAAGGGCGGCAGGCTGCCAGAGGACAGGCCCAAACAAACACGATCTTCTGCCCCAGCTCGGAACCAGCCTAGAGAGCCTCGGAGGTTTCGCTCGTCCAAACCTAACCCGTTCCTCAGGGGTCGTTTTAACGCTAGGGGTCAAGGATCCCGAGGGTTTCGGGGTAGAGGTTTCTCATCCTCAGCCTCCTCCTTTTCGTCGGGCCCCAGAAAGCAACAATGAGATACAGGGGGTCCAGGAGGGAGGATGCCCTTTAGGCGGGCGCCTGAGGCAGTTTCTTCCCGCCTGGTCCCGAGTCACATCCGATCAGTGGGTGCTGGAAGTGATTCGAGAAGGATACTCCCTCGAATTTGCAAAGCAAATACTTCCAGCCTTTGTACAGTCCCCCTGCGGTTCCACAGCAAAAAGGGAAGCCATAGAGTCGACTCTTTCCCGCCTCATAGATCTCGGGGCCGTGGTGCCTGTGCCACCAGACCAATGCGGTGCGGGTCGGTACTCGATTTACTTCGTCGTCCCAAAAAAGGAGGGTCTCTTTCGTCCGATCCTGGACCTAAAACATGTCAACCGCTGTCTCAAGGTCCCTCACTTCAGGATGGAAACTCTGAGGGCAGTGATAGCAGCAGTGAGGGCCGGAGAGTTCTTAACGTCGTTGGATCTGACAGAAGCGTACTTACATATCCCAGTCAGAAGGTCCCATCAGCAGTTCCTCAGATTCGCGGTCCCTCGAGGTCATTTTCAATTTCAGGCGCTACCCTTCGGTCTAGCGACGGCGCCAAGAACCTTTACCAAGGTGATGGTGGTGGTAGCGGCCGCCCTACGAAAGAAGGGAGTTTTAGTGCACCCCTACCTGGACGACTGGCTGATTCGGGCAAAATCGGAAGAGGAAAGTCACCGAGCTACAGCCAAAGTGGTTCAATTTCTGGAGGAACTAGGATGGGTCATCAATCGCACAAAGAGCAGTTTGGTTCCTTCCCAGGAGCTCGAATATCTCGGAGCAAGGTTCCATACAGGCAGAGGCAGGGTTTTTCTGTCCAGCTCAAGAATAAAGGACCTAAGAACCCTGGTCTCACAGTTCATGGCCAGGCGGCTCCCTTCAGCGTGGCATTATCTGCAATTGCTGGGTACCATGGCGGCAGCAATAGAGGTTGTCCCGTGGGCCAGAGCCCACATGCGCCCATTACAGCGGTCTCTGTTACGACGGTGGTCTCCACAACAGCACCCCTTGTCTCGGCAGCTCCCATGCGCTCCGCGGACCAAGCACTCTCTCCTCTGGTGGAGGTGCCCAAGGAACCTGGGTCGCGGAATGCCTCTCGAACCTCCTCAGTGGGTGCTATTGATGACGGACGCCAGTCTATCGGGCTGGGGAGCACACTTCGAGGACCAGTTTGTCCAGGGGCAGTGGTCGGCAGTGGAATCCCGATGGCCGATCAACCGACTGGAATTGAGAGCCGTCTCTCGGGCACTCGAGGCTCTCCAACCCTCAGTACTGGGAAAAGCGGTTCGCGTTCTCTCAGACAATGTCACCGCGGTGGCGTACATCAATCACCAGGGCGGCACCAGCAGTCCAGCCTTGGAAAAGGAGGCGGACTCTCTGTTCAAGTGGGCAGAAGTTTGCCTGGAAGCGCTCTCAGCTCAACACGTGGCCGGCACGGACAACATCACGGCCGACTACCTCAGCAGGTGCAAGATAGATCACGGCGAATGGGAACTACACCAGGAGATCTTCGACCAGATAGTAGCCCTTTGGGGTCCTCCAGTTATGGACCTCATGGCGCGGTTTGCATCCGCCAAAGTAAGCCGATTCTTCAGTCGGCGGAAGGAAAGGATGTCCGAGGGCCTGGACGCCCTGTCTCAAAGATGGCCCTCGGAAGGTCTTCTATATGTCTTTCCCCCCTTGGCCCCTAATCGGGAAGGTCCTCCAGCGGGTGGAAGCTCACCGGGGCCTAGTAATCCTTATCGCCCCGGATTGGCCTCGTCGTCCTTGGTATGCGGATCTGGTAAGGTTGATCGCCGATCGACCGTGGCGCCTTCCCGTCAGGAAGGACCTTCTCAGACAAGGACCGGTTCAGATGCCACACGTGGATCGATTCTCGCTTACGGCTTGGCTATTGAAAGGGCGCGACTCTTAAAGCGCGGTTACTCGCCAGCGGTAATCACGACCCTGCTGAGCGCAAGGAAGCGCTCCACCTGTCTTTCCTATGTAAGAGTTTGGCGTATCTTTGAGGCATGGAGTACGGAACGCAAGAAGAATCCCCTGTCAGCCTCAGTCCCGGAGGTGCTGGAATTTTTGCAAGCGGGTCTCGACAAGGGTTTAGCCCACAGCTCCTTGAGAGTACAGCTGGCGGCCATCGCTTGCTATAGGGGCAAGGTGGGCGGAAAAACCTTGGGGGCTCACGCGGATGTGGTCAGGTTCTTGAAAGCGGTCAGGCGGCTTCGACCACAACGAAGATCGGTCATACCCCCTTGGGACCTCAACCTGGTGCTAAATGCCCTGGTCGCGGAGCCTTTTGAACCTTTGAAGAAGGCCTCCCTGAAGGATCTAACGCTGAAGACAGTGTTCCTGGTGGCCATTTGCTCAGCTAGACGAGTCTCCGAGTTGCAAGCCCTGTCGTCTCGACCTCCCTTTCTGTCCTTTCTCAAGGATAAGGTAGTTCTGCGGACGGTTCCTTCCTTTTTGCCTAAGGTGATTTCCCCCTTTCACGTCAACCAATCCATCTCACTCCCGACCCTTTCGCCGGAGGGTCCGGGAGGGGGAGATAATAAGCTCCATCTGCTCGACGTCCCCAGAGCCCTGAAGCGTTACCTCTCCCGCACGGCGCCCTTCCGGAACTCCGAGCGACTCTTTGTTCAGTTCGGAGGGCCTCACAAGGGCGAGGCGGCAGCCAAGGCTTCAATTTCCAGATGGATCAGGGAGGCGATTGCCTCCGCCTATATCCTCAAAGGGAAACAGGTCCCAAGGGGCCTGCGTGCTCACTCTACTCGGGCACAGGCTACCTCTTGGGCGGAGTTCAGCCTAGTTCCGCCTTTGGATATCTGTAGGGCAGCGACCTGGGCCTCTCTACACTCTTTCACTAAGCACTACAGACTGGATGTGCAGAGCACGGCGGACTCCAGGTTTGCGCAAGCAGTGCTACGTTCCGGAATGGCGAATCCCGCCCGAGCTGGTACTGCTCTGGTACTTCCCTGAAGTAGAGGGACTGGACTGGAGTGACGATAAGGAAGAGGTAATTAGACCTTACCTGCTAATTATTGTTCCTGAAGGAACGACAGTCCAGTCCCTATTCCCCTCCCTAGCTTTAGTTGGCCATTCCGGCAGTTTCTCTGATGCGGGACTGCGGCCCGAGGATGGATTCAGTCTGCGCTGGAGGGTCAGGCTGGAGGAAAGGCCCGCGCTCTAGCAGCTCTCCTCCCCTCCCCCCCTTGACCTCCTCCTAATACCTCCTCCTGTTTTGGAAAAAAAAAAAAAAAAAAAGAAAAAAAAAAAAAAAAGTGTATATAGAGTTTTGACTTGAGTTGGTTTTATTTCAGTTTTGAGAGTTATCTAGGTTTGTTAAGTCTGCTTTTACAGTAGCTTACTGGAGTTGGTGGGTGGCACCAGTGGTATATATACCGCTCCACCCTAAAAAGGTTGGGCTCAGCCTCCAAGCTGCTGGAAGGGTTGCGTAACCCTGAAGTAAAGGGACTGGACTGTCGTTCCTTCAGGAACAATAATTAGCAGGTAAGGTCTAATTACCTCATTTCAACCTGCCCTCCCTACAAGATACGCATTCATCAGCCTTCCTTGATGCAATGAACAAGCTGGGATATATGCAACTCATCGACTCCCCCACTCATAGCAAGGGTGGTAAACTGGACCTGATCTTCGCCCCTCAGACTGCTGTCAACTCGACCCAGAACTTGCTGCTTTCCATAACACCTGTACCCTGGTCTGACCATCATCTACTCCTATTCAACATTCCCACCAACTACCCCAGCAATTTTAGCAATAAAGCATGTGCCCCTCCTAGAATTAGTACAACACGCTTTCGACCCCTCGTCAAGGATAAGGCTCTCAAGAAGATCCTACCTCTCCTTGCCAACGAATCCCTTGACCCAGACAAATTGGTATCCAACTGGGATGTCGCCCTCAGAGCTGCTGCCTGCATCTCATCCACTAACAAGAACTTAGCAAAACAGGAACATGCACCATGGTACTCCCAGGATCTTCGAGCATCGCTCCTCCACCTACGCAAGCTCGAGAGACAGTGGCGCCACACCCGGACCTCCGAGGCACTCTGTGCTTACTCCGCTCACCTACAAATGCACCGAGTAAAAACCATGGAAAAAAGAAAACAGTACCACTCAGAACTGCTAAAGCGATCATTGAACAAACCACATGACCTATTCAATATCGTAAAGTCCATAACAGGCGATCCAGCACTAGCCCAACCACCCATGCCCCAGCGGCAAGACTATTACAGCTACCTACAATTGAAGATGATCTATTCTAGACCAATATGAATACAACTATCATACCTTTCCCCACCCCACATGTGTCCTCCCAACCAACTTCTCTGCTGAATTTCTCCGAGATATCCAATGAAGAGATCGTAGATACTATTTCTTCTATTAACCTCATCACTGCTCCCAACGATCCTTGCCCTGCAAGTTGGACTAAAGAGTTGCGCCACGACCTCAGTCCAACCATATGCAGAATCTTGAACCAATCCCTCTCAACAGGGTCCTTCCCTCAAAGCTTAAAATACACTTCAATCCGCCTTCTGTTAAAAAATAGCAGACTCGATCCATCTAAAGTTGAGTCCTACAGACCAATTTCGAGCATCCCTCTGCTAGCCAAAATCATGGAGAAGGTAGTTCAGCGACAAATCCAACACCACGTCGACACTGAAGCACCACTGGACCCATCCCAACACTGCTTTAGAGAAGCACACAGTGTTGACACCATCCTCACAACCTTCTTCAACACCCTGATCACAGGACTTGACAACATCCACCAAGGATTTGTCCTCATCTTCTTGGACATAGCAGCCGCTTTTGATTCTGTGAACCATGAGACACTTTTACTTCGCCTCAAAGAAAAAGGGATACAAGGCTCAACACTAGCCTGATGTAAATCTTATTTGTGCAACAGATGGCAACAAGTCAGAACTGGCTCCACGACATCAGAGCCATTTCCTCTGAAGCAAGGTGTACCTCAGGGCTCATCCCTATCTGCATTGATGTTTAAGATCTACATGCAGCCCATCTGTGCTTTAATCCGCTCCTTCAATGTCCACTGCCTTGCCTATGCAGACGACATCCTAATTTACACACCTTTTAGGATCGATCAACCTGACTTCTCTCCAATTCTAAGATGCTTTGAAGCGGTAGCAGATTGGCTCCTCTCTCAAAATCTACGAATTAACCACAGTAAAACGGACATTCTGTTTGTCACGAGAAACCAGAAGTTCACGCCACCTCCCTCACTTCAAGTCAACAATATTGAACTGAAGGCAAAACCCACAATTTGCTATCTAGGCATTACTCTTGACCAGTGGCTAGACATGTCAGCATATGCCACAAACACCACAAAAGCAATTTATCATAAGATCCGAACACTTCGTCATCTCCGCCCACTACTTGACTTCTCTGACTACTGATCAATCTTCCAAGCCTTAGTTATCCCACATCTTGACTTCGCTAACGTCATCCGACATGGACTTCCACAGTCGACTCTAAACCCGCTCCGACTGGCCATGAACTCAGCCGCGAGGGTACTGGTAGGACTTTCAAGGTCAGACCATATAACGCCAGTCCTGAAGAACCTACATTGGCTACCGCTGCAGGCCAGAATCCACTACAAGATTCTAGTCTTGACATTCAAAGCCCTCAAGAACCAGCCCCCCACGCCCATCAGTAAACTTCTCCACAGCACACCAGACAACAAAGTCAGGAGATCTACGTTGATGAACACACTTGAAGTCCCTAAGTTGCTGATAAAATGTACAAAGTCAACAGCCAGTAGAGCCTTCTCCATTTTCGCACCAATTGCCTGGAATGCCCTCCCTGCTGAAATCCGAGCCATCTCGAATCTGGCATTATTCAGAAAAGCCCTCAAACACCACCTGTTCCTACAGCATTACTCTGATTCCAATCCCGTAAAGCACACAGCCACCACCTTGCTTTCCTACCCAGCCCGTCCCATAGGTCAGCCTCCCGCAGATAATGGCTAATCAACTTTCCCCTACCCCCTCTCACTGACTCATGAGCATATGACTCTATTCAAAGACCCTTATATATCCTTCATATGATTATTCATATTTTGTATGATTTGTATATAGTTCCCCCGGTTTCTTCCATGTTTTACTACCCTTGTTCTATGTAAATTCAATGTGACCTGTTACATTGTAGTATGCTTTTGTTTCAACTGTAAACCGCACTGATAGCACGGTATATAAGAAATATAAATAAATAAAAATAAATAGTTGATGAATTCTGAGTGTTTCACAGCGCTGTGAAGTCTGTTTGGCTAATTGAAATACTGGTATGGCTAGATCTGCACAGATCCCTTATAATGTGACATTATCGAAACCAGTGATTCATATGTTGATGAGGCATGACCCACGGATCTGGACTGGAGGACTCTAAGACAGAAAATTAGCAAGTAAAGCCTAATTTCACCTTCTTTCCGAAGATCAGATAAATTGTGCTTTCTGTGGATTTGTTTAAGGATGAAGTATCTTCTAAGGCTACTTTTGCCTGTTAGGCCAAGAACACTGCCCCTTTTGTCCTTCTTTTGCATAATTGTGCTGTTTTGGAGGGGTTGTGGGCGCACCCCAATCTGGCTTCGTCCTTTTCCTGAGCGGAGCGCAGTTCTGTTGACGTCTGTACAGCTGCAACTTGGTCTTTCCTTTCTACCTTTGTCAGGCATGTAGAGAATATGGCTTTTCGTGCAGAGATGGAAAAAAAATAACAAAAAAACCCCAGCCATGTCTCTTTCCCATCTGGTGAATTCATAGCTTTGGTATTTCCTACTTGTCTGGACTGTTCTAGCAAGACGAACTGGAAGGTGCTCTGCTACCTGTGCGATTTAGCCTTCTAAGCTTTGACTCTCATGACTGCGTATTCTGTATTGTGGCTGTCTTGTACATGGTTGTTGTAGTTAACTCTGTCCTGTCTCTGTTGCCCTGTGTGAGGTAGTTTGCGGTCAGGTTCTTGATCCGTATGCTGGGTACAAATACTGAAGTATACCCCTAGCTCAGGGGTCGGCAACCCGCGGCTCCGGAGCCGCATGCGGCTCTTTCTCACCTTTGCCGCGGCTCCGGAGCACACTGCCCGCTTTAAACGTCGCGTTATCAGCTCCCTCCCTTCTTCTGCAGCCGCGGTTCCCTGTCTCTTAGGGAACCGCGGCTGTGCTTTTAAAATCATCTCGGAGCCCTTCCTGTCTTGACGGGCTCCGTGCAGCATTGTCCCGCCTCTAAAGGAAGTTTTGGAGGCGGGACAATGCTGCACGGAGCCCGTCAAGACAGGAAGGGCTCCGAGATGATTTTAAAAGCACAGCCGCGGTTCCGTAAGAGGCAGGGAGCCGCGGCTGCAGAAGAAGGGAGGGAGCTGACATGGAGGGAGGGAGCAGATATGAATGGATGGATGGATGGATGGAGGGGGGGGGGCTGACATGGAGGGAGGGAGCAGATATGAATGGCTGGATGGAGGGGGGGGGGGCTGACAAGGAGGGAGGGAGCAGATATTAATGGATGGAGGGAGGGGGGCTGACATGGAGGGATGGAGGGGGCTGACATGGAGGGAGGGGGGCTGACATGAAGGGATGGAGGGAGGGGGGCTGACATGGAGGGATGGAGGGGGCTGACATGGAGGGAGGGGGGCTGACATGGAGGGAGGGAGCAGATATGAATGGATGGAGGGAGGGGGGCTGACATGGAGGGATGGAGGGGGCTGACATGGAGGGAGGGAGCAGATATGAATGAATGGAGGGAGGGGGGCTGACATGGAGGGATGGAGGGGGCTGACATGGAGGGAGGGGGCAGATATGAATGGATGGAGGGAGGGGGGCTGACATGGAGGGATGGAGGGGGCTGACATGGAGGGAGGGGGGCTGACATGAATGGATGGAGGGAGGGAGGGAGGGGGGCTGACAGGGAGGGATGGAGGGGGCTGACATGTAGGGAGGGAGCATATATGAATGGATGTAGGGAGGGCGGCTGACATGGAGGGATGGAGGGGGCTGACATGGAGGGAGGGGGGCTGACATGGAGGGAGGGAGCTGATATGGATGGATGGATGGAGGGAGGGGGGCTGACATGTAGGGAGGGAGCTGATATGGATGGAGGGAGGGGGGCTGACATGGAGGGAGGGGGGCTGACATGGAGGGATTGGGGAAGCGGGCTGACATGGAGGGAGGGAGCTGATATGGATGGAGGGAGGGAGGGGGCTGACATGGAGGGATGGAGCACTGGTAATGGGGTTGAGGGGACGAGCACTGGAAATGAGCTGATTAGGGGAGGCTAGGACTGGTAATGAGCTGATGGGGGGTAGGACTGGTATTGGGCTGATTAGGGGAGGCTAGCACTGGTAATGGGGTTGAGGGGGGATTAGCACTGGAAGCGAGCTGATTGGGGGGCTTTGACTGGGCATGGGCTGATTGTGGGGAGGGGAGGATAGAGCTGCTGGCCCTGGAAGATAACTGGGGGCTAAGGCTACAAATGGGCTGATATGAGGGGATGGGAGAATGGAACTGGATCTGAGAGGGGCTGCCATGGTATTTGTACTAGAAGGGACTGGTCAGTGGGGAAGGAGGGGGACTGGAAGGAAATGGACACCAGTGGCAATCATGGGAATGCAAGTTGACATTGGAAGGTACTGGGAGTGAGGACTGGAAAGGGGCTGATATTGGGGAGGGTTACTGGGACTGGAAATAGGCTGATGGAAAGAAGTGAAGAAAACGAAAGAAGAGATAAGAACTGGCAGATGGACCATAGACCACAGAAAGAGAGCTAAGAGAAGACAGGAAAGCAGAAGCCTCAGATCGGGACCAGCATGATCAAAGAATAAATTGGTCAGACAACAAAGGTAGAAAAAATAATTTTATTTCATATTAGTGATTTGACTACAAAATCATCATAATTTTGAAATCAAATATTGTTACTTCTTGTTGTTATATTTTCTGGCGTATTTTTTTTGGTGTGCGAAGGAAGAGGGGTAGTCTTATACGGCGAGTATAGGCCAAACACCTATATTTTAACAGGAAAAGTAGGGGGTCGTATATAGCATTAAGGTAAGAAACAATATATGCAGTGTTAGATTTGTTTTAAATGTCGCAATGGTTTTGCGGCTCCCAGTTTTTTTTTTCCCTTCGGAAACGGGTCCAAGTGGCTCTTTATGTCTTAAAGGTTGCAGACCCCTGCCCTAGCTGCACCAGCTCAAGTAGCAGGATGATGTCACTAGAAGTTAAATTTTCTCTATCTCCACTTCTGCTGGCAGGGAGACACAGTCCACTTCTCTTGACTGGTCTAGCTGGACTCCAGGAAAGGACAATCCTTATTGTCCCTCCAGTCCAGTCCTGCACCTCTGGGTAGTACCCCTCTTCCAGCAGCTTGGAGAATGAACATGTCATCTTTTGATGATGCCCGGTATATATACAGCTGGCACCGCCGAGGGAATTCAAGCGTTTTCGTACCCCTCGCTTCAGCCAGTCCCAGAGGGGTAGGTTCCCTACCAGAGAGCAGCGCTTTTGTGGCTTCCAAGGAGCGGGAAGGGGCTTTGGAACCACTGCTACCTTGGGACACATGAAAGTACAATGAGGCGAGGGGGGCTCAGGCAGACTCACAGGGAGGTCAGCTGCGGGCGTTTTACTCTACCTGGGCCCAGATCACGTCTGACCAATGGGTTCTGGAGGTGGTCAGAGAAGGATACGCCCTGGAATTGATCTGACCGATAAGAGAATTTTTCATCCAGACCCCCTGCAAGGGTCAGGGCAAGGTGGCGGCGGTAAAGGAGACCCTGGTGCGCTTTCTGCAGCTATAGGCCATCGAACCGGTGCCACCAGAACGGGTGCGGTCGATACTCCGTTTATTTTGTGATGCCCAAGAAAGAAGCCTCATTTCGCTCGATCCTCATCCTCAAGGGTGTTAACCCCGTTCTCTGCGGGTACTGCATTTTCTCATGGAGACGTTGCGGTCAGTGATAGTGGCAGTAAGGAGTGGGGAGTTTCTGATGTCACTGGATCTCACAGAAGCATATCTTCATATTCCTATAAGGCCGGATCACCAGCGATTTCTCTGCTTTGTGGTGCCTATGGGGCACTTCCAGTTCTGGGCGTTGCCCTTTGAACTGGCGACAGCGCCAAGCACCTTCACCAAGGTCATGGTAGCAGCACTGCGCAAGGAAGGGATTCTCATGCACCTTTACCTCAATGACTGGCTGGTTCGGGCCAAGTCCAGGGAGGAAAGCGAAAGACCAACAGGTAGAGTGGTGGAGTTCCTCCAAGGGCTCGGTTGGGTGGTCATTCTGGCCAAGAGTCATCTGAGTCCGTCTCAAGACTTTGGAGTACCTTGGGAACGCTTCGACAGCCAAGCTGGCAGAGTCTTTCTGCAGGGGGCATGAGCGCAGGGGCTGCGAGTCTTGATTCGTCGCTTCCTGGGATTGCCAAGCCTGTCGGCATGGCATTATTTGCAAGTTCTGGTTACCATGGCGGTCATGATCGAGTTGGTCCCATGGGCAAGGGCGCATATGCATCTGTTGCAGAGAGCATTGCTCCGTCGGTGGTCCCACCAGATCCAGTCCCTGACTCAGGCCCTCCCTTGCCCTGCGGATGCCAGGAATTCTCTAAGGTGGTGGCTGTGACCGTGAAACCTGGAGAGGGGCATGCCCCTCGAGGCTCCGGGGTGGGTCCCAGTAATCATGGATGCCGGTTTGACTGGCTGGGGAGCTCATTGCGAGGGGCGATTTTCCCAAGGTCAGGGGGAACTTCTGGAGGCTCGGTGGTCTATCAACAGGCTCGAGATGCAGGCAGTTGCTGTGGCCCTGCGCAGCTTTGAAGAGTACTTGCGGGGAAAAGCAGTACAGGTTTTCTTGGACAATGCGACCACGGTCGCGTATATAAACCGGAAGGGAGGCATGGGCAGTCCAGCCCTGGAGGAGGAGGCCGAAAAGCTGTTGGATTGGGCGGAGGCCCGGCTGGAGACAGTGTCTATGGCGCATGTAGCAAGCAACGTGGAGGCGGACTATCTCAGCCGGGTTCCGGTAGAGCCCGGAGAGTGGTGCCTCAACCAGGAAGTGTTTGAGCAGCTGGTGCAACACTGGGGCGAGCCAGTCATGGACTTGATGGCAACCTTTATGGCAGGACGATTTTTCAGTAGGAGAAGAGAACGGATGTCGGAGGGCCTTGATGCCTTAATCCAGAGGTGGCCTGAGGGAGGACTTTGTGTTCCCCCCCCTTCCCCCGTGGGCACTCATAGGCAGGATGCTGCAACGGATAGAGGCACACTGGGGGTTGGTAATACTGAGTGCTCCTGATTGGCCTTGGTATCCTTGGTATGCCGACCTGGTTCGGCTCCTGGTGTTCCAGCCTTGGCTACTTCCGATGTGCAAGAACCTGCTGATGCAGGGCCCGATATGCATGCCTCAGGTGGATCAATTTTCACGGCCTGGCTCTTGAGCGGGCACGGTTGAGTAAGAAAGGTTACTTGGGGGCAGTGATAGCAAGCCTTAAGAAGGTCTACTTGTCTTGCGTATAGTTGCGTCTGGCATATTTTTGAATCATGTTGCGACGACAGGGAGACGCGTCCGTCCGCTGCTTCAGTTCCAAACGTCCTGGCTTTCCTGCAGGCCAGTTTTGACAAGGGACTGGCCTCAAGCTCCTTGCGCGTACAACTAGAAGCAATTGCATGTTATCGGGGGAAGATCCGTGGGGTGGCTTTGGGTGCGCATCCCGATGTGCTTAGGTTTTTAAGGGCAGTGACACATCTCCAACCACCGCGGAGAGTGGTGGTGCCTTCCTGGGATCTAAACCCCTTGTACTTAGCGCACTTGCAGGGGAACTGTTTGAGCCCTTGGGGCGGGCTTCCCTGAAAGACCTGACGCTCAAGACTGTGTTCTTAGTGGCGATTTGTTTGGCGCACAGTATTTCGGAGCTTCAGGCATTATCCTGCCAGGAACCGTTCCTTTCCTTTTCTAAGGAAAAGGTCGTTTTGCGACCAGTTCCTTCCTTTTTGCCTAAGGTGGTGTCGGCTTTTCATGTGAACCAGGCGGTCTCATTGCCAACGCTTCCCTTGGGGAAGGAGGGGCCAGCCGTGTGGCAGTTGCGCCGTTTGGATGTGCGAAGAGTCCTCAGAAAGTATTTGAGGAGGACAGAGTCTCTTCAGATCGGTTGTTTGTTCTTTTTGGGGGGCTGCGCAGAGGCGAAGCGGCAGCAAATGCCTCCATTTTGAGATGGATCCAAGAGGCTATTGCATCAGCATTTATCCTGAAGGGTAAGCCGGTGCCCTCAGGTTTGAGGGCGCATTCCACGAGAGCACAAGCGGCTTCATGGGTGGAGCATAGTTTAGTTCCGCCAGTGGATATTTGCAGGGCAGCTACTTGGTCGTCGCTTCATACCTTCACTAAGCATTATCGCTTGGATCTCCAGGCTGCGGGGGATGCTCGCTTCGGATCGGCAGTGCTTCAGGCCGGTGCGACGTGTCCCTCCCATTCATAAACTGTTCTGATAAATCCCAGAGGTGCGGGACTGGACTGGAGGGATGATAAGGAAAGAGAAATTAGACTTACCTGCTAATTGTTTTTCCTTGAGGAACTCCAGTCCAGTCCCGAATCCTTCCCTCTTGCCGGACTGTGTGGGTGCAGTGCTCCCCGGGGGTGGGTGGTAGTTCAGTTAGAGAGTAGTGCTAGCTCCCTTCCTGGGGGCGGGGGGCAATCGAGCAAGCATAGTTCTGTTTTTGGTATTTGCATTTGTTGCTACTTAATTGTTGCTCCTGTGAGTCTGCTTTGTCAATAGGTTACTGGGATTGGTGGGCGGTGCCAGCTGTATATAGACCGGGTGTCATCAAAAGATGACATGCTTAGTCTCCAAGCTGCTGGAAGAGGGGCACTACCCAGAAGTGCGAGACACGACTGGAGTTCCTCAAGGAACAACAATTAGCAGGTAAGTCTAATTTCTCTTTTTCTGGCAAGTAAAATGTCACCTTAAGATTCTTGGAAGATTGACCTAGAAGGGCCATAACGCATTTATATGGTTGCTCATAGAGCCTTGAAATGCCCTTGGATATGGTAAGCCTTTTGGGGCACAGTGATAGTACCTAGTGCTGGCAAAGCCTTTGTTGCCACCTACAGGACTTCATTTTGTGAATCAGTAATTCCCCCCTCCCCCCGTGAAGGCTGGCCATTTTTGCTCACGGTAAAGCTGATGGGCATGTAGCTCAGGCTATTTTTGCTGAATGGACCCCTACCATAAGGGTTAGTGGGTTTTCAGAGTCCTTAGGCTGCTTCTCTTTTGTCTCTGAAGGGATGGTTGAGGCAGTCTGGAAAGTCTGAGGCTCACAGTGTATTGTGGTAGGGCCATATACAAGTCTCCTCCAGTATACTGTCTTAGTAGAGCTCTGCTCAGATGGACAGTGTTTGTGGCAGCTCTGCAGTGTCTCCTCTTACGCCAGGCTATATATATATATATTTGCCTGTCTAAACTGTGTTGTTTGGTTATGGAAAGCAGATCTATTATCCCAATCTATACCTAGAATAATAGGATTTGCTGGTTTTCGATGCCAATGAGAAACAGCCCTACAGAATTCTCGCAAATCTCCCCCACTCACTAGTAATAACTCACTGTCTCGGTGATTACATTCAGAGTGAGTAAGATGGGTTCCCCTATCACCTTAACTGGCTGCTACCTACTCTTCTCCTTCTGCCTCTCATTCTCCCAAGCTCTATCCCTTGAGGTCAACCAGATACCTATTTTATATAGCCAGGGAAAACGATGGACAGGTATACCCAAGTTCAGTTATAATGGGAATTCTCATCCACATCACCAACATCTAATATACATTCCACTCCAACATTCGATGAGAGCCAAACAGGATGAAAGCCTCTACTCACATAGTTTAAAATGTGCCCTCATCAACGCCCGTTCAATTCGTAAGAAATGGCCGGTGATTGCAGACACAATTTCCCTCCATAACCTTGATATTCTCATGGTTACTGAAACATGGCTTTCCGCAGAAGACAATGTACTACTTAACCAGCTCCTTCCACCAAATTTCTCAGTGTTTACCAATCACAGACATAACAAGCGAGGAGGGGGCATGCTCATACTCTCCAGATCAGACCTTCAGTTCCAGCTGATTGATGCTTCTAGCTCCGACCACCTAGAGTTAGTCTCTCTCTCCAACAAGTTATGCGCTATAAACCTTCTATACAGAGCACCTTCAGTCTCCCCAGACGTCCTTCCAACCATTATAGATCTGGCATCCAACGTCCAGAATCCTAATACCCCAACTTGGATTGTTGGTGATTTTAACCTGCCAGCTCTCCAAGATAGCCATTCATCCGCATTCCTTGAAGCGCTTGAATCCCTTGGATACCAACAATTAGTTCATGAACCTACCCATGTAAAGGGAAACGCCCTTGACCTTATCTTTGCCCCACAGTCCGTATACATCCAATCATACAATACTGTGATATCTATAACTGCTGTACCGTGGTCAGATCATAAACTCATTACTTTCCAGATTCCTACTCACAACAGACATTCAAAGACCGACAGTGCTCCATATAACAGCCCTAAATCTCTGGCTAGGAGCTTTTTCCATTCGACAGAGATCGCATCCTTGCTGGAACATGCTCACTTCGTAACGAGACCTCCCTAAAAATAGAAGATCTAATCACCTGCTGGAACAGCAATCTTAATGCGATTGCACTACGACCACCTCTCAACAGGCTGCCTAGAAAACAGATGATCTGAGACTATCACTATCCCAACTACGGAGCCTCGAGAAGCGCTGGCGTCGGTCTCGCTCCATGGTAGACCAGGCAGCCTACCTCAATCAGCTATCCATCCACCGCAAGGCCATCTCAGAGAAAATGAAGCGGTACCACACGGACACCTTGAGGTGTGCCTTAAACAAACCTCATGATTTGTTTAACCTAGTCAAGACCTTATCTAAAGAACCAGCCCCTGAAAAGCAATGCGAGATCCATCCTCAGGACTTTGCAGTCTACCTACAATCCAAGCTTACACAAACAAATAAACCTCCATTTAGAATTTGCCCCCACAGCTCAAGATTGCCCAACAGCTCTAACCATTTTCTCTACGCCCACCAAAAAGCGAATTGAAGATCTGATCATGTCTCTCAATTCCACAACTGCTCAGACAGACCCTTGCCCAGCTTTCTGGATAAAGGAACTGCGTTGTGAATTCAGCCCAATAATAACTAAAATAATAAACCTGTCTTTCAACTCTGGTACATTCCCCGCTGCCCTCAAGCAAACTTCCATTAGACCACTCCTAAAAAATTGTAAGTTAGATCCTCAAAAGGTAGAATCCTACAGACCCATCTCAAGTATTCCTTTTCTCGCAAAGTTAATAGAAAAGGAGGTTCAATGTCAATTGCAAGACCACATCGATGCCGCTGCTCCCCTGGATCCTTGCCAACATGGCTTCAGAGAGTCACATGGTGTAGAAACACTCCTTACATCTCTCCTCAATAACATAATTTCTGGTATCAACAACATCCGGCAGGGTTTTGCACTGGTGTTCCTGGACATAGCCGCAGCTTTTGACTCTGTGAGCCATGACCACCTCCTAATACGGCTAAAAGAGAAATGAGTTGGCGGAACTGCCCTTGAATGGTGCAGATCGTACTTATCCGAAAGATGGCAACACGTGCTGGTGGAGCGATGTTTGATCCATTTCACCAAGGGCAGGGGGTCCCACAAGGTTCCTCCCTCTCTGCTTTGTTGTTCAATATTTATATGCAACCTATTTGCAAGATCGTCCGGTCTTTCAATGTAAGTTGCATGGTATATGCGGATGATGTCCTGCTTTATATGCCTTTCAACATAGACAAATTGGACCTATCCCCTCTGAGCAACTGCTTTGATGCCATATCGGAATGGCTCTTGTCACAAAACCTCAGGATTCAACATAAGAAGACAGAGGTGCTCTTCATGTCAAAGAACCCGAACTTTAGCCCTCCACAATTCCTGAAGGTGAAAGATGCTGAGCTACAATCAAAACCTAAAATACGTTATCTGGGTGTTACACTCGATCAGAACTTGGACATGAAGGCACATATAGCCAACACTGTAACAGCCATATACTACAAAATCCGGTCACTAAGACATCTTCGCCCCCTGCTTGAACCTGAGGATTTCCGTACCATCTACCAGGCTCTGATCATGCCTCACTTTGACTATGCTAATGTCATTTTGCTAGGCCTCCCTCAATCCACTTTGAACCCCTTACAGCTTGCAATGAATAGCGCTGCGAGGGTTCTCTATGGGGCATCTAGGAGTGAGCATGTGTCGCCCCTTCTGAAGCAGTTACACTGGCTTCCTATACAGGCCAGGATCATTTTCAAGACATTACTACTTACCTTCAAAGCGGTAAATAGTCTCTCCTCCACTTCTTTAACTGATCTCATCAAACCCATAACCCCGAATAGATCAAGAAGATCAATTGCATTAAATATGCTAATGGTTCCTCGTGAACTTACAAGAAGCACCTCATCAACAGCAAACAGGGCTTTCAGTCTTCGTGCCCCAAAACTCTGGAATACATTGCCACCAGATATTAGAGCAACCACCAACCTACTTCAATTTAGAAAGGCCCTCAAACATTACTTATTCCTTAAATACTTCCCAGTGAGTGCAGAAGCAAGTCCCCTCTCCGTTAGTTATAGGAACTCCGAATCACCTAGTGAGCCAGAATTCCCCACATAGTAAGGTCCACTGACCATTAAGTATAAGGTTCCACTCACCATTACGTCTCTTTTGTGCTATAATTTAAAGATGTCAATAGTTTACCTTGCAATCCAAGTTTACTGTCCTGTGATTCATAATTACCTTGTTATCCAAGTTTATTGACCCTGTTTAATGTAACTCAGATGCTTGTTTTTGTGCTGAATTTTGTGTTCGATGTAAACCGCGCTGATGTCAAATAGTGCGGTATATAAGAATTGTAAATAAATAAACTAAATAAATATATATATTTCTTTTTTCTGATGATGCCCACTGTGGAGCTAGGTATGTTGTTCTTGCTACATAAGTACTCAGGAGGGGAAGTTCCTTCTAACATGCCCTGGATCTGGAACTGGTTGTTTTTGGACTCGGAGCCCGATTCTAAGTGGCACATCTAGGCTGTCCGGATGGCCCCGAGCAGGACAGGCCTGTTAGACTCGATTTCTGTAGTGCGAGAACAAAACATTCCCGTGGCATACAGACTTGGTCCTGAGGATGGCCTGGCATGCCCCTGCATGCCTGTGGGGACGTCCTCCTCAAAGGCTCCTGTGGCGCCGACCCTCTTCTTCCCCGCCATCTGACCCATGGCTGGGCCGCCAGGACCTGAATCAGGCGGCAGGTGCCTACCCACACCTGGCCTGAGGGGGGGGGGGGGGGGAATTCGGCCCCAGTTGCCTAGTTTGTGCTGCTTATTCCACCCTTTGATGTGGAATAAGCAGCACGTTCCCCCTGACCCTGCAAGACGTACAGGGCCAATTCTGGTCACGGCCTTGTATGTCTTGCCGCCCCTGTTCCGCCTGCCACCGGCTCACCCCGTACTGCTGCTGTTGCTGTGCAGGGAGGGTCTGAGGAGGCATAGGGGCAGGATGGCTTGCGGAGCTGCACATCCTGACTGAATCGGGCCATAAATCTCTCCTTTTCCTGTAAGGTCCTTTTTATCTTTTGTTGCAGCCTCAGATGAGGGGTGCCTTTTTATCTGGACCTCACCATGGCATGGGTCACCTTCCCCGGGTGCACAGCATTAGCTGTTTTTGTGCTTCTTTATCTTGGGCCACCTCTTTAATGCTGGCCCTTGCAAGACCTAGACGCAGCTCTCCTGTACTTTTTCAAGGTAATAGTCGTGGGAGCAGTGCTCTAATACATGCAGATGTCCCGAGTGGCCCACTCGGCTTCTTGGGTGAAGATCAGATACCACACAGTCCTGGTGGGTTCTGACTGAGAAAGCTAAGGTCGCTTATTTCTTGTCCTTAGCATGGCCTCGTTCTTTCTTAGGATTTTGGGTACCTGGGGATTGGTTCCATACTTTCCTGAACTTAGTTGCTTAAGGAGAAGAGCTCACTCAGTCTTCTGTCAGCTCCACAAGCCTGGGGCCTTTTAGGTCCTTGTATCTGGATATTGACCTTGGAGCAGTTTTCTTGATTTGGGATATATGTACGCTCACTACAAAAGCACCTGCTAACTTTCTTGGTTTTATATTTCTCATTGTTTTACCAGTCTCTTCCCTTTCCCCAGGAGATCAAGGAGCAGTTTAAGTATTTATTGCAGTTATAACATTTGATGGCTGGGGAAGCACTGAATGCAGTGCCTGTCTGCTTGGTCCCAACATAGAAACATAGAAAAATGAGGACATAAAAAGACCACATGGCCCATCTAGTCTGTCCTTCCATGTCAACAACTACAACAGTCCCCTTTTTTCCTTTAGAGATCCTCTGTTTGTCCCATGCTTTTTTGAATTCGGATACTGTCCTCATATCTACCACCTCCACTGGGAGACTATTCCATGGATCTACCACTCTCCGTAAAGAAATATTTCCGCATATCACTCCTGAATCTATTCCCTTTCACCCTCATCCCATGTCCCCTCATAGCAGAACTTGCTTTCAATCAAAAGAGGCCTCTCCCCCTGTGCATTTATGCCATGGAGGTATTTAAACATCTCAATCATATCACCTCTATCCCGCCTTTCCTCTAAGGCAGGGGTTGGCAATTTCGGTCCTGGAGGGCCGCAGACCAGTCAACCTGTCCTCATATGCTTAATAATGAAGACCACTAACCATTTTAGTAGCCACCCTCTGTACTGACTCCATCCTGTTTATATCCTTTTGAAGGTGCGGACTCCAGAATTGCACACTATACTCCAAATGAGGTCGCACCAAAGACTTAAACAGAGGCACTATCACCTCCTTTTTCTGCTAGCCATTCCTCTCCGTATGCACCCAAGCATCCTTCTAGATTTTGCTGTGGCCTTTTCTACCTGTTTAGCTACTTTTAAGATCATCAGACACAACCATACCTAGGTCTATCTCGTCTTTAGTGGACAAAAGTACTTCACCCCCTATACTATATTGCTCCCTTGGATTGCTGCAGCCCAAATACATGACCTTTACATTTTTTGACATTAAATCCCAGCTGCCAAATTCTAGACCATTCTTCAAGCTTAGCTAGAGCCCTCCTCATGTAATCTGCACCTTCCTGGGTGTCTATTGCAGATTTTGGTATTATCCACAAAGAGGCAAACCTTACCCGACAGCCCTTCTGCTATATCATTAACAAAGATGTTAAAAAGAATCGGACCAAGGACAGATCCACTGGTAACTTCCTTCTCCTCAGAGTGAGCTCCATTTACCTGTACTCTTTGTCGCATCCCACTCAACCATTTTCTAACCCAAGCACCCTAGTCGCCTGTGAGGAACAGTGTCAAAGGCTTTACTGAAATCTAAATACACCACATCTCGGGCTCTCCCTCGGTCCAACTCCCTGGTCACCCAGTCAAAGAAACCAATCAGATTTGTCTGACAAGACCTACCTCTTGTGAATCCATGCTGCCTCGGATTCTGTAATCCACTGGACTCCAGAAACCTCACTTTTTTCAGCAACGTTTCCAATAATTTACTCACCACTGAAGTTAAACTAACCGGCCTGTAGTTTTCAACCACATCCTTACTTCCACTTTTGTGTAAAGGCACCACATGAGCCTCTCTCCAGTCCTTTGGCACCACTTCCGACATGTAGGGCTGAGTTTGAAATGCCTGGACCAGTTGGTTAAGGGACTGGGCCCCTCAGGAGGCCTCCGGGGAAGTTAGAGCGAGCAGCTTGACCTTGAAAGGTTCAGGCCTCTTCTAGTGGACAAAGCGGGCTGTGTGTTTTTGGTTGCTACCTTTGCAGTGGCATGTGTCCACCAACGAGGCAGAGCTCGCTGTGGGGGCTTCTGACTTTGTCCGCTGATGGTGCGTAAGTCAGGCCTGGCTGCTCGGGGCTTTTGTTGGTTCAGTGCCAGTGCTTTCCTGCCTTGTCCCACTGCCTGCGCACATTTGAATGCACTTCCTGTGCCTGTAGCTTACGTTGTTTTGTCCTCATGGCCCTAGTGTGCATGGCAACTGCCTGTGTGGCTCTAGCATGCACTGTTACTGTCTGCATGACCATAGCACGTAGTGCATTGTGCTGTTATAGTGCACATTGAGTCTATGTTGCCTGGCTGTCTGTAGCGGTAGAGATTCATATGCTGGCTTCAAAGAAGTGCTGCCTAGTCTGTGGAGAGCCTCCTTGCTGGATTCTGGTATCTGCACTTCTTGCATGGTAGCTTCTGATGTGCCCTTGGAAGGCCCATCTCTCCCCTTGCAACGAGGAGACACAGGTGCCTTGGCCTTATTGTCTTGTGCTGCAGGAGGTAGTGGACAATTTATCAAAAAGCTTGATCGATAGGCTTAGAGCTCCAGTGCTTGCTTCTCTGGTTTTTTCCCCTGAAGATGGGAGCCCTATGCCCGACAGGGAGCTCTTGGTCCATAGGTTGTCCTCCCCAGAATTATTCTCTTTTCTGCAGCAAGCTTGGTCTTTTTGGCATGATAACTCAGACCCTGGTGCTCCTCTCTTCACTCATTTGAAAGCGGGTCAAGTGGCAAATTGAGTCTGGCTCGGGCACCATCTTCTAAGTGATCTCGTCAAAGATTGCAGTCTGGGGATTCAGATCAGCTGTCCTTTGAGGCCCAGAGTCCAGTCCCAATGTTTTGGGTGATGTTTCCAGCCTGTGAGACAAGATGTCTTCCCTTTCCAAGAATCGTGGCGAATCTGGTATTATCCGCCTGTTCAGGAAGGATGAACTGGCGGCTTTGATTGCTCAGGTGTCGTCCGCACTGCATTTGACTTATCAAACAGCAGAACAAGAATCACAGATCCACCCCTCTTGCAAGGGATTCAGAAGTCTTTGACAGCCTTTCCTTTTCTGGAGATTACCAAAAGCATTATCTGCTTTGAGTGGGACTTGCCCAATCCTCCAGTGAAGGGGCTGAAGGGCTTGTAAGAGACTTTATACTCTGCCATGGGAGGACTGGACTGCACTGCATGGTTCAGTACAGAGTGGATGTGCATGTTATAGCGATCACAAAGCAGATCGCCATTCTGGTGGCGTGTGAAATGCCCTAAAGGGACCCCTTGGATAGTAAAATGGACTTTCTCCTGAAGAATCAGTTGGCAGCTTCTGCTGTTCTCCTTCAGTTGGCTGTGTGTGCAGGCCTGATGACTCGAGCTCTGCTCCTGTGGATTCAGTCTTTCACCCCAGAGGATATTACACCCCTCCTGGAGCCGACAACAGCCTTTCTGTCAGAGATTATGCATGATCTCGTCCGCTTGGCAGCTAAGGGCATTGCTGTATTGACAGTGGCTCGTTGGATATGGCCTCGCCATTGGATGGCATATACATCCTCCAAGTCCTGCTTGACTAGGCTTTTTAAAGGAAAGCTTTTGTTAGGGGTGAATTTGGAGAAACATGTTAAGGATTTGAGTGAGTCCAAACCTCATTGCTTCTCAGAAGATAGGCCAAAAGGGCCTGAGAGATGTACGGGCGCATTTTCCTCATTCACACTACTTGGATTCCCAGGGGTCCCTGTAGGGTACTGCCCCAGAAAGTTCTCCTTTTCTTCTTCATCTTCTGCTTTTAGGTCCTGGATTCAACCCTTTTGTGGGGCTCACAGGCCCTGGGATTCTGTCGCCTCCAGACGTGCCACTTGCCATTCAGCGTATTGAAGGATTGGGGGTCAATTCATAGAAACATAGAAACATGACGACAGAAAAAGACCACAAGGCCCATCTAGTCTGTCCTTCCATAACAACAACTACAACAGTCCACTTTTTACCTTTAGAGATCCTCTGTGTTGGTCCCATGCTTTTTGAATGCAGTTACTGTCCTCATCTCCACCACCTCCACTGGGAGACTATTCCACGGATCCACTACTCTTTCCGTAAAGAAATATTTCCGCATATCACTCCTGAATCTATCTCCCTTCACCCTCATCCCATGTCCCCTCGTAGCAGAACTTGCTTTCAATTGAAAGAGGCTCTCTCCCTGAACATTTATGCCACGGAGGTATTTAAACATCTCAATCATATCACCTCTATCCCGCCTTTCCTCTAAGGTGTACATATTAAGATCCTTAAGTCTGTCCTCATATGCTTTATAATGAAGCCCATTAATCATTTTAGTAGTAACCCTCTGCACCGACTCCATCCTGTTCACATCCTTTTGAAGGTGCGGTCTCCAGAATTGCACACCATACTCCAAATGAGGTCGCACCAAAGACTTATACAGAGGCATTATCACCTCCTTTTTTCTGCTAGCCATTCCTCTCCGTATGCACCCAAGCATCCTTCTAGCTTTTGCCCTCGCCTTTTCTACCTGTTTAGCTACTTTAAAATCATCAGACACAACCACGCCTAGGTCCCGCTCTTCTTTAGTGGACAAAAGTACTTCACCTCCTATACTGTATTGCTCCCTTGGATTGCTGCAGTCCAAATGCATGACCTTACATTTTTTAACATTAAATCCCAGCTGCCAAATTCTAGATCATTCTTCAAGCTTAGCTAGTTCCCTCCTCATGTTATCTACACCTTCCTGGGTGTCTACTCTATTGCAGATTTTGGTATCATCCGCAAAGAGGCAAACCTTACCCGACAGCCCTTCCGCTATATCACTAACAAAGATGTTAAAAAGAATCGGACCAAGGACAGATCCCTGGGGCACACCACTGGTAACATCCTTCTCCTCAGAGTGAGCTCCATTTACTTGTACTCTTTGTCGCCTCCCACCCAACCATTTTCTAACCCAAGCAGTAACTTTAGGGTCCATCCCTAGGGTACTCAGTTTGTTTATAAGTCGCCTGTGAGGAACAGTGTCAAAGGCTTTACTGAAATCTAAATACACCACATCTAGAGCTCTCCCTTGGTCCAACTCCCTGGTCACCCAGTCAAAGAAATCAATCAGATTTGTCTGACAAGACCTGCCTCTGGTGAATCCATGCTGCCTCGGGTCCTGTAATCCGCCGGACTCCAGAAACCTCACTATTTTCTCTTTCAGCAGCGTTTCCAATAATTTACTCACCACCGAAGTTAAACTAACCGGCCTGTAGTTTTCAACCACATCCTTACTTCCGCTTTTGTGTAAAGGCACCACATGAGCCTCTCTCCAGTCCTTTGGCACCACTCCCGACTCCAACGAGGCATTGAAAAGGTCAGTCAGTGGAGTTGCTAGAACGTCCCCAAGTTCCCTCAGTTTTCTAGGGTGTATCCCATCCGGTCCCATCGCTTTGTCTATTTTAAGTTGAGCTAGTTTCTCACGAACACAGTCTTTTGAAAATTGTTCAAGATGTCCCTCGCGGGTGGCAAGTTATGCCTTTTCTATCAGGAGTGGTCCCAGGTCTTCAAGGATCCGCTGGGTGCTAGACATCATTTAGTGCAGCTATGTTCTGGAATGCAAAGAGCCTGTTTCAGACACTGCCTTAGTCTCTCCATGTGGTTCCGTGCCCAAAAGAATGGCAGTTCAGATCATACTGGAAAAGTTATTCTGTCTATAGGTGGTCGTCTAGTTCCCCCTGCCAAATGGGGTAAGAGCTAGTACTCCATCTACATTGTGGTGCTTTTTTGTCAATCTCTAGGGAGTCAACACTTACCTGTGCACCCTTCAGTTCCATATGAAAACTCTATGGTCAGTGAGCCAGCTGGTATGCTGTGGGAAGTTCCTTGCATCTCCGGATTTAGGCGAGACTTATTTCCACATCTCTGTCCGAGGATCAACAGCACTTTTTTCATCTCGCTGTATTTGGCTCTCATTTTCAGTTTTCAGCTCTTTTTCCCTTTGGACTCTCTACCTCCCCAAGGACATTCTCAAAAGTAATGGTGGTGGTGGCTGCTGTGCTGAGGTACTAAGGGATCTGTGCTCACCCATATGTGGCTCATCCAGGCCGATTCCTGGACAGTCTCAACTGGGTGATCAATCTGGGAAGGCTCCAAGTAACTCTTTCCTCATCATTGGAATACCTGGGGGCGTGTTTCAACGCTGAGGCAGGCAGAGTTTTCCTGCTCGAGGAGAAAGTGAAAAAATTGTTGGCCCTTCTGGCAGCCTTCTCTGCGCAACAGGCTCACAGCGTATGGGATTATCTTCAGCGTTTTGGCTTGATGGCGGCAGCAACAGCAGCAATTTGAAATGATGCATTGGGCACAAGCTTATATGAGACTGCTTCAGAGGTGCTTGCTGTCTTGGTGGTTTCCAAGCTTTCAGGAGTAAGAAGTCGGGATGCCCATCCAGCCTGCAGTGGTGGCAGCAGCCACAGCATCTGTGGAAAGAGTATGCCACTGGATGATTGCTTGTGGTTTTTTCTGTCAATGGATGCCAAAACTGGCTGGGGAGCCGATTGCGAGAATTGAACTGCTCAGAGCTGGTGATGACATAACTGAAAGTTGCTCAAATCTGCCTCTACCTGCTGGCAAGGGAGGATAACCCAACCATCTGGGCTGATTTAGCAGGCTTCAAGAAAAGTAAATTTGGGTATATAAAAATGTATCTGTTTTCTTTGTCTTTCTCCATTGATTTCAATGCGGCTGTATTTGGTTCTGTTACTTGCAACACAGAGTGGCTTTTTTGTTTTAAATTTAATCCTGCTATGGTAGCTAGGTCTCATTGGCTGTGGAAATAGCTGTTGCCTCCCTCCTCTGGTTCTCCAGCCATACTTGACATGTTTGGGGATTCCTGTTTTGGAGTTTTTTTTCGTCGCGGCTCTTGTCAGTTTTCCTGGCTGCCCATTGCTGTGCTCAATTGTGGCCTAATGCAGCCTGCAGCCATTAGTGTTTTTCCTGTAGCTGCAATTTTTTGCCCTGGGTGCTTTGGAGGAATGCATTGGGGGCTTATTTTTATGATGTGTTTTGGGACCTTCCATGGGGGTTATGGGGCCTTGGTTGTGCCACCTCCCCCTGTTTTTTTTCCTTCATCCCTACCCCAGCTGGCAGTCTCCATGAACTTCCATGGTGCTATGGTCCCTGCTGAAGAAGTGGGTGTGGTGGGATGGCCATGTCTGTAAGCCCATGGACCTTGAAGGGTTTCTGGGGCCCCTTCCTTTAAATGGCTTATACTGAAGCTAACGAAACAGCTTACAAGCTGTTTTCAGTCCTTGCTAGTTATTTGAGGGAGGGTCAAGGCCCAGGCCCCAGATTAGGGTGAGTCCAGGGCCCTTGGGCACCTCTGTCTCTGTGAGTTAAGGGTAAAGCATCCCTACTGCAGCCTTTTGCTTGCTGGGAACTCTCCTATGGGGGCTTTTTTTCTCTCTAGAAGGTAAGTGCAAGGAAGAAGAAATAATTCTCCTTTGGGAGGACGAAGATCCTTCTGTGATACACCATTTTCACCGGGAAGATCTTCCTCTCATGCAAAATGCTATGGCGGCTTTGCAGCTTGTAGATCCTGCTCCTTTGTAAGTCTCGCCAGCAAACTCTGTTTTGGAAGGTGTTAAGTGGTCTTCTGACTTATTTTCCTCTCCTGGAACCCATGTGGCAGCTTGTAGTCTTTCAGTGGGGAAACTCCTGAGCTGGGTCTTAAAAGCCCAAAGGTCCTTTTCTCAGTTGTATCCTCTATCTCGGGGTGAGCTGGATCAGCTTTTTGGGCTTCTGTGGGTAGATGCCCTGGTCAACTGTCGCAAAGTGCTCAACTGTCCCAGTAGAGGGTGAAGCTGTGCTCATGGATGCTCTTGATAGGAGAGTGGAGGCCCTCCTGAAGAATGCCTTTATGGCTTCTGACTTAAGCTCTCAATTTGTGCTTTATGCAAGGTTGGCTGCTTGAGCTATCCTTTGCTAAGTAGAACAGTTGTGAGGTTGGAGATTGGGATCGCTTATGTTGTGGCTGCCCTGTATGTCTTGATAAGGATCTCTTCTAAGTCCATGACCATGGTAGTTGGATTGATGCGGTGGCTTTGGCTCCATAGTTACTTAGCTGATGTGGCCTTCAAGTTGCGCCTGAGCAAACTTCCCTTTAATGGCTGCTTGCTTTTCAGGGATGACCTGGAGAAGTTGATCAAAGACCTTGGAGAGGCTTGCCCACAGAGACTCCTGGAAGACTGGTCTAAAGGTTCCAGAAGTGTGCCTCATGGGCCGTGTGGGGATCCTGGAGATGGATTTCTAGGATCTACCTATATTCCTATTTCTCCTACAGATCTAAGCCCAAGAAAGGGCAGTTCTTTTGAAGCTTTCAGTGTGCTCAAGACTCTATTGGAGCTCCATCAAGAGCCAATAAGCCCCCCACTATGAGAGCTTGCAGGCCCCTTCTGAGGTGCAGCTAGATAGGGAGTGGCTTCGGCTATTTTTTTTCCCCCTCAGAATGGGTTTTATCACACTCAGTCAGGGTTATATGCTGGAATTTGCCTTGCCACTAAGAGATGCCTTTGTGGAATCTGCCTGCAGCTTCATGGTCATGAGGGTGGCGAGCGAGGAATCTTGACAGTGCCTTCTGCAGTTGCAGCTTTTGTACCCGTGTCCTTTGTAGAGTGGGGCCAGGGGAGGTAAATCCAATATTGTTCTCGATAGTTCAATTTTGCTTCTTGATCTTTTCCATGCCAGTAAAGAGGAACGTGGTCTATCACTTTCCACTGCGATTGGCCAAAAGAATGGTCATGTTGCAAATGGTGTTCCACTATAGTTGCCAATTAGGACTAAGTATTCAGCAGAGAGGAATGTGTGTGTTTTTTTTCATTCTGTTTTTTATTGATCTTTTTGCGCACCCCACATATATTTTCTGACTTGAGAACATTTATTACATACACCAGTATTGGATTTATAACTTGAATACAGTGTCTTCATGGGGATTGAATCAGCAGGTAGACTGACTTACTTTGCTTTAAATATATTGGAGTGAAGGATGTTCTGTTGCTTTAACATTGATGATGTAACCTGTCAGGGCCGATAAAGATGCTGGGGCCATTTTGAAATTTCAGTTTGAGCAAGTCTGGAAGGGAAGGCACATTGTGAAAGGCAATAAGAAGGATTGAGATCAGCAAATGTTTTCAGATTGCATCCTGAATATTGAGATAATATGAATATCCTAATACATAATTGAAATTTATAATTGATGTTCGAAACACAACGTTGTATTAATAATGGGGCTTGTTTAAAGTGGTAAAGTAAAGATAAGAAGCAGCTAGTTTTTAATTTGCAGTGGCGAGATATGTGAATTGTCAAAATGAAGTTTAAATAAACTAAAATGGCTGGAATAAGCTTAGTGGTTGCTGGTTGGAGATTTAGAAAGAAAAAAAAGTGCAATAGAAAATTTTATTTGAATATAATATCATTGGGAAATTTTGAGCACTCAGTTATGGCACAAAGTCATAATTTTCATTTTCTGATGTGGCTGCAAAATTGAAAGAATTGTGATCATTTAAAACATTTCTTTAAAATGAATTATATGGTTATTAAATTCACTTGCGTAGAAAAAAAACATGATTTGAATTGATGCATCTTGAACAATGACTTAAGTCAGACCTTCCATGTTGGAAAGAAAAGAAGAAATCTGCATTACTTCCTTGTAACTTTTTTTTTTTCATTTTTGGTTTTTATTTTAGCTGCCAGCCTCTGGGGCCCTTGTAAAGATGTTTGGCAAACAGTAGTAAATGCAGTATGGAAAAGACAGCCTGAAGCTGTCCACATTCTGGATCTGGTGCTGAAGAAATACAAGCCTGACTTCATCTCACTCTTTAAAAATCCGGTATGCAATTTGTTACGTTATATTGCACTTATACAACTCTGTCCTTAAACCAAGTGTCATCCAAAGACATTTTACACAGTGAAAAAATGAGTGGGCTGTTATGATAAGCAGCATGATTTTTTGATACAGCAGTTTACTCCTCATTTTCCTGTAGCAATCTTTCTCTGATGTAAAAAGAGCGTTTTTTTTAGTATGGAGAAATCGGAGGTAAAGCCACTGTGCTAAAAGATGGTGTGGCGGGCATGCAAAAGTCGGAATCATTAACTGCTTCTGGCGTAAAAATATGCACTAAATTTTGGTGCTTTTTCTTTTCAATGTGTTTTTTTTTTTAACTTCCTTTTGTAGTGCAGGGCTGGAGTAAAGATGCAGTGTGGGAGAACAGGATCATTAGAGTTGAAGTGTGGCACTTTACCTCAGATGACCTGTTTTGGCTGAACTCTGGTGGCTGGTGGGCCTCTAGAACTCAAGACACCACAAAGCCTTCCTCTGGCCCATGTCCACCCCCCCTTCCTCCCCCACCTTTTGAGTTGGGAGACAAGAGTGATGCCCATTCACTACTGCATCGCCATCTTGTAAAATGGCCCTTGACTGTTGGCAGTACATCAGGACTCGCTGATAGGTGCGCTTATTTTGCAAGATGGCAGTGCAGGAGATAGGTACAAGTGAGCATTGCTTCTGTCTTCCAATCCAAAGGTTGGTGATAGTGAGTTGAGAAGAGGATCATGGAGTCTGAAGGCTCATTTGGGCTACCAGTGTAGGTTTTGTGGGGTCAAGAGGCGGGGGAATCTGGGGTCCAGTGGACCTTGGGATTTTTTTAAAACTGGTCTTTATTTTATTGTTGTCCTCTTCCTGTCAGTAAGTAAATCATTCCCCATTAATGCATGAACAGGAAAGACGTAAACGTTATGCTTGATGCATTACATTTCTGGCATGTTACTGTGGCAGCGTGTGCTGTGTTTTCTGCCAGAATCACAGCATAACTCCTGTATAAAGCTATCTCTTGAAATTTTATATATAGAAATGGACCTCATGCGTATAGAGTTATCAAGTTTTCAGCAGATAGGGCCTGTGGTCAAAATAACTTAAGGTCACCAAGCCAGGAATGCTCTGAGGTCATTATTTGGAGTGGAGGAGTGGCCTAGTGGTTGGGGCAAGGTACTTCAGGCCGGAAGGTCGGGGGTTCAAATCCCACTAGAGGACAGCAACCTTGGGCCAGAAGAACTGGGGTTTCTAGTCCTGTTGAAATGAGTTGCCTCGGCGGGGTTCACTCCTAGTATTATTCATAGAGTACAATCAGCCACAACAGTCCCACAGGTGCTCCTTGTGGTCTTGGGCAAGCCACTTAACCCTCCATAGCCCATATTCCCTGTAAAATAGTTATCTCCAAGTTATAATGCCCTGTTCAATGTAATTTCAGTTTGTTCAATGTAAACGCACTGATGCAGAATAGCGCGGTATATAAGAGAATGTAAATAAATAAATAAATAAATAAAATCATTGGTCCATAAATCGCTAGAAACACCCAGAGCTGTATTCAGTTTTTACTTTTTCATTTTTGCATATAAAATAGTTTATGGCAAAAATCTTTTAGACGTTCATATTCATACAGATAACGGTATATGACACACTATTGTTTTTTGAATAAATTATGTGCATCAGGGATTTTTTATAAAGTTTTCCATTTCAATAGGCTCTGCTACAGATCCATCATTATTTCATCGATGCCGAACTTTGTAAAAGAATTAGCACTGGTACAATATACCTTTTCTACCAGAGCAAAGTTTTTGAATGCCATTTGTTTACTGAACTTAGCAGTAAAAGTTTGCTTTTTCAGTGTGTGTGTTTAAAAACACTTGGCGCTGAGGGAAGCGTTTCAAGATGTCGGTTGTAGTCGTGACTGTGTGAGCACGCTTTCTCTATGGGGAAGAAGTGTAAGGGCAAGGTTGGGCCGGTGCCTTCGCAGCCCACTCTTGCCTCGACGCCGGTTGCTTCTGTTTCTGGTCCTTTGGATTCTTACCTGGTTTGTGCTCCGCGGGATCCAGTCGTTGCTGGTGGAGAAAACCGGTTGGCAGTGTCGTCGGAGTTGGAATGCTCGGCGGCAGTCTCGGTATCCTCTTACTCCCCAGTTTTGAGCCCTGCACCGAAGGTTCCTCGTAGCTGCTTATTGCCGGAAGGCTTCCTGGAAGCTAAGTTAGAACAGTTAGATAATTTCTCTCGGGTGAATAACTTGAGAGTTGTTAATTTTCCTAAGGTGACTTCTGTTTCCGCTAGGGATATGTTTAAAGAGTATTTGGTTGAGGTATTGGGGGTTTCTCCTGAATTAATGCCACCATTGGTTAAAATTTATTATCTTCCTAAGGCTAAGCGTGTTCCTTTTAGTGGGATTTTAGGGGATGGGTTGGTGCAAGGAGATGTTCTGAATGTTACAGATTTATTGGAAAGTTCTGGTCTTGAGTCTCAGGAGCCTTCTACTCTTTTAATAACATTTGCTTTGTTATCAGATAAAGAGTGGATGTTAAAACTTTTTTTTTCAGAAAAGGAAGCTCCCTTTCCGGTGTTTAGCTGTTCGTATGTATCTCAACTTGGCAAGAGACACCCAGAAACGGCGCAGAGAGTTCTTCCTTTGCGTCCCTCTAGTCCAGTCCCGGAACCATAGAGTTTACAACCTCATCCAGCAGCTTTGGAGACTGAAAGATGTCATCGCTTTGGTGTCACTGGTATAAATAGGCAAGGACCGCCCCCCTTCCACCAGTACTTTCAGTCTCCAAGCAGCTAGGAGGTTCTGAGCCCGGGGCAGGGCTCAGTGGACGCAAATAAGCAGAGCTTATTTTTAAATTTGAGAATTTTTGATTTTTGATTTTTGATTTTTTGGTTTGTAATTTTTGTTTTTCAGGTCCATTGCTGCTGTTGGAAGGTGCCTTCTCTCCCTCCTCCTCCTCTCTCTATTTCCCCTCCCTTCCCTCTCTCTCCTCTCCTCTCCCTCTCTCTCCTCTCCTCTCCCTCTGTAGTTTGAGTTTTTTTCCCCAGCATTTAAACGAGCAAAGGGGGAGAGTAGTGCACAGTGTGGCCTCCCTGCTCCCGAACCCGCAGCAAAATGGTGAGGAGCAGGTAGCAGGCCGAAGATCAGCAGCAGCGCCTGTGAGGAGTGGGAGCCAGGGCACAGTAGGCTCGGCTCTGTTTAAATGTGAAGTTGCCGGAGCTGAAGCCGCGATTAAGGCTGTGCTCCGGCGTTGGTGTGCCTCCTCTCTTCCCTCCCCCCCCCTTCCTCGGATCGTCGGCTGCAGTGGTGAGTCTGTTTTAGCAGCTTTCCGCATATTTCTTGGCGGGGCGCAGAGAGGGGATAGAGGGGAGGCTTGACAGCATGCAGGGACCCGGGCTGTGCAGGGAAAGCCGCGTGTTGGTGAGTGGGAAGTTTGCCGGCGGCCATTTTAAAAGCCGCGTTTTCAGCGTTCCAATTTTATTTTGCTTTTCGGCAGTCCTCTGAGCTTCGTTTGGGCTTCTGTTTGCCCAAGGGGGGCTAGGGGGCTGATTGTGTTGTGGATTTTGACAAAAAAAAAAGAGAGATCATTTAAATAACGCTGATTGTGCTGTTAAGCAGCTTTTGGTCTTGCTCTGTGAAGGATGCCGTCTAAACCTCGCTGTCTCGTCTGTGGGGTACGACGCAGCGACATGTTGGAGTCAGGTGTTTGTAGGAGCTGCTCCGTGGAGGCAGGAGTGATGATACGGCTCTGGGGGGGGCCGGCTGAGGAGCAGGTGGCGGTCCCTTCAGAGTCGGAGGTGTCCGGGCCGCATTTCTTGGGATCCGTGGAGCCAATGGCGGGGCCGTCCTCGGCAGAGGGCGCTTCTCCCGCGGCGGGGGGGGGGGGAGTCAGGGAGTGGGTTCTCCTGCGATCCCTCCAGACTTCTTCTCGCTGATGCGTTTGCCTTGCTGCAGCGTGCTTTGGGAACTCAGGCTTCTAGAGGGCAGAAGCGAGCAGGGCCGGGGGGTCCTCTGGGGGAGGAGGCAATCTTGGACAAGAGACGGCGAGAGGCAGTAGAAGATAGCCCCCCTTCTAGGCGAGAGGAGGAGTTGGCAGCGGAGGATATGCTGGTGGAGGAGGCCTCGGATGAGGAATTGGAGGAGGGGGAGTTGCCGGACTCGGAACAACAGAGTAGAGTGGTCAGGGTGTTTTGTAAAGAGGAGCTGCCAGCGTTGATTGCAGAGACTCTCCAGGCGTTGAATATGCCTTCGGTGGCGCCTGTCGCAGAGGAGTCGTTGGAGGATCCGTTGTTGCAGACGGTGAGGACATCCCAATGGGTATTTTCTGTTCATAGAGTTTTTAAGAACATGATTCAAGAGGAATGGGGCGTACCAGAGGCGGTGCTGCATGGATCCAGGGTGTTGGCCCGGCTGTATCCGCTTTCGGACCAGGATAGGGAACTGTTTCGGTCGCCAAGGGTTGATGCGGCGGTGTCGGCGGTCACTAAGAAGACTACGATTCCGGTGGAGGTGGCTGCAGCATTAAAGGATGTGCAGGACAGGAAGTTGGATACCTTGATGAAGCAGGTGTTCGATGTGTGTGCCCTCTCCTTGCAGGCCTCGATAGCGGGGGCGTGGGTGGCGAGAGGCTGTTTGAGATGGTCCCAAAGGTTGCAGGGGGATCACTTGGAGGGTCAGGCAGATGAAGTAGCGCGGTTGGAGTCGGGCACAGCTTATCTGTCGGACATTCGCTGCAATCTCATTCGGGGGCTGGCTAGGAGTATGGCTTCGGTGGTAGCAGCTCGCCGGTATCTCTGGTTGCATAACTGGTCGGCGGACGGATCTTCTAAGGCACCACTTAGCAAGCTTCCCTTTCGGGGGAAGCTTCTGTTTGAAGAAGATTTGGAAAAGTTGGTTAAGGATCTCGGGGAGTCCAAGGGGGGTCGGCTCCCGGAGGATAAGCCTAAGCAGGGCCGTGGTTCGTCTGGGTCCCGGGGGGCCCTGAGAGATTTCCGTAGATTCCGGTCCTCTCGCTTTAGCCAACCACAGAGGGGCAGGTTTCCTCTGCGGGGTCAGGGGTTTCGAGGTTTCCGGTGGGCGGGCAGAGGTTTTGCGCCCTTCCAGTCCTCTACTGTTAAGAAGTCCCAATGAGATAAGGCGGACCCAGGTGGCGGTGGTGCCCGTGGGAGGACGGTTACGGGAGTTTTACCCTGCCTGGGTCCAGATTACGTCAGATCAGTGGGTGTTGGAGGTCATTCGAGAGGGCTATGCTCTGGAGCTCCATCGACCCGTGTTAGATTCCTTTGTCCAATCCCTGTGCAGAGCCCCTCGGAAGCTAAGGGCAGTCGAAGACACTCTGCGGCGGCTGCTGCATCTCAGAGCGGTGGTGCCCATTCCGGAGGACCAGTACGGGTGCGGTCGATACTCCATCTATTTTGTAGTCCCAAAAAAGGAAGGTACCTTTCGACCAAGCCTGGATTTAAAGAGGGTAAATCGGTGCCTGAGAGTGACTCATTTCCGTATGGAAACGTTGCGTTCTGTAATTGCGGCGGTCAGAGCGGGAGAGTTCTTGACGGCTTTGGACCTCACGGAGGCGTATCTCCATATCCCAGTTCGGCAAGAGCACCAAAGATTTCTGCGGTTTGCGGTGCTGATGGGACATTTTCAGTTCCAAGCTTTGCCCTTCGGGTTGGCGACAGCCCCTCGGACGTTCACCAAGATCATGGTGGTGTTGGCAGCAACGCTCTGCAAGGAGGGCATACTAGTGCATCCTTACTTGGACGATTGGTTGATTCGAGCAAAGTCAAGAGAGGAGAGCGTCGCGGCCACTGACAGAGTGGTGCAGATGTTGGAAAGTCTAGGCTGGGTGGTCAACTTGGCAAAGAGTAAGTTGGTTCCCACTGTCATGAGGCTGGTACTAATAAAGATGCAAAGTTGAAAAGAAACCCTGTTTCTCACAGAGATCTAGATGTGCAATTACCTCAAAGCACAGCTAGAGGGGGCAGGAGTGATCATACAGGAGCTAATGAGGCTAAGAGAGCTAACTACTTGCACCTGGAAATGAGCCCAGGAGAAAGAGGAACAGCTCCAAGGGCAGGAGAAGGAGGAACAGCTCTGAGGAGAGGAACAGCTCCAAGGGCAGGAGAAAGAGGAACAGCTCTGAGGGAAGGAGCAACTCTAAGAGAAGGAGAAGGACTTGGAGAAGGAACAAGGAGCACGGCTAAGGAAAGAAGGAGAAACCTGAGGGAAGGAATCCTCCTTGAGCAAGCCCAAAGGAACAGAGTTCACAGAGGTGGAGTTCAGAGGGGCCAAGCTACGAGAGCAGCTGTTCAGAGGGAGTCTGCTGGAGAAAGCAGTCAGGCTGTGGAGAGTGTGCCACTCCCTGCTCAAGCAACGTTCCTGAGTCCAAAGCTGAGAGACGTATCCAGAGAACCAGGTTTGGAGGAAGACCTGCAGTCACTGGAACCTGCTAGACAAGTTTTACCAGGTACTCGAGGAAAAGGAGTTTTTAGCAAGGCTACTTTATCACTGAAGCATAGAGTTGAATCCATACCAGGTTTTACAGCCCTGCCCAGAGGCTACCGGCAGAGAACCTGTTGAATCCATACCAGGTTTTACAGCCCTGCCCAGAGGCTACCGGCAGAGAACCTGTTGCAAGAGAGACGTTCTTGGGAGAGAAAGCTCCAGGGATTCAAACTACAGAAACTCAAGGTATGAAAGCTTTATTCCTGATAAAGAATGCTTAACTCCTAGAAGCACTGCTAAAACAAGTATTCAGTTTGTAAGAAGTAAGAAACCTGAGTGGTTTCAGAAAATACCAAGAGAACTTAAAACACAGTCTTATTGGAGGCAAGAGCCTAGAGACAGTCCACGTAGAGCTGTAACAGCCAGGGACAGTATTTACTCAGAGGGGGAATGTAGTGGAACAGAATCTATGGAAAATGAAGATATAAATGCTATCCCCATTCCTCAGGCAGAAGATATGGATTGTGGTTTGTGCATGGCCACCAGTCTAGAATCTATAGCCACTGTATAAAATAAGAAGAAACTTGTTTAGTTGATGTTGCTTTGGAATTTATTTATTTATTTATTTATTTATTTATTACAGGCTCTTATATACCGCTCTATTCAGAATCAGCGCGGTTCACAATATAACAACATACCATAACAACAAACTGTTAGGTTTTACAGAGAACAAGGTCAGAGAACTTGGATAAAACATGGGAATGAAGTGAATTCCTCCACTTAACCTTGGCACTAATTGTGAAGATACTAACAATTAGTTAACCTGTTTAATACTGGCACCTTTACAAACAAAGGACATTCTTTAATTTTCTAGTGTCTTAATGAACCCTTGCACAGAGAGGAAATAAAAGCCTTGTTTCCCTACACTCTTGGCTTGATTATTGAGTTCACACCAGGAGCTGAAATACCTAAGGCCAATCTCCATTTTTTGCCTTACATAAACCCCACGCTCCTGGAAAATAAATATATCGTGGAGCATGCCCTTACCGCCCTTGGCCACTAGGGGCTGCCACCATGACACCACTCAGTCTCTGGAATACTTGGGGGCGCACTTCGAGACGGTGCAAGGGGCGGTGTTTCAGTTCACAGAGCGCAAGGATTGAGGGAACTAGTGAAGAGGTTTCTGGCGCGCAGGGCGCCGATGGCGTGGCAGTACCTGCAATTGCTCGGAACGATGGCGGCCACGATCGAAGTAGTTCGCTGGGCCAGGTCTCATATGAGGCCGTTGCAGAGCGCCCTTCTTCGGCGTTGGTCTCATCAGAGGGACGAGTTGTCTCAAAGGCTAGTTTGTCCCCTAGACGTGCGTCAGGAGCTTCTGTGGTGGTTGAGACCCGAGAGTCTGGAAGCCGGCGTGCCGTTAGAGCCTCCATCCTGGAGACTGGTGACCACGGATGCAAGTCTTGTGGCCAGCTTGGTTATGGGGATTTCAAATGTGGTTCTGGTCATTTAATATGTTTATTTGCCTTTTTGGTTCCTGCACATGTATCACTACTATCACTTTTCAGGGTTGCCCTGGCTTTGCTGTACATTGCTGACTGAAATGGTTTCTCTCTCCTGCAAATGTGCCTCTAACGCGAGGTTTTCACTGGTGCTAATTTTTAGACCTTCATTTCACGGCGTTAGTGTGTAGGGGGCCTTTCCCCGCCCACTCTCTGCCCATTGATCCCTCATATCCGACCCTGGGGAGCCTTACTTCGCCCTCTGGGGAGCCTTACTCCACCCTCTGCGCACCTTAACGCCACCGCAGACATTATCGCGCAATACGTGATGTTCTCGCACGGTAAAGTGCCATTATCATGCGATAATGTCACGTATCACGCGATAACATCGCCGCTGCTACGTTAAGATGGTTTAGTAAACATACCCCTAAGAGTTGCCTAGGCTCCAAGAAAAAATATACTTTATCTTTAGAAGAAACACAACAGGGGAGCGTGCAAGGAGAGGAGGCTGCTACTCACTATTGTGCTCCGCTGGTGCTTCTCCTGACGGCGTTGGAGTGCTGTTCCATCACGGCGGTGCCTGCCCCCTGACGTCATCTTTGGGGGTTTAAAGTCTTCTTGTTGTTAAGTGCCGTCGAGTTAGAGTCGACTCATTGTGACCCTCTGGATAGCTATCCTAAATTGTGTTTGGTTTTCAGTCAGGCGGCTCATTGTTGACAGACTGGTAGCCGTAGCTGCTGTTATTGTATCAATCCATCTCATTGCTGGCCTTCCTCTTTTGCGTTGACCTTCTATCTTGCCAAGCATGATGTCTTTCTCTAATGATCTCTCTCTTCGCATGATGTGTCCAAAGTATGACAGTCAAAGTCTTGTCATCAGAGCTTCATATATTTTAATATATTTCATATTTAGTCTTGATTAGATTGTGAGCTCTAACGGGCAGGGACCAATGTTCCCTCTAATTTTCTGTAGGCTGTGTGCGCATAAAATATCAGCTGTGTGCAGCTTTTGAAGGAAGGTTAAATTTTTGTGCGCCACATAACGACACTCGGAGTTATATACTTTAAAATTTGACTACACGTCAGAATACAGTATGTACACCACATTGATTTTAATCAAATTAAATGAAAATAGACGGTTACTAAATGAAGCGGGAAATTTCTAGTAATTACAATCATAACTTTTAAATTTTAAGACGTCTGTGCTGTTTTCTATCAGAATCAGAGCTGTAATTTTTGTGCGCTCTGTTTTAAAGTATGTGCGCTCGCTCGGCGAGGTGTGTGCGCGCGCACAGCTTAGAGGGAACAGTGGCAGGGACTGTCTCTTTTTATGTTTGTACAGCGCTTCGTATGTTACAGCGCTTTTATAAATGCTTAGTAATAAAGAAAGCTTAGGTTTGATCTCTAGTACCGACTGGTTTGTTCTTCGGGCAGTCCATGGTATACACAGTATTCGCCGCCAGCACCATAATTCAAAGGCATCAATTTTCTTCCTGTCTGTCTTTTTCACTGTCCAGCTTTCACATCCATATGATGTTATTGAAAATACCATGGCTTGAACAAGTCGAATCTTTGTATGGAGAGAGACAGCTCTGCTCCTGAGAATCTTATCTAGGTCTTTCATAGCCATTCTGCCAACAGCAATGCGTCGTCTGATTTCTTGACTGCTTGTTGCTTCTTTATTGATAGTTGATCCAAGTAGGTTAAAGTTATTCACGATTTCAATTTCTTCTCCTTCGACGATGAACCTGTTGATTATGCCAGTTGTCATGATGTTTGTCTTCTTTACATTAAGGTGCAGGCCCATTTTGAGACTATGTTCTTTGATTGTGAGAAGCAAATGTTTCAGATCATCTTCACTTTCCGCCAGTAATGTGGTATCATCAGCATAGCGAAGGTTGTTGATGAGTCTTCCACCAATCTTCACACCTCTGTTGTCTTCATACAATCCTGCTTCTCTGATGATTTGTTCTGCATATAAATTAAACAGGTAGGGGGAAAGTATGCAGCCTTGTCTTACACCTTTGCTTATTTTAAACCATTCTGTTTCTCCTTGTTCCGTTCGAACTGTTGCTTCTTGATCAATGTACAGATTGTGCAAGAGAACGATCAGGTATTCATATTCATATTCATTTATTTGATTAACCGCCCTTCAGGAGTAGGCAGAGCGGTGTACAACAAAATACATACAGAATGGCATAAGCCATGAGCTTAGAAAGGAAGTTACAATTTATGAAGAGAAAGAGACAGAGACATGAGTAAGAGGGGGGGGGGAGAGAAGGAGATGGAGAGGGGCTAGGGGGAGGGGAGGTCAAAGGCAAGGGAGAACAGATAGGTTTTAAGGGAGCGTTTGAAGGTAGGGTAATGGGGTTCGAGCCGAAGTGGAGGGGGGAGGGAGTTCCACAGTGCAGGGGCTGCAAAGAAAAAGGCTGAGGAGCGTGTAGACTGGAGGTGAGCACGAGAAGGTGAGGGTAGAGCTAGGCGGTTGAGGTGGAAAGAACGAGGGGTGTGGTGGGGAGTGTGAAAGTGGAGCAGATCCGCCAGGTATTGCGGGGTGGAGGTGTGCAATGCCCTATGAGCTAGTGTAAGGAGCTTGAATTGGATGCGATAAGAAACAGGAAGCCAGTGAAGTCGAAAGAGGAGAGGAGTGACATGGTCCCTGATGGAGGAGTGGGTGATAAGACGTGTGGCAGTGTTTTGAATGCGTTGTAACCGGGAAAGTTGTAATTTAGAGATACCAGAGAGAACAGAGTTAGAAAAGTCAACACGAGAAATTACAAGGGTGAGTAGTAAAGTGGTTAGAGCTGAGAAGGAGAGAAAAGGGCGAATAGCACGAATCTGCCTTAAGTGGAAAAAGGAAAGTTTAGAAACGTGGGAGACATGAGCTGAAAAAGAAAGGTCTGAGTCAAAAAGAACCCCAAGATAGCGGAAAGTAGTGACTAACGGGACAGGTGCACTAGAAAAAGACGGAGCCAAAGAGGGGGGCAGATGACCGGGAGAGAACCAAATAGCGATGGTGTTCTGGTATACCCATGCTTCTTAATGTGGCCCAGAGTTTCTCATGGTTTACACAGTCAAAAGCTTTGCTATAGTCGATAAAGCACAAATAGATATCCTTTTGGTATTCTTTGGTCTTTTCAAGGATCCATCTCACATCCGCAATGATGTCTCTCGTTCCTCGCCCTTTTCTGAACCCTGCTTGCACTTCAGGTAGTTCTTGTTCCAGGTATGATTGTAGTCTCTTTTGAATAATCTTCAGTAGAATTTTGCTGGCATGTGGGATCAGAGCGATTGTGCGATAATTTCCACAGTCAGTTGGATCACCTTTCTTTAGTACTGGTATAAACACAGATCTTTTCCAGTCAGTTGGCCATGATGCTGTCTTCCATATTTCTTGGCAGAGCCTTGTAAGTACGGTAACAGCTGCATCAGATTGCTGTAATACTTCTATGGGAATGCAATCAATGCCTGGTGCTTTGTTCTTTGATAAGGCTTTCAATGCTGCTTCAACTTCTTCTTTCATCACCAATGGTTCCAGATCCTAAGGTACAGGTTGAAACGGCTGTTGGTTCACGTGATCTTTATCATATAAAAACTCTGAATATTCCTTCCATCTTTTCTTGATCTTCTCAGCATCATTCAACATAGAACCTTGAGCATCTTGTAACATTCCAATTCGAGGCTGGAACTTTATCTTTAACTCTCGTAGCTTTAGGAAAGCCGATCTTGTTCTTCCTCTAATAGTTTCTGCTTCTATTTCCTTGCATGCGTCACTGTAGTACTTTTCCTTGTCCTGTCTTGCTGCACTTTGGAAATCTCTGAGTTCTGTGATAGTCTTTCTTTCTCCTCTGGCTTTAGCTTCTCTGCGTTTCTGGGCAATTTTCAGAGTTTCTTCCGTCATCCATTTTGGCCGTTTTTTCTTTTTTACCTTTTGTAGAGACTTCTCGCTTTCTTCCAACACAACCTTCTTGATGTCATTCCATAACTCTTCTGGAACTCTATCATTTGTATCTAAAGCAGCAAATCGATTTTGCAGGCAGTCTTTTTAAATTCCAGTGGTATATTCTCAAGGTCATATTTTGCTGCATTCATGAGTAGTTTGCTCTTTTTCAGCTTTAGCTTGAGTTTGCATACTAGTAGTTGATGATCTGTACCACAGTCAGCTCCAGGTTTTGTCTTTGTTGATGTTATAGAGCTTTTCCATCGTTGACTTCCACAGATGTAGTCAATTTGATTTTTATACAATCCATTGGGTGAAGTCCATGTGTACAGTCGCTGCTTGTGTTGCTGGAAGAAGGTGTTCGAGATGAATAGATCGTTGGTCTTGCAGAATTCTATCAGTCTTTCTCCAGCTTCATTTCTGTTGCCAAGTCCATATTTTCCAACTACTTTGTCGTCTTCTTTGTTGCCAACCTTTGCGTTCAAATCACCCATGACTATCAGGATATCCTGTTTGCATGTTCTGTCAATTTCAGCTTGTACTTGTTCATAGAACTCTTCAATTTCATTCTCTTCTGCAGCTGTTGTTGGGGCATATACTTGAATTATAGTTGTGTTGATAGGCATTCCTCGTAGACGAATAGAATTAAGCGTTCGCTGACTGCATTGTATTTCATTACAGTTCTTGCAAGCTGCTTCTTCGTTATAAATGCAACACCATTTCTTCTTTTTCTTTCATTTCCAGCATAGTAGACCATGTGATCATCTGATGCAAAGTGCCCGATGCCAGTCCATTTCAGTTCGCTGACACCCAGCAGATCAAGTTGTACACGTTCCATTTCATTCTTGACCACCTCCAGCTTCCCTTGGTTCATGCTTCGTATGTTCCATGTTCCAATGTGTAAGACATCTTTACAGCCTCTGACTCTCATTTCATGCACAGCTACATCAGCAGTCAGACGTCCCGAGGGCTTTGATCCAACCACATCATAAATGCTGGCTTTACTCTGAAAAGTCTTCAGCTCTTCCCCAGTAGCTAGTTGAGTGCCTTCCAACCTGGGGGTCTCATCTTCCAGCACTACAGCACAATTTGTTTTGTTGTAACTATCCATTGGGTTTTCATGGCAAGATACAGAAGTAGATTGCCGGACCTTTCTTCCGCGCAGTTTGGTGGTGTTGCCGTTGTCACAGAAACGTGATCCTCCGCCGTCAACACTATCCCATTCTGCTGCTGCCCAGATGGGTGGTTTGTCTTCGTCTGGCATCTCAGCTGAGACCTGTCCATCTTGGGAGACCTTGCCAGTAGTTAAACTACCGATAGTTTAGCTCTCAGAATCACTGATGCACACAAGCCCTCACAGCACGACAAGCTGCAAACCAAGTGAGGGGTATTGCCCTCATGGAGGGGCAAACATGGTATCTCCTTAAAAGATCTCCTAAAAGATCTAGGTCCTTGAATAACCAGATCTGGAGACCTACGTGAAGGAGTGCAGGAGATCCTTAGTCTTAAGACAGCAAGTCTGGATCCTTCTATAACTTCAGGTAGTAGCTGGAGAAAAAGACACAATATAAGGAGATACCGGGTATTGCCCTCATGGAGGGGCAAACATGGTATCTCCTTATATTGCGTCTTTTTCTCCAGCTACTACCTGAAGTTATAGAAGGATCCAGACTTGCTGTCTTAAGACTAAGGATCTCCTGCACTCCTTCACGTAGGTCTCCAAATCTGGTTATTCAGGACCTAGATCTTTTAAAGAAATCTAGTCCTCTCCTTGTAAGTGAAGAAAATAATACCAGTTTCGACGAAATTTTCCCTATAGTTCTTCCATTTTTGACCAAGCAGAGATTCTCCATTAATATTCTTAAGTAGGTCTTAATCCTTCTTGTTATTGAGTCAATCTCTATACAATATCTGACTTTGAAAGATTTGTTTACTGTCCATATTAATGCTGTCCCAGCATATCATAAAACTTAATGGACAACCAATTTCTCTGGTAAATTGGGAAATACCTTCTTACCGTAACCTTTTCGGTTACATCACATCTGAGGCTCTTCATGTAAAGTCATTATCATAAGTGACATCACTTATGAAAGATTTTTACTGATCTTCAAGAAGTTGGCGGCCCAACGCCTAATAAAAATAACTGTTTTTCTTTTGGATAAAGGGGTCTTAAAGACCTACCCCTTTCTTCTGTAAGGGGTATTTCTACCTTTTCATCCAAACCAGTCAGATTTATCTCCACTCTTGCCTAGGGCCTTATTCTGCTCCAAGGACAAAGAGTTCAAACTTGGACTTTACAGAAGCTTTACCTAGTTCTCTAAAGTCCAACCCCATTAACTTCCCCACTTCTTATTCTGGGGTTAGTTCTAGCCATCAAGAATTCTTATCTCTTCCTGTATTGCAAAATTTATTTTTCCTCTACTTCACAGTGAGGGAATTTCTTTGAGGATAATATACTGGCTCTCAATTACAGACCCATATTGGCCTCAACAAATGCTTTTGCAATATTTTGAGTAAGAGCCACATTAGAAAATTGGGATTCAATTTTTTCTAACAGTTATGATCTACACAAGGGCCCCCCTCTGGATACCTTGTTTAGTCAAGCTGTTCCACAGCACCTTTTTTTCTTTTCTAATTCAACTCCTATCCTCCATCCCTTAGATGCCTGGGGTTCTAAAGGATAAGCATTGCCCATCCATCGGATTTGCAACATGCTGGGGCCTCCTCCAGGCATCTTAGCTTGGGAGTCCCTATATGTGAAGACTCATTCCTGCTTGTTCCTGGAGATAGCACAATTACTTACCTGTAACAGGTGATCTCTGGGAACAGCAGGAATAAGTCTTCACAACCCACCCACCTCCCCTAGGAGTTGCTCTCTTTTTCTCTCTCTCTCTTTCTGATTTGTCTACTTCCCTCCTTCGGTCTCAGCTACAAACCCAACTGATGAGAGGGAAGTGTTTAGGCGGGAAGTCAGCGCGCATGCGTGTGGTATGCTCCCGAAGGCTTTCTTTTTGGATGCTGGGGAGTGTTCCCGCGCAGGCTCCGTCGGTACCGACGTACCCATATGTGAAGACTTATTCCTGCTGTTCCCAGAGATCACCTGTTACAGGTAAGTAACTGTGCTTTACCCGAGGAAGTGGGCTGCATACCGAAACTACCCACACTATCAGGCCTCCCCAACAGGGTCAGCAGGCCAAGGAACATGGGCATGGCCTGCGTAAGCAGAAGGCTCCAAAACCCCAGGCACCGGCACCGGCCTTGGCCTAGCCAGGGGGCAGCTTTTGACTCCTTGAGCATAGCCTCTCAACCCCAATGAGATCAGCAGCCTTCAGGGGGGCGTCTGGCCCTCTATGCCCAAAGGTTGTTGGCCATCACCACCGATTCCTGGGCACTAAGGTTAGTTAGGGAGGGTTATCTCCTCCACCTGACTCAGACACCTCCCCCTTATTTCATGGGAGGGCCCCTCAAGTCTCCCCTACACCAGGACCACCACCTTAAGGAGTTGGCAGGTCTTCTTGAGGACAAGGCGGAGGAACCGGTGCCCCACCACCTCAAGGGCAAGGGGTTCTACTCCAGATACTTCCTTGTCCCAAAGAGGATGGGTGGCCTAAGGCCCATCCTCGACCTGTGCAACCTCAACAAATTCTGGGTGAGGGAGAAGTTCAAGATGCTCTCCCTTGGAACATTGCTGCCATACCTCCAGCAGGGAGACTGGCTATGTTCCTTAGACTTCAAGGATGCTTATACTCACATCCTCATCCACCCCAACCACAGGCAGTACCTGTGGTTCATAATAGGGGGCAGCTTCTTTCAATACAGGGTGCTCCTCTTCGGCCTAGCTTCTGCCCCTAGGGTCTTCACAAAATGCTTGGAAGTCTTGGCCGCCTTCCTGTGCCTCCAGCGGATCTTTGTTTTTCCCTATCTGGATGACTGGCTTATAAGGAGAGGCACAGCCTCAGAGGTGCAGCAGGCCACTGCATGCACCATCCAGGTTCTGCAACACTTGGGCTTCGTCATAAACTATTCTAAGTCTCACTTCTTCCCAACACAGTGCCTAGAGTTCATCGGGGCAAAGATCGACACTCTCCAGTTGAGGGCCTTCTTACCCAAGGACCGAGCCGATGGTCTCCGATCTCTAGCTTAGGACGTACAGCACCGTTTCTCAGTGCCCGCCCGGCGGCTTCTTCACCTCCTTGGGCACATTGCTTCCATGGTCCACATCACCCCAGATGCTTGCCTCCAGTGGTGTCTCCGGGATCAATGGTCTCAGGCCACAGGCCGCCTTGGAGACCAAGTTTCGGTGACCCGCCAGTTGGCAGACGCCCCAGTCTGGTGGCAGTCGCCCCAGTATCTGGAAGCGGGCAGGCCCTTTCAGACCCCAAGCCACTCAACGGTCCTCACCATGGATACCTCTCTGCTCGGCTGGGGAGCCCACAGTGGAGATCTCCGCACTCAGGGCAACTGGTCGCCAGACGAAAGCACCCAGCAGATCAACCTCGTGGAGCTCCTGGCCATACACCTTGCCCTGAGAGTCTTCTGTCACCACCTGCGTCACCAGCTGGTGCTTGTCCAGATGGACAACCATGTGGTGGTGTTCTACGTGAACAAACAAGGGGGCACAGGGTCTCGTGCCCTCTGTCAGGGGGCACTGGTCCTCTGCTCATACGCAATCCAACAGGGTATCCTTTTGCGGGCTGTGTACCTGTCAGGCCAGGACAACCTGCTGGCCGACAGCAGAGTGCTCCAGCCGCATGAGTGGCAGCTGGACCCCAGGGTAGCCAGTCATCTTTTCTGGCTCTGGGGGGGAACCCGTGATGGATCTGTTCGCCAGTCTGAACAACTTTCCGTTGCCCCGCTTCTGTTCCCGGCAGGCCCATTCCTCCAGAGTGGCAGCGGATGCATTCCTGGTCTCATGGTTGGCAGAACCCATGTACGCCTTCCCTCTGATGCCACTGATCGCCAAGGCCTTGTTCAGGACCCTCCGCAACAGGGCCTCGCTTATCCTAATACGTAGCTCCTCGGTGGCTCAGGCAGCCGTGATTCCTGCTGCTTCTGCAGTTGACGGTGGAGGCCCACATCCCCCTGGAGACCCTCCCCGGGACTCCCCCCCCCTGAGATAGTTCTTTCCTGCACCCCAACCTCTGGTCCCTCTCACTGACAGTGTGGCTGCTGAGAGGGTGACTCTGGCCCCTTTCAACCTTCCGGTTGAGGTGGAGGAGATTCTGCTGGACTCTTGCAAGGCCTCTACTGGGAAGGCTTATGCCCTTAAATGGCGCAGGTTCTCGGCTTGGTGTGCCCAACATGGGGCTGATCCTTTCTCCTGCCCATTGGCTCTGGTGTTACAGTACCTTCTCCACATCTCTGTCTAGGCTCAAATCTAACTCTGTCCGAGTGCAACTTAGTGCCCTGGCAGCGCTCCACCATCTGGTGCATGGTAAGCCCCTCTCGGTCCAACCATTGGTGACCCGTTTCCTCCGGGGCTTTCTCTTATTGAAAACCCAAGTTTGCCTGCTACCTTTGCTAGCTCTCTTGGAAGGTGGTTTTCCTGCGCTCATCTCCGCTCACCTCCGCTCGCAGTTAGTGAGCTCCGAGTCCTTGTGGTAGAGGTACTGTTCTACAAGAACAGAGTGGTACTTCGCGCACACCCCAAATTCCTGCCGAAGGTAGTGTCGCCCTTCCATCTTAACCAGGAAGTGGTGCTTCCTACCTTATTTCCAAGACCTCATTCCAGTCGGGCGTGGACTATCCTTCCCACCTTGGACTGTAAGAGGTCTTTGTCCTTCTATATCCAACGCACTCAGGACCACTGCAGAGTTTCTCAGCTTTTCATCTCCTATGATCCCAGCAGGCTGGGGGAGGCGGTGACCAAGCATAGGTTGCCACCTGGATGGCGGACTGTATCGCCTTTGCAGATGAGCAGGCGAGGCTCCCTCTGGAAGAACGTGTCACAGCACACCGTGTCAGGGCCATGGTGTCTTCAGTGGCAAACCTGCGCTCTGTCCCGATGGTGGACATCTGCTGGGCTGCCATCTGGTCTTCAGTCCATACATTCGCAGCACATTACTGCCTGGAAAGAGTCTCGATGGGACAGTGCCTTCGGCCAAGCGGTGCTCTGTATCCTTTTCGGGTTCTAGGCAACTTCTACCCTCCAACCTTTCTGTGTTCAGGCTATCGGAGTGCTGGTTTCATTGGACACAGGGGTCCTATTGTGGTCTGTGTACACGGACTGGAAGGTTGCTGCTGGTTGCGGCTCCCCATGAAGGAGCCCCTATTTTTTTCCTATGGGCTTTCGGTAGCCTGTAGCTGAGGAGTCCCATATGTGAGGACTGACTTCCTGCTTGTTCCCGGAGAAAGCGTAATTACTCACCAGTAATGGTGGGTGTTCTCCAGGGGACAGCAGGAGTCGGTCCTCACAACCCTTCCTCCTCCCCTTGGAGTTGCTCCTTTACCATCTTTTATTTTGCCGTCTTTTAGCTATGTCATCTTACTGAGCAAGATGGCACCCTTGGGCGTCAAGGGGAACACACATGCGTGATAGCATTCCCAAAGGCTTTCTTTGAAAGCTGGGGAAATGCTCCGTGTGGGCTCAGTCGGTGCCGATGTCACCCATATGTGAGGACTGATTCCTTCTGTTCTCGGAGAACACCTGTTACAGGTGAGTAACTACGCTATCCTGCTATCCATGGAAAACCTCTGTTACAGGTAAGTAACCTCACTTTCTCCATGGACAAGCAGGATGAGTCAGCCACACCTAGTGACTCTATAGCTGTGGCCTGTGGCTGTGCATTTTCTGTGGTGGATGAAAGAGGCAGACAATCAGAATCAAGCCAAGGGATTAATTAACACAAACAGTCTAATGAATTTATAGCGACAGCGGCTCCTTGCACAACAGGAGTCAAGGTCAAGATCGCAACAATAGTAAATAGGCATGGATGGCTGCAAGCATCTGCGATAGCAGGCATAATACAAGAGTGGAACATGATGCAACAGTGAAACATTATAACAGGGGTGTTGTGAGCATCCATTAACATCGCCACTGTCATTGTGGCTGTGAGCCCCAGTATGATCACATTCCCAGAGAGGTTTATTGCAGTGCTGTTGTGGCCAGTCTCACTCAGCCGAAGGAGCTGTCCACCAGTGCGCTCTGGTTTAGGTAGTAGTGTCTCTGGAAAATGTACATGGATGACCAGTTGGCGGCCCTGCAGATACCCCTCACCAGGACGGAGCACAGATTTGCAAGCATAGTGGCCATGGCTTGGAGCTGGTCGGAACATATGTTGCCAACTGGTTGGGCACCAGCTTAGGTGTAGCAGAATGCTAGGTAGTCTGATATCCAAAGCAATAAAGTTCTCTTGGTGACGGGACATCCTGGCTTGTTGGGGTCAAAGGAGACAAAGATCTGGGCTCCCCGGTGCTAGTGTTCTGTCCTGTGGACATAGGTTGTATGTGCAATTGAGGTTGTGGAGTCACTGTAGTGACCAGTTCAAACGTCTGCTGCTGACCTATAAATGCATTCACTCCGCGACTGACCTATAAATGCATTCACTCCGCTGCTCCTCAGTACCTTTCATCTCTTATCTCTCCTTATAAGCCCCCTCGGGAACTCCGCTCCTCTAGCAAACTGCTTCTATCTATGCCCCGCTCTCTTACTGCTAACTCCAGACTTCGCTCCTTTCACCTTGCTGCACCTTACACCTGGAACAAACTACCTGTGTCCATACGTCAGGCACCTTCTCTAACCCTCTTCAAGTCCAGGTTGAAAGCTCACCTCTTTACTGCTGCCTTTGGAGCTTGACTCACCTGATCTCCTTTTCTCTCCCTTGTTCTACCCCTGCCTACACCCTCCGTGTTTCGTGTGTTTTGTCTTGATTAGATTGTAAGCTCTAATGAGCAGAGATTGTCTCTTACACATGTCTGTGCTGTACAGCGCTGCGTACGACTGGTAGCGCTATATAAATGCTGAGTAGTAGTAGTAGTAGTAGTAGTAGTACTGTTCCTCAGAGTAGAAGGTAGGCAATTCGATTGCCTGGTTTATATGGAAAGAGGAGGGCACCTTTTGAACAAATCTGTGGTAAGTTCTGAAGGTGGCCCGATCCTGGTAGAGCAGGACATAAGGCAGATATGTAATTAGGGCCTGCAGCTCACTGACCCATCTGGCGGAGATGATGGCAACAAGGAAGAGGATTTTCCAGGTGATGTATTTTGAGGGGCATGGATAGCAGGAGTTTGAAGGGGTCCTGTGTGAGTTGATGCAAAACAATGTTGAGGTCCAGGACGGCACTGGTTGCCATACTGTGGGCCTGAGGTTGGCCATGCCCTTCATGAATTGTGAGACCAACAGATGTGTGGAGATGGAGGTGTCGTTTGGGCAGTTGTGGTTAGCTGCGATGGCTGACAGGTGGTTTTAAATCAATGCTGTCTTGTGCCAATGAGGGTGATTAGATATTGAAAGATGCGTGGGATTGGGCAGTAGACGGGGTCAAATCCCTTGGAGGTGCACCAGGCGGTGAAATGTTTCCATTTGAAGCTGTATGATTTTCTCGTGGAGGGACATCTGGCAGCCAGGTTGACTTGCTATATTTCCGTAGTGAGGTGGATGGATGACCGGGTCAATCTCTCAACATCTAAAGGCCATCAGGGTGAGCATTGATATGTTGGGGTGCAGGGTTGTGCCCTCATCCTGTATGATGAGGTCCGGTACCTGTGGCAGTCAGATAGGTGGTTCCTCGGTCAGACGGTACAGGAAGGGAAACCACACTTACCTGGGCCAAAGGGGCTCGATGAGTATGACCCGCACTTTGACTTGGATGACTTTCTGCATAGTTTTGGAGAGGGGGGGGGGGGTTTGCAGGAGTGGCAGATTCCCCAGTGTATGGTGAACATGTCCAAGGCGAAGCTGCGGGAGGATGGGTATTTGGAACAGAAGCGGGTGCACTTTGTGTTTCTCTCCCTAGTGAAGAGGTCCATGTGTGGGCATCTCCACTTGTGCAAGAGTGAAGTTGCCATGCCGGGATCGAAGTACCATTAGTGCATGTTGAGCTGATGACTGAGGCTGTCGGCCTGTTGGTTGTGCTCACCTGGCAGGTATGAGGCTTACAACAAGCATTCCCTGTGGAGGGCAATGGACCAGAGTTTGAGTGCCTCCCTGTGGAGTGTGAGGGATCCCGTGCCCCCTTGCTTGTTGGTGTAGAACAGCACTATCTGGTTGTCTGTTTGGGTTAAGATGGTTTTGGCCTGGATCACGTGATGGAAGGCCTTAATGTATATCTGATCACACGTAGTTCCATAAAGTTGATGTGGTGGCTGAATTCCCATGTGGTCTAGGTGCCTTTGGTGCGGAGCTACAGCAGGTTGGCGCCCCAGCTCTTTTTGGAGATGTCTGCAGTGATGGTAATGTGGTGGTGTGGCTGCTGGAGGGTTCCCCCCCCCCCCCCGAGAGGTTGTCCCACTGCACCCACCACGTGAGCGACTCCTGCACCTTCACATCCAGTGGAATGTGACTCAACAGGCTTGAGAGTGCATGCATGTGGGGTCTGGCAAAAGAAAGGACTTGGGAGGTCGCTGCCATGTGGCTCAGGAGACGTAGCAGTATTATGGCAGTGGCACGACTGGCAGACAAAACTTCCCAGGCCAGTGAGGTGATAGTGTCCACTCGTGCAGGCAGAAACCACCTTGGACTGGGTGATTCTGATTTCTGCTCCGATGAGACCCAAGTTCTCTGTGGGTTGGACCTGATTTCTGAAATTCACTAGGAAGACAAGTGATGAAAGAGTTGTTGTCAGGACATCTTTCGGCCAGAACTCCTGTCATGATGGTACTTTAAGGAGCCAGTTTTTCAGGTAGGGAAATACGCATATGCCATGCTTGTGGAGATGCATTCTGTGAAGATCTTTGGGGCACGGGAGAGGCTGAAGGGGAAGCACCCTGTACTGATAGTGTTTGCCAAGCACATAGAAACGTAGATATCTCCTATGGGCGATGTGGATGTATGCATCCTGCAAGTCTAGCGATGCCATCGTTGTTTGGTTGGTATGAGTGGAAGGAGGGAGCCCAAGGAATACATCTGGAACTTCTTTCTGTGGATGGATTTGTTCACGTTGCGTAGGTCCAGGATGGGGCAGATGCCTCTGGACTTCTTGGAATCAGAAAGTATCTGAACTAGAATCCACGGTTGACCTACTCCTGGCAGAACAGGTTCTATAGCACTTGATGTCAGGAGAAAGTGTATCTCTGTGGCCATAATAGGAATCAGCTTTTGCAGTGTTTCACTGTAAGGGTTGGGTGCATTAGTGTGGGGCATTGGAGAAATTGATGCGGTAGCCCCTGGCGATTTCCAGGACCTGTTGGTTTGTTGTAATCTCTTTCCAGGCATCCAAGAATGCTGAGAGCCGTCCTCTCATAAGGGGGATTGGTGTGGCATGTGTTGTCAAAAAGAAGGCATGCTTTTGTTGGATGAAGCGGCGGTTTGTTTCTGCTGCCTGCAGTCCCTTTGGTAAGGCTTCTGTTGGTAGGTAGGAGGAATGGTAGGCTGGTCGTGGCTTAAAGTGCTGCGAGTGCCACCGGTGATAGGAACTGTAGCGCTGATGTGGAGAATAGGACTTCTGCGGCTGGGTTCCCTGGGATTCTCAGTGGCTGGAGCGGCGATCCAGGACTTCCGAAGCGAGAGTCTGAAGGGTGGTGCAGTGGTCCTAAAGATTATTAACTGTTTCCTTGACCTTGTCACCAAAAAGGTTGTCCCCCATGCAGGAGGCATCGGCTATATGATCATGGATGTCCTCCCTTAGTGTGGACTCTTGGAGCCAAGCCATGCGGCCGATGGCGATGGCTGTTTCCCGCCGCTTGGGCTGTGGTGTCAAAGGCTGAGTGATAGTGTTCGCCATATTCTGCAAGGTCAGTGAGGATGGTCGAGGTAGTTGTCGTGGACTCGGGGGTAGGGCTGTGGAGTCGGTAGATAAATGTTCCGACTCCGACTCCTCAGTTTTTTGTACTTCCGACTCCGACTCCCCGACTCCGACTCCTCTGTATTAATATGAAGGAAAGAAAGGCAACATACATGTCATTACCACAGGACTACTGGCTGGGAAGCCAACAGTCTACTGTATTAAACAGTTTAAGCAAAAGACAAACACAATGAAAACAAAGTTTTATTAATTTTTTTTTATTAATTAATCAAGTGGCTGGATAGTAGCAGCAGGCATAAACATCAGGAACAGGAACAGGAACTTTACCAGTCGAAAAATACAAACCACATTATTTGGTTGTTTTAGAACAAAAACAAAGCTTATCTATATGAACCAAAAACAAAATCTGTAAAACCTAGAAATGGTTTATATTAATCTTGAAATGTAGTTATAGGCTTAGCAAATGCAAATCAATTCAATGTAAAGTTCTAAGGAAGAGAATTGCCTCTGCCAGATCCTCTTTCATAGAGGCTTTAAGTCAGACTTTATTATTTTTAGGGCTGAAAATAATCTTTCGACACTGACTTGGGTGGGTGGCATTGCAGTAACTATTCTGGCCACATCACTAACGATCTCTGGATAAACAAGGATGGCTTCTTCAACAGTAAGTTTTGATGAGCGATCATACTTTTCAACTTCTTCTAGTGCTTTATAAAACTCCTGTTGGAATTTTTTTATTTGGACATTTACTGGTTCTGTAACGCTTATGCAACGTCGCTTTCGTTTAGCAACTTCTATTTTGTTTAAGAAGGAATCAAAGTCTAATTCTTCGTTTGAAGAAGATGATCCTGAGTTACCACTATTGCTTAAAAGAAGAACTTCATCCTGTGGAGGTATTTCAGTTCGTAATCCCTTCATGCGAACTGCTACATCATAGAGGGCCTTTTTCCCAGTAGCAGTCTGTTCACTGTTCAACAAAATTCAGCTCCATTGGGTCGACATAAATAGCCGCTAACAAGATTTCATTTTCCAGCAAAAGACTCTCTCTTTTCATCATTGAAGATGCAATGCCCTCAGCTATTAACCCTCCATTTTTGTTCAGGCGATATAACAGGCTCTTCCATTCCAAGAAGAATTTACCCGGGGTTAGATCGTCACATTGCAACCTCTTGGTGACAGTGAAGGGGTGAAAAAGAAGGTTCTCCAGCTCTTTTGTTTGTGTCCACTGGCTTTCAGTTAATGCAAGATTTTCATTGTCCATTTCTTCTATGAAGTCTTTAAGTTCAAGCAAACGCTTCACCATTAAATAAGTGCTTCCCCAGCGAGTTGTTTGATCTAAAATGGCTCCTTTTCCTGCACGCCTTTTCAAAATTGCATCTGTTTTCGGGGCCCTGGCTGCAACAGGTACTTGCCGTAATTTGCCAATTAGTGTAGCTGCATGGTGATCTTTTAATCCATCTCTTATGGCAAGTTGCAGTGTATGAACAGCACATCGCATATGATGAATAGTAGCAAGCTTCAATGCTTCTTCAACAAAGTTGTCTAAAAAAATGTCAGCATTCTCTTCAGTTTCTAAACTTTCTCCAATACTTGCAGAGCTGTCTTCCTCTAACTCTAATATCTGTTTGTTACCTTCTTCATCTGCGTTCATCTTCTCAATTGTGCTCAACATGTTAGAAGCGTTATCTGTCACAATACATAAAATCTGTTCCTTTTTAATTTCAAAATCTTCTAGAACACCCTCCACTAACTTCTGAAGGTAATCACTGGTGTGATGTGCCTGAGTGTCCTTTAATCCGAGGGTCACTGTTATTGTTTTGTTATTTTCATCCACAAATCTAACATTAATAGCGAAATAATTGACTCTGTGACGTGTGCATGCATCCATTTTAAGGAAGACAAAACGTCCTTTCAGAACTTTCTGTAGTTCTTCCTTTTTACATTTGGCCTCCTCAATTATAAGTTTCCTTATACTTTCTCTTTCCAGAGAAACACCAAGTTTTTTTGCCATTTCTCCATTTAGGCCTAAAAAGGCTGTCTGTGAAAAGAAGGATAGTGGTAAACTATTCTTTACTACCATTTCAATAATGTGGTGTTTGAATTTTTCTGGTGTCATCCTTATGGTAACTTTGTCAGATATAAAGAATTTTCTTATTTGTGTTTGTTCTCCAGTAGATTTCTGAACGTTTTTTGTCACAGAAGTAGATGCAATGTTTTCATTGCTATCTTTCTCATTCATGGCTTCTAACACTTTGGGATGAAAACGCTGTAAGTGTCTTTTCAAATTTGATGCTCTTGTAGGTGCATTTTTATCATGCCCACTGAAACTGCTAATTTTTGCATCACATTGTTTTTCACCATCATCATCTTTTCTAAAACATTGGCACACGTAATGTTTTCCATCACTTGATAATGCAAAGTGCTCATAAACAGTAGACTTTGTCGTGTTTGTTATCAGTCTTTTTGCCATTGTTTAGGATGCCTCTTTCCCTAAAATATAAAATATGTTATACTAACTGGCATATAATTAGATTTTTAATATCAACATACACAGTCTTGTAAGTTGTACGCACATGGATTTATACAAACAAATAAGCTATATATCCCAGCACTAAACCTAGACATGATTTTGTCCTATACAGAAAAACATGCACAGACATGTACTGTACACACACACACATAACACAGAGCCTACATTTTAGTACTCAGAGCATATAAACAATCTGCACTATACATAAACATTCATACATTCCTGCAGCACCACACTTACAAACCTAGGATAGACAGTTTCTTCCAGAAACATGTACACGTGTCTTCCCTCATACTGACAAGCAGGCATGCAGGTTTTAAAATAAATATAAACACTTACAGTTGAATCCAAGAAGCTGTTCCACCAAGTTCTTCTAAGCTCTTCTAGCAGAGAGAGGTAGTTGGGCAGAAGCTGCTGCCTTCTCCTTTTTGTGTGTTTTTTTAATTCCAATCTAAATTTAATCGGAGTCGGAGCATTGTTTGCCGACTCCGACTCCAGGTACCCAAAATTTCCTCCGACTCCGACTCCACAGCCCTGCTCGGGGGGGGCAGTGTGTTGACAGCACCTTTTAGCATGTCCAGCAGGGCATCTTGAAAGAGGATCTGCTGGAACTGATGGGCTGCAAACTTTGCATTTAGCATGGCGCTATGGAAAGTCCTCTTCCCCAACTCATCAAGGAGCCTGTAGTCTTTTTTTCTTGGAGATGCATTTCAGTGTGCAAATTTTGTTGGCACGCCTCATCACAGATTCGATAACAGTGGACTGGTTTGGGAGCTGTGGTTTCTCCTTGTGCAGGCTGCATTTGGTACTTCAATTCAAGCTTCTTGGAACTGGTGGAGCCGCATGATGGGGTTTTCCAAATCTTTAGCAGGTTATCCAGGGGTCCGGTGTGTCAGCCGGGGTGAGGGAGAACTGGGATGCCTGTCACAGGAGGAATTTGGAGTATGTGAGGTCCTCCAGCGGTGATGGTGGCTGTGGAGACAGCGGAGAAGCCTCTGACATGGTATCTGATGAAATAGGGGAGTGACAGTCCCCTTTCATGGAGCCCTGGGTGGCGGCTGCTTCCCCCTTCACTGGCCATCCTCAGGGGAACTGGTGAGAAACATGGGGCGATGGTGATGGCATACGCGTATCCCTTGATGGCAGCAATATGGGAGGTGATCAGTGTGTCTCTTGAGTGACAGGTCCAGTGGATAACGTATCTGAGCAGGGGCATGCTGTTCCATGAAGTGGGCAAGGAGGTCTAGGACCACTGTGGACACATGCTGTGGCACCACGGTAGTGATGCCCGCTCATCAGGCTGTATGGCTTAGTACTGTGCAAGGTGGGATGGCTGAGTTGCTTGTGCTGAGGAGTGATTGGTGTCCCTTATGGATCTTGCATCTGCGGTGTCTTCTGTTGTGGGAGCTGCTGGAGTCGATGCTTCTGCTGCTGATCTCCCTGTACCTTCTGTGTCATGAGCTGCTTCTGCTCCTGCAGTGTTTTCTGCTGCTGCTGTAAGCTGAGCTGGTGTGGGGTCAGATCACGGTGTTGTGAGGCTCCAGGTGGCATTTCCAGCATGGTGAGGTGGTGTTCTCACCGGAGCGATGACGGGCTGACGCACGCACTCCCCAGTGTCCCAGTTTCTGACGATCCCGGCACAGAGGGGCTAAGCAGGGCTCCCCTGGGAGTGCAGTGGCGCACCAACACATGTTCCTTGCTTCAATGGTGCTGTCTAATGGTCACAGAGGGGGCAGTACCATGTTGGGGGAGGGGTGCAGGGATTTTTGGCCTATGGAGATCAACTGAGGTAGGCTGCATGGGGAACTTCGTCCATTACTGGGGCTGCAGAGGAAGCAGGTTTGGCCACTGATGTGTGGGCTGTGGCGGGGGTCTCTTGGTGCGCCGGGCCGGGGATGGAGGCCTTGTCAAGCATATCCCATGCTGCAGCAGCATGCTGCATTGTCTGATGCTAATTCTTGGCCATGTGGGAGGATACAACCTGTGAGAGCAGCTGATCTGGGGAGACTCCAGCAGGAAGTGCTTTGGTGAAGTCATGGAGAGCTTGGCTGCATGATCTTCGGGCCTGTGGGGACAGGTGGGCACAGTGCAGGCAGTCCTCCAGATGGTGACTCACCCACAAGCACTGGATGCAGCGATCATGTGTGTTGGTGCTGTTCATTTTCCAGTTGCACTTCAGACACTTTTTAAACCACAGCTTTGAGGTCATGGTTGTTTTGCAGTCTTCTCTTTTGTTCTTTGTTAAATTTTTATGGGAGAGCTGAGGTTTCTGTCCTTGCTGACAAGGCAGAAGACGTGAAACTGGGCTGGATAGGGGTGGAATCTTGAAGTAGGGTCATCTGACACATGCTAAGAAAGGCTTGCCTTTCTGAGCTCTGGGAGAGCACTTCCGTCCATGACTTCATTGGATGACATCACCAGATGTGGTAGACTCATCCTGATTGTCCATGGAGAAAAGGGCCATCTTTCCTTTTGCTGGAGTGGGTTAGGGAAGCTTATCAGCTTATTAACATAGTTTTATGATGTTATGTAGAAACATAGAAATATAGAAATATGATGACACAAAAAGACCACATGGCCTATCTAGTCTGTCCTTCCATAACTACAACAGTCCCATTTTTACCTTTAGAGATCCTCTGTGTTTGTCCCATGCTTTTTTGAATTCAGTTACTGTCCTCATCTCTACCACCTCCACTGGGAGACTATTCCACGGATCCACTACTCTTTCCGTAAAGAATATTTCCGCATATCACTCCTGAATCTATCTCCCTTCACCCTCATCCCATGTCCCCTCGTAGCAGAACTTGCTTTCAATTGAAAGAGGCTCTCTCCCTGAACATTTATGCCACGGAGGTATTTAAACATCTCAATCATTTCACCTCTATCCCGCCTTTCCTCTAAGGTGTACATATTAAGATCCTTACATTTTTGCATGACCTTAAATTTTTTAACATTAAATCCCAGCTGCCAAATTCTAGACCATTCTTCAAGCTTAGCTAGATCCCTCCTCATGTTATCTACCCCTTCCTGGGTGTCTACTCTATTGCAGATTTTGGTATCATCCGCAAAGAGGCAAACCTTATCTGAAAGCCCTTCCGCTATATCACCAACAAAGATGTTAAAAAGAATCGGACCAAGGACAGATCCCTGGGGCACACCACTGATAACATCCTTCTCCTCAGAGTGAGCTCCATTTACTTGTACTCTTTGTCGCCTCCCACCCAACAAATTTGTAACCCAAGCAGTAACTTTAGGGTCCATCCCTAGGGTGCTCAGTTTGTTTATAAGTTGCCTGTGAGGAATAGTGTCAAAGGCTTTACTGAAATCTAAATACACCACATCTAGGGCTCTCCCTCGGTCCAACTCCCTGGTCACCCAGTCAAAGAAATCAATCAGATTTGTCTGACAAGACCTGCCTCTGGTGAATCCATGCTGCCTCGGATCCTGTAATCCGCTGGACTCCAGAAACCTCACTATTTTCTCCTTCAGCAGCGTTTCCAATAGTTTACTCACCACCGAAGTTAAACTAACTGGCCTGTAGTTTTCAACCACATCCTTACTTCCGCTTTTGTGTAAAGGCACCACATGAGCCTCTCTCCAGTCCTTTGGCACCACTCACGACTCCAACGAGGCATTGAAAAGGTCAGTCAGTGGAGCTGCTAGAACGTCCCCAATTTCCCTCAATTTTCTCGGGTGTATCCCATCCAGTCCCATCGCTTTGTCTACTTTGTTGAGATAGTTTCTCACGAACACAGTCTTTTGAAAATTGTTCAAGATGTCCTTTGCTTCTGTTCCTATTTGTGGGTGTTTTCTGAGGTCCTGCTCCTGGTTCTTCATCTGTGAACACAGAACAAAAATATTTGTTAAGCAATTCCGCTTTATCCTTATCAGCTTCTACATATTCCTCCCCTGCACCCTTGAGTCTGACAATACCACTCTTGCCCTTCCTCTTCTCACTAATATATCTGAAAAATGTCTTATCCCCCCATTTTATTGCATTGGCTATTTCCTCCTCCTTTTGAATCTTTTTCTTCTTGACTACTTTGCTAGCTTCTCTAAGTTTTTCCAAATACAGATGCCTGTCTTCCTCTCTCTGTGAGCTCTTGTATTTCATGAAGGCCTCCCTCTTTTTCTTCACTTTTTCAGCTACTTCTTTCGAAAACCATAGCGGTCTCCTTTTCCTTTTACCTTTATTTACCATTTTAACAAAAAGGTTGGTTGCCCTTAAAATCTCCCCTTTCAGTTTTTCCCACTGTTTTTCTACATCCCTCAGCTGTTCCCATCCAACTAACGACTCCTTGAGGTATTGGCCCATCTTCGCAAAGTTAGTCTTCCTAAAGTCTAAGATCCTCGCCTTTGAATGGATTCTAACAGCCCTTGTCCTAATACTGAACCACATCATCTGGTGATCACTGGATGCAAAATGATCTCCCACTACAACATCAGAAACACTTTCACCATTGGTAAGCACCAAGTCCAGTTAAAATTTGCAGGGTAGTGTGGTCAAAATAAGGACAACCCATTCACTTGTCAAGTACCTCAGGTATTGCAGTACTTGCTCTACCTTTCGGAGTTAGGCCTCAAGTCTAACTCTGTCCGGATCCACCTGAGTGCGCTATTGGCTAACCACTCTCCAGTGGACTGGAAACCTTTTTCAGCTCACCCCTTCATATCCCGCTTCCTCAGAGGCCTTCTACTATTGAAGCCTCCAATTCGCCCACCGGCTACTGAGTGGGACTTAAATGTGGTCCTGCAGCGGCTCACTTGCCCACCTTTTGGGCCAATGTGCACCTGTCCTCTCCACTTCCTTTCCTGGAAAGCACTCTTTCTGGTGGCACTCAAGTCTGCCCGCCGTGTGAGCGAGCTGCAGGTTTTAGTATCGGATAGACCGTATACACTGTTTTACAAAAACAGGTTGGTACTATGTACTCACCCCAAGTTCCTTTCAAAAGTGGTTTCCTCGTTTCACCTCAACCAAGAGGTGGTTCTTCCAACCTTCTTCCCCAGGCCACATACCAGCAGGGCAGAAGCAGTTCTGCATACCCTGGACTGTAAGAGGGCGCTCGCCTTCTACCTGGAGCGTACGCAGGGACATCGGAGAGCTTCTCAGCTCTTCGTCTCTCATAACCCTAGTAAGCTGGGTCTCCCTGTCTCCAAGCGCATGTTATCCACCTGGGTGGCGGACTGCATTGCCTGGGCATACAGGGCAGCTGACCTCCAGCTGCAGGGCCGAATCACGGCCCACTCGGTCAGGGCTAAGGAAGCATCAGTGGTCAACCACCGCTCTGTTCCGTGGGCAGATACCTGCTGGGCCGCAACTTGGTCTTCAAGCCAGACCTTTGCAGCCCACTACTGCCTGGAGAGAGAGTCCCGGCGGGACAGTGTTTTCGGTCAGGCGGTACTCCGTAACCTATTCGAGATTTAGGCAGCTCCTACCCTCTGACTCTTTGGTATCAGACTACTGTGGGGGTTGTGTTCTCGGAGAAAAATCCTATCACTGCTGCTGCGGCTCTTCTAGAGGGAGTCTTTTTCAGCTATGGGTTCTCGGTAGCCTATAGCTAGGGAGTCCCATATGTGAGAACTGACTTTCTGCTTGTTCCTGGAGAAAGCGTAGTTACTCATCTGTAACAGGTGTTCTCCAGGGACAGCAGGAATCAGTCCTCATGACCCTCCCTCATCCCCTGGAGTTGCAGTCCTTTGATTAATTTTATTTTCTTATTTTTGCTTTCTCTTTAGCTATGTCATCTGACTGAGCAAAATGGCACCCTTGGGCAGGAAGGGGACTGCGCATGCGTGATGCAATTCCAAAGGCTTTCTTTGCAAGCTGGGGAATTGCTGCGCACGAGGGCTCCGTCGGCGCCGACATCACCCATATGTGAGGACTGATTCCTGCTGTCCCTGGAGAACACCTGTTACAGGTGAGTAACTACGCTAAATCACAAATGTGAACACAATGTATAGGGCTCTAGTATTGTAACAACTAGTTTTAGTATCCCTATGTTTTCCATGTGCTTTTGACATTTGAGTATATCAAGAGGTCCTTTTGGTCAAGCACAATGGTTGATCTGATAGAATACCAAAAACTCAAAAACAAACACTCCCCAAAATCAAATCCAAAACCAAAAAAAGAGTGAAATCAATGTGAGCACACAAAAAAAGTCTTATATTGTATGTTTCTGTTTTTTTGTCGGAAGGTGGCCGTGGGGTTTAATCAACACAATTTCTAAAACTTCGAAATTATAGACCCACTCAGGAGCCAACAAGGTGAAAAACGTAAACCTCTATTTAGGCACCACCTTGAATAATTTAAAACTGCTTAATAGCATTCAACCATAGCCAATTATCAAAACTGACTTATCTGGCTTATCGGAACCAACGAAGATCAGGAACACTGCAACATTTAGAGTCCTTATCGTCTTGGTGATCTGTGGTCCGAAAAATATGCTGGTCAATACATCGCTGACACAGTACTGCGTTTCGGGCACTATCAAATTACATGCCCTGTCTCAACGCGTAGGATTTACAAAGAGCATGCGTCGGCGTCTTAAGAAGGTGGAGATGCTGAATGGAGGTTTTGGCAGTTCAACTACGCGTTGAGACAGGGCATGTAATTTGATAGTGCCCGAAACGCAGTACTGTGTCAGCGATGTATTGACCAGCATATTTTTCGGACCACAGATCATCAAGACGATAAGGACTCTAAATGTTGCAGTGTTCCTGATCTTCGTTGGTTCCGATAAGCCAGATAAGTCAGTTTTGATAATTGGCTATGGTTGAATGCTATTAAGCAGTTTTAAATTATTCAAGGTGGTGCCTAAATAGTGGTTTACGTTTTTCACCTTGTAGGCTCCTGAGTGGGTCTATAATTTCGAAGTTTTAGAATTTATGTGTTGATTAAAATGGAAGAAATGGCTTAGAGGTTTTTTAACCCCACGGCCACCTTCCGACAAAAAAACAGAAACATACAGTATAAGACTTTTTTTGTGTGCTCACATTGATTTCTCTCTTTTTTTGGTTTTGGATTATCTGATAGAATGGCATACTGCAAAAAGAGTGCATGATTTCACAATGGCTGAACTCTGAATATGACAGCTTAGCCATCTTTGAGATGCAGTTTAATGAAAAGTAGTGGTATCCTGTTAGCTTTACTTTTGAGAATTCAGAAGATTGCCATGCTTTGTTAGTGATATTGCGGAAGGGCTGTTGGGTATGGTTTGCCTTTTTGTGGATGATACCAAAATTTTCAATAGAGTAGACACCTAGGGAGGAGTAGATAATACGATAAAGGATCTAGCTAAGCTTGAAGAATGGTTAAGAATTTGGCAGCTGAGATTTAATGCTAAAAAACGCATTTGGGCTGCAAAACTCTGAGAGCGTTACAGCGTAGGGGCGAAGTATTTCTGTTCTTGAAAGAAGAGCAGGACCTGGGCATGATTGTTTCTGATGATCTTAAAGTGGCTAAACAGGTAGAAAAGGTGACTTAGAAAGCCAGACGGATGCTTGGGTGCATAGGGAGAAGAATGGACAGCAGAAAAAAGGAGGTGATAGTGCTTTTGTATAAGTCTCTGGTGTGACCTTATTTGGAGTATTATGTGCAGTTCCAGAGATCGAAACTTCAAAAGGATATAAACAGGATGGAGTCTATGCAGAGGGTGGCTACTAAAGTGGTCAGTGGTCTTCATTGTAAACTGTATGGGGACAGACTTAAAGATCTTAATATGTATACGTTAGAGGAAAAGGGGGATAGAGGAGATACGATAGAGATGTTCAGATATCTCTGTGGCATAAATGCACAACAGGAGGATATCTTTCGATTGAAAGTAAGCTCTGCAACAAGGGGGCATAGGATGAGGGTGAAAGGGGATAGACTCAGGAGTAATATGCGTAAATACGTTTTTACGGAAATAGAGGTAGATGCATGAAATAGGCTCCCAGTGGAGGTGATAGAGACGAGGACAGTATCTGAATTCAAGAAAGCATGAGACAAACACAGAAGATTTCTAAAGTTGGGAAAAAAAGGACTATAGTATTTGATATGGAAGGGTAGACTAGATAGGCCATATGTTTTTTTTCTGCTGACATGTTTCTAAGCAAAGGATCAAAACAGTGATTGAAAGATTACTGCGCAAAGAAGGTGAGCCCAAACATTCCAGGCTCAAAGACTCTCCCACCATGGAACCAATGAAGGTCTATGGTCTCCGTTCCTTCTAAAATATAAAGGAAGATGACCTTACTCTGTTATGCACCTTACATGGTGCCACCTTTGCAATTCTATTATCTATCCATAGCTGGTTTAAAATTCTTTGATTTTTTTTTTTTTTTATACATTATTACTGCTTCTGCAATACAAAAAGTGGATGACGTAACTTACCTTTAAATATCTGCACAAAATGTGCAGATGGTTTTGAGTCTTCTCTTATCTCATCACAATTTTACTGACCAAGGAGAGTTGTCTTTGGCTGCATCAGGTGTCATTTTGATGGTATTAAGGAAGCTCAAAGTAAGCAATTTTTTTTTATCATCTTTGATAGTTTTTCATCAAGGGTTTTTAGCTTTTACATAGGTATACCAAAGAGCAGAAGGCAGTGCCATCCCCTTTTAAAGCAAGTGAAGTCTGTGCTGAGTTTTCTTTTCTTTTTCTCTGTCTCCATCTTCTGGCAGAGAGACGCAGACCATTTGTCTGGACTGGTCTGGCAGGACTCTGAGAGTTTTACATTTCAGCTTTATATAGATAATTAATTTCAGTATGCAGTGGAGCAAAATGTTTATCTACCCCTGCAGTCTTTGTGGTGTGCTTTTTGGATCCTAATGCTCTGCCTTCTCTTACCCACTACTTATGTGTATCTTACCATACTCAAGTCCCCAGTTTCGCTATGTTTTGTCTTGATTAGATTTTAAGTTCTGATGAGCAAGGACTGTGTCTTACATCTATATGTATAATGCTGCATACACGTTGTAGCGCTGTACAAATGATTAGTAGTAGTAGTACTTCATCTTTTATACCTTATATAATTATACCTTAGATGTAAACCATGTAAACTATATAATCAAGTCATTATGTTATCTGTAAACCATGCTCAAGTGTTATTTGTAACACAAATTCATATGTTTCATGTAAACCGCACTGATCTGTAATAGCGCGGTATATAAAAACAAATAAAATAAATCTTAGAAGTAATTAAACTGCATCATAAAATACTGATTGCCTTTTGTTTAATTTCCACTGAAAAATAACAAAATACCACATCTAAATATTATCACATGTTAGAGTCTAACTGGAAAATATACTTTGGGAAGATCCAAGGACGTTTACAACACTGAATAAGCTCTCATGTTTTTCTTATATCTTTCACTCAGTGGGTTTGGTTTATCATCTTTTTATTCCCTAGTTACAAGAGAGGGAGAGAATATTGTAATAAAATGGACCTAATATTAAATATATTTTTGTTTAGCATTGTTTGGATAGCATAGTTGAATGATTCTCTTATCTTTACCTGTTAGTTACCTGTGTGAATTTTCTGTTGCAGCCAAAGAATGTTCAACAGCATGAAAAGGTTCAGAAAGCCAATACAGAGGGTATTGCTATCCAGGGCCAGCAGGGCACAAGGCTTCTTCCAGAGCAGCTCATCAAGGAAGCATTCATACTGAGCGATCTGTTTGATATTGCAGAGCTGGCAGCTGTGGAACTCCTTTTGGCAGGTGAGCTAACATTACAGATTGTCTGGTGAATATTGAGGTGGTGATTATTGGTGCCCTAACTAATGTTGTAGCCCTTGCAGCAGGCAATCATATTTGCCCCCCCTTCCCTTGCCTTTGAAACACATGTTTAAAAAAAAAAAAGCCTGTTGTGGAGACAAACCACTGGCAGACTTCGGGACAGGGACAAATCCCCTGCCACCTTTAGGCCGGGATATCCTTCCAGGCACCCACTCCCCAGAGGGTCCTCACTATGGATGCCTCCTGCGAGTATCAGAGGCTCATTGTGAGGGCCTCTGCACCCAAGGCACGTGGTTCCAGATGGAGTGCATTTGCAGATCAACCCTCTGGAGTTCTGGGCAATATTTCTGATCCTCTGAGCCTTTTGCCACCAGTTACAGCACCAGTTGGTGCTGGTCCAGATGGACAAGCAAATCTCAATATTCTTTGTCAACAAACAAGGGGTCACGGGGTCGTACTCCCTCTTCCAGGAGGCAGTAGCCCACAATGGGATGTTTCTGTGAGTGGAAAGGCTGAGCAGAGTACTCCAGTTGCATGAGTGGCTCCTGGACCCCAGAATGGTCTCAGGTAACCAAACCCAGGTCTTCTTTGAAGAACAGTTGGTCCTCAAAGGGTAGATCTCCTTCTAAGCATCGAGATGCTTCTAGCATTGCCCTCGGAGAATACACCTGTCAAACAACCCCGGCGGGAGGTCCTTGCCTCCAAAGCATTATCGGGGTCCCAAGATGTTCTCGAGGCGTCCACCTCCGGAGAGCTCTTGGTGCCATGTTCTGGGGTCGTGGCCCACTCCGCTGGTACTAACACCCAGACATCGGCGGGCTCCATGGATCAACGCATCCTAGCCATTGAGTGCAGTCTTGTAGCCTTGTTAGCAGCCTCCGTACCTCTAAAGTCGCTACAATTGGTCCCGCAGCCATCGGTATCGGATATATCTGCATCTACTGTTGCGCCACTCTCCATGCTACCACCCATGCCGGCCCTAGAATCGGTGTCCGGCATAGAGGGTCCGGTATCGAGGCATTCCGATGCCGACTTCGATCGGTACCATTGACAGGCAGTACGAGAGCACCCGGCCCGTCGATACTTCTAGTCTTCCGAGTCTGATGATTCTGATGAATCCCTCTATACCGGAGCGGTTCTTCCGGAGGACCCCTCTCTTTCGCCTTAACGTCGGTTGTCTCCTCCGGAGGACATGTCTTTTGAAGACTTTATATGGGATGTAGCTCGGGGCTTCTCGATCACCGTGATCACCAAGAAGGAACCGAGAGCTGAAGAACTTGAAATTCTTCAGTTTCCAGCAGCCCCTAAGGAGGCTGCAACCCTTCCCATACACTGGATTTTGCATGATCTCATGCTTAGAATGTGGGAAGCACCCTTAACGGTGTGTCCACATTTTCGAAGACTCGATTTAATGTACCAGGTATGACAGTGTCCCGGGTTCCAAAAAATGCAGTTACCACACCATTCCATGGTTGTGGAATCGGTGATGCACCGGATCAAAAGTGCCAAGACACATTCCTCTATTCCTCCGGTCCATGAGGCAAGGACTCTCGATGCCTTTGGTCGTCGATATTTTCAGGCCTCTATGCTCTCGGCCAGAATAAGTTCTTACATACTCTACATGGATATGTTCCTTCGAGAGGTTACTGAGGATTTGGAACTCATGGCTCCTTTTCTTCCCGATGACAAGAGGGCCGATTTCCTTACTCTTGTTAAGCATGCTCAAAATGTTTCTAAGTTCATGAACAGGGCAACCTTTGATTGTTTAGAATGCATTAGCAGGACCTCTGCTATTTCTATTGGTGCACATCGGATTGCTTGGTTACAAGCATCCGACTTAGAGCAGTGGGTGCAAGATAAGCTGGGGAATATTCCTTGCACAGGAGAAAACCTCTTTGGGAAGGCCTGGCAGGTTAAAGCTTTTCAGCTTGAGTCCAAGAACACTACCTTAAATAGACTATTCAGGACCATTGCCAACCCAGCTAAGAAAGACAGTTAAGAAATCCTTTTTCAACAAGAAAAATAAATTCTATCCTTCTTACACCCAAACTGTCCACTGTCCAATCTATGCTCCCCAGAAGAGGGACAGCAGCAGCCGAAACAACAAAAAAAGACTCAAGTCTCCAGAGCTCAACCAGCTCAGCAGACACAGCCTCAGCAAGGTCTTTGACTCCTTCCTAGAGAACCCAGTCATCCTTCCTCTAGAAATGCCAGAGGTTCTCAACATTCCAGGCAGACTGTGTTACTTTGCCAAGAGATGGCAGCAGATAACATCAGAGCATTGGGGACTCTCTATAGTGACAGAGGGGTACAAACTCCATTTCCACAGTATGCCCCCTTTCTCCACTCCACAAGAGTTCAGTTCTCGGCCCCCCTCACCACTCTTGTGTCAAGAGCAATGTTCCCTCTAAATTTCTGTAGGCTGTGTGCGCATAAAATATCAGCTGTGCAGCTTTTGAATGAAGGTTAAATTTTTGTGCGCCACATAACGACACTCGGAGTTATATACTTTAAAATTTGACTACACATCAGAATACAGTATGTACACCACATTGATTGCACTAGAAAATATTGTAGAACTTGTGAAAACTGTAAATACACAACAACTTTTAAATTTTAAGACGTCTGTGTTGTTTTCTATCAGAATCAGAACCGTAATTTTTGTGCGCTCTGTTATAAAGTATGTGCGCTCGCTCGGCGAAGTGTGTGCGCGCGCACACGCGCACAGCTTAGAGGGAACAGTGGTCAAGAGGTCACCTCACTCCTTGCTCAGGGAGCGATAGAGGAGGTACCTTTTTCTCAACAAGGTCTGGGCTTTTACTCCCCCTACTTTTTTATTCCAAAGAAAACAGGAGGGTACAGACCCATACTGGACCTCAGGGAGTTAAACAAGTATCTCTTCCGAGAAAAAGTCAAAATGATCTCTCGGGACACTTCTCCCTTACATTCAGATTCAGGATTGGCTATGTTCTCTAGACCTAAAAGACGCCTATACACATATCCTTATTCATACAGAACACAGGAGGTTTCTTCAATTCCTCTTTCAGGGAAGGCATCACCAGTACAGAGTTCTACCCTTTGGCCTGGCTTCCGCCCCAAGAGTCTTGACAAAATGCATGGCAGTAGTAGCAGCATTTCTAAGGACTCTAGGGATATTCGTCTTCCCCTAATTAGACGACTGGCTGATCCAAGCACCAACAGCTCTAGAAGTCAGCTCCGCTCTTTACTGCACGATGCAAATCCTGCAATTTTTGGAATTGATATTAAATTTCCCAAAATCCCATCTCACCCCTTCTCAGTCTCTAGAGTTCATAGGGGCTCTTCTAGACATATGGCAGTCAAGGGCTTTCCTGCCACAACTCCGCTGTGCTTGAATAGCTTCTCAAGCAGCTATGAAAACTTTCCTGAGTGCTTGAGAAATGCTTCAGCTGCTGGGGCATATGGCGTCCACTGTACATGTGGCCCCCTATGCTTGCCTACACATGTAAGCAGCCCAGTGGACACAGGCGTCAGGTCGTCTGGGGGACAAGATCAGAAACTCTGCGTGCCTCATCTCGTCCCTTCAGTGGTGGCAAACACTAGAAAACCTTCTCTTAGGGTCACCTTTTCAGCAGCCACTGCAGCAAGCTACCTTGACAACAGGTTGGGGGGCTCATATGGACAATCTCTCCACTCAAGGTCTCAGGACCCAACAGGAGACTTGTCTTCACATAAATCTACTGGAACTCAAAGCCATTTTCTAGGCTCTTTGAGTTTTTCAGGACCATCTTGGTCCGATTCTTTTTAACTTCTTTGTTAGTAATATAGTAGAAGGGCTGTCGGGTAAGGTTTGCCTCTTTGCGGATGATACCAAAATCTGCAATAGAGTAGACACCCAGAAAGGTGTACATAACATGAGGAGGAATCTTGCTAAGCTTGAAGAATGGTCTAGAATATGGCAACTGGGATTTAATGTTAAAAAATGCAAGGTCATGCATTTGGGCTGCAGCAATCCAAGGGAGCAATATAATATAGGGGATGAAGTACTTTTGTCCACTAAAGAAGAGCGAGACATAGGCGTGGTTGTGTCCGATGATCTTAAAGTAGCTAATCAGGTAGAAAAGGTGACAGCAAAAGCTAGAAGAATGTTTGGGTGCATATGGAGAGGAATGGCTAGCAGAAAAAAGGAGGTGATAGTGCCTCTGTATAAGTTTTTGGTGCGACCTCATTTGGAGTGTAGTGTGCAATTATGGAGACCACACCTTCAAAAGGATATTAGGAGGATGGAGTCAGTACAGAGGGTGGCTACTAAAATGGTTAGTGGTCTTCATTATAAAGCATATGAGGACAGACTTAAGGATCTTAAGGACAGATTTAAGGACCTTAGAGGAAAGGCGGGATAGAGGTGATATGATTGAGATGTTTAAATACCTTCTTGGCATAAATGCACAGGGGTGGAGAGCCTCTTTCGATTGAAAGTAAGTTCTGCTATGAGGGGACATGGGATGAGGGTGAAAGGGGATAGATTCAGGAGTGATATACGGAAATATTTCTTTACGGAAAGAGTGGTGGATCCGTGGAATAGTCTCCCAGTGGAGGTGGTAGAGAAGAGGACAGTATCTGAATTCAAAAAGGCATGGGACAAACACAGAGGATCTCTAAAGGAAAAAAGGGGACTTTTGTAGTTGTTGATATGGAAGGACAGACTAGATAGGCCATGTGGTCTTTTTCTGTCCTCATTTTTCTGTGTTTCTATCTGCGCTACAAGACAGTTCCTGTCCAGACGGACAATCAGGTAGCCATGTTCTATGTGAACAAGCAGGATTGAACAGGCTCTCAGGCATTGTGCAACGAAGCTCTACACCTCTGGCCCTTCGCAAGAGGCCTACTGGTGGTGTATCTCCCAGGCACACAGAATCTCCTGGTAGACAAACTCTGTCGAGTGCTGCTGCTACACGAGTGGTCTCTTCATTCAGAACAGATTGCTTGAATCTTTCGAATCTGGGGAACCCCAGATATAGCCCCATTTGCAAGTCCTCAGAATGCCAAATTTCCCCGATTCTGTTCCAGAATTCCGTCTTGGAAGACTCAGGCAAGGGGGATGCTTTCCACCTCCACTGGTATCAGGACTTCCTGTATGCCCACCCACCAATTCCCCTCATTCCCAAGACTCTGTTCAAACTCCAGAGAGACAGGGGCCTATGATCCTCATAGCCCCACATTGGCCACGATAGACGTGATATCCACTGCTTCTACGTCTCTCTCAAGCCAGGCCTCTGGAATTAGGATGTGCTTCAGATCTTCTATCCCAGGAGAACGGTACGCTCTTGCACCCAAATCCTCAGTCCTTACACCTGATGGCATGGTTGCTGAGAGCTTAGAATTCCAGGATATCAACCTCTCTCAATAGCTTAAGGATATTCTTTTGGCCTCAAGGAAACCTTCCACAAGGCGAGCTTATGCCTTTAAGTGGAAAAGGTTCTCTATCTGGGGTTCAAAGAAGGAACCTACTCCAGTAACGCCTATACAGGAACTGAAAAAGGATTATCTCCTCCATCTTTCATCTTCTGGTCTCAAGACTAATTCAGTAAGAGTCCACCTTAGTGCCATTGCAGCTTTCCAGAAGCCCTTTGATGGACAACCTGCCTCCTCTCAGGCGCTTGTAGCGCATTATCTCCAGGAACAAGCAGGAATGTAGTCTTCACATATGGGTATCGTCGGTACCGACGGAGCCTGCACGGGAACGCTCCCCAGCGTCCAATAGGAAAGCTTTTGGGATCATCCCACAGCGCCTGCGTGCTGCCTTCCCGCCTTTCCCAAATGTCCCTCTCCAGTTCTTCATTTTCCGCGGAGCCAACAGGTCTCACATCCTGTCACCGCAGAAAATAATTCCCTTCTATTTCTCTTTTTTGTGGTCACGTCTGCCTTCCTTCGACGCTACACTGGTACCGCCGGTGGTTCTTTCTTTTATAAAAAAAAATAAATAAATAAAATAAAATAAAATAAAAATCTATCTATTGGAGTCTTTTCCAGTTATTTTCTCCTCAGGTGCCACGCGCCATTTTGGGCACTAGGCCCAACTTTTTCCTTTAAAATTGAAAAATGCGTGTCAGGTTTTAAAAAGTGTTCCAAGTGTGGCGGTACCATCTCTGTCTCCGACACCCATGAGTGGTGCCTCAAATGTTTAGGTCCTGACCACTCTTATTTCGGAGTGTGTTGCCTGTGGGATGATGTCGAAAAAGGGCTGTCAGAACCGACCTGCTAAACTTAGCACCCTTTTTCCCTCCGATGCAGCCTCGGTGGCATCGACGTCTTCCAGGGCTTCGTCTTCCTCCCATGGATCTCAGGTAACTAAACATAAATCTAGCCGGTTCTCAAAGGGTAGATCTCCCTCTAAGCATCGAGATGCCTCTGGCGTTGCCCTTGAGGGACTTTCACTGGCAAAATTGCCCAGGCGGGAGGCTTTGGCTTCCAAAGCACTAACGGGGCTCTAGGATGTTCTCGAGGTCTCAACCTCGGCAGAACTACTGGCGCCATGCTCTGGGGTACCGGCTGCTTCATCCAAGCATCAGCAGCATAGATAGACCAGAGATTCTTGGCTATTGAGCGCAGTCTGACGATTCTTCTCACTGCCTAGATGTCCCTGAAACCGCTTCAGACAATTCAACCGGCACCGACTCCGGTACCGGTACCGACTGCATCGACATCGGCAGGTATTCTACCCGGCAGATATTCTACCGGGACCGAGTCATGCTTATCCATCCGGTATCGACAAGTCAGTACCGGACCCCTCCGATGCCAACTTCAATCAGTACCGGTACCGGTACCGTACAGTGCCTTGCACTATCACCCGGATCGGAGATACTTTGAATCCTTGGAGGAGTCTGAAGGCTCTGAAAGCTCTACCGATACCAGAGTACTTCTTCCTGAGGATTCTTCTTCTCCTCAGCATAGGATGTCTCCACCAGAGGATATGTCCTTTCAGGATTTTTTCCGAGATGTGGCTCAAGGTCTTTCCATCACAGTGGTCCTGATAAAGAGCCTAGGGCAAAGGAATTAGACATCCTACAATACCCTAAAGCTCCCAAGGAAGCAGCTACCTTACCTATTCATGAGATCTTGCATGATCTCATGTTAAGGATGTGGGAAACACCTCTAACCACATCTCCTCACTCTCAAAGACTCAACACCATGTATCGAGTTCCTCCTTGTCCTGTGTTTCAGAAGACTCAATTACCACACCATTCCATGGTGGTGGAATCAGCTATGAGAAGGATCAAGAGTGCAAAAAGGCATGCATCTAATCCTCCAGGACGTGAGTGTAGGACTCTTGATGCCTTTGGATGTCGAACTTTCCAGGTTTCCATGCTTTCTGCTAGGATCAGTTCCTATATATTATATATGGGAATGTTTCTTAAGGAGGTCAAGGGAGATTTAGAGCTTATGTGCCCTCTCCTTCCTGATGATAAGAGGCAGGATTACCTCGCCCTTGTCAAACATGCTCAGGATGTTTCCAAGTTTGTGAATCGTGCAGCCTTTGACTGCTTTGAGTGCATAAGCAGAACCTTCTATTGCCATAGGTGCACGTAGGATTGCCTGGCTCCAGGCATCTGACTTGGAACTTTGGGTACAGGATAAACTAGGGAATATTCCTTGCACAGGAGAGAATCTCTTTGGCAAGAATTGGCAGGAAAAAGCTAATGAGATAGATGCTGACAATATCACTTTGGATAGGTTGTCTAAATCTACAGCTGATACTGCAAGGAAAAAAATCCTACAAGAAACCATTCTTCATTAAGAAGAAGAGGTTTTATCCCTCCTATACCCAGCATGGGCATCATTTAAGTCAGTCTGCCCAAAAGGGACAGCAACAACAACCTAGGCAAAGAAAAATAAAAGCTGCTAAGCCTCAACCGGCTCAGCAGACTCAGCCTCCACAGGGGCTTTGACACCTATCTAGAGAACTTTGCCTTCCTGGCCCTAAATGGCCCAGAGCTTTCCACCATTCCAGGAAGGTTATGTCATTTTGCCCCCAGATGGGGGCAGATAACAGCAGAAAATTGGACTCTGTCTATTGTAAGAGAGGGGTACAAGCTTCATTTCCTCAGCATGCCCCCTCCTACAATGGTAAGACAGTTCGATTCTCAGACCTTTCCCAATGCCCAGTTAGGTCAAGAGGTCACTTTGCTTCTTGCCCAGGGGGCAATGGAAGAGGTACCCATTCTCCAACAGGGTACAGGGTTGTACTCCCCCTATTTCCATATTCCAAAGAAAACAGGAGGACACAGACCCATTTTAAGACCTCAGAAAATTGAACAAATTCCTTTTCAAAGAGAAGTTCAAAATGATTTCTCTAGGAACTCTGCTGCCATACCTTCAGAGTCAGGATTGGCTTTGTTCTCTAGATCTCAAGGATGCATACACTCATGTTCTCATCCATCCAACTCTACGAAAGTTCCTTCGCTTTCTATTTCAAGGGAAGCACTACCAATACAGGATTCTTCCTTTTGGCTTGACCTTGGCACCAAGGGTGTTCACAAAATGCATGGCTGTAGTGGCAGCATTTTTTCGCACCCTAGGAATATTCGTTTTCCCTTACTTAGACGACTGGCTCATTCAAGCCCCTTCAGAGCCAGAGGCCAGGGTTTCTCTCTCTCACACAATGCACATCCTTCAGTATTTGGGACTTGTCATAAATTTCCCCAAATCCAACCTTGCTTCCACTCCGTCCCTATAGTTTATAGGAGCTCTGCTGGATACCAGGCAGACAAGGGCCTTCCTTCCACAGCCCCGCTGCTTTCGCATTGTGCAGTTAGCTTCCCAAGCAGTGCTACCACCTTACCTCACTGCTCGGGAAATGTTACAATTGCTAGGCCACATGGAATCTACCGTGCATGTGGTTCCTTATGCTCGCCTCCATATGAGGGCAGCCCAGTGGACTTTATCCACTCAATGGACTCAGGTGTCAGGTTGCCTGTCAGAAAAAATAGCAAACTCAGATCGCCTTATTTTGTCCCTCAAATGGTGCCAATCACCCCAAAGCCTTTTGGTGGGGTCTCCTTTTCAGCAACCTCCACCCCAAGCCACTCTAACAACAGATGTCTCACAGGTGGGTTGGGGAGCCCATCTGCAAGGCCTCTCTACCCAGGGTACCTGGACTCGACAGGAGACCTATCTAAATATCAGTCTCCTGGAACTCAGAGCAATCTTCCTTGCTCTTCGAGTATTCCACACCCAGCTCAGCTACAGGACAGTCCTAGTTCAAATGGACAATCAAGTAGCCATGTTCTTTGTGAACAAGTAGAGCGGCACAGGCTATGCAATGAAGCTGTGCGACTATCGGCCCTCGCCAGAGAGCATCAGATTCATCTCCTTGCGGTGTATCTGCCAGGCATTCAAAACCCTTGGGCAGACAGACTCAGTCGAGTTCTGCTTCCACACGAATGGTCTCTCCATGCAGACCAGTTGGCCAAAATTTTCCAAATTTGGGGAACCCCGGACATAGACCTCTTCGCAAGTCCGCTGAATGCCAAACTTCCCCGGTTCTGTTCCAGAATTCCGGCTCAGGGTTGTCAGTCCAAGGATGCTTTTCTCCTCCATTGGGGCCAGGACTTCCTGTATGCCTTTCCACCCATTCCCCTAATTCCCAAAACCCTGTTCAAGCTTCAGAGAGACAGAGGTCATATGATTCTCATAGCTCCACATTGGCCACGGCAAATGTGGTACCCTCTGCTCCTGTATCTCTCTCAAGTTCCGCCTCTGGAGTTAGGATCTGCTCCAGATCATCTTTCTCAGGAGGACGGGATGCTGTGGCATCCCAATCCCCAGTCTCTGCATCTCAGGGCCTGGTTGCTGAAAGCCTAGAACTTCACGGTCTTAACCTTTCTCAGCAGGTAAAGGATATTCTTTATGCTTCTAGGAAGCCTTCCACAAGACGCTCTTATGCTTTCAAGTGGAAAAGGTTTACCATATGGTGCTCGCAGAAGGGTCTTAACCCTCTTGCGATACCTCTGGAATCATTACTGGAGTATCTCCTTCATTTATCTAATGCAGGGCTTAAGACCAAGTCAGTGAGTTCATTTGAGTGCTATTGCAGCTTCTTTCAAGCCTCTAAATGGTCAACCTATTTCCTCTCATCCTCTCATAGCGAGATTTATGAGAGGCTTTCTTTTGACTAAGCCTCCCATTAAGCCACCACCGGTGACATGGGACTTAAATTTGTTTCTTGGGCAGCTTATGAAACCACCTTTTGAACCATTATCCACTACCTCCTTGAAATTCTTTTCCTGGAAGGTCATCTTTCGTATTGCAATCACATCAGCACGTCGCATCAGTGAATTGCAAGCATTGGTCTCTGATCCTCCTTATACAAGATTCCATCATGATAAGGTAGTCCTTAGGACTCATCCACACTTTATGCCAAAGGTGGTGTCACCTTTTCGTTTAAACCATGCGGTTTATTTATTTATTTACTTTCTCTTATATACCGCGCTATTCTGCATCATTGAACAAACTGAAATTACATTGAACAGGGCATTATAACTTGGAGATAACTATTTTACAGGGAACATGGGCTATGGAGGGTTAAGTGGCTTGCCGAAGACCACAAGGAGCATCTGTGGGACTAGAAACCCCATTCCTTCCGACCCAAGGTTGCTGTCCTCTAGTGGGATTTGAACCCCCGACCTTCTGGCCTGAAGTACCTTGCCCCAACCACTAGGCCACTCCTCCACTCCTGTTTACCTTCCTGTATTCTTTCCAAGGCCTCATGCCTCAAATGCAGAAAGGAATCTTCATACTTTGGACTGCAAAAGGGCTTTGGCCTTTTACTTGCAAAGGACACAGCAACATAGAAAGTCCTCTCAACTCTTTGTTGCTTTTGATCCTAGTCATTTGGGACTTCCAGTCTCCAAAAGAACACTGTCCAGCTTGATTGCACAGTGTATATCTTTTGCCTATGAGAGTAAAAACCGTCCTCTTGAAGGCCATGTCACAGCTCACAATGTGAGAGCCATGGCAGCCTCTATGGCTCATCTTCACTTTCTGTCTATCGACGACATCTGTCGAGCAGCTACTCGGGTTTCGGTTCATACCTTTGCAGCCCATTACTGCTTAGACAAGGACTCCCGCCGGGATGCCTTGTTTGGTCAGGCTGTTCTTCAACACCTGTTCCATACTTTATCAACTCCTACCGACCATCCCTGCTGGGATGCCAGAAATCCATGGGGGGAAGTGGAGCCTTTTCACAAGGGCACATAACTTCTGGGGCCTTCTCCCTGGCATCTGCAGCTAGGGAGTCCCTATATGTGAAGACTACGTTCCTGCTTGTTCCTGGAGATAGCATAGTTACTCACCTGTAAGAGGTGATCTCCGGGAACAGCAGGAATTTAGTCTTCACAACCCACCCACCTCCCCTAGGAGTTGTCTCTCTATCTCTTTCTCTTTCCCTCTCTCTTTCCCTCTCTCTTTGTCTCAGTTTTAAACTGAACTGGAGAGGGACAGTTGGGAAAGGCGGGAAAGCAGCACGCAGGCACTGTGGGATGCTCCCAAAAGCTTTCCTATTGGACGCTGGGGAGCATTCCCGCGCAGGCTCCGTTAGTACCGACGATACCCATATGTGAAGACTAAATTCCTGCTGTTCCCGGAGATCACCTGTTACAGGTGAGTAACTATGCTTTTATGAGGGGTCTACTCTTAACTAAACCTCCCATTAAGACACCACCCATGGCATGGGACTTAAATCTTGTCCTCGGACAGCTCATGAAGCCGCCCTTCGATCCCTTAGCCACTACATACCTGAAGCTTCTTTCTTTGAAGGTAATCTTCCTAATTACCCTCACTTCTGCAAGACGCATCAGTGAGCTGCAAGCTTTAGTGGCTGATCCTCCTTACACAAGGTTCCACCATGATAAAGTAGTTCTTAGGACTCATCCTCACGTTATGCCAAAGGTGGTTTCCCCTTTTCATTTAAACCAGTTGGTTTATCTCTTCTTCCCTTGGCCTCATGCCTCTAGTGCAGAAAGGACTCTTCACACTCTAGATTGTAAAAGAGCTTTAGCCTTTTACCTTCAGAGAACTAGGCAGCATAGAAAGGCTTCACAGCTTTTTGTTGCCTTTGATTCCAGCTACCTGGGCTTACCAGTCTCCAAGAGAACACTCTCCAGGTTGATTGCAGACTGCATATCCTTTACCTATGAGAGTAAAGGACTTTCTCTCGAAGGTCGTGTCACAGCTCACAATGTTAGAGCAATGGCTGCCTCTATGGCCAACCTTTTCTCTGTGTCCATCGATGACTTCTGCAAAGCAGCCACTTAGTCCTCGATCCACACCTTTGCGTCCCATTACTGCTTAGACAAGGACTCCCTTTGGGATGCCTCGTTTGGCCAGGCTGTTCTCTGGCATCTCTTTCAGACTTAGAACAACTCCTACCTCCCTGTCCCTGGTTTCGATACCAGAGATCCTTGGGAGGAAGCATGACCCACCTCAGCCTAGGTTTAGCTGTTCTATGGGGTCATCTCTCTGGCATCTCTAAGCTTGGGAGTCCCCATATGTGAAGACTACATTCATGCTTGTTCCTGGAGATAGCGTAGTTACTCATCTGTAACAGATGATCTCCAGGTACAGCAGGAATTGAGTTTTCACAACCCACTCACCTCCCCTAGGAATTGTATCTCTATCTCTCTCTCTCTCTTCTTTCCTTCTCTCCTTTTGTCTCAGCTACAAACCTAACTGAAGAGGGAGAGTTGGGAAGGTGGGAAGGCAGCAGCGCAGGCGCAGTGGGATGCTCCCAAAAGCTTTCCTATAGGACGCTGGGGAGCGCTCCTGTGCGTACTACATTGGTGCCAATGATATCCATATGTGAAGACTCAATTTCTGCTGTTCCCAGAGATCACCTGTTACATTTGAGTAACTACGCTTTCTCTGTTCTTCTGCTGTGGTACCCTTGGGTCTGTTGTGACATTAATATTTGGCTCTGCGGATTCATAGTCTACTGTCAGCCTTATATTTTATGCTTTCCTGTTACTAGTTCTATAGTGTTGATTAGTTATTGCTGCCCATAGTTGATGTCATGCGAGGCTTGCCATGTTTCTCCCATGTGCTTTAGGACAAATACTGAAGGGGGATCTGCTGGTGGCTGAGGCGAATAGAGGCATATGAGTGATGTCATGGAATCCTGGGCTTTTCATTGGTTCTTTGTCTCCACCAGTCTGCTGGTAGGGGAACACAACCCACTTGTCTGTACTAGCCTAGCAGGACTCAAGGAAAGGACATTAACTGCTAAGTAAAATGTCACCTTTTATGTATCTGGACCTTGGCTTGGGGCAAAATGGTGCAGATATTCTCATAAAAACATGTTGGCAGAAAAAGACTCAGGCCAATCTAGTCTCCCTTTCCATATCAAATACTACCATCCTTTTTTTCACTTTAGAGATCTTCTGTGCTTGTCCCATGCTTTTTTGAATTCAGATACTGTCCTCTTCTCTACCACCTCCACTGGGAGGCTCTTCCACGAATCTGCTACTCTTTCAGTAAAGCACTACTTCTGTCTATTACTCCTGAGTCTATCCCCTTTTACCCTCTGCCTTGTTACCAAGCTTTGAATCGAAAGAAGCTGTCCTCCTGTGCATTTATGCCTTGGAGGTATTTGAATGTGTCTGTCGTATTTTCTCTTTCCCACTTTTCCTCTAACTTATATGTTAAGATCTTTAAGTCAGTCCCCATATGATTTATAACGAAGACCACTGACCATTTTAGTGGCTACCATCTGCTCTGACTCCATCCTGATTATACCCTTTTGAAGGTGTGGTCTCTGCAATTGCAGAGAATGCTGCATATCAGGTCGCACCAGAGACCTATACAGAGGCGCTGTTGTCTCCTTTTTTTCTGCTGGCCATTCCTCTACCCAAGCATCCTTCTGACTTTCGCTGTCCCCTTTTCTACCTGATAAGGCACTTTAAGATAATCAGAAACAATTATGCCCCGATCCTGTTCTTTCATGGACAGAAGTAATTTGCCCCTACACTTTACTGCTCCTTTGGATTTTTTCAGCCCAAATGCATGATCCTGCATTTTTTATTAAATCTCAGATGCCAAATTCTTGACCATTCTTCAAGCTTAGCTTAATATGTTATATATTCCTTCCTGGGTATCTACTCTTGCAGATTTTGATATCATCCGCAAAGAGGAAAATGTTACCTGTTGGCCCTTCCGCAATATCATTAATAAAGATGTTAAAAAGAGTCGGACCAATCTCTGCGGCACACCATTAAGAATATTCTTCTCCTCAGAGTAAGCTCCGTTTATCTGTACGCTTTGGCCCCTCCCACTCAACCAGTTTTTAACCCAGTCATTCACTTTAGTGTCCATCCCTAGGGTGCTCAATTTATTTATAAGTCACCTATGCAGAACGGTGTCAAAAGCTTTACTGAAATCTAAGTACACCACATCTAGCGCTCTCTTTCGGTCCAACTCTCTGGTCACTCGGTCAAAGAAATCAATCATATTTGTCTGACAAGACTTACTTCTGGTAAAACCATGCTGCCTCGAATCCTGCAATCCATTGGACTCCAGAAACCTCAATATCCTTTGCTTTGCAGCATATCTATTTATTTACTCACCACAGAGGTCAGACTAAATGGTCAACCTCATTCTTACTTGTGCTTTTGTGTAGAGAGACCACATGTGCCTTTCTCCAGTCCTCTGGGACCACTCTCGACCCTAAAGAAGTGTTGAAAAGATCAGTCAGTGGAGTCTCTAGAATGTCTCCTTCAGTATTATTGGATGTATCCTATCTTGCCACATCTCTTTATCTACTTTTATTTTAGATAGATCCTCATGAACACAGTTTTCTGAAAATAGTTTTAATATCCCCTTCACTACTGCTACTATTTGTAAGAGTTTTCTGAGGTTCTGCTCCTGGCCTTTCATCTGTGAACACCGAATAAAAATATTTATTAAGCAATTCTGCGTTATTCTCCTTGGCTTCTATATGTTTCTCCCCTTCGCTCTCGAGTCTGATAATACAATCTTTGTACTACTTCCTCTCGCTAACATCTGAAAAAGTCTTGTCCCCCCATTTTATTGTATTGACTATTTCTCCTTCTTTTTGTATCTTTGCTTTCCTGACTTCTTTCCCAGGTTCTTTAAAATTTTCTAAGGGGCTTGTTTACAAAGCTGCGGTAGCGGTTCGCGATCGTTATTGGAGCCGCAACCCCATTGATTTCAATGGGGCCGCGGCTCCGATAACGACCGCGAACCGCTACCGCGGCTTTGTAAACAAGCCCCTAAATATTGATGCTTGTTTTCCTTTCACTGTGATCTCTTGTATTCTTCAGAAACAAGCAGGAAGTTAGCTTTCACATATGGGTGATGTTGGTGCTGACAGAGTCGTGCGGAAGCATCTCCCCAGCTTTCAAAGAAAGCCTTTGGGAGATGCACCATGCATGCATGGTCCCCTTCCCGCCCAAGGGTGCCATCTTGCCTCAGTCTCCTTTTTTTTTGCAGAGCCCACCGGACATCTGTCTCATTTCCCTGGAAAAAGTGTTTGTCTTGTCTTAAAATTATTCCTTTCTGGTAAATGTACCAGTTCCTCTTCCTACCCCTGAGCCAGCAAACTTCAGCATCTCTCCTCCATTTTGTTTTTTCTTGTTTTTCCTGTTTTTTTTTCTCAAGGTGACCTTCAACCAGTCCGTTGTGCACTTTTTTGGGCAGTAGGCCTTGGACCCTCGTCCTTGTCCAAGGATCCATTTTTCCTATGGCCTCCAGTGGTTTAAAAAAATGTGATTAGTGCAGTAAGATGATGTCTCTCACCGACCCACATGACTGTTGCCTCCATTGCCTTGGGCTGGACCATGACAACTCGGGCTGTGATCTTTGCAAGTCCATGACCGCAAAAGCCATCAAGATCCTTCAGTTGCAGCAGGAGTTGTTGTTCCATAAATCTGATTCTGTGCCAGAGTCCCCCAACGACACTACGCTCCAGGGCCCCCTCTCGTACCTCAGTGCCCTGCGATGCACAGGCTGCTTCGTAGTCCCACGGCTTCTCTTAGAGGAACTCCTCGAAGGTGGAATGCAAGAAGAGCTTGAAAACCTTGAAGGCCGCTTCGGAGTATGGGTCTGGAAAAGTGGGTAAATCTCGCACCATGCCCTGCAGTCTCCAACGTGAGTCCGATGGGTTGGAGTGGGAGCGGCCTTACAAGCTTGCCCGGAAGGAGTCGTTAGCATTGGGTGATCGGCTTCGGACCCTTGAGGCCATCCTGGTCAAGGACTCCCCCCTCGATGGAGCCATGCTGGGCCCAAAGTCATCAGTGCCTTCGTCAAAGGCTGTGGAGCCATCTAGCATGGAGACTAGAATGGCGGCCTTGGAGCGCAGTATCACTGCTCTCCTGACACAGCAGCAGGTATTGATGTCCTGTTCCTTGTGTTCATCTGCCCTGGTGACCGGACCCTCGACCTTGAGGACTTCTCTGGTCATCGAGCCAATCCTCGAGAGCCACCTGCCTTGAGAGACCCATTTGCTTCAGACTAGGTCCCGGTTCTGTTCCCTTGGGACACCGGTCCTCTCTGGCAAGTGCATGCGTCTCGGACTAAAGTTCCCCCGGGGGTTGCAGGCCTTTAAGCTCGGGGCCTGACCATGGGAGCCACGGACTTTTCCTCTGACCGAGTCAGACTGAGAGACAGAGGACGAGGAGTCCCCGGACACCCAGAGAGAATAAGTGCCCTTGGACCCATCTCCACTGGTGCCCTGGTGCTCTGCCCCACCCGAGGATGTTACTTTCCTCGACTTTGTGTGGGACATGGCAGAGGCACTTGCGTTGAGGCCGAAGCGGAGGAGGACTACCGCACAGAGGAACTTGTGATACTCCAGTATGAGGCCCCCTCCCCGAAGGAGGCCCTCACGGTGCCCATCCTCCAATCCTTGAGTGCCGCCTCCTTCGTTTATGGGAAACACTGGCATCAGTGCCCATTGTGAGTAGATCGCTTGACTCCATGTACCGAGCCTGCCAAAGCCCGGGATTCCAAAAAACCCAGCTCCCTCACAATTCTATGGTTGCCGAGTCGGCCATGCAGTGACTCGAGCCAAAACACTCATTCTTCGGTGCCCCTGGGTAGGGAGGCCTGGACCCTAGATGCCCTGAACCGTGTACATCGGTATATACCTAAAGGAACTGGCAAGGGAGCTGCCAGTTTCTCGGCAGGCCTTGACATAGAACCTCTTCAGTGGTTCAAGTCACTTTGCCTCGGCAGTCGAGAAGTGCTTGAAGATCCTGTCTTAAGCAGCGTATGATGCCTTCAAATCCTCAGCCAGAGTATCTGCCGAGGTCATTGGAGCCCGACGCCAGGTGTGGCTGCAGTCTTCTTTCCTCGAGTAATGGGTCCAGGACAAACTCATCAATGTCCCTTACACTGGAGAGAACCTCTTCTTAAAACCCATCTCAGACAAGGCTGCAGATTGAGTTCTTGATCACATCCAGACTCCCGAAGAAGACCTTGGTGCACCTTCGTAAGAAGGCCCCGGGGAAGGAGCCTTTCTTCCTGAGACAAAGGGTATTTGGCAATGCCCCACAGTACCAGGCCTTCTCTGCCCCTCAGCAAGGACAACAGTCTAAAGGGCAAGGACATGGCCCCCTCAAGCCTAAGACCCAGGCACTAGCCCCAGACCCGGCCCATCCTGGAGGGAGCTTTTGACTCCTGGGGTATAGTCTCCATTCCCCCAGGAGGCCCTCAGAAACCCACGAGGGGGGGGGGTGTCTGGTCCTGTTTACCCACAGGTGGTCTTCCATCACTATCAACTTCTGGGTGCTGCAAGTAGTCAAGGAGAGATACTTCCTCCACTTGCAACAGATGCTGCCCTCATTCTTCCCAGGAGAACCTGTAGGGCCTCTCCTTCACCAAAATCTCCTCATGAGCTCACAGGCATCCTCATGGATAGGGCGGTGGAGCTAGTGCCCAAACATCTCTGGGGCAATGGCGTCTATTCCAGATATTTCCTCATCCCTAAGCGGACAGGGGCATTCGAGCCCATCCTGAACTTATGGGATTTGAACAGATTTCTGGTGACGGAGAAGTTCAAGATACTCTCCCTTGGAGCACTGCAGCCTTACCTCCAGCAGGGAGACTGTCTATGCTCCTTAGACTTGAAGGATGCTTATACACACATCCTTATCCATCCCTCCCACTGCCAATACTTCCAGTTCATGATGGGAGGAGGTCACTAACAATACAGGATGCTATCCTCCAGTCTGGCATCATCACCAAGGCTCTTCACCAAGTGCCTAGCAACTCAACTTAGTCTCCAAGAGGCCTTTGTCTTTCCCTACCTGGATGACTGACTCATAAGGACAGGCACAGCTGCATATTTGCACCACGCCACTGAGCACACCATCCACGTCCTGCAGCGTCTGGGGTTCATCAACTACCCCAAATTCCATCTTTCTCTCCGACACAGTGCAGGAGTTCATAGAAGCTCAGCTGGATGTCGTCCTGGCCAAAGCCGCCTTCCCTTCGGAGAAGACAGAAAGCTTCAGGGTGCTAGCCACAGAAGTGCCTCACTGCCTGTCGGTGCCTGCTCGCCTTCTCTTCTGCCTGCTGGGCCACTTGGCCTCCACGGTCCACGTAACCCTGTATGCCCCCCCGCATATGAGGGCGGCTCTGTGGGGTCTCTGCTCCAAGTGGAGACAAGCCACTGCCATACTTTGGGACAGGGTAAGAGTGACACACCAACTGGCAGACTCCCTTGACTGGTGGCAGATTCTCCGCCACCTTCAGGCCAGGATGCTCTTCCAGGCATCCACCCCCAAGAGGGTCCTCATTACAGATGCCTCTCTGTGAGGATGGGGAGCTCATTGCGAGGGTCTCCGCACCCAATGCATGTGGTCCCAGGTGGAGTTCCAGTTATAGATCAACCTCTTGGCGCTCCGGGCAATATTTCTGGCCCTCTGAGCCTTTTGCCACTGTCTGCAGCACCAATCTGTGCTGGTCCAGATGGACAAGCAAGTCGCAGTGTTCTATGTTAGCAAACAAGGAGGTACGGGTCATACGCCTGCCAGGAGGCGGGTAGCCCTCTTCTCATATGCAACACACAACGGAATGCTCTTGCTGGCGGTCTAGCTCCTGGGCCTTGATAGTGTCCTGGCAGACAGGCTGAGCAGAGCCCTCCAGCCGCATGAGTGGCCTCCCTGCTTTTCCGAATGTAGGGCATCCCCATTGTGGACCTGTTTGCCAGCCCAGACAACACGCAGTTGCCCTGCTTCTTCTCCCGCCAACCTCACCTGCCCAGCATGGTGCGAATGCTTTCCTCATCCCATAGAAGGAAGGCTCCCTTTATGCCTTCCCGCTGACACTGCTGGTCATCAAGACTCTTGTCAAGGTCCAGAGCGACAGCACATCACTGATTCTAATAGTCTCCCGGTGGCCCATGCAACACTGATTCTCGGTGATTCTCTGTCGGCGGCGTCTCCGATTCCCCTGGGCTGCACCCTGTACTACTCTCTCAAGAGGAAAGCTCTCTTGCACCCCAACCTGGTGTCCCTGTCGCTTACGGCTTTGCTGCTGAAAGGGTAGTGCTAGCTCCCTTCAGTCTCCCATGTGAAAATGGAGGTAGTCCTTCTGGCCTCCTGTAAAGTCTCCACAAGAAGGGCCTGTGCCTTCAAATGGCATTGATTTTCCTTGTGCGCCGAGAGGCCGGCGAAACCCTTCTCCTGCTTGGTGCAGCTTGTGCTCCAGTACCTACTCCACGTGTCACAGGTGGGACTGAAGCCCAATTCAGAGTGTACCTGAGCGATATTGCAGCACACCACCACTCTGTCAAGGGCAAGCCTCTCCCTGCTCACCACCTTATCTCTTGTTTCCTGCTGGGCCTTATGTTATCCAAGCCCCTCGTCTGCCCACCAGCGGTGGAGTGGGATCTCAGTGTGATGCTCTCACAACTCACTAATCCGTCGTTTGAGCCCCTTGCTACCTGCAGTACATCTCCTGGAAGGTTGTCTTTCTTGTGGCACTCATGTCGGCTTGCAGGGTCAGCGAGCTCCAGGCTCTGATGACAGAGTTGCCTTACACGATGTTCTACAAGAACAGAGTGGTGCTCCACACGTACCCCAAGTTTTTGACAAAGGCGGTGTCCCCCTTCCACCTCAGTCAGGAGGTGGTGCTTTCCACCTTCTTCCCGATGCCTCACACTGGAAGGTGGAGACTGTTCTCCATACTCTGGATTATAAGAGGGTCCTGCCCTATCTTTAATGGACTCAGGGCCACCGCAAAGCACCCCAGCTCTTTGTCTCCTATGACCCCAGTCGACTGGTGCTTCCAGTAACTAAGCAAACTCTGTCTGCTTGGGTGGTGAACTGCATTGTCCTCGCCTATGAGCAGGCTTGGATTTCACTAGACCACCAGATCATGGCGCACCGCTTCAGAGCCATGGCTACCTCTGTAGCAAATCTGTGTTCCATACCTGTTACAGAAATTTGCCGGGCCGCCACCTGGTCTTAACTCCAAACCTTCGCAAGTCACTACTGTCTGGAGAGAGAGTCCTGAAAGGACAGCGCTTTCAGCCAGGCCGTGCTCCGTAATCTCTTCAGGGTGTAGGCAACTCCTGCCCTCTGACCCTTCTGTAATCAGGTTACCAGAGGGCTGGTTTTCAGCCGGACACTGGAGTCTTAAAAGAGTCTCTCAGTTGGACTCAACTGTTGCAGCTCACGGCTCACCTTTTCTGGCCGCTGTGGCATTTTGTACAGGTTCTCTGTAGCCTGTAGCTAGGGAGTCCCATATGTGAGGACTGACTTCCTGCTTATTCCCGGAGAAAGAGTAGTTACTCACCTGACAAAGGTGTTCTTTGGGGACAGCAAGAATCCATCCTCACAACCCTCCCTCCTCCCCATGTAGTTGCTTCTTTACCGTATTTTGAAAGCTGGTGAGATGCTTCTGTGAAGGCTGCGTTGGCGCTGATGTCACCCATATATGAGTACTGATTCCCACTGTCCCCAGAGAACACCTGTTACAGGTGAGTAACTATGCTTTTTAGAAAGCCACCCTCCTTCTTTTTTTTTCAGCTATTTCTTTTGAGAACCATAGTGGCCTCCGTTTACTTTTACATTTATTTACCTTTCTAACAAAAAGGTTTATTGCCTTTAAAAAAAATCCTCTCTCAGTTTTTCTGAGTTCTTTTCTACGTCCCCCAGCTGTTCCCATCCCGCTAATGACTCCTGGAGGTATTGTCCCACCTTGGCAAAATGAGCTATCTCCAGTAACAAGCAGGAATGTAGTCTTCACATATGGGTATCGTCGGTACCGACGGAGCCTGCGTGGGAACGCTCCCCAGCGTCCAATTAGAAAGCTTTTGGGAGCATCCCACAGCGCCTGCGTGCTGTCTTCCCGCCTTTCCCAACTGCCTCTCTCCAGTTCTTCATTTTCTGCAGAGCCAGCAGGTCGTTGTTCCTGTCACCGCAAAAAATCATTCCTCCTCCTTCTTTTTTGTGGTCGCGTCTTCCTTCCTCGACGCTACACTGGTACCGCCGGTTCTTCTTTCTTTCTTTTAAAAAAAAAAATAAAAAAATATATATTTAGTTCTTTTTTTTTTTTCCAATTTTTTCATCCTCAGGTGCACGCGCCAAAATTTTTTCCATCATGGAAAAACCCGCGTCCGGGTTTAAGAAGTGCACAAAGTGTGGCGGTACCATATCCGTCACTGACACCCATGAGTGGTGTCTAAAATGTTTAGGTCCTGACTACTCCATCTCGGACTGTATGGCCTGTGCCATGATGTCCAAAAGGGGTCGACAAAACCGGGCTGCTAAACTTAGCACCCTCTTTCCCTCTGATGCAGCCTCTGTGGCATGAACATCTTCCAGGGCTTCGTCTTCCTCCCATAGATCTCAGGTAACTAAACAAGTCCAGCCGGTCCTCAAAGGGTAGATCTCCTTCTAAACATCGAGATGCCTCTGGCGTTGCCCTTGAGGGTTCTGCACCGGCAAAATTGCCCCGGCGGGAGGCTTCGGCTTCCAAAGCATTATCGGGGCTCCAGGATGTTCTCGAGGCCTCGACCTCGGCAGAACTACTGGTGCCATGCTTTGGGGTGCCGGTGGTCTTCTCCGGTACCGATACCCAGGCATCGGCAGAGTTGATAGCCCAGAGGTTCCCTGGCTATTGAAGGCAGTCTGGCGGCTCTCCTTGCGGCATCAATGCCCTCGGAACCGCGCCAGACGGTTCAACTGGTACCGGCACCAGCTCTGGCGCCGGCATCGGTACCAGTACCAATAGCATCGGCATCAGTGTCTGCATTGCCGGCATCGGTGTCCGCATTGCCGGCACCCAGTCAAGCCATGCCCTCTTGTACCGATACACCGGTACCAATTCCCCCGGTACCGACTACGGTCGGTACGGGTATCATGCTCTACAAGAGCATCCGGAAAGAAGGTACTTCGAATCCTCCGAGGACTCTGAGGATTCTGACAGTTCTGTCGGTACCGGGATACTTCTCCCTGAAGAGCCTTCCTCTCCCAAGCGGAGGATGTCTCCTCCAGAAGATATCTCCTTTCAGGATTTTATCAGGGAGGTGGCTCGAGGTCTGTCCATTACTGTGGCTTCTGAAACAGAGCCCAGAGCAAAGAGATTTTGCAATATCCCAAAGCTCCTAAAGAGGCAGCTACCTTGCCTATCCATGGGATCTTACACGATCTCATGTTAAGAATGTGGGAAACACCCCTAACAACCTCACCTCACTCCCGTCGACTGGATACCATGTACAGCGTCCCCCCCCCCCGTCCTGGTTTCCAGAAGACTCAGTTGCCTCACCACTCTATTGTAGTGGAGTCAGCAATGAGAAAGATCAGGAGTGCAAAGAGGCATGCTTCTAACCCTCCAGGACGTGGGTGTAGAACGTTGGATGCCTTTGGACATCGTACCTTCCAGGCTTCCATGCTTTCTGCCAGGATCAGTTCCTATATTTTATATATGGGAATGTTCCTTAAGGAAGTCAGAGGGGATTTAGAGGTTTTGAGCCCTCTTCTTCCTGAGGATAAGAGGCAGGATTTCCTCACACTGGTTAAACATACCCAGGATGTGTCTAAATTTGTCAATTGTGCAGCCTTTGACTGTTTTGAATGCATAAGCAGAACCTCTGCTATTGCCATAGGTGCACGTAGAATTGCCTGGCTCCAGGCATCCGATTTGGAGCTCTGGGTCCAGGACAAACTGGGCAATATTCCTTGTACAGGTGAGAATCTTTTCGGCAAAAATTGGCAAGAAAAGGCCAATGAGTTGGATGCTGATAACTCCACTTTGGATAGGTTATCCATAGCCACAGCTGATCCTGCAAGAAAGAAATCTTTCAAAAAAACATCCTTTTCCAAAAAGAAGAGGTTTTAGCCCTCTTATCAGCAGGGACGTTCTGCAGGTCAGTCTGTCCGGAAGACTCTGCAACCACCCAAACAAAGAAAAGCAAAGACTGCTAAGCCTCATCCGTCCCAGCAGTCTCAGCCTCCACAAGGCCTTTGACTTCCATCTAGGGAACTTAGCCTTCCTGGCTCTCAGTGGACCAGAACCTTTCACCATCCCAGGAAGGTTGTGCCACTTTGCCCCCAGATGGGGGCAAATAACAGCAGAACATTGGACTCTTTCCATTATAAGAGAGGGGTACAAGCTTCACTTCCTCCGCTTGCCCCCCCCCCTACAGTGGTAAGACAGTTCAATTCTCAGACCTCTCTCATCAACCTGTTAAATCAAGAGGTCACCATGTTTCTTGCCCAAGGGGCAATAGAAGAGGTACTCTTCAACAGGGTACAGGTTTTTACTCCCCCTATTTCCTTATACCAAAGAAAACAGGAGGACACAGACCCATTTTGGATCTCAGAGAATTGAACAAATTCCTGTTCAAGGATAAATTCAAAATGATTTCTCTAGGAACCCTGCTGCCATACCTTCAGAGCCAGGATTGGCTTTGTTCTCTAGATCTCAAGGATGCATACATGCATGTTCTCATCCATTCGACTCACGGAAAGTTCCTTCGGTTTCTTTTTCAAGGAAGCACTACCAATACCAGAGTGCTTCCGTTTGGCCTGGCCTCAGCACCGAGGGTGTTCACGAAATGCATGGCTGTGGTAGCAGCATTTCTTCGCATTCTAGGAATATTCGTCTTCCCCTACTTAGACGACTGGCTCATTCGAGCCCCATCAGAGTCAGAGGCCAGGACTTCTCTATCCTGCACAATGTGTATCCTGCAGTATTTGGGTCTGGTCATAAACATCCCAAAATCCAACCTAACTCCCACTCAATCTCTAGAGTTCATAGGAGCTTTGTTGGATACCAGGAAAGCAAGGGCCTATCTTCCCCAGGCTTGTTGCCTTTGCATGCTGCAGTTAGCCTCTCAAGCAGTGCTAAAGCCTCATCTCACTGCTTGAGAAATGTTACAACTACTAGGCCACATGGCATCTACCGTGCATGTGGTTCCTTATGCTCACCTCCATATGAGAGCTGCCCAGTGGACTTTATCCACTCAATGGACCCAGGCATCAGGATGCCTGTCAGACAAAATAGCAAACACAAATCGTCTTATTTTGTCCCTCTGTTGGTGGCAGTCCACTCAAAATCTGTTGCCGGGGTCCCCATTTCAGCAATCTTTACCCCAGGCAACTCACAACAGATGCTTTACCAATGGGTTGTGGAGCTCATCTGCAAAACCTCTCCACCCAAGGCACCTGGACTCCAGAGGAGACTCATCTACACATCAATCCTCTGGAGCTCAGAGCAATCTTCCTTGCTCTGCGAGTGTTCCACACTCTGCTCAGCTACAAGACAGTCCTCATTCATACGGACAATCAAGTAGCCATGTTCTACGTGAACAAGCAGGAAGGAACAGGCTCTCTGTCTCTTTGCAACGAAGCTTTGCGACTATGGGCCATCGCCAGAGAGCATCAGATTCATCTCTTGGCCGTGTATCTTCCAGGTATCCAAAACTCTTGGGCAGACAGACTCAGTCGAGTTCTGCTTCCACACGAATGGTCTCTACATGCAGACCAGGTGGCCAAGAGTTTTCAAATTTGGGGAACCCCGGACATAGACCTCTTTGCAAGTCCGTGGCATGCCAAACTTCCCCGGTTCTGTTCCAGAATTCCGGCTCAGGGCTCTCAGGCCAAGGATGCTTTCCTCCTTCATTGGGGTCAAGACTTCCTTTATGCCTTTCCACCCATTCCCCTCATCCCCAAAACCCTGTTCAAGCTTCAGAGAGACAGAGGCTGTATGATCCTCATACCTCCACATTGGCCATGGCAAGTGTGGTAGCCTCTGCTTCTACATCTCTCTCAAGCTCCCTCTCTGTAGTTAGTCTGCTCCAGATCTCCTGTCTCAGGAGGAGGGAATGTTATGGCATCCCAATCCCCAATCACTGCATCTCAGTGCTTGGTTGTTGTAGGCCTAGATCTTCAGGATCTTAACTTTCCCCAGCAGGTAAAGGATATCCTGTATGCTTCTAGGAAACCTTCCACAAGACTCTCTTATGCTTTCAAGGGGAAAAGGTTTACCATATGGTGCTCGCAGAAGGGTCTTAACCCCCTTGTGATACCTCTTGATACATTACTGGAGTATCTCCTTCATTTATCCAATGCAGGACTTAAAACTAACTCAGTAAGAGTCCATTTAAGTGCTATTGCGGCTTCTTTCAATCCTTTAAATGGACAACCTATTTCCTCTCATCCTCTTATAGCAAGATTTATGAGAGGCTTTCTACTAACTAAGCCTCCCATTAAGCCACCACTGGTGGCATGGGACTTAAATTTGGTTCTTGGCCAGCTCATGAAGCCACCTTTCGAACTCTTAGCTACTACCTCGTTGAAATTCCTTTCTTGGAAAGTTATTTTTCTCATTGCAATCACATCAGCACGTCGCATCAGTGAGTTGCAGGCACTAGTGGCTGATCCACCTTATACAAGGTTCCATCATGACAAGGTAGTCCTTATGACTCATCCACACTTTATGCCAAAGGTGTTCTCACCTTTTCATCTTAACCAGGAGGTCTACCTGCCTGTGTTTTTTCCACGGCCTCATGCATCAAATGCAGAAAGGAATCTTCATACTTTGGACTGTAAAAGAGCACAGCAACATAGAAAGTCCTCTCAACTCTTTGTTGCTTTTGATCCTTCTCATTTGGGACTTCCAGACTCCAAGAGAACACTGTCCAGCTGGATTGCACAGTGTATTTCCTTTGCCTATCAGAGTAACAACCTCCCTCTGGAGGGCCATGTCACAGCTCACAATGTGAGAGCCATGGCAGCTTCAATGGCTCATCTGCACTCTGTGTCTATCGACGACATCTGTCGAACAGCCACTTGGGCCTCGGTTCATACCTTCACAGCCCATTACTGCTTGGACAAGGACTCCTGCCGGGATGCCTTGTTTGGTCAGTCTGTTCTCCAACACCTGTTCCATACCTAATCAACTCCTACTCACCATCTCTGTTTGGATGCTAGAGATCCATGGGGGGAAGTGGAGCCCTTTCACAGGGACACGCAACTTCTGGGGTCTCTCCCTGGCGTCTAAAGCTAGGGAGTCCCCATATGTGAAGACTACATTCCTGCTTGTTCCTGGAGAAAGCATAGCTACTCACCTCTAACAGGTGATCTCCGGGAATAGCAGGAATTTAGTCTTCACAACCCACCCACCTCCCCTAGGAGTTGTATCTCTCTATTTATCTCTTTCCCTCTCTCTCTCTTTGTCTCAGCTTTAAACTCAACTGGAGAGAGGCAGTTGGGAAAGGCGGGAAGGCAGCGCGCAGGCGCTTTGGGATGCTCCCAAAAGCTTTCTAATTGGATGCTGGGGAGCGTTCCCGCGCAGGCGCCGTCGGTACCGACGATACCCATATGTGAAGACTAAATTCCTGCTGTTCCCGGAGATCACCTGTTACAGGTGAGTAACTATGCTTTCCTAAAGTCTAAGACTCTCGCTTTTCAATGGACTTTATCAGCCCTAGTCCTAATTCTGAACCCACCATCTAGTTATCACTGGCTGCAAGATGATCTTCCGCTGTAACACCAGAAACACTTTCTTCTTTGGTAAGTTCCAAGTCCAATATGGCCCCTTAACATATGTTTTTTTTTTTACCATTTGTCAGACTAGTTCTCCCTGTAGACAATCCAGAATCTCCTTACTTCTAGATGACACTGCAGCAGATATGTGCCAGTCAACATCCTGTGTGTTGAAATCCCCTATCAGTAGCACATCTCCTTTTCATGGCAATACTTTGTCTTCTATTAAATTATGCCCTGTGAAGGAAGTCTGTATATCACACCAATGCAAATGAATTTCCTGTTCCCTCTTTCTAGGTTAATCCACAGTACCTCCTTGCTCCCTTTTAAGCCCTGTAATTCTCTAGCTTTGCTATTGTTTTTTGCATGTAGTACCACTCCCCCTCCTGAATAAAGTTTAGCCCAGTATGATTACATCCCAGTCATGGTTGTCCGTGCACCATGTCTCTGTAACCTTCACAAAATCTAAGTCATCCTCTTCCATTAAAATCTCAACATCTGGGATCTTATTTCCCATACTACAGGCATCTGTGTTGCCCCTTTTACCCATTTCAGCAGAGGTATTTAATGTTATTCTTACCTGGGGACTTTCTTCACTTACCTGGGGGCTCTCTTCACCCACCCCCAATGAATCTAGTTTAAAACCCTCTTCAGTAGGTTATCCAGTCTGCTGCTGAAGACACTTTGACCCTTCTTGGATAGGTGGACAAACATATCTGCTCTGCAGCACTTGTAAAATCCAGGAAACCAAAACGCTTTTGATGACACTAACTCCTACTCACAGCCACACTTTCAACTCCAGGATGCAAGCTTCTCTGCTTTGTCCTTTACCCTCAACAGGGAGGATTGAAGAAAACAGTACCTGTGCACCTATCTGCTTCACCCTCTGTCCCAGAGCCATTAAGTCATTTTTGATACTCTTGGAGGGATACCTAGCAATATCATTTTGTGCTGACATGGATGAGCAACATCAGCTAATAATTAGTAGGCTTGATGAGTCTCAGCAAACGCTCCATAGCATATCTGATTGTGGCACCTGGAAGACATCACATCCCTGTGGAACATCATTATCCCAATGGCTTGTTGGTCTGGAGGTAAGATGCTTGCTTTGGGTGTGAGAGTTGGTGGGTCTGAATCCCTGCTTTGTGAGGCAAGCTTGTGGGGGCAGAGGCAACAAGGCAGTACTAGTCAACTTTGATGTCTATAGGAATAAAGGGGACTGTTGTAGTGGTTGATATGGAAGAGCAGACTAGAGAGGCCATGTGGTCTTTTTCTGTCGTCATGTTTCTATGTTTCTAAATGTGGTCAACCGATGGATGCGTTAATACTTCTCAGAAGAGAGTCGCAATCACCACTACCCTTTACTTCCTTCTGGTTACTGATACTGCAACTTTTGGATGCTTGAGCTCTGGTTCTTCTCTTTCTTGGGATGCTTTCACCTTCTCCACTTCCAGGGCTGCATACTGGTTCTTCAGTTTGAGGGTTGGAAGAGTTGGGTTCTCTTTTCTGCTGGCTCTGGTGACTCGTGTCCAACTCTCTCCTTTCTGTAACATCCCATCTTTACCTTTGTCGGTGAGCTTGGGTGCTTGAAGAAACATCTCATCCAATGTACTTCTCGCTGTCTTGAATGCTTCTCGGCCTCGCCCCTATTCTCTTAGCTCTTCCGCTTGTTTCATGAGGGCTTCAGTGTGCAAGCCTCTTGCGCATGGAACCGGTCCCTTGACTGGCATTGGGCTGTCTCTCTTGACAGAAGCAGAATCTGTAATGGGGGCAAAAGCATTAGCAGATCTTTACCAGTCATCGTTCAATTGATGGAGCTTCGCTACCTATTGAAGTAAATGAGAGAGGCCTACCAAAGTCCCTAACTTTTTCTTAGTTAAAAGAAAAAGCAGCTATCCTCTTTTATGTGTGTTCTTAACAGTGCTATTCTCTGTCTTTGTGTGCAGCCCATGCTTCCTTGCTAGACAGTTATTACTTGATAGTAGTAATTTTTGATGATATGTGCCTGAAGTATATAGATTAATGCGTTCCCTTTGTAAAATGACCTAATCAAAGCTTCTTAAAGAATGGTAAATTGTTTATCATCAAGTTAATTGGGGAGTTGTCCTGTATAGTTAGAATTCTCTCATGCGATGGGTGGGAACTGGGCTGGTAAGGGGAAGGGATCTAACATCAGATGAGTTCATTAATTTCAAAGAGCTTACTTATCCCTTTGAACTTGAAGGCTAGAGGAGGAAGAAAAAAAAATACTCTTAACAGCAGAAAAATAGTTTTTCCCAAGAATACCAGAAATTCCCCTTTTGCAATACAGCAAAAAAAGAATTAGCTATTAAAAATAAAAAACAAGTAAAAAACAAACCCCCTTTAAGAGCTCTCGGACAGAGAACTTGTATTCAACAGCCACACAGAATTACCTTGCTTGCAATGGACCCATTAATGCATAGCGTCCCCGAAATGGGTACGCTCAAATTTTATGCCTGAGGTCATATTAAACCACGCATAAAACAATTCAGTCACGCAATATTTTATGAGGAACAAATGTAGAATGAATGCATAACAAAGTTTTTGTGATATGTTCACCTGCAGAACCGATAAAAGAACCTGAAGTAAGAGTTTTTATTAAAATTTGCTAAAATTATACGCTTGAAAAGTAGCTGTTTTCCAACAAGAACACAATCAGTTATTCTATCAAGTATGTTTGATTTTTGTTTAATTATATTGTGTTTATTCAAATATATTTGTATTTAGAATTCCTTATCGTCACTCCAGTCCAGTCCCTTTACTTCTGGGTTGCGCAACCCTTCCAGCAGCTTGGAGGCTGAGCCCATCCTTTTTGAGGATTGTGCGGTATAAATATCACTGGCACCACCCACAGATCCCAGTATTCTCAGCCTCCAAGCAGCTGGAGGGTTCCGTAAGCCAAGGGCTTACTGGAGTCGTCTTTCTTATTTTCTCCTTAGATTTTAAATTAATTTTAATTCAATTTAATTTTTGTTTATTTACTTACTTTCTTGCCTTTGAATTTGGTATCCACATTAGTCTTCTGCTCCTTTAAATTTTCTTCTCCCCCCCCCCTCCCCCCCCTGCCCGTTGCCAAGCTCCCCAGAGGAGGAGGTTTGCCTTCAGGGAGAATCGCGAAGGCCCCTCGCTCACTCCAGAACGGCTGGCTCCCCGCAGCAGGGGTTGTGCTGACCTTCTCCTAGGCCGGTCCTGCCTCGCGCCGAAGCCCTCCGACGGCTGAGCGCTGGAGGCAGCAACAAGTGGCTCACCCGCATCCTCCGTTGTCGCGGAGCAGCTCTGGGAGCCTCGGGGATCTGAAAGCCTGCTCCGGAGCCCAGTTCCAACGCCGTTCAGAATTCGGCGTTGTGAGTTTGCGTGGGGGCACGAGCAGAGCCACCGACCGCCGGCTAGGACTCCACGTGGCTGAGGCCTGCCACGTGTGAGCCTCCGGAGCGCTCCCCTCTTCAGCAGAGAATCGCAGGGCATCAACAACTAAATGCAAATACTGGGAAGTGATTTGGTGTCTGTTGTTTTCCTCATGTTTGGATGCTAGCCTTTATTTTAAATTTATTTTTATTCATTTCCTTATTCCCTGACGGGGTAGTTAGTAATTTGGGGGGTTGGGGAGGGCTCTATTGTATTTCCCACCTAGAGGCCTCTCTCCTTATTCCCGTTGGGATTGGAAGCATTTTGGAAATTATATTTTTGTTTTATTATAAGGGCAGTACCCTTTCCCAGGCAGAAAAACCTATTCTAAAGTGGACATGACTGGCAAAACACGGTGCCCGTCTTGTGGCACTCGCAGGGGCACTGATTCCGAATCAGGAATCTGCAGGGGTTGTGCTGCAGAACCTGCTTCGGCGGAACAAAGTGTTCTTTTGCCCATGTCCCAATCCACCCAGGGGTCAGGGGCCCTGTCGGAGGGGCTGAGGGTCTCCCATCCTCCCCCTCCTTCTACCACGGGTTTGCCGGTCTCTTCTCTCTACCCCCCCCTACTGTGGAGGAGGAGAGTACCGGGGACCCCTTCTCTCCCGAATTTGTTCTTTTACTGCACAAGGCCTATTGTTTGCGCAGACAGGGGCTCGAAGCGGGTGAGCCGTGCGTAGTAAAGGGGAGTGAGGGGGGAGGAGCTTCAAGACCATGCAAGTCAAGCTCCCAGGACTCAGGTATCCCTCTTAAGCGTGCAAGGCTAGTGAATGAGGAGCCTCTCACATCCTTCTCGCAGGATACTCCGGAAGAGGAGGTGTCGGCAAGGATTTAGGTGAGGATGGGGAAGAACTTGAGGGAGAGATTCCAGAGGAGGATCAATCCCGCATAGTACGTGTTTTTAGGCGAGAGGAGCTCCCAGCGCTGATTAATGAGTCCCTCAAGGTACTCAATGTGACTTCGGACGTCCCAACAGAGGAAGAAGGGTTGGAGGATCCTTTAATCCAAGCTGTGAGGAGGTCCCAAAAGGTCTTTCTTGTTCACAGAGTGGTGCGTCAGATGATCCAGGAGGAATGGGATCAACCAGAATCAAGCTTGAGGGGAGTACGTTCCATGTCTCGACTGTACCCTTTGCCAGAACCGGATAAAGAACTGCTGAGGTCTCCCAGGGTGGATGCTGCGGTATCTGCAGTGACAAAAAAGACGACTATTCCGGTCGAGGGTAGTGCGGCCTTGAGGGATTCTCAAGATAGAAAATTGGACACATTACTGAAGCAAGCCTTTGACGTCAGTGCTATGGTCTTACAGGCCTTGGTTTCCGGGGCTTGGGTGGCTCGGGCCTGTTTGAGGTGGTCCCAGCAACTCCAACTAGCGGAGGCTCCCTCAGGGGACCACCAATCTATTTCGGCTAGGTTGGAGTCCGGGGCTGCCTACCTGGCAGACAGTTGGTACGACCTCATCAGGAGCCTAACTAAAAACAAGGCCTCTGTGGTAGCAGCTAGGCGATATTTATGGCTCCGTAATGGGGCAGCAGATGCCTCTTCAAAGGCGCGCCTGGGTCGGCTCCCCTTTAAGGGAAAGCTACTGTTTGGTGAAGACCTAGATAAGTTGGTTAAGGACCTTGGCGAATCTAAGGGAGGCAGACTCCCGGAGGACAGACCAAAGCAAGTCCACTCGCCAGCTCCATTGCGCAATCAGCCAAGGGATCCCCGGAGATTTCACCCAGCCAGATCGAATCCCTTTCCCAGGGGCCGTTTCCCTGCAAGGGGTCAAAGCTTCAGAGGGTTTCGGGGGGCAGGGAGAGGTTTTGGGACCTCCGCCTCCTCCGCGGGACTTAGAAAACCTCGGTGACAATTCAGGGGCCCAGGAGGGCGGCCTACGGGTGGGGGGCCGTTTAAGGCTGTTTCTTCCCGCCTGGTCCCGAGTCACGTCCGATCAATGTGTCCCGGAGGTGATCCGAGAGGGTTATGCTCTCGAATTTGCAAAGCAAATACTTCCAGCCTTTATTCAGTCTCCCTGCGGTTCCCCAGTAAAGAGGGCAGCGATAGAGACAACTCTTTCACGGCTCATAGCACTCGGAACAGTGGTCCCTGTTCCACCAGACCAATGCGGTTCCGGTCGGTACTCGATTTATTTCGTGGTACCAAAGAAGGAAGGTTCCTATCGCCCGATCCTGGATCTAAAGCAAGTCAATAGCTGTCTCAAGGTGCCTCATTTCCGAATGGAAACTCTAAGATCGGTCATTGTGGCTGTAAGGAGCGGGGAATTCCTGATGTCGTTGGATTTGACGGAGGCCTATTTGCATATACCGGTCAGAAAGTCCCATCAACAGTTCCTGAGATTCGCGGTGCCAAGAGGTAATTTTCAATTCCAGGCTCTGCCCTTCGGCCTAGCTACGGCTCCAAGGACTTTCACCAAGGTGATGGTGATGGTGGTGGTGGCGGCGGTGGCCCTACGAAGAGAAGGTATACTAGTGCACCCCTATCTGGACGATTGGTTAATACGGGCAAAGTCAGAAGAGGAAAGTCGCTCAACCACTGCCAGAGTGGTAGAAGTGCTGGAAGAGTTAGGGTGGGTCATCAATCGGGTAAAGAGCAGGTTGATGCCCTCCCAGGAGCTCGAGTATCTCGGAGCGAGGTTCGACACCAGCAGAGGCAGGGTGTTTCTGTCCAAGTCGAGATCAAGAGACCTAAGGGTCCTGGTCTCACAATTTCTGGGCAGGCGAAGTCCTACGGCGTGGCATTACCTTCAATTGCTGGGAACCATGGCTGCGACAATAGAGGTAGTACCGTGGGCCAGGGCTCACATGCGGCCCTTGCAGCGGGCCCTGTTACGTCGTTGGTCCCATCAACATCATCCCTTGTCCATGCAGTTGCCCTGTGCTCCTCGAACCAAGAAGGCCCTCCAGTGGTGGTGGTCCCCAAGGAATTTGGATTGCGGGATGCCTCTCGAGCCTCCGCAGTGGTTGCTGTTGACGACGGATGCCAGCCTGACAGGCTGGGAGCGCATTGCGAGGACCAGTTCGTCCAGGGCCTTTGGACGTCGTTGGAGTCACAATGGTCCATCAACAGACTGGAATTACGGGCAGTAGCCCTGGCCCTCAGGGCACTCGAGTCCTTAGTGCGACAACGAGCAATTTGCCTCCTCTCCGACAATGTCACCGCGGTAGCTTACATCAACCGCCAGGGCGGCACAAGCAACCCCGCCTTGGAGAAGGAGGCGGACGGCCTATTCCAATGGGCCGAGGCCCGGTTGGAGACTCTTTCAGCTCAGCACGTGGCCGGCACGGACAACATTACGGCTGATTTACCTCAGCAGGTTCAAGATAGACCACGGTGAGTGGGAGCTGGAGCAGGAGGTCTTCGACCAGATAGTAGCCCTTTGGGGCCCACCAGTAATGGACCTCATGGCACGATATTCTTCCGCCAAGGTAAGCCGATTTTTCAGTCGAAGGAAGGAAAGGATGTCCGAAGGCTTAGATGCTCTGGCACAGAAGTGGCCTTCGGAGGGTCTCCTGTATGTGTTTCCCCCATGGGCTCTCATCGGCAAGGTGCTGCAGCGGGTGGAGGCTCACCAAGGTTTGGTAATCCTCATAGCTCCGGATTGGCCTTGCCGTCCCTGGTATGCGGACCTGGTAAGGTTGATCGCCGACCGGCCTTGGCGACTTCCCTGCAGACGGGATCTTCTGAGGCAAGGTCCTGTTCGGATGCCTCACGTGGATCGATTCTCGCTTACGGCCTGGCTATTGAAAGGGCACGGCTCCTGAAGCGGGGTTATTCGGGATCGGTAATCTCGACCCTGTTGAGTGCTAGAAAGCGCTCGACCTGTCTCTCCTATGTAAGAGTTTGGCGCATCTTCGAAGCATGGTGTGCGGAACACCAGAGGAAACCTCTGTCGGCCTCTATCCCGGAGGTTCTGGAGTTCTTGCAAGCGGGTTTTGACAAAGGCCTAGCGCCCAGTTCCCTACGGGTCCAGTTGGCAGCCATTTCTTGCTATTAGAGGTAAGATCTGCGGAAAGTCATTAGGGGCCCATGCGGACGTGTCCAGGTTCCTAAGAGCGGTCAGGCGCCTACGTCCACAGCAGAGATCAGTCATCCCCCCTTGGGATCTCAACCTGGTATTAAATGCCTTGACCAAGGAACCCTTTGAGCCGGCAAAGGAAGCCTCTCTAAAGGACTTGACACTGAAGATGTTTTTTCTGGTCGCTATTTGCTCGGCCAGACGTGTCTCCGAACTTCAAGCGCTGTCCTCTCAGCACCCTTTTCTGTCATTCTTCAAGGATAAAGTGGTCTTATGGACGGTACCTTCTTTCTTGCCCAAGGTCATCTCCCCCTTCCATGTGAACCAGACAGTCACGCTCCCGTCGTTTTCAGCAGAGGGGCAAGTGGGGAGAGACAGGAAGCTGCGCCTCCTGGACGTTCAGAGAGCCTTGAAGCGTTATCTCTCCCGCACGGCGGCTTTCCGAAAGTCCGACCGTCTATTCATTCAGTTTGGGGGGCCGCACAAGGGGGAGGCGGCAGCCAAGGCTTCCATCTCCAGGTGGATCAGGGAAGCTATTGCTTCCGCCTATATCCTCAAGGGGAAGCAGGTTCCAGGGGGGCTGCGCGCTCATTCAACGCGAGCGCAGGCTACCTCCTGGGCAGAATATAGCTTGGTACTGCCTCTGGACATTTGTAGGGCGGCTACGTGGTCCTCGCTACATACCTTTACCAGACATTACAGACTGGACGTTCAGAGCTCAGCTGATTCTCTGTTTGGGGACGCGGTACTTCGGTCCGGGATATCGGATCCCACCCAAGCTTGAACTGCTCTGTTACATCCCAGAAGTAAAGGGACTGGACTGGAGTGACGATAAGGAAAAAGTAATTAGACCTTACCTGCTAATTAATGTTCCTGAAGGAACGACAGTCCAGTCCCTGATCCCACCCGGTTCTCTTATTTGGCGTAATGGCCTAGTGGATATGTGAGGATCAGCGGACCAAACTCAGGGCCAGGACAAGGTGGATGGGTCCCTTGGTACAGGTCCAACGGGCCGGGGTGAAGGATGGCTCGGTCAGACTCAGGTAAACCTCCTCCTTCCCCACCCCTTTCTTCCTCCTTTAACCTTTGGGAAAAAAAAAAAAGTAGGACTCCTTGAGTGAGTTAGTTGTATTGTTATTTTATATAGGCTATTAATGGAATTTTCGTTAAGTCTGCTTTTTTATTAGATTACTGGGATCTGTGGGTGGTGCCAGTGATATTTATACCGCACCATCCTCAAAAAGGATGGGCTCAGCCTCCAAGCTGCTGGAAGGGTTGCGCAACCCAGAAGTAAAGGGACTGGACTGTCGTTCCTTCAGGAACATTAATTAGCAGGTAAGGTCTAATTACTTTTTTACAGTGATTCCATTATGAGTAAGATACATATTTCTGCCATCCCTGTTTTGGGGACTCTATGCATGAATGGCTAGTGTGTTTGCGATGAGCGAAAATATGAGCAATTAAGTATAACAGAGCACATGCAGTATGCATGAATTTTGTTTTCACATGAAACTCCATAATATGTTCCTTAGCGTCCCTCCAGGTTAGTCCTGAACCTTTGGGTCTTGCTCCTCCTCCAGCAGCTTTGGAGACTGAGAAAACGTCACTTCTTTTGATGTCTTTTGATAAGTAGCCCGGATCCGCCTCCTGCCATCTGTATTCTCAGTCTCCAAGCAGCTGGAGGGCTGGTGAGCCCAGGTTTAGGGCTCACTTAGAGGAGCAATTAAGCAAGGAGAATTAAGTTTTTTTTGGGTTTGGAAGTTTAGTTCGGCTGGGGGTAGTGCTGTTAGGCAGTCCCTGTGCTGAGCTACTTATTCCTGCCTGATCTTCAGTTAACATTTCTCTGTGACCCTTCCTCCCCGTCCCTCCCCCCCTCCTGTCTTTTCCTTACCGTTTTGGGGTGAGTCGGCTTAGAGCGGAGTGCTGGGGAGGTGTACTGTCCTCCGGTTCCTGAACCCACCAATTGGGTGAGGAACCGGCAGAAGAAGCACTGAAGCAGCCAGGAGCTAGCCTGCCAGTCGGGGGCCGAGGTTTTCTTACCGGCAGGACTTGGCAGGTTGACTGGAAAGCAGATGGCTGTGCTTAACTCCGGGCGCAGAAGCCGCGATCTCGGCTGAGCGCGGGGTGGGGGGGGGGGCTGAACTGCACGAGGAGAGGTGCTTCTTACAAGGTAAGGGGGCCGGGGTCGTCGAGTTTCTCTTTCGCTACGGTGGAGATCTCGGGCCGCGTGTGGGTCCTGCGGTAGGCTGCGCTTCCGGAAATCGTGCGCGCGGGGGAAAGCCTGGTCAGGTGAACGGAGTCACAATGGTATTTCAACAGACTGGAATTACGGCCGGGGGGTTTTCTCAGCCCGTTTTTTCAGTTTAAAGGCCTCGTTTTTCATTTTGTGTCTCAGGCAGTATAAAGGAGCCGGTTCAGTTATATTGGGGAAAAAAAAAAAAAGATCGTTGTTTAGGTTTGTCTGCGCAATCTGCAATCTGTTGAGCAGAACTGGAAGATTTTTTTGTCCCTTTCTCTGGATCAGGCGCAATGCCAACGAAATCCCTCTGTTTGTTGTATGGGTCCAAGCGAGGGGCTGTTTCTGAAGCGGGGGTCTGCAAGAGCTGTTTTAAAGAAACAGTGCCCATGGAGCAGGACCTTGCAGAGAGTGGTGGGAGCCCAAGGGAAGGGGCTTCGAATCTCTCTGTGCCTCGGGAGCTCTGGGAGGCCTCCCTGGAACTGCTGCCAGGACCGTCTTCTCTGCAGGAGAGTCGGGGGTCGCCGAGCCAAGTCCCGGGGGGCTTGGAGGCCATCTTCTCCCCACAGTTTGTAGTGCTCATTCAGCAAGCGTTTGCAGGGGTGCAGTGTAAACCTTCCCCTAGCTCGGCAGAAGAGGGTTTGGCAGAAAAGCGCCCGGGTACCCCGCTAAGCTTAGGTGGCTTAGGGATACCGGCAAAGAAGCTTCGGTCAGGAAAGGAGCCGTTTGGTCAGTCCGTGTCGTCCAAATGCGTGGAGTTAGAAGACCTAGGGCAGGATTTAGAGTTGGAGGATGACTTAGAGGAAGGAGAGATTACCGAGCAGGAGGACCAGGCCCGAGTGGTTCGGATTTTCGCAGAGAGGAGTTGCCGGCGCTCATAGCGGAGACCCTTAAGGCGCTTAATATGCCAACAGGCAGTCCGGCAGATGAGGTGGCGTTGGAAGACCCCTTGTTTCAGGCTTTTCGTAAGTCGCAGCAGGTTTTTCCTGTGCACAGAGTGTTTAAAGAAATGATACAAGGTGAATGGGATATGCCTGAGGCTGTGGACTGAAAGGGTCCAGAGTGATGTCTCGGCTCTATCCTTTGGCGGAGCAGGATCAGGAGTTGTTTAAATCTCCCAAGGTGGATGCCACCGTCTCAGCGGTTACGAAGAAAACTACTATTCCGGTTGAAGGCAGTGCTGCGCTGAAGGATGCGCAGGACAGAAAATTGGACACCTTGTTGAAGCAGGTCTTCGATGATAATGTGCTGTCCCTCAGGGCGTCCATTTGTGGAGCTTGGGTAGCCAGGGCTTGTCTGCGTTGGGCGCAGGGACTGCAGTCTGGACAAGTGGTAGATTTGACAGAAGCGGCCAGGATAGAGACGGGAGCGGCTTATTTGGCTGATATTCATTATGATCTCGTTCGAGGTTTGTCCAATAGCATGGCATCGGCAGTGGCGGCCCGGAGGTATCTGTGGTTGCGGAATTGGGCGGCGGATACTTGTTCGAAATCTAGACTTAGTAAGCTGCCGTTTAGAGGTAAGCTTTTGTTTGGTGACGATCTGGAGAAGCTCGTGAAGGATTTGGGGGAGTCGAAAGGGGGCCGGCTCACTGAGGATAAGCAGAAGCAAGGTCGAACGGGGCCGCCGGCTAAAGGCCAGCAAAGGGAGTTTCGGCGTTTTCGTTCCCCTAGGTTTAGACAGGCGCAGAGGGGTCGGTTTCCCTATCGTAGCCAGGGGTTTCGAGGCTTTAGAGGAGCGAGTAGGGGGTTTGGAGCCTCGGCCTCCAATTCCACAAAGTCGCAATGAAGCTAGGGGTGTCCAGGCGGGGCAGGAGCCGATAGTGGGGCTACTGCAAAAGTTTTACACTGCCTGGACCCAGATCACGTCCGATCAGTGGGTGCTGGAGGTTATCCGGGAAGGTTATGCCTTGGAACTTCGGCGTCCAGTGACCGATTCGTTCGTACTTTCTCCGTGCAGGGCGCCAACGAAGTACGCTGCCGTGGAGGAGACCCTGAAACGTCTGCTTTTTCTCGAGGCCGTGGTTTCAGTGCCTCCAGACCACTGAAGGGAGGAGTAGCCTAGTGGTTGGGGCAAGGTACTTCAGGCCGGAAGGTCAGGGGTTCAAATCCCACTAGAGGACAGCAACCTTGGGCCGGAAGGACTGGGGTTTCTAGTCCCACAGATGCTCCTTGTGGTCTTGGGCAAGCCACTTAACCCTCCATTGCCCATGTTCCCTGTAAGTATTAGTGTATGTGTCTCATATCCCCGCGTGTTAAATGTATCCCTAAATTGTGCTGTGACTGCTTTGATTGAAGGATAAGGCGGTATACAAAACTGTCTAAATAAATAAATAAAATATGGCTGCGGTCGATACTCCATTTATTTTGTGGTGCCAAAGAAGGAAGGGACCTTTCGTCCAATTTTGGATCTCAAGCGCGTAAACCGCTGTCTCTGGGTGTCTCATTTTCGGATGGAGACGTTGAGGTCCGTCATCGTAGCGGTGCACAAGGGCGAGTTCCTTACGTCGCTCGACTTGTAGGAAGCGTATCTTCACATTCCCATTTGGCAGGAGCATCAGAAATTTTTGAGGTTCGCAGTTCCGATGGGGCACTTCCAGTTTCAAGCTTTGCCGTTTGGCCTGGCAACCGCGCTGCGGGCCTTCACCAAGGTGATGGTGATGGTGGTGGTGGCGGCGGTGTTGCGGAGACAAGGCATCCTGGTGCACCCTTATCTGGGCGATTGGTTGATTCGAGCAAAGTCCGAAGAGGAGAGCGCCGCGGCCACGGGCAAGGTGGTGGCGTTCTTGGAGTCCCTCGGTTGGGTAGTCAATCGGGCCAAAAGCAGGTTATGGCCTTCTCAGACCCTGGAATATCTGGGGGCTCGGTTCGATACGAGGGTTGGGAAGGTGTGTGTTCCGCAGAGCCGGGCGCAAGGTTTGAGGTGTCTCATCCGCAAGTTTCTCCGCAGCAGGTGCCCGACGGCCTGGCACTACTTGCAGTTGTTAGGGACAATGGCGGTGACAATCGAGGTGGTAGCCTGGGCAAGGGCGCACATGAGACCTCTCCAGAGAGCGTTACTAAGACGCTGGTCCCATCAGAACGACAGTCTTTCGCAGAGGCTGCCCTGTCCACGGGAGGCGCGCCTCTCTCTGCTATGGTGGTTACGGACCACGTCGCTAGAGAAAGGGATGCCGTTGGAAGTGCCCGAGTGGATTCCCCTGATGACAGATGCCGGTCTTTCAGGTTGGGGCGCGCACGTCCAAGGCAGGTTCGCACAGGGGGTGTGGTCCGGTCAGGAGAGGACGTGGTCCATCAATCGGTTGGAGTTGAGAGCTGTATTTCTGGTGCTGGAGGCGTTTTGGGAGTGCCTTCACGGGAAAGCCATCAGAGTATTCTCCGACAATGCCACAGCGGTGGCATATATTAACCGACAAGGGGGCACAAGCAGTCAGGCGCTGGAAGCCGAGGCCGACCAGTTGTTCGTGTGGGCCAAAAGGCATCTGTTGGCGGTCTCAGCGGCGCATGTCGCAGGAGTGGAGAATGTGCAAGCCGATTTTCTCAGTCGGGTAAGAGTAGATCCGGGAGAATGGGCCCTTCACCCGCAGGTGTTCGAGCTGTTGGTTCAGCGGTGGGGCACCCCGGTCATGGATCTCATGGCGACCTTTCAAACCGCAAAGGCAAGTCGGTTCTTCAGCAGAAGGTGAGAGAGAATGTCGGAGGGATGCTTTAGTTCAGCCGTGGCCGATGGACCGGCTGCTCTGTGTTCCCGCTGTGGGTCTTAATCGGCTGGGTTCTTCAGCGCATTGAACTTCACAGAGGGCCGGTGGTTCTCATTGCGCCGGATTGGCCGAGGCGACTGTGGTATGCGGATCTCGTCAGACTCTTGGGGGACAAGCCGTGGAGGCTGCCGGTTCAGAAGGACCTCCTACTGCAAGGTCCGCTGTTGATGCCTCAGGTGGATCGATTCTCGCTTACGGCTTGGCTCTTGAAAGGGCAAGGTTGACAGCGCGCGGTTATGCGCCGGCTGTAGTGTCCACGTTGTTGAAGGCTCAGAGGAGATCAACTTCTTTGGCGTATGTGCGAGTTTGGCGAATATTCGAAGCTTGGTGTGCAGAGCACAAGGTTTCAGCCTTACAGGCTTCCGTTCCGCAGGTACTGGCGTTTCTGCAGGCTGGATATGAGAAGGGTTTAGCGGCTGCTTCTCTGAAGGTGCAGTTGGCGGGAAAGTCAGAGGTCAAGCGCTTGGTGGCCACCCGGATGTCAAGCGGTTTTTGAGAGCTGTGGTTCTTTTGCGTCCGCCGTTTAGGCAGCTCATCCCGCAGTGGGATTTACAGTTGGTTCTGGATGTTTTGGGGCAAGCACCTTTTGAGCCGTTGGCTAGGGCATCGTTAAAGGATCTGATCTTGAAGGTGGTGTTTTTGGTAGCGATTGCTTCCACCAGGAGGATTTCAGAGCTACAAGCGTTATCCTGTAGGGAGCCTTTCCTGGTTTTTGGTGAGTCCAAGGTGGTATTGAGGACGGTGCCATCCTTTTTGCCTAAGGTGGTGTCCCCATTTCATGTGAATCAGGTGGTATCCCTGCCGGTGTTTGCGACAGGCGGGGAGGCTGCCGCTGGTCAGCAGTTGCATAGGTTAGACATTAGGAGGGCTCTAAAGAGATATTTGAAAGCTACCACATCCTTCAGGCGTTCGGATAGGCTGTTTGTGTTTGGGGGTCCTACCAAAGGTCAAGCAGCATCAAAAGCTTCCATTGCTAGGTGGCTGAAGGAGGCGATTGCGTCGGCATATCTTGTAAGAGGTAGACCAGTTCCGGACGGTCTGAGAGCGTATTCGACTAGAGCGCAGGCTACGTCCTGGGCGGAGCATAGTTTGGTTCTGCCGGTGGAAATTTGTCGGGCGGCTACTTGGTCGTCTTTGAATTCCTTTATCAGGCATTACCGGCTGGATGTGCAGGCTCAGGGAGATACCTTTTTTGGCTCATCTGTGCTTCAGGCGGGGGTATCAGGTCCCTCCCGTTGATTCTGTGCACTACTCTGTTATAAGCTATATTTTGATAATTTTTTTTCAAGTTTCAAACTTTTGGAAAGCCTTAGTCAAAACAACATAAAGGCAACAGGAACTATCCGAGTCAACAGGATTGAGAATTGTCTTGTAATGCCAGTGGATAGATTGAAGAAAACAGAGATTTCAGGCTAGATCATGACTCTAATATTCTTGTTACAAGGTGGAATGACAACAGTGTCGTGACTCTTGCATCAACTTGTCACAGTGTCAACCCAGCTGTTACAGCTAAACATTGGTCAAGGTTGGAAAGAACGATGATCGACATCACTCAGCCAAATGTCATCAGTTGCTACAATCAATATATGGGCGGTGTTGAAAATGTTCAGGCATTTTTCACGAGCCATAAAATTATATTTTTTCTTTTAAATAATACAATTTTGATACATAAAGATTATTTACATATAATACTAATTACATTTCATTCATACTAATTTGTGGAAATATTTTTGCAGTAGTTTTATATAACAGCCACTTTACCCGCCCTTTTGTGCATAGCATCCCCGAAATGGGGACGCTGAAATATTATGCAAAATAGCAGTCAAAATATTTGTTTTGAATAAAAATATCACGTGAGGTGTTATTTGGTATTGACTAACATATTATGGAGTTTCATGCATTAAAGGAACAGTGGCACAGTTATGACGTATGTCAGCAGACAAGGGAGCATTAGGAGTTCTGGGTTGACCCTGCAAATGGCCTTTTCATTTTCCTGGTTGGAGAGAAATCTCCTAATCCTCTCAGCACAGTATTGAGAGTGAACCATGTTCAAGTGGACTGTCTCAGTTGCCACTCCCTTGACCCTAGAGAGTGGGGATTGAGCCGGATGGCATTTCAGAGGATTCCAGATAAAAACAGAGACATGATGGCAGAAAAAGACCACATGACCTATCTAGTCTGCCTTTCCATATCAACTACAATAGTCCTCTTTTTACCTTTAGAGATCCTCTGTGTTTGTCCCATGCTTTTTTGAATTCAGATACTGGCCTGATGTCTACTTCCTCCACTGGGAGACTATTCCACGCATCCTCCACTTTTTTCATAAAGAAATTTTTCCACATATTACTCCTGCGTCTTATCCGCTTTCACTTGCATGCTGTGTCCCCATGTAGTAGAGCTTGTCTTCAATTGAAAGAGAACGTCCTGTGCATTTATGCCATGGAGGTATTTAAATGTCTTTATCATATCACCCCTATCCCGGCTTTCCTCAAAAGTATACATATTAAGATCTTTAAGTCTATCCTCATATATGCTTCAAAACAAAGAGCATTAACTGTTTTAGTAGCCATCCTCTGCACCAACTCCAACCTGCTTATATCTTTTCGAAGGTGTGGTCTCTAGAATTGCACTCAGAACCCCAAATGAGGTCGCACCAGAGACTTATACAGAGGTATTATCACCTCCTCCTTTTTTTCTGCTGGCCATTTCTCTCCCTATACACCCAAGCATCTTTTTGGCTTTCGCAGTTGCCTTTTCTTCCTGTTTAGTTACTTTAAGATCATCAGTCACAATTACGCCCAGGTCCCGCTCCTCTTTTGTGGACAGAAGTACCTCACTCCCTACACTGAATTTTCTTCCAGCTTAGCTAGATTCTTGTTCATGTTATCTATTCCTTCCTGGGTGTCTACTCTATTGCGGATTTTGATATCATCTGCAAACAAGCAAACCTTAACTGATAGCCCTTCCGCAATATCACTAACAAAGATGTTAAAAAGAATCAGGCCAAGGATAGATTCCTGTGGCACACCACTGGTAATCTCCTCCTCCTCCTCAGAGTGAGCTCCATTTGCCTGTAGTCTTTGTCAATCCCCCCACCTCAACCAGTTTCTAATCCAATCAGTAACTTTAGGGTCCATCCCTAGGGTTCTCAGCTTGTTTGTTTATAAGTCACCTGTGTGGAACAGTGTCAAAGGCTTTACTGAAATCTAAATTCACCACATCTAGGACTCTCCCTCATTCCAACTCCCTGGTCACCCAGTCAAAGAAATCAATCAGATTTGTCTGACTTGACCTGCCTCTGGTGAATCCATGCTGCTTTGGATCCTGCAATCCATTGGACCCCAGAAACCTCACTTTCCTTATCGTTCCTCCAGTTTAGTCCTCTACTTCTGGGTTGTGCACCTCTTCCTGCAGCTAGGAGACTGGGCATGTCAAAGTCGTGACATCACTGGATATAGCCTGCTGGTATCTCCCATCAGCCTCCAGTGTGTCCAGTCTCCTTGCAGCAGGAGGACATAGTGAGCCTAGCTTCTGGGCTCACTTGGGGGGAACAGATAGGAGCATTTAGTGTGACAAATTCTGATTTTACTTTTGATTTTTACCTTTCATTTACTTTTAATTTTACTTTTAATTCAGTTACCTTTGGTTAATTGACAATCGGGGATTAGTTCCCTTAAGTTATTTACAGTAATTTTAAATTTGAGCCTGGTTCTCTAAATTAGTAGCAGTTCTCGCCTTCCCTCCTTGTCAGTGATTTTCACTTGCTGCAGGCATTTGCCGGTGCGGATCTCTCTCCCTGGACTGTACGGGAGAAAGCTCCGGGACCCGTACAGCCACACTGAAGCCGTGTGAGACGGAGCCTCTCCGTTGCTGCGGGATTTTAATTTTACTCTGTGGAACCGGCTGAGCGGTCCTCGCTGCGGCTGCCAGGCACATCAGCGCAGCTTGAGGATCGGAGGAATTCAAGGAGGTAGGAGCAGGCTGTGTGGCTTTTGGCCCTGCAGGTAAGGCCTTCGGGCTCTGTTGGTCTGCTGAGGCCTCATTTTTGCAGCGGCGGCTGTTCTTGGCGCCAAAATTCATTGGCGAAGGGGCGGCCATGTCCTCTCTAGGTATTTGGACCGCATCGCGAAAGTTGCCTGAGTGAGGAAAACAGGCAGAATAGCTAAATTTTTGGGCCTAGTGTTTGTTTCTTTCTTTTGTTTGTAGTTTTTTTTTTTTTGAGGCCAGGGGGTTCCTCAGCATTAAGGGGGACTGTTGTCAATCCTCTTTATAGAATAAATAAGAATAAACTTAAAAACAGGACAGCAGTTTTGGCATTGATCCCTGATACCACATGTTCTTTCCCTCCTAATCATGTCTCTGAGGAGCACCTGTTCAGGCCCAGGATATTAGGCAAATTGCCAGCTTTTAGTTTCAAGGGCAGAGCCCTAACTTGTAGTTTGCAGGAGGGAAAGCCTAGAAGTGTGCCTTTATGTAGTCTATAGTGACAGTTGCCCAAAATTCACAGGGACAGGTTTAGCAAACCTTAGAATGTACAAAAATAGACTGGCAGTTAAACTGCCAACCGGGAAGTGCCTGTGCTACGGTCTATGGCCACCAGAGGGCAGCTGGTACACTCAATAGTGCCTTTCTATTACTGTGCAGGCAGCCATTATCTGCAGATCAGGAAAGAAATCACCACAGAGCCTTGGTGATGTGATGTAAGGTCTGAGAATCCAGTTTATATGACCAAGATTTAAAGCTCTTAATTTCTGTATCATTGGTCGGGCTCTGCTGCCCTAAAGGCCACCAAATGACAGCGCTGCTCATGAATCACATAAAGTATTCAGTGCCCCCATCCCTGGGGGTTGAGTGGTACCATACAATATCATATTACTCATCAGGTTCACACAGGCAACAACCTCTCAGACCTCCATTTGCAAGGTGGTCGGTGTATCCCACTGCTATTTCTCTGACTGCAGGGAGGCCTGGTGAGGTGCTTGTGGGTTTAATAGCAACACTTAGTAGGCCCTTCCCAAGAAATTCTCATCTATTACTAGAGCAGGGTTTCATTTCATTTCTCTGGTTGCGGTTAATGCACAGCGTCAGGGGCTGTGTTCGAAAGCTTGGGTCCCATGGACTTCGGTGGGATTTCAAAAAGAAAAAGAAACTCGCTTTAGTGAGAGATAGCCTTGTTCATTTTTAGCTAATACTGTTGATTTTACTTTTGATTTTTACCTTTTGCGCCTGGATCCCAAGGATGGGACATTGTTTGCTTCCAGGGGTACTTTCTATTTTGCTCTTCAGCTCCCTGGCAGATGCAGTAAGCTGGCAGGGGGTGGGCAACGCCTCCTGCAATGCAGAATCTCCCAGGATAAGGGGGGGAAGGACCACTGGGTGCAGCGGGGGCTGGTAGCTTCTTGCAAAGCTATAGTAGCAGTTTGTGTAATTTTAGCGGATCTGCTTTGATTTCATTGGAGTTGGCGGAAACTTGGTTTTTGGAGTCCTATCTTGAAAAAGAAAAAAAAAAAAAAAGGGCATAGCTATGTTGATTTACCAGAATCTCCTTCCGCTATCCATAGAAGGTCCTATACAGCGTTAAAGTCGATTTATATGGTAGGATAATATTTTGGCTTAGCTGCTGTGATATAGCGCTATGTTCCGTTGTAAACCTATTCAGGTCAAAAGGAATTATGGTGATAACTCTCTTGGACAGTTGTAACAGGTGCTTGGGTGAGCGCCATGGCCAGTCCACAGATGTGGAATGCTCTGCCATAAGCATTATGTCATGGGAAGAATTTTATAGTTGTGTGGTTTCTTAATGGAAAATGTTCCCGTTTAGTTTGACTTTGCCAAATTATAAGATTTTACGGTAGATTTGTAATGTCTTAATTTTGGCTATATGGGGTTTAATTTTACATATGGAAAAGGTAGCTCAGCGGAGAGGGATTGCGAAATGGAACTCTGGCCTTTGGAGCTATCTATGCTCCCATTCCATTTATCAGAGGTTCTCCAGTATGGAGAGTCTCTGCCAGTGTTCAGTGAATGCCTTAATGGGGGGCCAGAACAGCTAGGCTAGTTCTCTAGCAGCAATGGCAGCGGCTCAGACTCTAGTAGGCATACTTCATATGCTGGGCTTACAGGATGGCTTCTGCGCTGATCGGCATCAGCCAAGGTGACTGCCGGTTTAGACTGTGAATGTGGAGTCAGCCTGGAGGAGGGGCCTTGCGTTCTCTGGACAATGCCCTGCATACACTGAATCCCTTCAATTCGATCAGCTGCTGGCAGGACACAAGGCACGCTCGCATGCTGCTTTTTTTTTTTTTTTTTTTTTTTGCTTCAGTGGTCTAAAAGTGGAGTCTTTACCAGGTGGTATAATGGGAACTTGTCTGCAGTTTCTCGGCTTTTTTATTGCTGACTCAATTGCCACTGCAGAATGAGAGCTGTATTTCATATCACCAGGTGCTAGGTGAACTTAAAATATAAAGTCCATCTTTGTGCAGTCAGACGGAATGGGGCGTTACTCTAGCAGGACGGCCGTGGATTAGTATGCCTGTGTTTGGGAGTTCTTTCTACTTCATATTGTTGGCACGGAAAGAGCGTCTCTTTAACATATGCTGAAGGCATTTTTGGTTTAGAGGTGTCTTTGTAAAAAAATAAATAATAAAAATAAATAAATAAATAAAGAAGGAAGGGAAATAAAGTATTCAGCTGTCCTGAATTCGCCTGTTCTTGATTGACATTTTGAGGCTAAGCAGGGGCACGCCTGGGTACCACGTGGCTGGGTGCACACCTTGCACTTCCAGGATGTGCGGACTCACTGTATGGAACAGAACCCTAGCAATCTTCTTTATCGCAAGATGGTTCACTGAAGCGATCGTTGGGGGCATTGCTCTGGCCTTACAAGCTCCCATTTTTGGAGCCTGGGGAGGCGAGAGCATGCTTCCGCTGGTCGCAGTGTTACGGCAGTCTACTCGCCTGGAACAGGAAAGGATCAGGGAGTTGAATCGACTACAGCCTGATTTGCTTTATGGGGCAAATGTGCATTATGGCTTGATTCAAGCGCTAGCTAATATTATTGGCTTCCTTGGGGTTCACCCAGAGGTCTCTCTGGTGGAGGAATGGGGCAGCTGATGGTTCGTCCCAGTCGAGGGTCAGTAAGCTCCCATTAAGTCTGTCTTGTCCTTTCCCCATGGGCTCTCATAGGGCAACTAGTTGGCGTATCGGGGCTTTTGGAGAAAGGTGCTCTTGGTAGCGCCCGGTTGGGCGAGACGGCTGTACTAGGCTTTTCTTATTCATCTACTCGACAGGCTTTTCCTACAGGTTGTCGGTAGCGGACGTTCTGCTGCGGCTAGGTCCGTGACGAATGTCTCAGGTCGATCTGTGCCTGCCTACGGTTTGGCCTTTGTATGGGCGGGGCCCAAGTAGAAGGGTTATTCTGCGGCAGTCTTCGCCGCCTTGTTGAGAGCAAGGAGGCAGGCTGCTTCTGCTACGTAGGTCCATGCTTAGCGCCTTTTGGAAGGCTGCTGTTCACGGCGGCAAGTCCGGGCGACAAAGGTGTCTGTATCCTTGGTCTGAGTTCTCTGCAGAACAGTGTCTGAAGGAACTAGTGGCCAGTTCCTTAGAGGATCCAGCGGGCGACTGTTTCCGGCTGTAGGAGTCTGTGAAGAGAATAGCGCTAGGTGTTCGGATCGATGTGTAGTGTTTCCTTAAGTTGGGATCCGACTGCGCTACTCAAGGAGAGTTTGGGTGCCGCCGGGGGATCCCGATTGGGCCTTAGAGGCGTTAGCTAAAGAGTCCTTTGATTCTTTACTCCAGGCGTCGGTAAAGGATTTGCTGTTATAGACAGTGGCTTTGATAGCTCGTTGTTCGGTGCGACGAGTTTCTGAGTTTCAGGCGTTGTCATCTAATGAGCCGTTTTCACCCTTTCTGGATAGAGAGTGGTGTTTGCGAGCAGTCCTGTCGTCCTTCCAAAAGGTGGTTTTCTGATTTTTCTTCTGAGCCTATTGGTTTCTCTTCCAGTTCTCGGTTTTTCTGGAAGGGGAGGTTTTTATTCGTAGCTTACACCGATAGGAAACATTACATGCAAGATGCGATGTTCCTTTCTTTGTTTTTGTGTGCTGGTTGGAGGTCCCCACAAAGGGGAAGCAGCAGCGAAGGCGGCCATTTCGCACTGAGTTAAGGCGGTGGTTGCCTCAGCTTTCTGCTGGCGAGGTTGTATGATTCCGGGGGGTTTTCTGACTCTTGCTACCAGGGCACAAGCGGCTTCATGGGTGAATCACCATGTCATTCCACCAGGAGGGATTTGTAGAGCAGCTTCCAGGTCGTCTCCATTTCCTCAGTAACCACTACTGCCTAAATGTTTTGGCAGTAAAGGAAGCCTGTTCCGGGTCGGCAGTGTGGTGAGTTGGCTTGATAGGTCCCTCCCAATGATTACTGCTCTGTTACATCCCAGAAGTAGAGGACTAAACTGGAGGAACGATAAGGAAATAGAAATTACACTTACCTGGTAATTGTCGTTCCTTGAGTTACGACAGTTTAGTCCTCATTCCCGCCAAGGAGTGTGATTTCTTCAGAGTTTATTTTCAGGCGGAGTGAAGCATCAATCTCAAGGAGTAGACAGATCCTTTCAGTTTCTAGATCGCAGTGAGTATCCCTCTCTGTTCTTTCTTTCTTTTCTCTTATTTAAACGAGGTGATGGTATAGGATACGTGTTTGCATAGGGGGACATGAATGTAAAGTAAAAAAAAAAAAAAAGAGAGAAAAGAAAATATAAGACGGATACAGTTTAAAAGGCTCCTCCGGTTGAAGAATGGGGAGTTATTTAAAGTTATGGTATAGTTACTTATTTGTTGTTCCTTTGAGTTTGCTTTGTCAATAGTACACTGGAGGCTGATGGGAGATACCAGCAGGCTATATCCAGTGATGTCACGACTTTGACATGCCCAGTCTCCTAGCTGCAGGAAGAGGTGCACAACCCAGAAATAGAGGACTAAACTGTCGTAACTCAAGGAACGACAATTACCAGATAAGTGTAATTTCTATATTCTCTCTTTTAGTAGCCTTTCCAATATTTTACTAACTACAGAGGTTAGACTAACCGGCCTGTAGTTCTCAGTGTCATTCTTACATCCATTTTTGTGTAAAGGGACCACATGTGCCTTTCTCCAGTCCTCTGGCACTACTCCCGATTCCAAAGAGGCATTGAAAAGGTCTGACAGTGGAGCTGCTAGAACGTCCCCAAGTTTTCTCAGTAGTCTTCGATGTATCTCATCCGGACCCATGACTTTGTCTATTTTTAGTTTAGCTAGTTCCTCCCGAACACAGTCTTCTGAAAATTGTTTGAGATTCATATCTCTTCTGTTCCTGTTTGTGGGTGTTTTCTGAGGTCCCACTCCTGGCCTTTCATCTGTGAACACAGAACAGAATTACTTGTTAAACAATTTTACTTTAGCCTCTTCAGTTTCTGCATATTCCTCCCCTGCATCCTGGAGTCGGACAATACCACTTTTGATCTTCTTCCTCTCACTAACAAATCTGAAAAATGTCTTATCCCCGCATTTTATTGCATTGGCTATTTCTTCTTCTTTTTGTACCTTTTGCTTTCCTGACTACTTTGCATTTTTCCAAATATATATGCCTTTCTTCCTCTCTCTGTGATCCTTGAGGCCTCCCTTTTTTTCTTCACCTTTTCAGCTACTTCTTTTGAAAACCACAGCGGCCCCTTTTCCTTTTACATTTCTAAGAAAAAGGTTTATTGCCCTTAAAATACCCCTTTCAGTTTTGCCCACTTTTTTTTTTACATCCCCCCCCCCCAGTTGTTCCCATCCCACTAACGACTCTTTGAGGTATTGTTTCATCTTGGCAAAGTTAGTCTTCCTATAGTCTCTTGCTTTTGAATGGATTTTTATCAGCCCTAGTCCTAATACTGAACCATATCATCTGGTGATCACTGGATGCGAGATGATGTCCCACTGTAACATCAGTAACCCTTTTCCTATTGTTTAGCATTAAGTCCAGTATGGCCCCAACACATGTGGGTGCTGTTACCAGTTGTCTGAATAGTTCTCCCTTTAGAGAATCCAGGATCTCCTTACTTCTAGATGACACCGTAGCAAGGATGTTCCAATCCACATGTGAAATGACCTATCAGTAGCACTTCTCCTTTCATAGCAATACTGTGTATGTTTTCTATTAAATCTTCGTCCACTTCTATTAGGGGGATCTGTATGTAACTCCAATGCAAGTGGATTTTCCTTTCCCTCTTTCTAGTTTAACCCACAGTGCCGCCTCTCTTCCTGTTTTTAAGCCCTGCAATTCCATAGCTTTGATATTATTTTTTATATATAGTGCCACTCCACCTCTTTTTTTTCTTCCTATCCCGTCCTTCCTGAATAAAGTATAGCCCAATATAATTACATCCCAGTCATGGTTGTCTGTGAACCATGTCTCCGTAACTGTCACTAAATCCTACTTAGCATCTTCTTTTAAAGCTTCAACATCTGGGATCGTATTTCCCATGCTATGAGCATTTATATACATGGCTTTCCAGATGTTTCCCCTATTACCCATTTCTATAGAGATATTTAATGTTTCACTTACCTGGGTGCTTTCTTCACTTACCTGGGTGCTCTCTTCACCCATCCCCAGTGAATCTAGTTTAAAGCCCTCTTCAGTAGATTAGCCAGTCTGCTGCTTAATACACTTTGACCCTTCTTGGACAGATGGATACTATCTCTGCTCTGCAGCCCTTGGAACATCATCCTATGGTCTAGGAAACCAAAACGCTCTGACACTATCCACACATTCATCTCCAGTATGCAAGCTTCTCTGACTCGGCCTTTACCCTCAACAGGGAGGATTGAAGAGAACGCCACTTGCGCACGTATTGTTTCACCCCGAGTGGGTCATCCCGAGGTAGATCTGGTGGTTTCTGGTGACTGTGGGAAGGTTTCATTAGTCGCCTCAAAGAGTTGTGCTTCTAGGGTGTGTGGACACCCCTGTTCCAATCTTGGCTGAGGCAAATTCTGCTCCGTTTCCTCTGTGGCCTCTTGTAGGGTGCTTGCTTCGTCAGAGTGCCATTAGGGTCTGGTGGTCTTGGTGGTACCAGATTACCTGCGGAGACTGTGGTGTACATATCTGATGCTGCTGCTGCAGAATCCTTCCCTGCACCTCTCATCTGCTCGAGATCTCTTTGGGCAGGGGCCGGTGTTGTTACACATCCCAGCTCCCTTCTTGCTTATGGCCTGGCTCTTGAGATGCTACTCTTAGCTTGTAAGGGCTATTCTGAAAGTAAAGAGGCTTAACCTTTGTTGCCTTTGTTATGTTGGTGCCTTTTTGAGCATTGCTGTCGTGAGTGTGAATTTGGCTATAGTGCAACAGAGTTGCTGGGCTTATTTTCCTTCCTTCAGGATGGTTTTGATAATGGCCTTTACGTTAGTTCCATGATGGCTCAGGTGGTCGACTTATGCTTTAGGGGGCCATTCACAGGTGCTTGGTGTCCTTGTATCCAGATGTGGCCTGTTTTCTTTGGAAAGTAAGACACTTGGGTCCTCCCCTGGTGTAAGAAGTTTCTTCGTAGGATCTGGTATATTCTCTGCGGTTTGGCTCTACTGGCCCATAACCCTCTTGACAGACTTGTCCGAAGACTGTTCTGTACGTAATTATGGTTCCTTGTTTTGTTTCCTTTGTCACCCTCATTGAGGTTGTGTGTGGTCAGGGATCCTTGGCCATAGCTTAGGTACAAATGCTGGAGTGTGCCCCTAACTGCATCAGCTATAATAATAGGAAGATACCATAAGAAACCTTTGGATTTCTCTAATGTGTTTCCACTTCTGCTTGTAGGGGAACACATGCCACTTGTCTGGACTGGTCTAGCAGGACTCCGGGAAAGGACATTACCGGTAAGTAAAATGTTACTTTCTTTCCTCGAATCATACTGGACCAGTTAGGACCTGCTGTGGAAGACACTTTTTTTTCCTTTTTTTGACATCTTCTGATGCCCTGCTTTGATTGCATTGTCCATATCGTTAGCTGATGCAGAATCCTTTATGGTAAAACAGTCAAGCTTTTCAAGATATTTGTTGCAAGATTGAATTATTAGTTGATAACATTATGCGTTTGATTTTTTTCATTCTTGCCTTCTGCTTGAGAAATGCCATGCTGACTTCTCTGTGCTGCATCAGTGGATATATCTAGTGATGACATTACTGAAAGTTGTTCATGTCTGCTTTCGCCTTCTGGCAAGGGAGCATAACCCACTTGTTTGGACTTCCAGGATTCAAGGAAAGAAAATGATCAGGTATGCAAAATTTCTGCTTATTCTAATGAAGGTAAAATTGACATAATGTCTTTTAAAGAGAATGTAAGAGTTTTCTTCATTTATAGCCAATCTGAGCAAGTGTTTGAAATCTTTACCTGCTCAAAATTTGACTCTCTCAAAGATTGTATTGTTTTTCACAATTTAGTTAGACTAAAAGTCTGTTCATTTCAAGGGCGTCAAGACTGAAGGTGGAAATTTAGAAAGAAACCAGTCCGAGACGTGATATTGTGGAAAGACAGAGCTTTATTTCTATGAACCAATGACAACCTGACACAGGCCATATTTCGATACCCTTTGTCTGGCATATGCTAAAAACATAAATATATAAATACTGAGAACATAAAAGAACAGATCACTCAAAAAACATGAACATAGTCAATAATTAAATGAATGAGTAAAATAATAGGTTAAAATAGAAAGAGAATTAAAATATAATTAAAACAATGATTAAAAACAATTGATAAAAACCAAACAAATGTAACCATAAAACCAAACGTGCTCATATGTCTAAAACATCAAAAAGATAAAAAGATGTGACACATAAAACATAAATACCTCTGTTTGAGAATGTTAAACCAGAAGGTCTTGTAACATACTGTTATAAATATTAAAATTCTGTATACTCTGAAAAGGATACAAATAAATAAGTTAAAAACAATAAAAACATAATGTGTTTGGATATTTTACTTGAAATAACATGTAGAGACCGAAGATGAAGCCAAAGCACACTCTTCATAACTATCATATTCCCTATAAAAGGGGGGAGAGAGGAAGTAGCAGGAGCGAATCAGCAAAAGAGGGGACACTAATACAGTATAACTGTATATACACATGCCATAACTGTTATGGCACGTATATATACTTTAATTATGTGTAAGGGAGTGCAAATAGATCATTTCAGACTGATAACACAGGTACACTACCAAAAAACTGCCTCCAGTTTTGCAACTGATTCCTATAGATTTTGGGGTGCTGAATCCAGGAAAAATAGCCAAAATGTTCCATCACGTCACGTTTTCTTGCAAAATTAGATTTCTTACCCATATAAGGAATGTTCACATAATTTCTTTTTAGCCGACTGCAGTTTATTTTCTTGGCCCAAAATGGAGGTTGTAATGATTAACTAACTAGAAACACTCCCTCATGATATTTTAGAGTGTTTTGTATTCATTTTATACATTAACAGGACAATTGGGAGGCGGGGGGCTAAATCCAGTACTCGCGCTGGCGCATGTTCTTTCCTGTTCGCCTCGCCTCGTTCGCTCGCTCAAACACGGTGGTTGCGACATGAACGTTCCTGTCAAATTTCAGTTTCTTGCAAGTTCATTATTACTTTTTGTTTGTTCAGTAGTAATCCAGCTTTATTCCGAAGTGGTTCACTACAGTTGTAGTTTGCAGTGCTGTGTATTTGTGATGGCTCACAGAGCCAGAGGTTGCGTCAACTCTCCGGACAGTTTTTGTTTTATTTGTGGGGAATATACCGTGAAAAAGCGGCAGAGGAACATGTCTGTATTTATTAAAAAAGTATATTTCGCCTATTTCGGTTTGAAGTTAGGCGATCAAGACAAACCGTGGGCTCCTCACAAAGTGTGCAAGACATGTGAGGAAGATCTACTCTTATGGATGAAAGGTAAAAAACAAGCATTTCGTTTCGGAATACCTATGATGTGGCGTGAACAAAGAGACCACAGCAGTGACTGCTATTTTTGCTCTTGCATTGTGAAGGGATACAACTTAAAAAATAAGAACGTAATAAGTTACCCCAACCTTCCCTCAGCAATTAGGCCTATGCCTCATAGCAACGAAGTACCTGTGCCTGAACCACCAAAATCTTTGGATCATATTTGTGTGGACGGTTCTGATCATGATGAGACTCATCAGATGGCTTTTCCCGATGAGTCCAGTACTTCCGAGTTTGAAACTGAACCAGATCCGAAACCTGAACTTTTCTCTCAAGCTGAATTGAATGATTTAGTCCGGGATTTAGGACTCCCAAAAGATGCTGCCCAACTGCTAGGTTCTCGGCTTAAACAGAAAAATCTATTGTCACCAGGAACAACTTTTTATTGGTACCGCAACCGCGAGACACAATTTTTGAAGTATTTCAGCAAAGAGGAAGATTTGGTATTTTGCAACGATATATACGGAGTGATGGAAAAGTTTAAACTCAAGTATGATCCTGCTGAATGGCGGCTGTTCATTGATTCGTCAAAAGACAGCATAAAAGGTGTTCTTCTTCATAATGGCAACACATTCGCTTCAGTTCCTATTGCTCACTCTGTTATTCTCCAAGAAAAATACGAGAATTTGGCCCTGATTCTTCAGAAGATTCGTTATGATGAGCATAAGTGGATGATTTGTGAAGACTTTAAAATTCTATCCATGCTATTAGGGCAGCAATCCGGTTTCACCAAATATCCCTGCTTCCTTTGCTTGTGGGATAGCCGGGCCCGCGACCTACACTGGGGGAAAAAAGACTGGCCAATTCGGGAGTATTTGAGACCCGGTGAGAAAAATGTTCTTCATGAGAGCTTGGTACCTCGTGATAAAATTCTATTACCACCTCTCCACATTAAGTTGGGTCTCATTAAGCAATTCATCAAGTCCCTTCCAAAAGATGGTGAGTGCTTTTGGTACCTTTGCTCAAAGTTCCCCCGACTTTCTGAAGCAAAGCTAAAGGAAGGAGTGTTTGTTGGCCCTGATATAAGGAAACTCATTTCAGATGGAGCATTCGCTGAAACGATGTCTGAGAAGGAAAAGGAAGCCTGGGATTCCTTCAAGGATGTTTTTCTCAAATTCTTGGGGAACAGGCGGGATGAGAACTATAAGGATATTGTTGCCAGGATGCTCAATGCCTTCAAAGAACAAGGCTGTAACATGAGCCTGAAAGTCCATTTCTTGCACTCCCATGTGAACTACTTTCCCGAAAACTTGGGGGCGTTCAGTGAAGAACAAGGTGAAAGGTTTCACCAGGACATCAAGGACGCAGAGAGAAGGTACCAAGGAAGATGGAACACCACTATGATGGCTGATTTCTGCTGGTTGCTGCTGCGGGAAACCCCAGATGAAAAATACGCCAAGCAGCGCACCAAGAGAAGCATTCGGGGGAAGAAGAAATGGGCCCACCAGGAGATTGATTGACCCAAGAATGACTTTAAAATCTAAACTGTGTTGACAAATATCGTGTTTTTACTAAACTTTGAAATAAAAATTTGCTAGTTATTACCACAGTGTCGGATCTCATTTATTAGAATTTTATTTTCACACCATCGGGTGTTTGTCTTCATGTATTGCAATGGTGCGGTTTGCGTTTTCTATTCTTACATACATACCTGTACAACATTTTTTGCACATTTCTTTGCTTTGCTTTGTGTCTAACCTCGCTCTTATATGCTCAATGTTTGTGCACATGTATGTGGCTGTTTTAAGTGCAGACAATTTTGCTACCATCACAGTGTGTTTTGTTGACATTACTCTATTCTTATGTGCTGCCTTGTTACAATTTTCTTTATTCTTATTTGAATAACTACTAAACAATTAGTATAAAGAATTCATCCAAGAAACTTTTATCTCGATCGCATTCAATCTGAAACGTTCACCTCAAACTGCTAACCCAATGTAGCAAAAAATCTGTACGTGATGGAGCAAATTGGTTACCAGATTTGGATTCAGCGCACCAAAAAACGTAAAAATCAATCGAAACATTAGAGGCAGTTAAAAAAAAAAAATTTTTTAGTGTACCTGTGTTATCGGTCTGAAATGATCTATTTGCACTCCCTTACACATAATTAAAGTATATACACGTGCCATAACATAGTTATATTGTATTAGTGTCATTGGCATAAATGTTGTAGTAGATGTTTGTGTATGATATCACAAATTGGCTGTATGTATAGGTTGAACAACAGGTCTGATATTGCTGATCTCTAAGGGACTGCTTGCTTAAATGTAAAGGGAGAGGATGTGTCGCCTCCACATCTGACACTTTGTCATTTAAGTATGATTGGAACCATTTCAGAGTGTTATAAAGACCGATCTCCTGGAGGCATCTTAGAAGTATAGTGTGTAACACACAGTCAAAAGTGGCTGATATGTCGAGAAATATTAGAATAAAGCCCTTTTTTGTGTAGTCTATTCATCTTAGAATGTGATCAAAGAGTGTAGTTAGCAATGTATTTCCAGGAACAAGCAGGAATGTAGTCTTCACATATGGGTATCATCAGTACCGACAGAGCCTGCGCGGGAACGCTCCCCAGCGTCCAATAGGAACGCTTTTGGGAGCATCCGTCAGCACATGCGCGCTGCCTTCCTGCCTTTCCAAATGTCCCTCTTCAGTTAAGTTTGTAGCTGAGTAAAAGGATAGAGGGAGAGAGGAAAAAGACAAAGAGAGAGAGAGAGACGACAACTAGGGGAGGTGGGTGGGTTGTGAAGACTAAATTCCTGCTGTTCCCGGAGATCACCTGTTACAGGTGAGTAACTATGCTATCTCCAGGAACAAACAGGAATGTAGTCTTCACAAATGGGGACTCTCTAGCTGAAGATGCCAGGGAGGATAGCCCCAGGAAGGTGCCACCCTAGAAAAGTAACACACTCTGCTTAGGTCTTTTTCTGAACGTTCAATGTTCCTCCAAATTACCAGATACGTTCAAGACTATATCCCAAGGGGAACTGCAATTGATTTTGCGCCCTCCCACCGAACCAAAGCACTTAAATGGCTAAAAAAGGTCTCCGACTTTTTTCATGGCACTACCTTGTCAGATTCACGTCTTGATTTTTAACTGTGCCCGGTAGCATCAACGACCATTTTTTTGTATATGTGTATCGAGGGAACCCAGTCTGCAAAACTATTGTGTCCCGGAAGTGGTTTTAAATGCTGATCTTCTCCTTAATTTCTCTGGACTTTTTCCAACATTGAACTTATCGTTCTCTATTGATTTTTAATACCAACGATTTCACTTGAATCTCTGCTTCTTGGATTCCCAATAGTAGCAGATTAATTTCTATCTAAAACCACTTGGCTTTCTCTCGTGTTGTCATGTTTTTTTCTTTGTTCTTCCTCCCGTGGTTCCCTCTGATGATCCCGACGCTCTCCCCAGGTACCGTCAGTGCGTTTCACCGCCTCGGTTTCTTCAGGGGATCTTCTTATAGCCCTTATGTGCTCTGTGCAAACACAAAACAAAATCTCGTAACGATGCTGCCCACGTCTACTCTACTCGTAACGATGCTGCCCACTAGAGGACAGCAACCTTGGGCCGGAAGAACTGGGGTTCCTTATCGTTCCTCCAGCTTAGTCCTCAACGTATGGGTTGTGCACCTCCTCCTGCAGCATGAAGACTGGACCAATCAAATTTCAGCACCACTGGAATCAGCATACCAGGCATCCCTTGAACTCCAGTGTGTCCAGTCTTCATGCAGCAGGAAGACGTTAGTGAGCCTTGCTGGGCTCACTAGTCATTCAGTTTAGTGTGTCCTTTTCCCTAGCTAACCTTTTGGGTCTTTATTTTTTGTCCTCTTAGGGCTTATTTAATTTTTTAATTTAAGGGGTTCCTGTTTCTTTAAATTTTCCTTGCTCATTTCGGCACTCCGTGGGGGAGGGGGGAGACCTGAGGAAGGTCTCTCTCCTGCACAGCCTAAGCCGCTTTTCTGATCTTGCCTCTCTCTGTCTTAATTGGGATCTCTGCCCCAGGGCTGTTCGGGGCAGAGCTCCGGCGGCGGCTGTACAGCAGCTTCTCTCAGGGGTAGAGCATGTGCTGCTTCGGTGCCGGTAAGTGCTGGTAGTTGGCGGCGGCAGAGCCGTTTCACTCCAGGTTCTCTGCGCCTCTGCTCAACCATTTTGGGAGCTCTTATTCATTTGGTAATTTTTTCTTTTTTCGGGGGCCCCGGGGCGCGGAAGCTGCGGCGGTTCGGTGCTCCGTCGGCAGCAGAGCTTTACTGCACTCGGGCTGTTGCGCCCGTGAGAGACAAGAGCGCGCCAAAGTTTCCTAGCTGCCGCGGCCATTTTGTTTTATTGCAGTTTGCGGTTCTTTTCAGCGTGTTCCCCACGCGGTGGTTTTTTTCTTTCCTTTTATTTTATTAATTTCATTTTCTTTTATTTGCCATCATTTATTTCGGTGTGTCTGTTACTTTTGGCCCCTTTTCCTTCGGGGTTCTTCTGTCCCGCGGCTAGGGGGGGGGGATAGCGTTGTCCTTTCCTCTTCCCTTGTTCTTCGCGGGTCTGTTACTTTCTTCTTAGCTGTTTCTACGTGCCTTGGGCACAATCTTTTGTGGGATATCTTAAAAAAAAAAAAAACAAAAACTCGCTGGTGCCTGCTACTGCCCAGTTCCCAGTTGGTGTGCTGGTTCTTCTGGGTCAGTGAGCCATTTCTTTCTTTTCAGCGTTGAGGGGCATCGTCTGTCACTTGCAGCTCTGCCTCAGAGTGTTTCCATGCCTACGGGGTCTCTTTGTGTAATTTGTGGTTCTCGGAGAGGTACAGCTCCTAAGACAGGCGTCTGCCAGCGCTGTGCTTCGGTGTCTCTCAGTATGGAGCAGCGCCTGGAGAATTCCTTGGCTGCGGAGGCGCAGCCCGGTTCCGCAGCAGGGGAGTTGGAGTCGCCTCTGGAGGGGTCCTCGGGGCTTCCTTCTGTGGTTCCCTTACCCTCTGGGGGGCAGTCGGACCCCGGGGGTTTCTTGCCATTGGAGGATTTTTCTCCCGATTTTATTTTGCTGATGCATCAGGCGTTCTGCCGTAGGCGTCAGAGCATGGGCGCTGCTTCCCTTTCGGCGCCAGGGGTGGCGGCCCTGTCCACGCCGGCGGAGAGTCCGTTGTCCGGTGGCAAGGCACCTAAGCGGCAACGCCTGCACGAACCCTTCCAGTCGGAGGCGGAGTGGCCTGAAGGTGATGATCCGGATTTCGACCACGAAGCGGATGGGGAGGCTTTAGAGGAGGGCGAGCTCCCCGAGCCGGAGGATCAGGCAAAGATTATTTGGGTCTTCAGACGCGAGGAATTGCCCGCGCTTGTTTCGGAGGCGTTGCAGACTCTTGGTTTGGCTCCGACTCCTCCGGTGGAGGAGGCGGATGGAGCGGACCCCATTATTCAGGCGGTGCGACAAACTAACGTGGTTTTTCCCATTCACCGAGTGATTGATCAGATGATTCAGTCAGAGTGGGATACCCCTGAATCGGGCCTTAAGGGGTGAAGATCATGCGTAGACTCTACCCTATGTCAGACAATGATCTTGAGCGCTTTCCGCTCTCCGAAGGTTGACGCGGCTGTGTCAGCGGTGACTAAGAAAACCACAATTCCGGTGGAGGGTAGTGCGGCCTTGCGTGAGCCGCAGGACCGGAAAATGGACGGTTTGTTGAAGCAGTCGTTTGAGGCAGACGCGATAGCGTTGCAGGCCTCAGTTTGTGGAGCTTGGGTTGCCCGTGCATGTTTGCGCTGGGTTCAGCGGCTTCAACAAACGCCCTCCTTGGAGGCCGAAATGTTGAGTGAGCTCTACCGCTTGGAATCTGGTTCGGCGTATTTGGCGGATGTCCATTATGATCTCATCAGAGCTCTCTTCAACAGCATGGCATCCGTAGTAGCATCTTGCAGAGCCCTTTGGCTGAAGAATTGGGCGGCTGATGGATCGTCCAAGTCTCGGTTGGGCAGGTTGCCCTTTAAGGGTAGGCTGCTGTTTGGTGAGGATTTGGATAAGTTGGTCAAAGATTTGGGTGAGTCCAAGGGCGGTCGCCTGCCGGAGGATCGACCCAAGCGAGGTCGGTCGCTTCCGGCTGCTCGGGGGCAGTTTTGGGACTTTCGTCGGTTTCGGTCTCCCCATTCTGGTGGATTCCAACGTGGCAGATATGTCTCGAGAGCTTTGAATTTTCGAGGCTTTCGTGGAGCCAGTAGAGGATTCGCGGCTGCAGCTCCTGCTTCCGCTCGCAAGCCCCAATGAAGGGCAGCGGGCCCCGGTGGAGATCCCAGTGATCGGAGGCCGCCTTCGACGCTTTCTCTCCGCTTGGGCCCAGATAACTTCCGATCAGTGGGTTTTAGACATCATACGGGACGGGTATGTTCTGGACTTGGCCAGACCCATACTCGATTCTTTTGTGGCGTCTCCCTGCCGGGGAGAAAGCAAGACCGCTCAGATTCGCCAAACCCTCGATCGTCTTGTCCAGCTGGGGGCGGTAGTTCCCGTTCCACAGGCGGAGTATGGTCTCGGACGGTATTCCATTTATTTTGTGGTGCCAAAGAAGGATGGCGCCCTTCGCCCCATTTTGGATCTCAAAGGTGTGAACCGCTGCCTGCGGGTGCCTCACTTCCGGATGGAAACTCTACGGTCCGTGCTGGTTGCTGTCCGCAGGGGCGAGTTCCTCACTTCCCTAGACCTCACGGAGGCGTACCTCCATATCCCTATCTGGGAAGATCAACAACAGTATCTCCGCTTCGCTCTACCGTGGGGCCACTTCCAATTCCAAGCATTGCCCTTCAGTCTTGCGACCGCGCCGCGAGTGTTCACCAAAATCATGGTGGTTGTGGCGGCGGCCTTGCGCAAGGAAGGGGTGCTGGTCCATCCCTATCTGGACGATTGGTTGATTCGCGGGAAGTCTCGAGCGGAGAGCTTGGCAGCGACTTCCAAAGTCGTGGCGCTCTTGCAGTCTCTCGGCTGGGTGGTCAACCCGTGCAAGAGTCACTTGGTCCCAACGCAGTGCCTCGAATATTTGGGCGTACGGTTCGACACTTGCGGAGGATCGTTTTTCTTCCCGACCGCAGAGTGTTGGCGCTTCAATCTCTCGTGCGGCAGTTTCGGAAAAGCCCCGCTCCATCAGCGTGGCACTACCTTCAGTTGCTGGGGACGATGGCTGCTTCCCTGGAGGTGGTACCTTGGGCTCGCTTTCACATGCGGTCGCTTCAGAGAGCATTGCTCCGTCGATGGTCCAATCAGTCCGATTCGCTGAACAAACGTCTCCCTTGCCCAATGACGGTTCGGAGGGATCTCCGATGGTGGCTGCGAAAGTCATCGCTCCATGCGGGAATGCCCTTGGAGCAGCCAGACTGGGTTCCGCTATTGACGGATGCTTGCCTGACCGGTTGGGGCGCACACTGCGGCGAACAGTTCGCTCAAGGTCTATGGTCTCCGGAGGAGAGCGGTTGGTCAATCAACAGCTTGGAACTTCGAGCCGTGCGGTTGGCCTTGCAACGCTTCGAGTCCCTGGTATCCTCTCGAGCGGTGCGGGTGCTCTCCGACAATGCTGCGACAGTGGCCTACATAAACCGGCAGGGCAGAACCGGAAGCGTAGCATTTGAGGCGGAGACGCGGACGTTGTTCGAGTGGGTAGAGCCCCGGCTCCTAGCCATATCGGCAGCGCACATTGCCGGGAAAGACAACGTGACTGCGGATTTTCTCAGCAGGGTTCAAGTGGATCCCGGCGAATGGGAACTCAACCCGCGGGTGTTCGCCCAGCTGGTTCAGCGTTGGGGGCAGCCGGTCATGGATCTGATGGCCACGTTGCGCTCAGCGAAGGCAGCTCGGTTCTACAGTCGTCTAAGGGAGCCGATGTCAGAAGGCCTGGATGCTCTTTTGCAGATTTGGCCTTCTTCGGGCCTTCTTTATGTGTTTCCCCCGTGGCCCCTGCTGGGACGAGTGATTCAGCGTATCGAGGCCCACCGGGGTCGGGTGCTGTTGATAGCGCTGGATTGGCCTCGCCGTCCTTGGTATGCCGATCTGATGAGGTTAGTGGACGGCTCCCCGTGGCGGCTTCCCCTGGATTAGGATCTGTTGTGTCAGGGTCCTCTTCGCATGCCGCAAGTGGGGAGATTCTCTCTTACGGCCTGGCTATTGAAAGGGCGCGGTTAAGAAAACGGGGTTATTCCAAGTCTGTCGTAGCGACTCTGTTACAGGCGCGCAAGAGATCCACTTCGCTGGCCTATGTTTCGGGTTTGGCGTATCTTTGAGGATTGGTACTCTTGGCGTCAGGTTCGGGCTGCTACGGCCTCTCTTCCGGTGGTACTCGATTTTTTACAAGACGGTTTTGCTAAAGGTTTGGCCGCCAGTTCCTTGCGCGTACAGTTGGCGGCGCTTTCGTGCTACCGAGGTAAGGTTCACGGCGTGTCGCTGGGTGCTCATGCTGATGTAGTTCGCTTCTTGAGGGCCGTTTCTAGACTGCGTCCGGCCCGCAGGACTTCGGTGCCTTCGTGGGATCTCAACTTAGTTTTGCGGTCCCTCAGTGCGGCTCCTTTTGAGCCTCTTTTCTCGAAGTTCGGTAAAGGATTTGACTCTTAAGATGTTCTTAGTAGCGATTTGTTCGGCGCGGCGTATTTCCGAGCTCTAGGCTCTTTCTTGCAGGGAGCCTTTTCTGTCTTTCTCGGCTCAGAAGGTGGTTCTGCGGCTAGTGCCTTCCTTCTTGCCTAAGGTGTCTTCCCCCTTTCACTTGAATCAGGTGGTATCGCTCCCGGTGTTTCCTGCATCGGCGGAGCATGCCTCCGATCGCGGTCTTAGTCGTTTGGACCTCAAGAGGGTTTTGTGTCGCTATTTGAAGGTTACCAGCGAATTTCGTAAATCTGATCATTTGTTTGTGCTGTTTGGCGGTCCTCGGAAAGGTGAGGCGGCGGTGAAAGCTTCCATTGCTCGGTGGATTAAGGAGGCGATTGGCTCGGCTTATCTGTCGCACGGTCGGGTGCCGCCTGTTGGTTTGCGCGCTCATTCTACCCGGGCGCAGGCTGCGTCCTGGGCGGAGTTTAGTTTGGTCTTACCGGTGGAAATCTGTAAAGCGGCCACGTGGTCTTCTCTGCACACTTTCAGTAAGCACTATCGACTAGATGTCTTAGCGGCGGGCGATGCCAGTTTTGGTTCCGCGGTTCTGCGTGCCGGCTGGAGGAATCCCGCCCGTTAGGCTGCTTTGTTACATCCCATATGTTGAGGACTAAGCTGGAGGAACGATAAGGAAATAGTAATTACACTTACCTGGTAATTGTAGTTCCTTGAGAGACGACAGCTTAGTCGTCCTTCCCTCCCTATGATGTTTTCAGTGCGGCACGCCTTGGGTTCAGAAGTCCTTAATCCCAGGTGAGTGTGTCTCTTTGATTTCTTTTGTTTCACTCCAATGTTTGTTTCTCTTCCTCTCGCTATCGGCTTATGCTGCGGCAGGAGCGGGACATTCTGTGTCCTTTGGTTTGGTGCCATTGTCTACAGTATAATAAAAAAAAACAAAACCAGACTTTTTTTTAAGGTTTAGCTATTTCTTTGAGTTTGCTTTGACAGTTGGTCACTGGAGTTCAAGGGATGCCTGGTATGCTGATTCCAGTGGTGCTGAAATTTGATTGGTCCAGTCTTCATGCTGCAGGAGGAGGTGCACAACCCATACGTTGAGGACTAAGCTGTCGTCTCTCAAGGAACTACAATTACCAGGTAAGTGTAATTACTATTTTCTAGTCCCACAGGTGCTCCTTGTGGTCTTGGGCAAGCCACTTAACCCTCCATAGCCCATGTTCCCTGTAAAAAGTTATCTCCAAGTTATAATGCCCTGTTCAATGTAATTTCAGTTTGTTCAATGTAAACCGCACTGATGCAGAATAGCGCGGTATATAAGAGAATGTAAATAAATAAATAAATAAATTTTTCTATGTTTACCGGACTGTTGTCCATACAAAACTCATCCTCCCGCTTGTTCTCGTGCGGCGCAGGTTGTCTCCTCCAGAGGATATCTCCTTCCAGGATTTCATCAAGGAGGTGGCTCGGGGTCTCTCCATTACTGTGGCTCCTCAAACAGAGCCCAGAGCAAAGGAGCTGGAAATTTTACAGTATCCCAAAACTCCTAAGGAGGCAGCTACTTTGCCCATCCATGAGATCTTGCATGATCTCATGCTCAGAATGTGGGAGACCCCTCTTACCACCTCTCCTCATTCTCGTAGACTTGACACTATGTATCGAGTCCCTCCTTGTCCTGGTTTCCAAAAAACTCAGCTCCCTCATAACTCTATTGTAGTGGAGTCAGCTTTGAGAAGGATCAGGAGTGGAAAGAGGCATGCCTCTAATTCCCCAGGATGTGAGTGCAGAACTTTGGATGCTTTTGGACGTCGTACCTTCCAAGCTTCCATGCTTTCTGCCAGGATCAGTTCCTATGTTTTATATATGGGAATGTTCCTGAAGGAAATCACAGGTGATCAGAGGTTTTGAGTCCTCTTCTTCCTGAGGATAGGAGACAGGATTTTCTCACATTGGTCAAACATGCCCAGGATGTTTCCAAATTTGTCAACCGTGCAGCTTTTGACTGTTTTGAGTGCATAAGGAGAACCTCTGCCATTGCCATAGGTGCACATAGAATTGCCTGACTCCAGGCATCTGATTTGGAGCTCTGGGTACAAGACAAATTGGGCAATATTCCTTGTACTGGTGAGAACCTGTTTGGCTTTTTCCTGCCAATATTTGCCAATGAGTTGGATGCTGACAACGCCACCTTGGACAGATTATCCAAGGGCACAGCTGATCCTGCAAGAAAGAAATCTTTCAAAAAACCATTCTTTTCCAAAAAGAAAAGGTTTTATCCTGCTTATTCCCAGCAGGGACGCTCTGCAGGTCAACCTGTCCGGATGGGTCAGCAACCATCCAAGCAAAGACGGCTAAGCCTCAACTGCCTCAAAGGTCTCAGCTTCCACAAGGCCTTTGACTTGCATCTAGAGAACTTAGCCTTCCTGGCTCTAAATGGACCAGAGCCTTCCACCATTCCAGGAAGGTTATGTCACTTTGCCCCAAGATGGGGGCAGATAACAGCAAAGCATTGGACACTCTCCATCATAAAAGAGGGGTACGAGCTTCATTTCTTGAGCATGCCCCCTCCCACAATAGTAAAACAGTTCAATTCTCAGACCTCTCTCATCAACCTGTTAGATCAAAAGGTCACGATACTTCTTGCCCAAGGGACAATAGAAGAAGTACCCATTCATCAACAGAGTACAGGGTTTTACTCCCCCTATTTCCTTATCCCAAAGAAAACGGGGGTACAGACCTGTTTTGGACCTCAGAGAATTGAACAAATTCCTGTTAAGAGAGAAATTCAAGATGATTTCTCTTGGAACTCTGCTGCCATACCTTCAGAATCAGGATTGGCTTTCTTCTCTAGATCTCAAGGATGCGTACACCCATGTTCTCATGCATCCAACTCACAGAAAGTTCCTTCGGTTCCTTTTTCAAGGAAAGCACTACCAATACAGGGTGCTTCCCTTTGGCCTGGTCTCAGCTCCAAGAGTGTTCACGAAATGCATGGCTGTGGTAGCAGCATTTCTCCGCACTCTAGACATATTCGTCTTCCCCTACTTAGACGACTGGCTCATTCGAGCCCCATCAAGCCAGAGGCCAGAGCTTCTCTATCTTGCAAAATGCGTATCCTTCAGTATTTGAGTCTAGTCATAAACATCCCAGAATCCAGTCTAACTCCCACTCAGTCTCTAGAATGCATAGGAGCTTTGCTGGATACAAAAAAGGCAAGGGCCTATCTTCCGCAGGCCCGTTGCCTTCGCATGGTGCAGTTAGCTTCTCAAGCAGTGCTAAAACCTCAAATCACTGCCCGAGAAATGCTACAACTACTAGGCCACTTGGCATCTACAGTGCATGTGGTTCCTTATGCTCGCCTCCATATGATGAGAGCAGCCCAGTGGACTTTATCCACCCAGTGGACCCAGGCATCAGGGTACCTGTCAGACAAAATAGCAAACACAAGTCGCCTTATTTTGTCCCTCCAATGGTGGCAGTCCACTCAGAACCTGTTGCTGGGGTCCCCTTTTCAACAACCCTTACCCCAGGCAACTCTCACAACAAATGCTTCACCAATGGGTTGGGGAGCTCATCTACAAGACCTCTCCACCCAAGGTACCTGGACTCCACAGGAGACTTACCTGCATATCAATCTCTTAGAGCTCAAAGCAATCTTCCTTGCTCTTCGAGTGTTCCATACCCTGCTCAGCTACAAGACAGTCCTCATTCATACGGACAATCAGGTAGCGATGTTCTGTGTGAATAAGCAGGGGGGAACGGGCTCTCTGTCACTTTGCAACGAAGCTTTGCGACTATGGGCCCTCGCCAGAGAGCATCAGATTCATCTCCTGGCAGTGTACCTCCCAGGCATACAAAACTCTTGGGCAGACAGACTCAGTCGAGTTCTGCTTCCACACGAATGGTCTTCACATTCAGACCAAGTAGCCAAGATCTTTCAAGTTTGGGAACCCCAGACATAGACCTCTTTGCAAGTCCAATGAATGCCAAACTTCCCCGGTTCTGTTCCAGAATTCCGTCTCAGGGCTCTCAGGCCAGGGATGCTTTCCTCCTTCACTGGGGGCAAGACTTCCTTTATGCCTTTCCACCCATTCCCCTAATTCCCCAAACCCTGTTCAAGTTTCAGAGAGACAGAGGGTGTATGATTCTCATAGCTGCACATTGGCCACGGCAAGTGTGGTACCCTCTGCTTCTACATCTCTCTCAAGCTCCCTCTCTGGAGTTAGGATCTGCTCCAGATCTCCTATCTCAAGAGGACGGAATGTTATGGCATCCCAATCCCCGATCTCTGCACCTCAGAGCTTGGTTGCTGAAGACCTAGATCTTCAAGATCTTAACCTCTGTCAGCAAATAAAGGATGTCCTTCATGCTTCCAGGAAGCCTTCCACAAGACGCTCTTACTCTTTCAAGTGGAAGAGGTTTACCATATGGTGTTCGCAGAACCCCCTTGCCATACCTCTGGAATCATTAAGAACATAAGAACATAAGAAATGCCATACTGGGTCAGACCGAGGTCCATCAAGCCCAGTATCCTGTTTCCAACAGTGGCCAATCTAGGTCATACGTACCTAGCAGTTTCCCCAAAAGACACAGGTTCTGCAGTGCTTGTACTAGGCCAAGCATTGATATCCTGGGTCCCTTTTTAATAGTGGTTTATGGACCTTTCCTCCAGGAACTTGTCCAAACCTTTTTTAAACCCAGCTATACTAACAGCCCTTACTACATCCTCCGGTAACAGATTCCAGAGTTTGATTACACGTTGAGAGAAGAAATATTTTCTCCTATTTGTCTTAAATAGTTTACCCTGTAGCTTCATTACATGCCCCCTAGTCCTTCTATATTCTGATAGCGTAAACAATTTATCCACGTTTATCCGTTCCACTCCATTCATTAATTTATACACCTCTATCATATCTCCCCTCAGCCGCCTCTTTTCTAGGTTAAAGAGCCCTAACCTTTTTAGCCTCTCTTCATAGGAGTAGCCTTCCATCCCCTTCACCAATTTGGTGGCTCTTCTCTGTACTTTTTCTAATAACTCTATGTCCTTTTTAAGATACGGTGACCAGAATTGCACACAATATTCAAGGTGCGGTCGTACCATGGAGCGATACAGAGGCATTATAATATCCTTTGTTTTATTCTCCATCCCTTTCCTTATGATACCTAGCATTCTATTTGCTTTCTTGGCCGCCGCTGCACACTGGGCGGAGGGTTTTAACATGTTATCCACGATGACTCCTAAATCCTTTTCCTGGGTGGTGGTTTCTAATGTGGAGCCTTGCATCTTGTAACTATAGTGTGGGTTGTTGTTTCCTAGGTGCATAACTTTGCACTTGTCCACATTAAATTTCATCTGCCATTTGGATGCCCAGTCTTCCAATTTATCCAGATCCTCCTGCAGTTTTCCACAATCCTCTTGGGTTTTAACAACTTTAAACAGTTTTGTGTCATCTGCAAATTTGATTACCTCACTAGTTATTCCCTTTTCCAGGTCATTTATGAATATGTCAAAAAGTAGCGGACCCAGTACAGATCCCTGGGGTACTCCACTATTCACCTTTTTCCATTGGGAATATTGGCCATTTAGCCCTACCCTCTGCTTTCTATCTTTTAACCAGTTCCCGATCCACAATAGTACACTGCCTCCTATCCCATGACTTTTTAGCTTCGCCAAAAGTCTCTGATGGGGGACCTTGTCAAAAGCTTTCTGAAAGTCCAGATACACTATATCAACCGACTCACCTTTGTCTACCTGTTTATGCACACCTTCAAAAAAACAGATCAGATTAGTAAGACAAGATCTTCCTTGTCTAAAGCCATGTTGGCTGTCTCCCATTAGGCCATGACTATCTACATGCTGTGTAATTTTGTTCTTTATGATGGCTTCTACCATTTTCCCTGGTACTGACGTCAGGCTCACCGGTCTGTAATTTCCCGGGTCACCCCTGGAACCCTTTTTAAAAATTGGTGTTACGTTGGCGACCCTCCAATCTTCAGGTATTACAGATGATTTTAATGAAAGTTCACAGATTACCAATAACAGGTCTGCAATCTCATATTTCAGTTCTTTCAACACTCTGGGATGTATACCATCCGGTCCAGGTGATTTGCTACTATTCAGTTTATCAAATAGTTGTAATATATCTTCCCGGTGTAGCGATATTTCTCTCAATTCCTCTGCAGTATCACCTTTAAATACCACTTCAGTCTTGGGTAACACCCCTACATCTTCCTCAGTAAAGACCGAAGCAAAGAATTCATTTAGTCTCTCTGCTATAGCCTTGTCTCCTCTTACTGCCCCTTTTACCCCTCTATCATCTAATGGTCCAATTGACTCTCTCACAGGCCTTTTGCTACGAATGTACTTGAAAAAGTCTTTATTTCGTGTTTTTGCTTCCGTAGCAAGTTTCTTCTCAAATTCCCGCTTTGCCTGCCTTATCAATGCTTTGCATTTAACTTGCCAGTGCTTGTGCTGTTTCCAGTTTTCATCATTTGGCTCTTTTTTCCATTTTCTGAAGGTTGCTCTTTTGGCAGCAACAGCCTCTCTGACCTCACCTTTAAACCATGCTGGCAGTTTTTTGGACTTTCTTCCACTTTTCTTAATGCGTGGAATACAGCTGGTCTGGGCTTCGAGGATAGTATTTTTAAATAACACCCAAGCTTGCTGTAAGTCTTTAACCTTTGGAACCGCTCCTTTTAGTTTTTTCCGAACTATATTCCTCATTCTATCATAGTCACCCTTTTGAAAGTTAAAAGGTAGTACTGTGGATTCCTTTACTATCTGTCCTCCACTGATTAAATCAAACATGATCATACTATGATCACTATTGCCAAGTGGTCCCAACACCCTTATTTCTTGCACCAGATCTGGCGTTCCACTAAGGACTAGGTCCAGTATGGCTTCCCCTCTGGTCGGTTCATGAACCAGCTGCTCCAAGAAGCAGTCATTTATTTCATCTAGAAACTTTATCTCTTTAGCTTGTCCTGCTGTGACACTGTCCCAGTCGATACCGGGGTAATTGAAATCACCCATTATTACTACTCTGTTGTGGCTTTTGTTAGCTTCCTTGATTTCTTTGAGCATTTCATCATCCATTTGTTCATTCTGGCCAGGCGGTCGATAGTATACTCCCACTGCCATCACCTTCCCCTTCATAAATGGAATTTCAATCCATAGAGATTCTACAGCATATTTTGTTCCCTGCAAAACTTTAATCCTTTCTGACTCAATGCCCTCTCTAACATAGAGCGCAACCCCTCCACCAATTTGTTCAGCTCTATCATTACGATATAGTTTGTATCCAGGTATCACAGTGTCCCACTGGTTATCCTCCTTCCACCATGTCTCTGAGAGTGCAATCATATCTAACCTCTCATTTAATGCTATATATTCTAATTCTCCCATCTTATTGTTTAGACTTCTAGCATTGGCATACAAGCATTTTAGAGACTGTATTTTATTAATATTCATCTGGCTATTGGTAGGCATGGGTAATTGGGAATCTTTATGCTCTGTCTGCTCCTTACTCAAGGGCATTTGGGCTACTATACTCCCTTTTGGAACCTCACTGCTTTTGGTAGTATCCTTCAAGGATACCTTTGTCCGAACCGTGCGCTCCTGGGTGACTGTCGGCTTTCCCCTATTTTCTAGTTTAAAAGCTTCTCTATCTCTTTTTTAAAGGTTAATGCCAGCAGTCTGGTCCCATCCTGATTAAGGTGAAGCCCATCCCTTCGGAAGAGCCCCCCCTTTCCCCAGAATGTTCCCCAGTTCCTAACAAATCCAAAACCCTCATCCTTGCACCATTGTCTCATCCACGCATTGAGACTCCGGAGCTCTGCCTGTCTTTTGGGTCCTGCACGTGGAACAGGAAGCATTTCGGAGAACGCTATCCTGGAAGTTCTGGATTTCAACTTCCTACCTAAAAGCTTAAATTTAGCCTCCAGAACTTCCCTACCACATTTTCCTATGTCATTGGTACCAACATGTACCAAGACAGCAGACTCCCCCCCAGCACTATCTATGATCCTATCTAGGCGGTGCGTGAGATCTGCTACCTTCGCACCAGGCAGGCATGTTACCAGGTGATCCTCACGTCCACCAGCCACCCAGCTATCTACATTCCTAATGATTGAATCACCAACTATAACAGCTGTCCTGACCCTCCCCTCATGGGGACATGGCCCTGGAGAAACGTCCTCGGTGCGAGAGGGTTTTACATCACCTGGAGGACAGGTCCTAGTTACAGGATCACTTCCTGCCACACCAGGGTGATGCTCTCCTGTCACGTGACCTCTCTCCTCCATGGCAACAGGGATGCTGCCAGACTGGAGGTGGGACTTCAGGACTATATCCCTGTAGGTCTCGTCCATGTACTTCTCTGTCTTTCTTATGTCTTCCAGGTCTGCTACTCTAGCCTCTAGAGAACGGACTCGTTCCCTGAGAGCAAAGAGCTCCCTGCACTTAGTGCATATGTAGGACCTCTCACCAACTGGGAGATAATCATACATGTGACACTCGATGCAAAAGACTGGAGAACCCCCATCTCGTTGCTGGACCTCTGACTGCATCTTAGTTTAAAGCTTGTGTTTAGGTCTTTTAAATCGGTATATAATAAGGATTGGTGTAGATGCTTATACTAATAAAAGTGTATCTAATACCCCTAATACACACGTATTAGGGGTATGCCTATGCACACGTGGAGAAAACAGGAACAAGGTTACAGGATACCTCAGGGGGAGGGGGTCAGGGGGAGGAGTCACTCAGGCAGGCAAGGACAGGAAAAAGCTTAACAAACAGCAGGCTCTGGGGAGAGAGATTAATTCAAAATGGCTACCACACACACCGGGGGAGTAGTCACTCAGGCAGGCAAGTACAGGAAAAGCTTAACAAAAGCAGGCACTGGGGATAGAGATAAAATCAAAATGGCTACCACACAAGGCCAGTTAATTGAGAGAGGCAAGGTAAGTACAGCTGAGAAGGCTGAAACTTGCACACCACTAAGACAAACACTAAATAATTAAACAAACAACAGTTAGACAAACAGTAAATAATTAAATAAACAGCTAGAACTCACAGTAAGATGTCCCAGGAGGCAAAAATCCACTCACTAGCAGAGCTCTGTAAAAGTTCAGCCTTTCTCTGATCAGAGAAAAGCAAACTAAAACAGCCTATGCACACGTGGAGAAAACAGGAACAAGGTTACAGGATACCTCAGGGGGAGGGGGTCAGGGGGAGGAGTCACTCAGGCAGGCAAGGACAGGAAAAAGCTTAACAAACAGCAGGCTCTGGGGAGAGAGATTAATTCACAATGGCTACCACCCACACCGGGGGAGGAGTCACTCAGGCAGGCAAGGACAGGAAAAGCTTAACAAACAGCAGGCTCTGGGGAGAGAGATTAATTCAAAAGGGCTACCACACAAGGCCCAGTTAATTGAGAGAGGCAAGGTAAGTACAGCTGAGAAGGCTGAAACTTGCACACCACTAAGACAAACACTAAATAATTAAACAAACAACAGTTAGACAAACAGTAAATAATTAAATAAACAGCTAGAACTCACAGTAAGATGTCCCAGGAGGCAAAAATCCACTCACTAGCAGAGCTCTGTAAAAGTTCAGCCTTTCAATGATCAGAGAAAAGCAAACTGGAGTATCTCCTTCATTTATCCAATGCTTGACTTAAAACTAGCTCAGTAAGAGTCCATTTGAGTGCTATTGCAGCTTCTCTCAAGCCTCTAAATGGACAACCTTTTTCCTTCCATCCTCTTATAGCAAGATTTATGAGGCCTTCTTCTAACTAAGCCTCCCATTAGGCCACCACCTGTGGCATGGGACTTAAACCTGGTTCTTGGTCAGCTCATGAAGCCACCTTTTGAACCCTTAGCTACTACCTCATTGAAATTCCTTTCTTGGAAAGTTATCTTTCTCATTGCAATCACATCAGCATGCCGCATCAGTGAGTTGCAAGCACTAGTAGCTGATCCACCTTATACAAGGTTTCATCATGACAAGGTAGTCCTTAGGACTCATCCACACTTTATGCCAAAGGTGGTCTCGCCTTTTCATCTTAATTAAGCAGTCTACCTGCCTGTGTTCTTTCCAAGACCTCATGCATCAAATGCAGAAAGGAATCTTCAAACTTTGAACTGTAAAAGAGCTTTAGCCTTTTACTTGCAAAGAACACAGCAACATAGAAAGTCCTCTCAACTCTTTGTTGCTTTTGATCCTTCTCATTTGGGACTTCCAGTCTCCAAGAGAACACTGTCCAACTGGATTGCACAGTGTATTTCTTTTGCCTATCAGAGTAAGAACCTTCCTCTGGAGGGCCATGTCACAGCTCACAATGTGAGAGCCATGGCAGCTTCAATGGCTCATCTACACTGTGTGTCTATCGACGACATCTGTCGAGCAGCCACTTGGGCCTCGGTTCATACCTTCACAGCACATTATTGCTTGGACAAGGACTCCCGCCGGGATGCCTTGTTTTGTCAGGCTGTTCTCCATCACCTGTTCCATACCTAATCAACTCCTACCCTCCATCCTTGGTGGGATGCCAGAGATCCATGGGGGGAAGTGGAGCCCTTCACAGGGACACACAACTTCTGGGGTCACTCCCTGGCATCTTAAGCTAGGGAGTCCCCATATGTGAAGGTTACATTCCTGCTTGTTACTGGAGATAGCATAGTTACTCACCTGTAAGAGGTGATCTCCAGGAACAGCAGGAATTTAGTCTTCACAACCCACCCACCTTCCCTAGGAGTTGTATCTTTCTATCTCTTTCCTTCTCTCTCTCTTTGTCTCGGCTTTAAACTCAACTGGAGAGAGGCAGTTGGGAAAGGTGGGAAGTGTGATGGTGCAGAGGGGTTAAGCATTAGAAACAGGAGGTTGGAACAGTTTCTTTCCCCTGAAGCAGACAGCAGTACAGGCAAGGAAAGGGTTAAACCTCCAACTCAGAGAAACTCTATGCTTAGAAAGGTAGAGAGAGAGCCACACCTCAGCTCCATGACAACCAAGGGAGCTGACGTGAGAGGCAAGGGGGCGGAGTCAAAGCCCATAGGACAGCCCCAAACACTTAAGCAGGAAGTAATAGTTCCAAGGGAGGAGGTGCTGGGGAATAGCAGAGAGATTGAGAGAGAGTCCGAGAACAGGAACAGGAAGGAGAAGTTCCAGGAGAGGTCCTTGGAGAAACCTCTGGGAAAGCATCTGGAGAGAGAGAGGAATTATCACTGGAAAAGCAGCAGAGAGAAGGAGGAGAGAAGAACCTTTAAACCTCAAAGGGAAAGGTTGGAAACCTTATCTAGGAGAGAGAGAATTTCTTCTGAGGACTCTTCCGTTGAAGCTGTGCACACAGGTGGGAGCTTAGGCAGAAACAGAGTTCCGTTTAAAAAGCTGTCCAAACATTCCCAAGGCAGGCAACGTATCTGTAGCTCAAGTTCTGAAAGGAGCACAGGTGCTTTGAAGCAGTCAGCTGATTGTGTGCTGCAGAGACAGGAGTTGGAAACAAACCCTGCTGAGCAGTTTGCCATGAGGGAATCCGTGAAGCAGTTTGGGGACAAATGTTTGCCTTATGCCCAGCCAGTGAAAGCTAGAAGTACCAGGAAAAAGGTGAGCCCTTTAGATTCCCTTAAAGCTGTGTTAAAGGAGTCTGGTATTTTAAATTCCTCCACCCTACCTCCAAGTAAGAAGAACTTTAGCTGGAAACAGCTTAGCACTTTATTAGAGCAATGGAAGCCTGTTGATCTGGAAGCCCCTGTAAATAAGCAGGATATATCAGAGTCAGACGAGGAACCTATGCAAACTGAGGAAGCTTTGATAGGATCTGAATACTCTGACATGGAAACAGATTGCGCTTATTGCCATAAAGAGTGAGAGCTGTGTAACGTTGTGCTATTGAGAAGTACTGAACAAAGCCCGACTAATTGCAAGGGAGCTTTTACACTGAGAGAGGCTGAGAGCTGCCAAAGTGTAAAACTCAGTCTATTAAGCAGCTGTGAAAGAGGAGTACACTACGGTTGTGTTGTCTGTCATATGAAGCTGTTTATGAAGACACTGTTGCTAATAGGAATCTTTTAATGTTTGAAGCTGAAAGAAGTGCGTTATTCTGTTGGAACGGACTTGTTTGAGAATTATCAGGAGGACTGTGTTATACCACGTAACTTCATTTTGGTTGGGAGAAGCATCCATTTATTTCTGTTTAAAGGGGTAGTAGATATCAATTCCTGTGCAACAATAAACTTATTGTTACCCCAAAACCTTGGCTGTATTCATCTTGGCTCACAACTACAAGGAACATAGACAACAGCACAGACAAGGGATATAAATTTGTGGTCACGTCCACTTCTACCAGGCGACCTCCTACACATACAAGAAGAGGGCGTGACAGAAGGCAGCATGCAGGCGCTGTGGGATGCTCTCAAAAGCTTTCTAATTTGACGCTGGGGAGTGTTCCCGCGCAGGCTCTGTCGGTACCGACGATACCCCCATATTTGAAGACTAAATTCCTGCTGTTCCTGGAGATCACCTGTTACAAGTGAGTAACTATGCTTTCTCTGTAGGTAAAAGGCTAAGGCTCTTTTACAATCCAAAGTATGAAGGTTTCTTTCTGCATTAGAGGCGTGAGGCCTCGGAAAAATACAGGAAGATAAATTGATTGATTCAAATGAAAAGGCGAAACCACCTTTGGCATAAAGTGTGGATGAGTTCTAAGAGCAACCTTATTATGATGAAACCTAGTATAAGGAGGATCAGCCACTAAAGCTTGCAGTTCACTAATGCGACGTGCAGAGGTGATTGCAATTAGGAAGATGACCTTCTAGGTCAAAAGGGTTGTAGTGGCTAAAGGCTCAAAAGGCGGCTTCATGAGCTGCCTGAGAACTAGATTTAGATCCTATGACACCGGAGGTGGCTTAATGGGAGGTTTGGTTAACAGAAGACCTCTCATAAATGTGGATGAGAGGAAATTGGTTGTATATTCAGAGGCTTACAAAAAGCTGCAATTGCAATAAGATGGACTCTTAGCGACTTGGTCTTTAGACCAGAATTCGATAAGTGAAGGAGATACTCTAGTATTGATTCTGAAGGTATTACAAGGGGGTTTAATCCCTTCTTGGAGCACCATATAGTAAAACATTTCCAGTTGAAGGCATAAGATCTTCTTGTGGAAAGTTTTCTAGAAGCCTGAGGGATATCCTTTACCTGTTGGGACAGGTTAAAACCCTGGAGGTCTAAGGAGGCATCTTAAAAGTATAGTGTGTAACACACAGTCAAAAGTGGCTGATATGTCAAGAAATATTAGAATAAAGCCCTTTTCTCCAGGACCAAGCAGGAAGTCAGCCCTTACATATGGGTGACGTCGGCGCCGACGGAGCCCCCGTGCGGAGCATTTCCCCAGCTTTTAAAGAAAGCCTTTTGTGAATGCAGCGCGCATGCGTGGTCCCCTTCCCGCCCAAGGGTGCCATCTTGCTCAGTCTTCTTTTTTCCGCGGAGCCCGACGGATGTGTTTTCGTTTCACCCGAGGAAAAAGTCTATTTTATTCTGTGTGAACCCTTTTTTTCGGTTCTATGCTGGTTTCCCTTTCCCGGCTGGGCCCGATACATCGGTATCGATCCCGGACCTCTTTTTCGGTTTTTGTCCTTAGTGACTAGTGTACGCGCCATTTTTTCTGTTTTCACTGGCAGCCCGGTCTTTTGACCTCGCAGGGGCCCTTTTTCCCCCGATGGCTGCCAGCGGGTTTAAAAAGTGTGATCGGTGTAAGAAACACACATGACTGCTTCCTCCGGTGCCTCGGACCCGATCATGACCCGTTGATCTGTGGTCCATGTGGGAAAATGTCCTCTAAGGCGTTGAGGAGTCGGCAGCACCTAAAGGAAAGAATCTTCTCTGACTCCGCGTCTGGTCGGGCCCGGACCTCGTCAGAGGCCTTGACATCTCGGGACTCCGGCCCCGAGCAGCGTCGAGGCTCCTCAGAAAGGGGGTCACCCTCGGGAGCATCGCAAGAAGAAAAAACCCGCGAGGGCGTCGTCGGTGGACGCACTTGGCTCCTCGAGGGTCAAGTCGCATAGCCCCGAGCTCCGTCCCGGGTCTTCGGAGTCGGAGAGGCCTGCAAAACAACCTCGTGTGGAGATGGAGTCCCCGGGTAACATGAGTACTGTAGTCCTCGTGGACTCTCCTCCAGGCGAGCCGACGTCGAGCCCGGCGCCGCCATGGCTCGAGTCAGGGGCTGCTGAGTCTCCTGAGCTCGGACTTAGGTTGACGGCCTTGGAGAGCAGCTTGGCTGCTTTCATGGAACAGCAGCGGGCACTGATCGCCGGTCTCACCTGTGCATCTGCCCCGACCATCGGGACATCGACGTCCAAGTCGACCTCGGAGGCCGAGCCGATCCTCGAGTCCATGTGCGCTCGAGTCGATCCTCGGCCAAGGTCTGCCTCTGCCTCCCGTTTGGGACTGAGGTCGTCGACGCCGGTACCCTTGGCATCGGGTTGGATGGCATCGGTGCCTGCCCGACTGGAGCTGCTTGATTCCTTCTCCGAGGAGTCCGGTTGGGAGACGGAGGATGAGGAGTCACCCGACACCTTTCGGACTCAATGCGTCCCTTCGGACTCACCGGAGTCTGAGCCTTGGAGAAGGTCCCCACCGGAGGATACCCGGTTCTCGGACTTCGTGCGGGATATGGCCAAGGCCTTGGCATTCCCCACGGATCCCATGGAGGAGCCGAGGAGCTCGAGGCCCTACAGTATGACTCTCCTCCGAAGGAGGCCTTTACTGTTCCGATTCCTCCGATGCTGGAATGGTTTCTCTACCGTATGTGGGAGGCGCCGGTGTCTACACCGGTTTTAAGCTAGCGGGTCGATTCCATCTATGGAGTCCGCAAGAGCCCCGTTTTCCAAAAGGCACAATTACCGCACCACTCCATGGTTGTGGAATCGGCCATGCATCGCCTGAAGAGTCAGAAGATGCACTCCTCGGTGCCTCCCGGCCAGGAGGCCCGGAACCTGGATGCCCTCGGTAAGAAGTGCTTCCAGGGCTCTATGCTTTCTTGCCGTGTCCAGACCTACCAGCTGACACCCAGTCAATAATACATGGTTTAAAATTGGAAGGACACTTTATTCAATAATTCAACAAAAGAAACTGCCATCCGTTCGCTGTAAAGGCTTCTGCATACAGCGAATGGATGGCAGTTTCTTTTGAGTAAAGATCTCCTGATATTCGTAATTAGAAGATGTCTGTTCGGCTCTTATAAAGAATCAAGTTTGAGCCATGAATACTGATCATAAGAACGGGTATGGTGCTTATGCCATAAATATCTTAGAAACTATTTAGCACACCTGAATCCCCTGAGGAAGTGAAAATGAAACACGGCCTGTGTCGGGCTCTCAGGTTGTTGAATTATTGAATAAAGTGTCCTTCCAATTTTAAACCACGTATTATTGACTAGGTGTCTTTTGAGCGACGTGGTGGGGTGCTCCTCTTGGTGGACCAGACCTACCAGCTGTACATGGGCATGTACCTTCGAGACCTGGCAAAGGAGATTGCCAGGTTCTCTGCTGGTCTCTCCGAGGAACCTTTGCAGAGGTTCAATGCTCTGTCATCGGGTATTCGTGAGTGCTCGAAGATTATTTCTCGAGCAGCCTATGATGCCTTCGAGGCTTAGGCCTGAGTAGCTGCGGCCGACATCGGTGCACGCCGTCAGGCCTGGCTACAGTCATCGGACCTCGAGCCATGGGTGCAGGACAAGTTGGTCGATGTCCCCTGCCGAGGTGAAAACCTTTTTGGCAAGCCCATGGCTGAAAAGGCTACAGAACCCGAGACTGAGACTCTTACCCGGACTAGGCTGTCCAGAAAAACCTCTGCCCCTTCTTAGAAGAAGGGCTCAGGGAAAAAGACCTTTTACCCGAGGAAGTCATCTGCCTATAAACATTACCCTCATTATCAGGCCTCTGTAGCTCCCCAACAGGGTCAGCAGGCCAAAGGGTAGGGACATGGGCCCCGTAGGCAGAAAGCCCCCAAGCCCCCAACACCGGCTCCTGCACAGCAGGGAGCGGGGTTTTGACTCCAGTGGCATAGCCTCTCCTCCTCAGCTGGCCATCAGCACAGGAGGCCGGCTGGCCCTGTTTGCCCACAGGTGGTCACCGTCACAAGGGATACCTGGCTGCTCAGTATAGTCCACAGGGGCTATCTTCTCCACTTTCACCAGGTACCCCCCTCCTATTTTCCAGGGGAGCCTCCAAGACTCCCTCTGCACAGGGACTTACTCCTGCAGGAGTTGGCAAGTCTTCTAAAGGTAAAAATAATGATATTACGTTCAAAACAACAAATACACACAAAAAATATATATTTGCTCTGTTTTCTATTTTCTCTTATTGCGCACAGAACTTTAATAAAATATCGCAGGGTGGTCTCAGCCTAGTACCCGTCCTGTGTATAAAACTTCAACTCGGGAACCGTCGTACTATATCACATCAACGACCTCCACTGCGATCATCAGCACATGCGGCTGTGGCTATTACAGAACTATGTTATCACGGAATCACCCGTTAATATATGGTTATCAAATTGCAACATGTATGGGTGATCACTCGTTCCTAAAATTCAATGCCACTATCCACAATGTACAGCATTCTAGTGCTATTTCAGTGATCCTGATCCCGACGCTAATCCCCCAGCGCTTGTATTGCGTTTCTCCTATTTGGGTTCTTCAGGGGATCTGTGGTGGATCAACAATGCTGCCCGCGTCTAATACAAATCGCCGTTCCGACGTTCCTTCTCATATAAATCAAAAAGAACCCGAATAGGAGAAACGCAATACAAGCGCTGGGGGATTAGCGTCGGGATCAGGATCACTGAAATAGCACTAGAATGCTGTACATTGTGGATAGTGGCATTGAATTTTAGGAACGAGTGATCACCCATACATGTTGCAATTTGATAACCATATATTAACGGGTGATTCCGTGATAACATAGTTCTGTAATAGCCACAGCCGCATGTGCTGATGATCGCAGTGGAGGTCGTTGATGTGATATAGTACGACGGTTCCTGAGTTGAAGTTTTATACACAGGACGGGTACTAGGCTGAGACCACCCTGCGATATTTTATTAAAGTTCTGTGCGCAATAAGAGAAAATAGAAAACAGAGCAAATGTATATTTTTTGTGTGTATTTGTTGTTTTGAACGTAATATCATTATTTTTATCGTGAGGATACGTTCAGGAAGAGACCAATATTGACGTGATTTACACGAAGTCTTCTAAAGGAACAGGCCGTGGAACCGGTGCCCCAACACCTGAGGGGTCAAGGCTTCTATTCCAGGTACTTACTAGTACCAAAAAGAACAGGAGGCCTCAGACCCATCCTAGACTTGCGAAATCTCAACAAGTTCCTGGAGAGGGAAAAGTTCAAGATGCTCACCCTTGAAATCCTGCTGCCCTACCTCCAGCAGGGAAACTCGCTGTGCTCCTTAGATCTAAAGGATGCGTATACTCACATCCTCATTCATCCAGACCACAGATAATATCTCAGGTTTGTAGTGGGAGGAAACCACTATCAGTACAGAGTACTGCCCTTTGACCTAACCTCCGCCTCCAGGGTGTTCACCAAGTGCCTGGCGGTGGTGGCCTACCTAAGGCTTCAAGCCTCTTTGTGCTTCCATACCTGGACGGCTGGTTCATTAGGGGCCAATCTCCACAGGAGGCCAATCAAGCCACCCTTTGCATTGTTGCTCTCTTTCAGCACTTGGGGTTTGTTATAAACTTCGCAAAGTCCGCTTTGCACCCTTCACAGAACATGGAGTTCATAGGAGCAAGGCTGGACACCCTTCAGGCCAAGGCCATTTTACCCATGGACAGGGCCCACAGATTAATGGATCTGGCCAGGCAGTTCCACAGCAATTCTCTGGTCTCCGCCAGGCAATTCCTGAGGCTTTTAGGTCACATGGCTTCTACAGTCCATGTAACCCCAAATGCCCGGCTGCACATGAGGCCAGCTCAGTGGGGCCTCAGAACTCAGTGGCACCAAGCCACAGGATGCCTTACGGAAAAAGTGAGGGTGTCCACGCTACTAGCCTCTTCTCTGAAGTGGTGGCTTCATCTTCCCAATCTACTGCAAGGGGTACGTTTTGAGACACCTCCACACTCTCAAGTGCTGACCACCGATGTTTCTCTTTCTCTTTATCTTGGTGCATTTAATATACCGCTTTTACCAGTGGCATCAAGCGGTGTACAATAACAAAAATATATGAGCTGCTGAAAAGGAAAAGGAACGCCATAAAGGATTAAGAAAAAGGATAGAGTATAGAGGAAGAGTAAAGCAACAGACAGAGCAAGCAAAGTACACAGCAACAAAAATAGGTACAACTAGAACTATCGAGGCGGGGGAGAAAGGAGGATGGAGGGAGGGGGAAGATTGAAAGCGGTGCAGAAAAGATGGGTCTTCAATCTGGCCTTAAAGGTTTTGTAAGAGGGCTCCAGACGAAGGGCGGAGGGGAGCGAGTTCCAGAGTCGGGGACCCAAGAAGAAAAACGCTGAGGAACGGGTAGACTCCAAGTGGGCTTGTGATGGGGAGGGAAGGGACATACGATTCAAGTGGACAGACCTAAGAGAACGGTGAGCTGAGTGAAGGTGTATTCAGGGCTGTGGAGTCGGTAGATAAATGTTCCGACTCCTCAGTTTTTTGTACTTCCGACTCCGACTCCCCAACTCCGACTCCTCTGTATTAATATGAAGGAAAGAAAGGCAACATACATGTCATTACCACAGGACTACTGGCTGGGAAGCCAACAGTCTACTGTATTGAACAGTTTAAGCAAAAGACAAACACAATGAAAACAACAAAGTTTTATTAATTTTTTTTTATTAATTAATCAAGTGGCTGGATAGTAGCAGCAGGCATAAACATCAGGAACAGGAACTTTACCAGTCGAAAAATACAAACCACATTATTTGGTTGTTTTAGAACAAAAACAAAGCTTCTCCAGGACCAAGCAGGAAGTCAGTCCTCACTTATGGGTGACGTCGGCGCCGACGGAGCCCCTCGCGGAGCAATTTTCCCCAGCTTTCAAAGAAAGCCTTTGGGAATTGCAGCGCGCATGCGCGGTCGTCTTCCCGCCCGAGGGTGCCATCTTAGCCAGTCTTCTTTTTTCCGCGGAGCCCTACAGACGTCCCCGTCTTGTCCCCGCGAAAAAGTCGATTTTCCTTCATTATTCTAAATCCTCTTTTTTTCGGTTTTTCTGACTTTGTCAGCTTTCGTTTTCGATTTTCCCTGGCAGCCCGGTCCTTTGACCTCGCAGGGGCCCTTTTTCCCCCGATGGCTGCCAGTGGCTTTAAGCGGTGTGGTCAGTGTGACCGAAATATGTCACTCACTGACACACACGACTTTTGCCTCCGCTGCCTGGGCCCGGATCATGAGGAACTGATCTGTGGGCCCTGCGGCAAAATGTCCTCAAAAGCGTTGAGAAGTCGGCGGCATCAGCGTGATCGAATCTTCGCTGACCCCAGCCGTACCCGGACCTCGTCGGAGGCCTCCGCGTCAAAAGGCTCCAGCTCAGACCGTCGCCGGAGTTCCTCCGACCGGGGTTCTCCCTCCGGGGACCATCGTCGGACGGTGAAACCCGCGAGGGCGGCGTCGGTGGACGCTCCTGGTTCCGCGAGGGCCAGGTCGCATAGCCCCGATAGCCGCCCCGGGTCCTTGGAGAAGGAACACCTCCCGAAGCGACCTCGCCTGGAGTCGGAGATGCCTGCTCGGGTAAGTCCTGTGGTCCTTCTGGACTCGCCTCCGCGACAGCCGACGTCGGGCCCGACGCCGTCGGGGCCCGAGTCGGGGGCTGCTGGGTCACCTGAGCTCGGACTCAGGTTGACGGCCTTGGAGAGCAGACTGTCTGCCTTCATGGACCAGCAGCGGGCACTGCTCGCTGGCGCCGCTGCCCCGACCGCCGGGACGTCGACGTCCAAGTCGACCCCGGAGACCGAGCCGATCCTCGAGTCGATGAGAACTCGAGTCGATCCTCGGTCGAGGTCACCCTCGGCCTCCCGTTCGGGACCGAGGTCGCCGACGCCGACTCCCTCGGCGTCGGGGCGGCAGGCGCCGCGCCCTGCCCGGGCCGACCCCACCGAGTCCTCGTCGGAGTCGGTCTGGGAGTCTGAAGAGGAAGAGTCACCTGATTCTTTTCGGACTCGGTGTGTCCCCTCGGACTCACCTGAGTCCGAACCTCGGAAGCAGTCCCCCCCGGAGGATGCCCGGTTCTCGGACTTCGTTAGGGATATGGCCAAGGCTTTGGCCTTCCCTGCGGATCCCGAGGAGGAGCCTCGAGCCGAAGAGCTCGACGCCCTCCAGTATGACTCTCCCGCGAGGGAACACTTTACTGTACCGGTTCCTCCTATGCTGGAACGACTACTCTTCCGCATGTGGGAGAGTCCGGCCTCCTCGCCGGTCCTGAGCAAGCGGGTCGATTCTATCTATCGGGTCCGCAAGAGCCCTGGCTTCCAAAAGGCACAGCTACCACACCATTCCATGGTAGTGGAATCGGCCATGCATCGTCTTAAGAGCCAGAAGATGCACTCCTCGGTGCCCCCTGGCAGGGAGGCCCGTAACCTGGATGGCCTTGGTAAGAAGTGTTTCCAGGGCTCTATGCTCGCATGTCGTGTCCAGACTTACCAGCTGTACATGGGCATGTATCTCCGGGATCTGGCTAAAGAGCTAGCCGGATTCTCCGCTGGTCTGTCCGAGGAACCCTTGCGGAGGTTCCTGGCCTTGTCCACTGGCATTCGGGAATGCTCAAAGTTCATGTCCCGGGCAGCCTATGATGGCTTTGAAGCGTCGGCTCGAGTGGCCGCAGCCGGCATCGGTGCCCGCCGACAGGCTTGGCTTCAGTCGTCAGACCTTGAGCCCTGGGTGCAGGACAAGTTGGTCGATGTCCCCTGCCGAGGCGAGAACCTCTTTGGCAAGCCCATGGCGGAAAAGGCTGCACAAATTGAGACTGAGACTCTCACCAGGACCAGGCTTTCTAGGAAGACCTCCGCCCCTTCCCAGAAGAAGAAGGGCTCGGGGAAAAAGTCCTTTTACCCGAGGAAGGCGGCTGCCTACAAACAATACCCCCATTATCAGGCCCCTGCAGCTCCCCAACAGGGCCAGCAGGCCAAGGGACGGGGTAACGGGTCCCGTAGGCAGCAAGCCCCCAAGCCTGCACCACCAGCCCCTGCTCAGCAGGGTGGGGGTTTTTGACTCGCAAAGCATAGCCTCTCCCCCCCCCGCTGGTTCCTCCCAGCACCGGAGGCCGGCTGGTTCACTTCGCCCACAGGTGGTCCAGCATCACCGCAGATGCCTGGGTGCTTCAAGTCGTGCGAGAAGGCTATCTTCTCCACTTCCACCAGGTCCCTCCCTCCTATTTTCCAGGAGAACCTCCGCGGCCCCCTCTGCACAGGGACTTGCTCCTTCAGGAGTTAGCAGGTCTTCTGCAGGATCAGGCGGTGGAACCGGTGCCACACCACCTGAGAGGTCAAGGCTTTTATTCCAGGTATTTTCTGATACCAAAGAGAACAGGGGGCCTCAGACCCATCCTGGACTTGCGCAACCTCAACAAGTTCCTTGTGCGGGAGAAGTTCAAAATGCTTACCCTTGGAATCCTTCTGCCCTACCTCCAGCAGGGAGATTGGCTATGCTCCTTGGATCTAAAGGATGCCTACACGCACATCCTCATCCACCCAAGCCACCGCCAATACCTAAGGTTTGTGGTGGCGGGAAATCATTACCAGTACAGAGTACTGCCCTTTGGCCTGTCCTCCGCACCGCGAGTCTTCACAAAATGTCTCGCGGTCGTGGCGGCCCATCTCCGGCTTCACGGCCTCTATGTCTTTCCGTACCTCGACGACTGGCTCATCAGAGCAGCGTCCGCTAGGGAGGTCACCAACGCCACACGCCGCACGGTGACTCTTCTGCAGCACTTGGGCTTTGTTATAAACTTCGCAAAGTCCACTTTGCTCCCCTCACAGGATCTCGAGTTCATCGGTGCAAGGCTGCACACTCCTCAGGCGCGAGCATACCTACCGCTCGACAGGGCTCAGCGGCTCATGGACCTAGCCGACCGCTTTCGCAGCCAGCCCCTGGTCTCCGCCAGGCGCTTCCTGAGACTACTCGGCCATATGGCTTCCACCGTCCATGTGACCCCCAATGCCCGCCTGAATATGCGGTCTGCTCAATGGTGTCTGCGCCAGCAGTGGCGTCAAGCCACAGGCGGCCCAGCAGACCTAGTGCGCGTCTCCGAGCCGCTGATCTCGTCTCTCCGGTGGTGGCTCCGGCAGCCGAACCTCTTATTCGGAATGCCTTTCCAGTCACCTCAGCCGACCCGGGTGCTGACCACCGATGCATCCCTTCTGGGCTGGGGAGCACATTGCCAAGAGGCTCGTACTCAGGGCCTCTGGACCACGTGGGAGTCTGCTCAGCAGATCAACTTCCTGGAGCTCAGGGCGATCCGCCTGGCTCTCAAGGCCTTCTCCCACCTGACTTCCCACCAGTCCGTCCTTGTCCAGACGGACAATCAAGTTGCCATGTTGTACGTGAACAAGCAGGGGGGCACGGGCTCCTTCCTCCTCTGCCGGGAGGCACAGAAGCTCTGCTCTTGGGCCGTCAGTCACGGCATTCTCCTCAAGGCAGTTTATCTCCCAGGCCAAGAAAATTGCCTGGCGGACAAACTCAGCAGGGTCCTCCAGCCGCACGAGTGGCGTCTGGATCCCTTGGTAGTTCAGAAGCTGTTCCTCAAGTGGGGCCTCCCCACGGTGGATCTCTTTGCCAGTCCTCGCAACCGGCAACTTCCTCGCTTCTGCTCTCGTCAGCCACCCCCTCCGGGTTGCGGCGGACGCTTTTCTGATCTCATGGTCGGGGAGCCTCCTGTACGCTTTCCCTCCCATCCCGCTGGTCTCTCGAACTCTCTTCAAGGTTCTCCGAGACAAAGCCTTCATGATCCTGGTGGCCCCTCGCTGGCCCAGGCAGCCGTGGTTTCCGCTCCTGCTGCAACTGGCGGTGGAGGATCCATTCCCTCTGGGGATACAACCGGATCTCCTCACTCAGGATCAGGGGTCCCTACTGCACCCCAACCTCAGGTCTCTCAACCTCATGGCCTGGCTGCTGAGAGGGTAGTCCTTGCTCCCCTTCTCCTGCCGGCGGAGGTGGAGGAGGTCGTCTTGGCTTCGCGACGGCCTTCTACCCGCAAATGCTACGCCCTTAAATGGCGTCGCTTTGCAGTCTGGTGTACCCAACAGTCTCAGGATCCCTTCTCCTGCCCGGTGTCGGTGATCTTGCAGTACTTGCTACACCTCTCTAATCTGGGACTTAAGTCCAACTCCGTCAAAGTTCACCTCAGTGCTCTTTCAGCACATCATGTGCCGGTGGACGGCAGACCTCTTTCCAGCGACCCTCTTGTAGCGAGGTTTCTCCGAGGTCGTCTTCTACTTAAACCACCTCTGCGCCCGCCAGCGCCTGACTGGGACCTGAATGTGGTTTTGCAGCGGATCACCTGTCCGCCTTTTGAACCTATGGCTACCTGTTCTCTCCGTTTTCTGTCTTGGAAAACACTGTTCTTGATAGCCCTCACTTCCGCTAGACGCGTAAGTGAATTGCAGGCCCTCGTGTCTGATCCCCCTTACACTAGGTTCTACAAGAATAGGGTAGTCCTACGGACTCACCCAAAATTTCTGCCTAAAGTGGTCTCCCCTTTTCACATCAATCAGGAGGTGGTACTTCCAACCTTCTTTCCCAGACCACACTCCAGCCGAGCTGAAACGGTCCTCCATACCCTGGACTGTAGAAGGGCATTGAACTTCTACCTTGACCGTACGCGGGAGCACCGTAAAGCTGCTCAGCTTTTTGTGTCTTTTGACCCCAATAAATTGGGGCTCCCGGTCTCCAAGCGTACTCTGTCCATCTGGGTTGCGGACTGTATCTCTTGGGCTTATGGGGCAGCCGGACTCTCCTTAGAAGGTCGAGTCACGGCTCATTGCGTTCGGGCAAAGGCTACGTCAGTGGCTTACCTCCGCTCTGTTCCGCTGGCAGACATCTGCCGGGCCGCTACTTGGTCTTCGAGCCAGACTTTTGCGGTCCATTACTGTCTCGAGAGGGAGTCCCGCAGGGACAGTGCTTTCGGACAGGCAGTCCTCCGTAATCTCTTTGAGGTCTGAGCAACTCCTACCCTCCATCCCGGATGTGGGCTACCGGTGGGTGATAATTCAGCGAAGATTCTATCCTTCTGTGCTGCTGAGCTAGAGGGAGCTCATTTTTGTGCTTAGGGTCTCCGGTAGCCTTGAGCTTGGGAGTCCCATAAGTGAGGACTGACTTCCTGCTTGGTCCTGGAGAAAGCGTAGTTACTCACCTGTAACAGGTGTTCTCCAGGAGCAGCAGGAATCAGTCCTCACTACCCTCCCTCCTCCCCTTGGAGTTGCAATCGTCTGCTTATGTTCTTTTTGCAAATTTTTATGCTGTCTTTTTTAGCTATGTCATCTGACTGGCTAAGATGGCACCCTCGGGCGGGAAGACGACCGCGCATGCGCGCTGCAATTCCCAAAGGCTTTCTTTGAAAGCTGGGGAAAATTGCTCCGCGAGGGCTCCGTCGGCGCCGACGTCACCCATAAGTGAGGACTGATTCCTGCTGCTCCTGGAGAACACCTGTTACAGGTGAGTAACTACGCTTTATCTATATGAACCAAAAACAAAATCTGTAAAACCTAGAAATGGTTTATATTAATCTTGAAATGTAGTTATAGGCTTAGCAAATGCAAATCAATTCAATGTAGAGTTCTAAGGAAGAGAATTGCCTCTGCCAGATCCTCTTTCATAGAGGCTCTTAAGTCAGACTTTATTATTTTTAGGGCTGAAAATAATCTTTCGACACTGACTTGGGTGGGTGGCATTGCAGTAACTATTCTGGCCACATCACTAACGATCTCTGGATAAACAAGGATGGCTTCTTCAACAGTAAGTTTTGATGAGCGATCATACTTTTCAACTTCTTCTAGTGCTTTATAAAACTCCTGTTGGAATATTTTTATTTGGACATTTACTGGTTCTGTAACGCTTATGCAACGTCGCTTTCGTTTAGCAACTTCTATTTTGTTTAAGAAGGAATCAAAGTCTAATTCTTCGTTTGAAGAAGATGATCCTGAGTTACCACTATTGCTTAAAAGAAGAACTTCATCCTGTGGAGGTATTTCAGGTCGTAATCCCTTCATGCGAACTGCTACATCATAGAGGGCCTTTTTCCCAGTAGCAGTCTGTTCACTATTCAACAAAATTCGGCTCCATTGGGTCGACATAAATAGCCGCTAACAAGATTTCATTTTCCAGCAAAAGACTCTCTCTTTTCATCATTGAAGATGCAATGCCCTCAGCTATTAACCCTCCATTTTTGTTCAGGCGATATAACAGGCTCTTCCATTCCAAGAAGAATTTACCCGGGGTTAGATCGTCACATTGCAACCTCTTGGTGACAGTGAAGGGGTGAAAAAGAAGGTTCTCCAGCTCTTTTGTTTGTGTCCACTGGCTTTCAGTTAATGCAAGATTTTCATTGTCCATTTCTTCTATGAAGTCTTTAAGTTCAAGCAAACGCTTCACCATTAAATAAGTGCTTCCCCAGCGAGTTGTTTGATCTAAAATGGCTCCTTTTCCTGCACGTCTTTTCAAAATTGCATCTGTTTTCGGGGCCCTGGCTGCAACAGTTACTTGCCGTAATTTGCCAATTAGTGTAGCTGCATGGCGATCTTTTAATCCATCTCTTATGGCAAGTTGCAGTGTATGAACAGCACATCGCATATGATGAATAGTAGCAAGCTTCAATGCTTCTTCAACAAAGTTGTCTAAAAAAATGTCAGCATTCTCTTCAGTTTCTAAACTTTCTCCAATACTTGCAGAGCTGTCTTCCTCTAACTCTAATATCTGTTTGTTACCTTCTTCATCTGCATTCATCTTCTCAATTGTACTCAACATGTTAGAAGCGTTATCTGTCACAACACATAAAATCTGTTCCTTTTTAATTTCAAAATCTTCTAGAACACCCTCCACTAACTTCTGAAGGTAATCACTGGTGTGATGTGCCTGAGTGTCCTTTAATCCGAGGGTCACTGTTATTGTTTTGTTATTTTCATCCACAAATCTAACATTAATAGCGAAATAATTGACTCTGTGACGTGTGCATGCATCCATTTTAAGGAAGACAAAACGTCCTTTCAGAACTTTCTGTAGTTCTTCCTTTTTACATTTGGCCTCCTCAATTATAAGTTTCCTTATACTTTCTCTTTCCAGAGAAACACCAAGTTTTTTTGCCATTTCTCCATTTAGGCCTAAAAAGGCTGTCTGTGAAAAGAAGGATAGTGGTAAACTATTCTTTACTACCATTTCAGTAATGTGGTGTTTGAATTTTTCTGGTGTCATCCTTATGGTAACTTTGTCAGATATAAAGAATTTTCTTATTTGTGTTTGTTCTCCAGTAGATTTCTGAACGTTTTTTGTCACAGAAGTAGATGCAATGTTTTCATTGCTATCTTTCTCATTCATGGCTTCTAACACTTTGGGATGAAAACGCTGTAAGTGTCTTTTCAAATTTGATGGTCTTGTAGGTGCATTTTTATCATGCCCACTGAAACTGCTAATTTTTGCATCACATTGTTTTTCACCATCATCATCTTTTCTAAAACATTGGCACACGTAATGTTTTCCATCACTTGATAATGCAAAGTGCTCATAAACAGTAGACTTTGTCGTGTTTGTTATCAGTCTTTTTGCCATTGTTTAGGATGCCTCTTTCCCTAAAATATAAAATATGTTATACTAACTGGCATATAATTAGATTTTTAATATCAACATACACAGTCTTGTAAGTTGTACGCACATGGATTTATACAAACAAATAAGCTATATATCCCAGCACTAAACCTAGACATGATTTTGTCCTATACAGAAAAACATGCACAGACATGTACTGTACACACACACACACATAACACAGAGCCTACATTTTAGTACTCAGAGCATATAAACAATCTGCACTATACATAAACATTCATACATTCCTGCAGCACCACACTTACAAACCTAGGATAGACAGTTTCTTCCAGAAACATGTACACGTGTCTTCCCTCATACTGACAAGCAGGCATGCAGGTTTTAAAATAAATATAAACACTTACAGTTGAATCCAAGAAGCTGTTCCACCAAGTTCTTCTAAGCTCTTCTAGCAGAGAGAGGTAGTTGGGCAGAAGCTGCTGCCTTCTCCTTTTTGTGTTTTTTTTTTAATTCCAATCTAAATTTAATCGGAGTCGGAGCATTGTTTGCCGACTCCGACTCCAGGTACCCAAAATTTCCTCCGACTCCGACTCCACAACTCCGACTCCGACTCCACAGCCCTGCTCGGGGGGGGGGGGGGGGGGGCAGTGTGTTGACAGCACCTTTTAGCATGTCCAGCAGGGCATCTTGAAAGAGGATCTGCTGGAACTGATGGGCTGCAAACTTTGCATTTAGCATGGCGCTATGGAAAGTCCTCTTCCCCAACTCATCAAGGAGCCTGTAGTCTTTTTTCCTGGAGATGCATTTCAGTGTGCAAATTTTGTTGGCGTGCTTCATGGACTGGTTTGGGAGCTGTGGTTTCTCCTTGTGCAGGCTGCATTTGGTACTTCAATTCAAGCTTCTTGGAACTGGTGGAGCCGGATGATGGGGTTTTCCAAATCTTTAGCAGGTTATCCAGGGGTCCGGTGTGTCAGCCGGGGTGAGGGAGAACTGGGATGCCTGTCACAGGAGGAATTTGGAGTATGTGAGGTCCTCCAGCGGTGATGGTGGCTGTGGAGACAGCGGAGAAGCCTCTGACATGGTATCTGATGAAATAGGGGAGTGACAGTCCCCTTTCATGGAAACCTGGGTGGCGGCTGCTTCCCCTTCACTGGCCATCCTCAGGGGAACTGGTGAGAAACATGGGGCGATGGTGATGGCATACGCGTATCCCTTGATGGCAGCAATATGGGAGGTGATCACAGTGTCTCTTGAGTGACAGGTCCAGTGGATAACGTATCTGAGCAGGGGCATGCTGTTCCATGAAGTGGGCAAGGAGGTCTAGGACCACTGTGGACACATGCTGTGGCACCACGGTAGTGATGCCTGCTCATCAGGCTGTATGGCTTAGTACTGTGCAAGGTGGGATGGCTGAGTTGCTTGTGCTGAGGAGTGATTGGTGTCCCTTATGGATCTTGCATCTGCGGTGTCTTCTGTTGTGGGAGCTGCTGGAGTCGATGCTTCTGCTGCTGATCTCCCTGTACCTTCTGTGTCATGAGCTGCTTCTGCTCCTGCAGTGTTTTCTGCTGCTGCTGTAAGCTGAGCTGGTGTGGGGTCAGATCACGGTGTTGTGAGGCTCCAGGTGGCATTTCCAGCATGGTGAGGTGGTGTTCTCACCGGAGCGTTGACGGGCTGACGCACGCACTCTCCAGTGTCCCAGCTTCTGACGATCCCGGCACAGAGGGGCTAAGCAGGGCTCCCCTGGGAGTGCAGTGGCGCACCAACACATGTTCCTTGCTTCAATGGTGCTGTCTAATGGTCACAGAGGGGGCAGTACCATGTTGGGGGAGGGGTGCGGGGATTTTTGGCCTATGGAGATCAACTGAGGTAGGCTGCATGGGGAACTTCGTCCATTACTGGTGCTGCAGAGGAAGCAGATTTGGCCACTGATGTGTGGGCTGTGGCGGGGGTCTCAAGTAATTGACAACAGAGAGATTTTTGTCGTTTTTGTCACCCAAGGTTTGGTGAAGTGCAAAGAGGACATTTTCCCTATTGTAGCCAGGGATTTTGAGGTTTCAGAGGGGCGGGGAGAGGATTTGTTGTCCCCTCTTCCTCCAATCTTCGAAAGTCGCAATGAAGCCAGAGAGGCCCAGGCGGGACAGGTGCCGATAAGAGGTCGCCTGCGGAAGTTTTATCCTGCCTGGGTCCAGGTCATGTCCGATCAGTGGGTGCTGGAAGATCTCCAGGGTCAAGCAGGAATGAGTCTTCACATATGGGTACATCAGTACCGACGGAGTCTGTGCGGGAACGCTCCCCAGCGTCCACTCAGAACGCTTTTGGAAGCATCCCAACACACCTGCATGCTGCCTTCCCGGCTTTCCCAACTGTCTCTCCTCAGTCATTTTTGTTTTTTCTTGTGGTCGCGCCTACCTTCCCTCGACGCACCAGTACCGCCGGTGTTTCTTTTTCTTTTTTTCTGCAAATATTTCCTCTTGTGGGAACTTTTGTTCCTGTTAGTGCCTGACAGGTTTCGGCCTGCCAGGCCTCTTCACTTTCCCTCAGGGAAATGCTAGCCACTAGAATGTGTATTAATTGTGGCACTTACAAATTAGTTTTAGACACCCATAATTGGTGCCTTCAATGTTTGGGACCTGAACACCATCCGCTGGAGTGTCCCTCCTGCACTTTTATTTCTACAAGAAGTTTTCAGCATCGAGCTCAACTCGATTTGCCGTTCCCCTCAGACCTGAGGGTACCAGCTACATCTTCTTTTTTGTAGGATCAGGTAACCAAACAAAAGTCTGTACAGACTAGCCAGTCCTCGGGTGGTAGATCTCATGTACTTCATAGAGATTCCTTTGGGCTTGCCCCCGAGGACATTTTGGCTTTAAAACCCCGGCGGGAGGCTTCTACCTCCAAAGCACTAACGGGGTTTCAGGCTGTTTCCGGGGGTTTCACCTCGGTGAACATGCCTGAGCCATGCTCGGTGGTGGTATCTGCTTTGAGCGGTGCCGGTACCCCGGCATCGGCAATGGTGCTGGATGAAACATTCCACACCGATGATCGCAGTCGAGCGCTCTCAGTATCCTCGGTGCCGTTAGAGTCGCTACCGACCGGTCTTCCCACATCGGTCCCAGTACCGATGCTGGTATCCACGTCGGTACCCTCCAGATATGCATCGATAGACTCGCTTCTTTCGATGCCGAGTCTAGGATCGATCTCTAGTCTGGATGATTGGGTACCGACCCGTCTCGGTACCGACTGCAGACGGTACCATAGACATTCCACCGATGATCAACGTCTGCCACATTCGGTTTCCACGGTACCGATAGTGCCATTACAGACTGATCTTCATATATCGGTGTCACCGACGGTACCGATCCCGGTACCGGTATCGATATCAACATCGGTGTCAGTACCTCCCATGCTCCTTTCAGCCGGCTCGCTTTCCTCAATACCGAGTTTGGAATCGATCCCTAGCATGGACGATTTGCTACCGACCAGTTGTGGTACCGCTTTTCAGCGGTACCGACAACTATCTTTCAAAGATAATCCGATGCTCCACCCCTCCAGATCTTCTATTCTACAGAATCTGAATAAACCGGTGGATGCTAGAACTAGTTCTTCAACAGATCTAGTTCTTCCTCCTCTTCCTCGAGAACTCCCTTCTGGGGAGATTTCTTTTCAAGCTTTCCTGCTTGATATGGCCAAGTCTCTGGCCATTTCCATACCTGGTCAAGACCCTGCACCAGGGGATCCACAACCTACACAGATCCCCTGTAATCCACAGGAAGTCATTATGTTTCCTTTGCATCAAACCTTGCAGGATCTTTTATTTAGAATGTGGGAAACACCTCTAATGGTATCCCCACCTTCTAGGGCAACTGATCTCCTATACAGGGTGCCCCCTTCTCCAGGTTTTCAAAAGCCTCAGCTCCCTCATCGTTCTCTTGTTGTAGAATCAGCAATGAGGCGTGTTAAGAGTACTAAGAAGCACTCTTCTTATCCGCCAGGTCGTGAGGCTAAGACTTTAGATGCCTTTGGACGTCAAACGTTCAAGGCATCTATGCTTTCAGCAAGAATCCTTTCATATATTTTCTATATGGGATTATCTCTTCAGGAGGTCACAAAAGATTTATTGCTTTTGACCCCTTTCCTCCAAGAGCCTAAAAGAGCAGATTTTTCTATGTTAGTCAATCATGCTCAAAATATTTCTAAGTTCCTTACTTGTGCTTCCCTAGACTCTTTCGAGTCTGTTAGCAGAACTTCTGCTATAGCCATAGGAGCACGACGTAGAGCCTGGCTCCAAGCTTCAGACTTGGACAAATCTGTACAGGTTAAACTGGGAAATGCTCCTTGCACTGGAGAGAATCTCTTTAATAAAGAGACTTTACTCCAGGCTGCTCAGTTACCCACTGACACTATTGTTTTCAGAAGCTTGTCTATGCCTTCCTCTATCCCAGTTTGTAGAAAGTCTACTAATAAGCTTTGTTCCCTTAATGGGAGAAGGTTTTATCCATCTTCTACCCATCATGCAGATCCTCCCAGGCAAGGGAAACAATCAACCAGGCTCAGGAAATCACAACCTCAACGGGTTCAGCAAACCCAGCAGCCGCAGGGTTGCTAATAGACTCTTCCCTGAATCCTTTTTCCTGTTTGAGGTTTGGATCCTGTAGTTTGCTTCCTACCACTACAAGCATCTACATCAATTCCATCCTAACTTTACATATGGCCCTCTTAGGGGGACATCCTAACTATCAGCTCCATGAGCTTCTTAAGTTGATTATGCTTTACAGGTTATACAGTTACTCCTCATCCTCTGGACTACTCAGAGGAGTAACAGCTATCAATAAGGTTGCCTTTACCTTTGACTTTTTCTCCTGTATCCGCATATCTCATATTACTTCAAAGATTTACTCCACCGTAAGTCTTCTTTTCAACTCTGCCACTCTTACTAAGACATTTCGTCTGTAAGAGTGATACCACTTGACTGAGGGCTTCTCCTTAAGCCCCAGATTTTCTTTCAGAGTTCTCTCCCCCATGCATTCTTAATTTTTCTGGCAGCTCTCAGACAATAGTGGAGTCTTACCCACTCCTACTTATGTCTGTATTTCTTTCCCAATGTTGGGACATAAGATTTCTACTGCTGCCCTGTCAATAGTTAGAACTGCAAGGGTTAGAAACATAGAAACATAGAAATATGATGACAGAAAAAGACCACAAGGCCCATCTAGTCTGTCCTTCCATAACAACAACTACAACAGTCCACTTTTTACCTTTAGAGATCCTCTGTGTTGGTCCCATGCTTTTTTGAATTCAGTTACTGTCCTCATCTCTACCACCTCCACTGGGAGACTATTCCACGGATCCACTACTCTTTCCGTAAAGAAATATTTCCGCATATCACTCCTGAATCTATCTCCCTTCACCCTCATCCCATGTCCCCTCGTTGCAGAACTTGCTTTCAATTGAAAGAGGCTCTCTCCCTGAACATTTATGCCACGGAGGTATTTAAACATCTCAATCATATCACCTCTATCCCGCCTTTCCTCTAAGGTGTATATATTAAGATCCTTAAGTCTGTCCTCATATGCTTTATAATGAAGACCACTAATCATCTTAGTAGCAACCCTCTGCACCGACTCCATCCTGTTCACATCCTTTTGAAGGTGCGGTCTCCAGAATTGCACACCATACTCCAAATGAGGTCGCACCAAAGTCTTATACAGAGGCATTATCACCTCCTTTTTTCTGCTAGCCATTCCTCTCCGTATGCACCCAAGCATCCTTCTAGCTTTTGCCGTCGCCTTTTCTACCTGTTTAGCTACTTTAAGATCATCGGACACAACTACGCCTAGGTCCCGCTCTTCTTTAGTGGACAAAAGTACTTCACCTCCTATACTGTATTGCTCCCTTGGGTTGCTGCAGCCCAAATGCATGACCTTACATTTTTTAACATTAAATCCCAGTTGCCAAATTCTAGACCATTCTTCAAGCTTAGCTAGATCCCTCCTCATGTTATCTACACCTTCCTGGGTGTCTACTTTATTGCAGATTTTGGTATCGTCCGCAAAGAGGCAAACCTTACCCGACAGCCCTTCCGCTATATCACTAACAAAGATGTTAAAAAGAATCGGACCAAGGACAGATCCCTGGGGCACACCACTGGTAACATCCTTCCCCTCAGAGTGAGCTCCATTTACTTGTACTCTTTGTCGCCTCCCACCCAACCAATTTCTTACCCAAGCAGTAACGTTAGGGTCCAATCCTAGGGCGCTCAGTTTGTTTATAAGTCGCCTGTGAGGAACAGTGTCAAAGGCTTTACTGAAATCTAAATACACCACATCTAGAGCTCTCCCTCGGTCCAACTCCCTGGTCACCCAGTCAAAGAAATCAATCAGATTTGTCTGACAAGACCTGCCTCTGGTGAATCCATGCTGCCTCGGATCCTGTAATCCGCTGGACTCCAGAAACCTCACTATTTTCTCTTTCAACAGCGTTTCCAATAGTTTACTCACCACCGAAGTTAAACTAACCGGCCTGTAGTTTTCAACCACATCCTTACTTCCGCTTTTGTGTAAAGGCACCACATGAGCCTCTCTCCAGTCCTTTGGCACCACTCACGACTCCAATGAGGCATTGAAAAGGTCAGTCAGTGGAGCTGCTAGAACGTCCCCAATTTCCCTCAGTTTTCTCGGGTGTATCCCATCCGGTCCCATCGCTTTGTCTACTTTGTTGAGATAGTTTCTCACGAACACAGTCTTTTGAAAATTGTTCAAGATGTCCTTTGCTTCTGTTCCTATTTGTGGGTGTTTTCTGAGGTCCTGCTCCTGGTTCTTCATCTGTGAACACAGAACAGAAATATTTGTTAAGCAATTCCGCTTTATCCTTATCAGCTTCTACATATTCCTCCCCTGCACCCTTGAGTCTGACAATACCACTCTTGCCCTTCCTCTTCTCACTAATATATCTGAAAAATGTCTTATCCCCCCATTTTATTGCATTGGCTATTTCCTCCTCCTTTTGAATCTTTTTCTTCTTGACTACTTTGATAGCTTCTCTAAGTTTTTCCAAATACAGATGCCTGTCTTCCTCTCTCTGTGAGCTCTTGTATTTCTTCATGAAGGCCTCCCTCTTTTTCTTCACTTTTTCAGATACTTCTTTCGAAAACCTACTTAGTTGGGAACTGTGTGTGAGAGAAAACTGCAGCCAATCTGAGCACTTTTCAAATCATTTAAAATCCCTTCAGCAAAGGCTCCAACGATCCTGTGAGCAGTGAGTGAGAATCAGCTGTGCCTACTTAGTTGGGAACTGTGTGTGAGAGAAAACTGCAGCCAATCTGAGCACTTTTCAAATCATTTAGAATCCCTTCAGTCAAGGCTCCAACGATCCTGTGAGCAGTGAGTGAGAATCAGCTGTGCCTACTTAGTTGGGAACTGTGTGTGAGAGAAAACTGCAGCCAATCTGAGCACTTTTCAAATCATTTAGAATCCCTTCAGCAAAGGCTCCAACGATCCTGTGAGCAGTGAGTGAGAATCAGCTGTGCCTACTTAGTTGGGAACTGTGTGTGAGAGAAAACTGCAGCCAATCTGAGCACTTTTCAAATCATTTAGAATCCCTTCAGCAAAGGCTCCAACGATCCTGTGAGCAGTGAGTGAGAATCAGCTGTGCCTACTTAGTTGGGAACTGTGTGTGAGAGAAAACTGCAGCCAATCTGAGCACTTTTCAAATCATTTAGAATCCCTTCAGCAAAGGCTCCAACGATCCTGTGAGCAGTGAGTGAGAATCAGCTGTGCCTACTTAGTTGGGAACTGTGTGTGAGAGAACTGCAGCCAATCTGAGCACTTTTCAAATCATTTAAAATCCCTTCAGCAAAGGCTCCAACGATCCTGTGAGCAGTGAGTGAGAATCAGCTGTGCCTACTTAGTTGGGAACTGTGTGTGAGAGAAAACTGCAGCCAATCTGAGCACTTTTCAAATCATTTAGAATCCCTTCAGCAAAGGCTCCAACGATCCTGTGAGCAGTGAGTGAGAATCAGCTGTGCCTACTTAGTTGGGAACTGTGTGTGAGAGAAAACTGCAGCCAATCTGAGCACTTTTCAAATCATTTAGAATCCCTTCAGCAAAGGCTCCAACGATCCTGTGAGCAGTGAGTGAGAATCAGCTGTGCCTACTTAGTTGGGAACTGTGTGTGAGAGAAAACTGCAGCCAATCTGAGCACTTTTCAAATCATTTAAAATCCCTTCAGCAATGGCGCGCCCGTGCCTTGCGGGCCCGCGCCTGAGGGCCTCGCAAGAGGGCCCTTTGGCGTGGCCCTTAGGCGGTGGACCGTGCGAGACCCACTATCTGCTGCTATATGCTCATTCTGTTCAGCGATATGCTGTTTGTAGTTAATGTAAGGTAATGTAATGTAAGTTATGTACTGTGTTCCCTGTTTGTACTCCTAGTGTTTTGTTGTGATGTAATGATAATGCAATGTATGTTTCCCTCACCTTTGTTTAACTTTGTGCTGTATTAACCGCTTTGATTGAAGGAAAAGGCGGGATACAAAACATGTTAAATAAATAAATAAATAAATAAATAGCGGTCTCCTTTTCCTTTTACCTTTATTTACCATTTTAACAAAAAGGTTGGTTGCCCTTAAAATCTCCCCTTTCAGTTTTTCCCACTGTTTTTCTACATCCCTCACCTGTTCCCATCCAACTAACGACTCCTTGAGGTATTGGCCCATCTTCGCAAAGTTAGTCTTCCTAAAGTCTAAGATCCTCGCCTTTGAATGGATTCTAACAGCCCTAGTCCTAATACTGAACCACACCATCTGGTGATCACTGGATGCAAAATGATCTCCCACTACAACATCAGAAACACTTTCACCATTGGTAAGCACCAAGTCCAGTTAAAATGTATTTTGCAGTAGATTTTTTTTCTCATTTGCCTGACTTTTTTATCTTTGTTTAGTTACTGTAATATGGGCTTATTTTCCCCATTTCTTTTCTTGTAATTGATATTGTGTGTTTTTCCAGGACCAAGCAGGAAGTCAGTCCTCACATATGGGTGACGTCGGCGTCAAAGGAGCCCCCATGCGGAGCATTTCCCCAGCTTTCAAAGAAAGCCTTTGGGAATGCAGGCACGCATGCGCGGTGCCCTTCCCGCCCAAAGGTGCCAGCTTGCTCAGTCTTCTTTTTTCCGCGGAGCTCTACGGACGCCTGTCCTTGTCACCCGCGAAAAAAGTTGATTTTTCCTGCTTTGGGTCGAGTTTTTCATCGGTTCGACGTCGGTTCCTTTCCCACCTGGACTCGGTACACCGGTGCCGAGCCCGGATCTCTCTTTTCGGTTTTTGTCCTTAGAGACTGCGTTCGCGCCTTTTTTCTTTTCCCTGGCAGCCCAATTTTTTGATCTTGCAGGGGCCCTTTTTCCCCCCGATGGCTGCCAGTGGCTTTAAGAAGTGTGATCGGTGCAAGAAACTGATGTCTCTCACCAACACACACGACTGCTGCCTCCGGTGCCTGGGTCCAGACCACGATTCTACGGTCTGCAGTCCCTGTGGCAAAATGTCTTCCAAGGCATTGCGGAGCCATCAACACCAGCGTGAGAGGATCTTCTCCGAGTCTGCCTCTGGAGTGATCCGGATTTCGTCAGAGGCCTCGACGTCTTGGGAGTCTGACCCCGAGCATTGTCGGGGTTCCTCTGAAAGGGAGTCCCCCTCTAGGGAGCACCGAAGGAAGAAGAACCCCGCGAGGGCGGTATCGGTGGATGCTCTTGGCTCCTCGAGGGCCAGGTCGCATAGCCCCGATCGCCATCCTGGGTCTTCTGAGTCGAAGAGGCCTGCCAAGCATCCTCGTGTAGAGTCAGAGGCCCAGAGTCACGTGAGTACTGTAGTCCTCGTGGACTCTCCTCAGGGGGAGCCGACGTCGGGCCCGATGCTGTCGGGGCCCGAGTTGGAGGCTGCTGGGTCCCCTGAGCTCGGACTCAGGTTGACTGCCTTGGAGAGGAGATTATCTGCCTTCATGGAGCAGCAGCGGGTGCTGATCGCCAGTCTCACCGGCGTGTCTGCCCTGATCACCGGGACATCGACGTCCAAGTTGACCCCGGAGGCCGAGCCAATCGTCGAGACCATGCGAACTCGAGTTTATCCTCGGCCGCGGTCACCCTCGGCCTCCTGTTCGGGACTGAGGTCGTCGACGCCGGTTCCCTCGGCGTCGGGGCGGATGGCGTCGGTGCCCGCCCTCTTGGTGCCGCTCGATTCCTCCTCGGAGGAATCGGCGTGGGAGATGGAGGAGGAGGAGTCCCCTGACATCTTCTGGACTCGGTGCGTCCCTTCGGACTCACCGGGCTCCGAGCCTTGGACAAAGGTCCCTCCCGGAGGATACTAGGTTCTCGGATTTCGTACGGGACATGGCCAAGGCACAGGCATTCTCCAGGAACAAGCAGGAAGTCAATCCTCACGGGTGACATCAGCGCCGATGGAGCCCCCGTGCGGAGCATTTCCCCAGCTTTCTATGAAAGCCTTTGGGACTACTACACGCCTAAAGGTGCCATCTTGCACAGTCTCTCTTTTTCCGTGGAGCCTTTTGGATGTTTGTCCTTGTCACCTGGGAAAAGTTGATTTTTTTTCTGTAGATTTCTTCGCTTTTTCTTCGAGTTCGACGCCGGTTTCCCTTCCCGCCGGGTTCGGTACACCGGTATCGAGCCTGTTCTTTATTTTTCGGTTTTTGCCCTTCGTGGCTGGCGTTTGCGCCCTTTTTTCTGTTTTTCCCTGGAAGGCCGGTCTTTTGACCTCGCGGGGGCCCTTTTTTCCCCGATGGCTTCCAGTGGTTTCAAGAAGTGTGATCGGTGCAAGAAACTAATGTCTCTCACCGACACACACGAATGCTGCCTTCGGCGCCTCGGCCCAGATCATGACCCCATGATCTGTGGCCCGTGTGGTAAAATGTCCACCAAGGCACTTTGAAGCCGTCAGCACCAGAAGGAAAGGATTTTTTCGGATTCTGCCTCCGGCCGGGCCCGGACTTCGTCTGAGGCCATGACGTCTCGGGAATCTGATCCCGAGCATCGCCGGGGTTACTCGGACAGGGGGTCCCCCGACCGTGAACGCAAAAGGAAGAAACGGCTTGTGAGGGCAGCGTCGGAAGAGGTCCCTGGTTCCTCGAGGGCCAGGTCTAAGACCCCCGACCGCTGTCCCGGGCCTTTGGAGCAGGAGAAGCCGTCCAAAGTACCTCGTGTAGAGCCGGAGACCGTTGGACACATAAGTCCTGTAGTCCTCGTGGACTCTGCTCCGAGGGAGCCGACGTCGGGGCCCGGCGCCTCCGGGGCCCGAGTCGTTAGCTGCTGAGTCTCCTGAGCTTGGACTCAGGCTGACAGCCTTGGAGTGCAGATTGTCTGCCTTCATGGAGCAGCAGCAGGTACTGATGGCCAGCCTCGCTGGTGCATCTGCCCCGACCACTGGGATATTGACGTCAAAGTCGATCCCGGAGACCGAGCCGATACTCGAGACCATGAAGGCTCGAGGTCGTCCTCGGTCAAGGTCTCCCTCGACCTCCCGCTCGGAACCGAGGGCATCGACGCTGGTGCCTTTGACGTCGGGGCGGGTGCCACCTTGACGCGGGCGGTCGGAGCCCCTCGACTCCTCTTCCGATGAGTCAGCCTGGGAGATGGAGGATGAGGAGTCCCCCGATACCTTCCGGACTCTGTGCGTCCCGTTGGACTCACCGCATTCCGAGCCCCGGAGTAGGTCCCCTCCGGAGGACACCCGGTTCTCAGAGTTCATGCGGGATATGGCCAAGGCCTTGGTGATTTCCACCAACCCCCGAGGAGGAGCTTCGAGCCGAGGAGCTCGAGGCCCTCCAGTATGACTCTCCTCCGAAGGAGGCCTTTACTGTGCCGGTTCCTCCGATGCTGGAACGGCTACTCTTCCGGATGTGGGAGGCAGTGGCCTCGGTGCCGGTCTTGAGCAAGCGAGTCGATTCCATTTATCGACTCAGTAAGAGCACTGGCTTCCAAAAGGTGCAGCTGCCGCACCATTCCATGGTGATGGAATCGGCCATGCATCGACTGAAGAGCCAGAAGATGCACTCCGCGGTGCCCCCCGGTAGGGAGGCCCGAAACCTGGATGCTTTCGGCAGAAAGTGCTTCCAGGACTCGATGCTTGCTTGCCGTGTCCAGTCATACCAGCTGTACATGGGCATGTTTCTCCGAGACCTGGCAAAGGAGCTTGCCGTGTTCTCTGCTGGGAACCTTTGCAGAGGTTCCAGTCTTTGTCTTCAGGGATCTGGGTCTGTTCCAAATTCATGTCCCGAGCAGTCTACAAGGGCTTCGAGGCTTCGGCTCGTGTGGTGGCCGCCGGCATCGCAGCCCGACGCCAGGCATGGCTGCAGTCATCGGACCTCGAGCCTTGGGTTCAGGACAAGTTAGTCGATGTCCCTTGCCGAGGTGAGAACCTTTTTGGCAAACCCATGGCCGAGAAGGCTGCTGAGCTCGAGACCGAGCACCTGACCAGGACTAGGCTGTCCAGAAAATTTCTGCCCCTTCTGCCTACAAACCTTTCCCATAATACCAGGCCTCCCCAGCTCCCCCTCAGGGGCAGCAGGCCAAGGGGCAGGGACATGGGCCCCATAGGCAGAAGGCCCCCAAGCCTCCGGCTCCTTCTCCTACCCAGCAGGGAGGGGGTTTTTGACTCCCAAGGCATAGCCTCTCCGTCCCTGCTGTCCCAGCCCTGCACAGGAGGTCGTTTAGCCCTTTTTCCCCACCGGTGGCCACCCATTACAGGGGATGCTTGGGTTTTAAGCATCATTCACCGAGGCTATATGCTTCATTTCCAACAACTACCTCTTGTCTATTTTCCAGGAGAACCTCTGAGGCCTCTCCTGCACACCGCCCTCCTCCTTCAAGAACTTCAGGGTCTGCTTCTGGACAAGGCGATGGAGCCAGTACCTCCTCGCCTACAGGGGCATGGGCTCTACTGCAGGTATTTTCTTGTTCCAAAAAGGACAGGAGGCGTAAGGCCTATCCTCAGAAACCTCAACAAGTTCTTGGAAAAAGAGAAGTTCAAGATGCTTACTCTTGGAACACTTCTGCCCTACCTCCAGCAGGGAGATTGGCTATGCTCCTTAGATCTAAAGGATGCGTACACTCACATCCTCATTCATCCAGACCACAGAAAGTACCTCAGGTTTGTGGTGGGAGGAAACCATTACCAATACAGGGTACTGCCTTTTGGCCTAACTTCCGCCCCACTGGTCTTTACAAAGTGCCTAGCTGTGGTGGCAGCTTACTTGAGGACTCAAGGGATATTTGTGTTCCTCTTTCTGGACGACTGGCTCATTCGGGGTCAGACCTACCAGGAGGCCAGGCAGGCCACATTCAGGACTGTCACACTCCTTCAAGATCTGGGTCTTGTCATAAACTTCGCAAAGTCCACTTTGCTCCCCTTCCAGAACCTCGAGTTCATAGGAGCACGGCTGGACTCTCTGCAAGCAAGGGCTTACTTGCCAGAGGACCGAGCTCAGAGGCTCATGGAGTTGGCATCCCGGTTTCTCAGTCTGCCATCGGTTCCTGCCAGGCTCTGTCTGCAGCTCCTGGGACACATGGCATCGACTGTGCATGTGACCCCCAATGCCCGCCTCCACATGAGGCCTGCACAGTGGTGCCTCAGAACTCAATGGAAGCAGGCCACAGGAAGCCTAGCAGACAAAGTAAGGGTATCAAAGCCTCTCCTGAAGTCTCTTCAGTGGTGACTACACCCCCCCCCCGCAATTTGCTGCAGGGTGTGCCCTTTCAGGTGCCTGTCCCCACGGTGGTATTGACAACCGATGCCTCTTTACAAGGCTGGGGTGCACACTGTCAAGAGTGCTGCATCGAAGGCCTCTGGTCCCCATGGGAAGCCACGCAAGAGATCAACCTACTGGAACTGCGGGCTATTCGCTTAGCCCTCAGGGCTTTTTCTCACACCTTGGCCCACCAGTCTGTTCTAGTTCAGACAGACAACCAAGTGGCCATGTTCTATGTGAACAAACAGGATGGCACTGGGTCCAGGCCTCTATGCCTGGAAGCACAGGCCCTTTGCTCTTTTGCCCTCAGGCACCAGATGTTGCTGAGGGCTGTTTATCTTCCTGGCCAGCAGAACTTTATGGCAGACTGCTTAAGCAGAATTCTGCAGCCCCACGAGTGGAAGCTGCACCCTTTGGTGGTTCAACAGATTTTCCTAAAATGGGGACTTCCATCCATGGATCTCTTTGCCAGTCCCCTGAATCACCAACTGCCCAGGTTTTGTTCCAGGCAACCGCATCCCCTAAGGGCGGCGGCGGATGCCTTCCTGATTTCTTGGTCCCAGGGCCTGCTCTATGCGTTTCCTCCCACACCTCTGGTGGCCCAAACCTTGTTCAAGATTCTCAGGGACAAGGCCTCAGTACTTCTGGTTGCTCCCAGGTGGCCGAGGCAGCCCTGGTTCCCCCTGCTACTTCAGCTAGCAGTGGAGACACTCATGCCTCTGGGATTCCAACCCGACCTTCTATCTCAGGATCAGGGTTCCCTTCTGCATCCCAATCTCAAATCTCTGCATCTGATGGCATGGAGGCTGCAAGGGTAGTCTTGGCTCCCTGGGGCCTACCTCAGGAAGTGGAAGAGGTGGTCTTGGCCTCTAGAAAGCAATCCACCAGGAAGACATATGCTCTAAAGTGGACAAGGTTCTCCTTGTGGTGTCAACAACGCAAGGAAGATCCTTTCACCTGTACTGTGCCTGTAGTGCTCCAGTACCTACTGCACTTGTCCAATCAGGGCCTTAAGTCCAATTCTGTTCGGGTCCACCTCTCTGTTCTGTCAGCTCATCACTCTTTGGTGGAGGAACATTCTTTCTCAGTTCATTCCTTGGTGTCCAGATTTCTCAGGGGCTTACTACTGCTCAAGCCTCCTCTCCGTCCACTAGACCCTGAGTGGGAGTTGAATGTGGTCTTGCAGCAACTTACTCACCCACCTTTTGAGCCCATGGCTACATGTCCTTTATGCTTCCTATCCTGGAAGACTATTCCTAGTGGCCTTGACCGCGGCCAGGCGAGTGAGTGAACTTCAAGCCCTGGTCTGTGACAGGCCGTACACTCGCTTCTATAGGAACAGGGTAGTCCTTAGGACTCATCATAAGTTCCTCCCCAAGGTTGTCTCCTCTTTCCATCTCAACCAGGAGGTGGTTCTTTCAACATTCTTCCCTAGGCCCCATGCTAGCCGGGCTGAGACAGTCCTGCATACCCTGGACTGTAGGAGGGCATTATCCTTCTACCTGGAGTGTACGCAGGCGCATAGGAGGGCTACTCAGCTCTTCGTATCTTTTGACCCCAATAACTTGGGGGTACCTGTGTCCAAGCGTACCTTGTCCATCTGGGTGGCTGACTGTATCACCTGGGCTTACAGGCAGCTGACCTTCCTTTGCAGGGTCGAGTCACGGCCCACCGTGTCAGGGCAATGGCTGCCTCAGTAGCTCATCTCCGCTCTGTACCGTTGGCAGACATCTGCAGGGCTGCAACTTGGTCCTCAAGCCAGACTTTTGCGGCCCATTACTGCCTGGAGAGGGAGTCCCGCAGGGACAGTGCTTTCGGTCAGGCAGTGCTCCGGAATCTCTTTGAGGTTTAGGCAACTCCTACCCTCCAGCCCTCTGGTTGGCCTACCGGTGGAGGTATGTTTTCAGTGAAATCCTTTCTCTGATGCTGAGGCTGGAGGGAGCTCATTTTTCAGCTCTGGGTCCCCGGTAGCCTGAAGCTGGGGAATCCCACAAGTGAGGCCTGACTTCCTGCTTGGTCCTGGAGAAAGAGTAGTTACTCACCCGTAACAGGTGTTCTCCAGGAGCAGCAGGAATCCGTCCTCACAACCTCCCTCCTCCCCTGGGAGTTGCAGTTGTACATAGTTGATTTTTTTTATTTTTGTGTGCTGTCTTTTAGCTATGTCATTGGACTGAGCAAGATGGCACCTTTAGGCGGGAAGGGGACCGCGCATGCGTGTAGTATTCCCAAAGGCTTTCATAGAAAGCTGGGGAAATGCTCCGCATGGGGACTCCGTCGGCGCCGATGTCACCCGTAAGTGAGGACTGATTCCTGCTTCTCTTGGAGAACACCTATTACAGGTGAGTAACTACTCTTTCCCTGTGGTCCCCGAGGAAGAGCCTCGAGCTGAGGAGCTCGAGGCTCTACAGTATGACTCTCTTCCCAAGGAGGCCTTTACTGTCCCGGTTTCTCCGATGCTGGAGCGGTTGCTCTTCTGCATGTGGGAGGCGCCGGCCTCGATGCCTGTTCTAAGCAAGCGGGTTGATTCCATCTATCGAGTCTGCAAGAGCCCCCCGGGTTTCAGAAGGCACAGCTACCACACCATTCCATGGTGGTGGAATCAGCCATGCATTGCCTGATGAGTTAGAAGATGCACTTCTCGGTGCCTCCCGGCAGGGAAGCCTGGAACCTGGATGCCCTCGGTAGAAAGTGCTTCCAGGGCTCTATGCTTGCTTGCCGCGTCCAGACCTACCAGCTGTACATGGGCATGTACCTTTGAGACCTGGAAAAGGAGATTGCCGGGTTCTCTGCTGGTCTGTCCGAGGAACCTTTGCAGAGGTTCAAGACCTTGTCTTCTGGTATTTGAGAGTGCTCGAAGTTTATTTCTCGAGCAGCCTACGATGGATTTGAGGCTTCAGCCCGAGTAGCAGGGGCCGGCATCGTTGCACGCCGTCAGGCCTGGCTACAGTTCTCGGACCTCGTGCCGTGGGTACAGGACAAGTTGGTCGATGTCCCTTGCCGAGGTGAAAACCTCTTTGGCAAGCCCATGGCCGAAAAGGCTGCAGAGCTTGAGACCGAGACTCTTACCCGGACAAGGCTGTCCAGGAAAACCTCTGCCCCTTCTCAGAAAAAGAAGGGCTTGGGGAAAAAGACCTTTTACCCTAGGAAGACTACTGCCTACAAAACCTACCCTCACTACCAGGCCTCTGCAGCTCCCCAACAGGACCAGCAGGCCAAGGGGCAGTGTCATGGGCCCCGTAGGCAGAAGGCCCCCAAGCCTCCTACTCCGGCTCCTGCTCAGCAGGGAGGGGGTTTTTGACTATGCCAGCATAGTCTCTCCTCCTCTCCATGGTACAGAATGTCAGCTGACACTGTACGCAGACAGGTGGCCAGCCATCATAGGGGACACGGGTGTTAAGTATCATCGAAAGGGGCTATCTGCTCCACTTCACCCAGATACCCCCTCCTACTTTCCAGGGGAGCCTCCAAGACCCCCTCTGCACAGAAACTTACTCCTTCGGGAGTTGGAAGGTCTACTAGGGGACCAGGCGGTGGAACCAGTGCCTCACCACCTGGAAGGGCAAGGCTTCTACTCCAGGTACTTCCTGGTACCAAAAGGAACAGGAGGCCTCAGACCCATCCTCGACCTGCGAAATCTAAATAAGTTTCTGGAGAGGGAAAAGTTCAAGATGCTTACCCTTGGAATCTTACTGCCTACCTCCAGCAGGGAGATTGGCTATGCTCCTTAGACCTGAAGGATGCTTATACTCACATCCTCATCCATCCAAGCCACAGACAATTCCTCAGATTTGTGGTGGGAGGAAAGCACTTCCCGTACAGAGTGTTTCCTTTTGGCCTCACGTCTGCCCCCAGGGTTTTTACAAAATGCCTGGCGGTGGTTGCGACCTACCTCAGGAACCAGGGATCTTTGTGTTCCCTTACCTGGACGACTGGCTGATCAGAGGCCAGTCTCCACAAGAGGTCAGGCAGGCCACCTGCAGAACCATATCCCTGCTGCAGCACCTGGGGTTTGTTATAAACTTCCCAAAGTCCACTTTGGTCCCCTTACAAGACATGGAATTCATAGGGGCCAGGTTTGATACCCTCTAAGCAAGGGCCTTTTTGCCTGTGGACAGAGCTCACAGGCTGATAAAGTTGGCCAGTCAGTTTCGGGCGGATTCTCTGGTCTCGGCCAGAAACTTCCTCCGGCTTTTAGGTCACATGGCTTCCACAGTGCATGTCACCCCACATGCCCGGCTGCACATGAGGCTGGCTCAGTGACACCTCAGGATGAAGTGGCTGCAGGCCACAGGGAAGTTGTCAGACAGAATAAAATTGTCCAAACCCTTGGTGGACTCCTTACGCTGGTGGCGGCATCTCCCAAATCTGGTCAGGGGTGTTCCTTTTCAGGCCTCCCCACACACTCAGGTACTGACAACCAATGCTTCCCTGCAGGGCTGGGGGGCTCACTGCCAGGGAGCCTGCACCCAAGGCCTGTGGTCTCCATGGGAGGCCGCCCAGCAGATCAACCTGTTGGAACTGAGGGCCATTCGGCTGGCCTTGCAGACTTTCTCTCAGATCCTGTCTCACCAGTCTGTCCTAGTTCAGACGGAGAACCAGGTGGCTATGTTCTACGTCAACAAGCAGGGAGGCACGGGATCCAGACTTCTATGCCTGGAAGCACAAGCTCTCTGCTCCTGGGCTGTCACCCAGAGCATGACCCTCAAGGCTGTCTACCTCCCAGGCCAGGAAAACTACCTGGCGGACAGACTCAGCAGGCTCCTGCAGCCTCACGAGTGGCAGTTGGATCCTCTGGTAGTGCAAAAGATCTTTCTGAAGTGGGGTCTTCCGACCATGGATCCTTTTGCCAGTCCGCTCAACAGGCAACTACCCCGGTTCTGTTCCAGGCAACCGCATCCCTTGAGAACAGCGCCAGATGCATTCCTGATCCCTTGGTCAGGGGGCCTGCTGTATGCCTTTCCTCCCACACCTCTGGTGACCTGGACTCTATTTAAAATCCAGCAGGACCGAGCCACGGTGATCCTGATAGCCCCCAGGTTGCCCAGGCAACCGTGGTTCCCTCTTCTTCTGCAGTTGGCGGTGGATGCACCACTTCCTCTGGGGTTGCAACCTGACTCAGGACCAGGGGTCCCTCTTGCATCCCAACCTCAAATCTGTCAATTTGATGGCGTGGCTGCTGAAAGGCAAGTCCTTGCTCCCTTGCTCCTATTTAGGGAGGTTGAAGAGGTGGTGTTGGCCTCCAGAAAACATTCCACCAGGAAGGCCTATGCTCTAAAGTGGCGTAGGTTCTCTATTTGGTGTTCTCAACAGCGAGAGGACTCTTTTTCCTGCTCTGTCCAGGTGGTGCTTCAATATCTGCTCCACCTTTCCAACCTAGGACTTCAGTCCAACTCTGTCCGGGTTCACCTCAGTGCCCTCTCAGCTCACCACTTGCAGGTGGATGGACAATCTCTCTCAGGCCACCCTCTGGTGTCCACTTTCTGAGAGGCCTGCTTCTGCTTAAGCCTCCTATTCGTCCCCCTGCTCCTGAGTGGGATCTCAATGTGGTCTTGCAGCAACTGACTCACCCACCTTTTGAGCCGATGGCAACCTGCCATTTGCGTTTCCTCTCCTGGAAGGTATTGTTCCTTGTGGCACTCACCTCAGCTGGGCGGGTGAGTGAGCTTCAGGCCCTGGTCTCGGATAGGCCGTATACCAGGTTCTATAGGAACAGGGTAGTCTTGCGGACTCATCCTAAGTTCCTTCCAAAGGTGGTGTCCTCCTTCCACCTCAACCAGGAGGTGGTACTTCCAACATTCTTTCCCAGGCCGCACGCCGGTAGAGCAGAGACTGTCTTGCATACCCTGGATTGTAGAAGGGCGCTCTCCTTTTACCTTGAACGTACACAGGAGCATAGAAGGGCTTCTCAGCTCTTCATTTCCTTTGACCTTAATAAATTGGGGTTGCCTGTCACTAAGCGTATGTTGTCCATCTGGGTGGCAGACTGTATCGCCTGGGCGTACAGGTCAGCCGGCCTCTCCCTGGAGGGTCGAGTCACGGCCCACCGAGTTCAGGCGAAGGCCGCATCAGTAGCTCACTTCCGCTCTGTTCCATTGGCAGACATCTGCCGGGCCGATACTTGGTTTTCAAGCCAGACCTTTGCGAACCACTACTGCCTCGAGAGGGAGTCCCGTAGGGACAGTGCTTTTGGGCAAGCGGTACTCCGTAATCTCTTTGAGGTTTAGGCAATTCCTACCCTCTGGCCCTGGTGTTGGGCTACCGTTCAGATGTGGTCTCAGAGAAGATTTTCTCACTGTTGCTGAGGCTCTAGAGGGAGCTCTATTTTTCAGCCTGGGTTCCTGGTAGCCCAGAGCTAGGGAGTCACCCATATGTGAGGACTGACTTCCTGCTTGGTCCTGGAGAAAGAGTAGTTACTCACCTGTAACAGGTGTTATCCAGGAGCAGCAGGAATCAGTCCTCACAACCCTCCCTCCTCCCCTGGGAGTTGCAGTTGTGTATATAGTTCATTTTCTTTATTGTGCTGTCTTTTAGCTATGTCATTTGACTGAGCAAGATGGCACCTTTGGGCGGGAAGGGGACTGCTCATGCGTGCCTGCATTCCCAAAGGTTTTCTTTGAAAGCTGGGGAAATGCTCCGCATGGGGGCTTTGTCGACGCCGACGTCACCCATATGTGAGTACTGATTCCTGCTGCTCCTGCAGAACACCTGTTACAGGTGAGTAACTACTCTTTTTCTTTTTTGAGCTTTTCTTGTTTTGGGAAGTATTCTTCTTCGGGTTCTCTTTTTTTTTGTTGTTGTAGCTGAGTATTTTCATTAAACAACTCCATTTACATTTACATTATCAAGTATCGCTTGTACAAACACAAAGGATATATCTAAATGGCATTTGTAAAGAACACAGAAAAAATTGCATTATTTGCCACATTTTGTTGTCCTTAGGAGGTTCCCATATCGAATCTCCCTGTATATCATTTATGCAACAGCAGTTTTATCCCCTCTTAGACCCCCAAAAAAGAAAACTTAATATCTCTCTGTACAATGTTATTGACTACTAGATACTTGATTCTAGACAAACTCCCCAACATTCTTCAATTTATTAATAAGAAGAATAATAGTATTAACTTGTTGTTAAGTACCACTTCCCATTTTTTCTCTCCAGGATGCCCTCCCTCCACCTCCTCCCTCTAGGAATCCCAGGGAACTAGTTATCCACAGTCTACTCGAAAAACTGAATATTCTTACCATCCATCCCAAAAGCAGGAAAGGTAATTAAGGAACATCATCTACTCTAGTTTGCAAGACTCACTTGGGGCTCTTATACCCCTCCCTTTGCTTCCAGCGAACATATGGCTCCCATCTTCTTTGAAGACAGGCCATTTTCAGACCCTTTCGAGCACTAATCTCTGACATCCGATAGATAAAGTCCAAGTGGCTCAGAATCTGACCTTCCACCGGACCCCTAGCCGCTTTCCAATTGCGTGCTATTTCTCATTGCACCCCTGTTGTGTGCAGGGCCTGTGCGCAGGAGGAGGAGCGAGGAAGTCCCTGATATATGTTACAGTAGTCTAGGTGGGGAGCATCATGGCCTGAATGTGGATCTAGTAGAGGGTGGAGACATTGGAGGGTTCTTGCCTTGAAGTATATTGCTTTTGTGTTTTGGCTATTTTGTTCACATGATAGGGTTTGATCTAAGGTGATGCCTAGGTATGTTATTTGTGGTTGTACTTTTATCTGAGTGGTGTTTAAGGTAAGATGAGTTGGTGGTTGGAATGATGAGCCCTTTGTTATGAATAGTGCTTCCGTTTTTTTGTAGTTGATAGGTTGTTACCGTTGAGCCATTCGGCGACCACGTTGAAGCATTGGAGAAGCTGAGGGTTTGTGATTTGGTGGTGGTTATTGGTCCCTATAGCATGATATTGTCAGCATATATGTGGAAGCCAATGGTGTGGGATTGTATGATCGAGCAAAGGGGTTATAGGTAGATGTTGAACAGTAGGACTGATAATGTGGATCCTTGAGGCACACCTTGGGTTTGGCGGTAGGGGGTGGAAATATTGGTTCCAGTCCGGATTTGTTGATGTCTTTTTGTCAGGTAGGAGTTGAACCATTTCAGTACTGTACTCTGGATTCCAACTTCTTGGAGACGATGGAGGAGCATGCTGTGGGAGATTGTGTCAAATGCAGCTGAGATGTCTAGAAAGATTAGAATGTATTCACTTTGTTTGTGCTGTATTCCTTTTACCAGGGTATTTAGCAGGGAGACCATGAGGATTTTGATTCTATGGGGAGGTTGGAATCCGTGCTCTTATGAATCTAGGATGTCATATCTATCAATGTGTTCTTGTAGTTATCGCTGGATGGTCTTCTTGATGACTTAGGCCACAAATAGGAGACTTGCAATGGGTCTGTATGAGGCTGGGTCCAGGGGGTTGAGGTTGGATTTTTTTAGGGTGAGGCAGATGGAGGATATTTTGAGGCAGTCAAGCATCAGGCCTTGTTGGAAGGATTAGTGGGTGAGTTTGGTGAGTGCTGTGCTTAAGTCGTGTTTAGATGCCTTGATCCAGCTAACTGGACAGGATCTAGGGGTGAGGTGGTTGTTTTGAGTGTGGTGATGATGGATTTAATCTGCTCCATGGTGACTGTGTCAAAGATAGAGCAGGGGTTGGGGAGGGATTGGGGTACGTGGGGTGTTGGTTAGGGTGTAATTGTTTGTGGTCTTTGATGAGTTGTTGGGGGCTGATGCTTATGTCTTGTTCCGAAGAGGTGGGGACTTTGGCAAGTTGTTTGATGTCAAACAGTTCGCAGGGACGATTGATGGCTCTGTTGAGAATTTTGATGTAGTAATTTTTCCTGGCATTGTCAGTTGCAGTGTGGTAGTTGTTTAGTGTTCCATTTATTGTGCTTTGTCAATGTTGAGTGTGTTTTTCCACCATTTTCTTTCCAGTCTTCATAGGTAGGTTTTAATTTTCCATAGGGTAGGGGTGTACCACGATATCTTTCATTGTTTTTTGAGGAAGTTGTTGTTGCGCTTGCTATGTTTCTGATTATGATATTCCAGTCGGTTGCTAGTTTATTGGAATCAGTCGATTTAGTTTGGAGTTGAGGGGAGGATGTCTTTAAGGAAAGTCTTTTTGGATGGTTGCAGGTAGTGACCGGGGGGAGGGGGGGCGGGGCTGGCTGGGCATTAATACCTCAAACCCTCCTTCTGTAATCTCTGCTTGTAGAAGACGAGAAGCAGCGTGAGTCCTCCTCCTTTTGTGCCATCAGACTCGGCTTCCTTGGCCCCGGCATCAACAAAGGCGTTGACGACCTCATGGGGTTCTGCCGAGGCTTTGGCATTGTGCAGTGCCTGTGCTCACTCAGAGCCGAGGGGCTATGGAACCCTGGAGCAGAGGCTGTCCATCGACCTCCAGTCAGAGCTATGGAAGGAACAGTTATCTGCTCCGTCAATGTCTAAGGGGGCCGCTGAGAACCAGGCCAAAGGAGCCCTTCTCAACACGATGTCAAGGGTAATGGCCAGGATCGGCCTGCCAAGCTGCCCCGATGAGAGGAGTTGACTCCCAAGACCCCGGAGGGTCATCGGCAGTCTGCCGATGCTCTAACCATTGTGGAGTCCCCAAGACAGGTGCCAAAGTCAATGACCGAAGTTGTTGTCCTGGCCCCAATGCATTCAGGCCCTTGAAGTGCACATGGTAATGATTCTGGCCACATTGTCCCCAATGGTTCTCGCTGCCCTCGGCAGCATTTCTGCATGCCATAAAACCATACCTTCCCTGCTGAGATGGGGATGTCGGGTCAATCGGAGTCCACACCAGTCCCGATAGCCATCACTCTGTCCAGTGTCTCTGGCTCCGATGCCCTGACTCACTGGCACCCTGATGAGAAGTGTCATTGGTTCCATTGGCACCTGCCTGGTGCTGGTGCCGGGAAGAGACCTGTTGCTATTCTGACTTCCTCTCGAAGTTAGACTTTGAGGGATGGGAGACAGGGAAGGAATCGCCGGTCTTTAAATGCAAGTCTCGGGACTTGCCCTCGGACCCTTCCCCTCTGTATGTGAGAAGAAAGTCTCCCCCCAGAGGACATGCCCTTCTAGGACTTGATCCGGGGCATGGTGAAAGCCATCCCGCTGTCGCTTGAGGCAGAGGACGAACCGAGGGCAGAGAGATCCTCCAATACCCCTCTACACCCAAGGAGGCTGTCCCTGTGCCCAAGCACAGAATCGTTCAGTGTTTGCTGCTCAAGATGTGGGAGAACCCCTCTAACGGTGCCAGCCATCAGTCAATGGCTCGATTCCATATTTCGGGTTCAGAAGGCTCCAGGCTTCGAGATGCCTTGGCTACCCCACCACTCCTTGGTGGTGGAGTCCGCTCAAAATCCCACTCCTCTGTGCCACCCAGGGAGGAGATATTTTCAGGGCTCCGTGTTGGTCACCCACATACTCTTCTACCCAACTCTACATGGGTATGTTTCTGAGGGACATCAACAAGTTGAGTTCCCTCATACCAGCGGAGTGCCTCTATTCCTTCTGCACCCTTGTGGGCCATGGAAAAGACTGCTTGAAGTACATGGTTCATGCCACTTAGGATGTCTTTGAGTCTGCTGCCTGGGTGGCGGCAGTGGACATCGGGGCATGCCGCCTTGCTTGACTTCAGTCCTTGGACCTGAAACATTGGGTTCAGGACAAGCTGGCAGACGTGCCTTGCCAGGGAGAGAACTTCTTTGGTAAGTCGATGGAGGAGAGGGCAAGCGAGATTAAGAAGGAGCAGGTCACCATTTCCAGGCTCTCGCGTAAAACTGTGACCTGTCGAGAAAGAAATACCAAGGGAAGAAGTCCTTTTACCAGCAGAAGCACACATACTACCAAAGCTTTCAGTTTCAGCCAAAGACACAGGCCTCGTGCCAGCAGAGATGCACCAAGCTTCAGAAGACCCAATAATAGGGCCTGTGGTAGGAGCAGGAGAGCCTGTATCAGATTAACTTTCTAGAGCTGCGAGTCATAGCGAATGCCTTGTGGGCATTCCAAATGCACCTGGCAAACCAGTTGGTTCTGATTCAGACAGACAATCAAATCGCGATGTTCTACATCAACAAGCAGGGAGGCACAGGACCATACCTCCTGTGCTAGGAGGCGGTGCACTTGTGAAAGTTTACCTTTTTCCACATGATGGAGCTGAAGGTGATCTACCTGCCTGGAAAACTCAATGCCCTGGTGGACCACCTCAGTAGGGTCCTCCAGCAACGCGTATGGACCCTCGCCTGGAGGGAAGTGGACTGCATCTTTTGAGAGTGGTACACTTCATTGATAGACCTCTTTGCCACACAGCTCAACATCCAGGTGGATCAATTCTGCCCCAGGATCGCCTCCAGCGACTGGCTGGCCTCCAATACCTTCCTCCTGAATTGGGGAGTGGGACTGCTTTACGCATGCCCACTGATCCCGCTGATGGCGAAGATGTTGCTGAAACTCAAGGCAGACTGGGGTACCATGATACTCATCGCCCTGCGCTGGCCCAGGCAGCTGTAGTTCCCCCTGTTGCTTCAACTCTTCTGCTGGGAGCCTCTCCATCTGGACTGCGACCCCCGACCTCATTTCCTAGGAGGGCAGGACCTTGCTACATCCCAGTGTCTTGTTCCTGGCTGTCATGGCTTGGATGCTGAGCGGGTAGTTCTCTCAGAACTTAACCTGCCTGGGGAAGTGATGGACGTTCTCCTGACTTCCTGCAGAGATTCAATGCATTGCTCCTACGCATTTGCGTTCAGATTCTTGCTTTGGTGCACTGATAGGATGCTGGATCCCTTCTCTTGCTTGGTGGAAAGGCTCCTGGAGTACCTTCTGTACCTTTCCAACTTGGGTCTGAAGTCAAATTCAGTCTGGGTCCATCTCAGTGTGACTTGGAGGGCAAGCCCATAACTGCCAAGCCACTTGTGGCCTGCTTCATGCAGGGCTTGCTTCTTTCTAAATTGCCAGTGGGTTGGGACCTCAATGTGGTGCTGGCGCAGCTCCTGTTGGCTCCCTTTGAGCTGCTGGCATCTTGCCTGTTGACATTGTTGACCTGGAAGGTCATGTTCCTTGTGGTGCTCACCTCGCTCACTGTCTTACTGAGCTCCAAGCTTTGGTGGCGCATCCACCGTACACTAGCTTTCTTCAAAATAGGGCAGTACTGCAAATGCATCCATGCTTCTTGCCCAAGATGATCTCCTCTTTTCACCTTAATCAGTCTGTGGTCTTACCCACCTTTTCTCCTTGGCCTCAAGTCAACTGAGCGGAGACCGCATTGCACACGTTGGACTGTAAACGTGCCCTGGCTTTCTCTCTGGAGCAGATGAGGGCGCACTAGCGTTCCATCCAACTCTCTGTCTTTTTTTATCCCGGCAAGCTGGACGTTACTGTCTCCAAACACATGCTGTCCATTTGGTTGGCAGACTGCATTTCCTTTGCCTCCACTCAGGCAGGTCTCAGCCTTGAGGGTCATGTCACAGCTCACGGTGTCCATGCCTTGGCTGCTTCCATGACCAGATTGTGCTCGGTCTCCACAGAGGAGATTTGCACTGCTGCTACACATTCTTCTGTACACACCTTCACAGCCCATTACTGTCTGGATGGGGATTCCTAGCATGGCAGTAAATTTTGACCAAGCCGTACTCCAGCATCTCTTTGGGCCTTAGGTTCAACTCCTTCCCACTGGCCCTTCTGTTTGTCCAAGCAACCGAAAGAGTCTTCCCGATGTGGATATACTCTGTGGATGTTGAGTCAGTCGAGTCCCCAAAAGGGACTACTCATTAGGGCATGTCAATTTTAGGGTAGATTTTTCTTTTTACAAACTGCAATGCAATGCAATGTGTGCCTTCGAGTCAGTCCTGACTCCTGGCGACCCAGAAGCTACTAGTGACTAAATTATGCAGTTTTGCATGCTGAATCTAAAGCTATCGTCAGAAACTGCTTAAAGTGAGTCTTACATCAAATCACAGTTGAAATATGTGGAAATTAAGTAATATTTATTTGAACATACAAATAGTCTGAACAACACCTGTAACCACATAATTGTCTTTAAAATGTCATTTATGCAGTTAAGTTAATGTTTAATGAAATCCAGCAAAGAAGCCATATCTTGTTTGCTTCTGTTTCAACTCATGAGCTCCCTGCTGACCATCTGACCCCTAATACGATGATCCCTCCTCTTCTGATTGTACAAATGACCAGCAGCCTCAGTTGTCATTTTTACACACCTTTCTACGGACTGGATATGTGATGGCCAGTCTGGAACCACCATGGACTTGCTCAGAAATGCCTTGATCTCTGCTGTTTTCATGGTACAGGTAAGAGGAGGCTCAGAGACTCTGGAGCTCTAGTCAAGAAATTGGATGAGAGTAGTTGCCTCAGTGTTGATGGATGGTGTTTTAATGGGTCTCACACTGCTGTCTCCAAGTTGAGTCTTCTAATCTCTTTCACCTCTGATCTTCAGTATCTTCTCGACTGCATCTCCTCTCGCCTGTTCACTGTACAACATAGCTTGCAGAACAGACTCACTGTAACCATACTAAGCTGACCTCATTGTAGGCATAACTATCTTCCTTACCTCTTCACACTGTTCTTTCAACAGTTGCAGTTGGAAAAGGAGATGCCAGGGACCTTGTGGCCAATTGCTATTTATTTTTATATTGAACCAGTTCACTATGTAAACCCCAACACAGAAATAGAAATATAGAAACGTGATGGCAGAAAAAGAACACATGGCCTATCTAGTCTGCCCTTCTATATTAACCACAACAAGAGTCCCATTTTTTATTTTAGAGAGCCTCTGTGTTTGTCCCATGCTTTTTTGAATTCAGATACTGTCCTCATCTCTCCCACCTCCACTGGGAGACTATTCCATACATCTACCACTCTTTCTGTAAAGAAATATTTCCGCATATTACTCCTGAATCTATCCCCTTTCACCCTCATCCTATGTCCCCTCATAGCAGAGCTTGCTTTCAGTCGAAAGAGGCTCTCCTCCTGTGCATTTATGCCACGGAGATATTTAAACATCATATCACCTCTATCCTGCATTTATTTACCAGAAGTATTTAAATGTCTCTATCATATCATCCCTATCCTGCCTTTCCTCTACATATTAAGAACCTTAAGTTCATCCTCATATGCTTTATAACGAAGACCACTAACCATTTAGTAGCTACCCTCTGCACCAATTAACCTATTTATATCTGTTTGAAGGTGCGGTTTCCAGAATTGCACACAATACTCCAAACAAGGTTGCGCCAAAGACTTAAACAGAGGCACTATCACCTCCTTTCTTCTGCTGGCCATTCCTCTCCCTGTGCACCCAAGCATCCTTCTAGCTTTCGCCGTTGCCATTTCTACCTATTTAGCTACTTTGAGATTGTCTGACACAATCACACCTAGGTCCTGTTCTTCTTTTATGGACAGAAGTAAGTCATCTCCTATACTGTACTGTTTTCTTGGATTGTTGCAACCCAAATGCATGACCCCACATGCAAAGTTAAGATCACTATCCATAATCATCTCTAAGGATTAAAAGAAAAGCCCCACAGTGATAGGTATAAAGATACTGCTGATAGAGGGCTGAAATATTATTGAAGATTGCTTCCTGGTGACCAAGCAAGCAATGATTTTAGTTCATTAAGGATAAGTTTGAGAATTTATTCAGTCAGCAATTATGTCTAAACTATGAGACACATTGTAGAGAAAATCAGAGTCCCATTGTTCATGTGAAATTAAAATTACTATTAAGAACTGTTAGCCTCTTCAGTCATAAGAACATAAGATATGCCATACTGGGTCAGACCAAGGTCCATCAAGCCCAGTATTCTGTTTCCAACAGAGGCCAATCTAGGTCATATGTACCTAGCAGTTTCCCCAAGGGACACAGGTTCCACAATGCTTGTATTGGTTCAAGCATTGATATCCTGGGTCCCTTCTTAATAATGGTTTATGGACCTTTCCTCCAGGAACTTGTCCAAACCTTTTTTAAACCCAGCTACACTAACAGCTTTTACTACATCCTCCGGTAACAAATTCCAGAGTTTGATTACACGTTGAGTGAAAAAATATTTTCTTTTATTAGTCTTAAATAGTTTACCCTGTAGCTTCATTGCATGTCCCCTAGTCTTTCTATATTCTGATAAGGTAAACAGTCGATCTACGTTTACCCGTTCCACTCGGTTCATTAATTTATAGACTTCTATCATATCTCCCCTCAGCCGTCTCTTTTCCAGGTTAAAGAGCCCTAACCTTTTTAGCCTTTCTTCATAGGAGTATCCTTCCATCCCCTTTACCATTTTGGTGGCTCTTCTCTGAACCTTTTCTAAAATCGCTATATCCTTTTTAAGATACAGCGACCAGAATTGCACACAATATTCAAGGTGCGGTCTCACCATGGAACGATATAGAGGCATTATAATATCTTTTGTTTTATTTTCCATTCCTTTCCTTATCATACCTAGCATGCTATTTGCTCTCTTGGCAGCTGCTGCACACTGGGCTGAGGGTTTTAACATGGTATCCACAATGACGCCTAAATCTTTTTCCTGGGTGGTAGTTCCTAATGTGGAACCTTGCATCGTGTAACCATAGTTTGGGTTGTTCTTCCCTAGGTGCATAACCTTGCACTTGTCCACATTAAATTTCATCTGCCATTTTGATGCCCAGTCTTCCAATTTATCAAGATCCTCTTGCAATTTTCCACAATCCTCTTGGGTTTTAACAACTTTAAATAGTTTTGTGTCATCTGCAAATTTGATAACCTCACTCGTTATTCCACTTTCCAGGTCATTTATGAATATGTCAAAAAGCAGCGGACCCAGCACAGATCCCTGGGGTACACCACTATTCACCTTTCTCCATTGGGAAAATTGGCCATTTAGCCCTACCCTCTGCTTTCTATCTTTTAACCAGTTCCTGATCCACAATAGTACACTGCCTCCTATCCCATGACTCTTTAGTTTTGCCAAAAGTCTCTGATGAGGGACCTTGTCAAAGGCTTTCTGAAAGTCCAGATACACAATATCAACCGACTCACCTTTGTCCACCTGATTATTCACGCCTTCAAAAAAACATAACAGATTAGTAAGACAAGATCTTCCTTGTCTAAAGCCATGTTGGCTGCCTCCCATTAGGTCATGACTATCTACATGCTGAGTAATTTTATTCTTTATGATGGTCTCTACCATTTTTCCTGGTACTGACGTCAGGCTCACCGGTCTGTAGTTTCCCGGATCACCCCTGGAACCCTTTTTAAAAATTGGTGTTACATTGGCGATCCTCCAATCTTCAGGTATTAGAGATGATTTGAATGATAGTTCACAGATTACTAATAGCAGGTCTGCAATCTCATATTTCAGTTCTTTCAACACCCTTGGATGTATACCATCCGGCCTAGGTGATTTGCTACTCTTCAGTTTTTCTAATAGTTGTAATACATCTTCCCGATGTATCGATATTTCCTTCAATTCTTCCGCACCTTTAAATACCACTTCAGTCATGGGTAACATCCCTACATCTTCCTCAGTAAAGACTGAAACAAAGAATTCATTCAGTCTCTCCGCTATCGCCTTGTCGCCTCTTAGTGCTCCTTTAACCCCTTTATCATCTAATGGACCACTTGAAAGGTGCCCTGATCTATACAAAGCTGTACCAATGAAGGACATAAAACCTATTCAGATTAGGGAGGGAATGAGTGAAAGATGGTGCTCCACACTTGCGATGGACATGATGAATACCTAGTGATGCAGTTCACTCTAGGCAGCGTCCCTGCATTCTTCCAGGATTTCATCAGTATCATCATTAGAGGCATGTTAGGAAGGTCATCATCATATATCTGAACAATATATTAATTTTCTCTCCTCACTTGATCTCCACTGGCAGCATGTTAAGAATGTTCTACATATCTGCGGGGTTACCATCTTGATGCCAAATTTGAGAGATGTCAATTTGAGATCAGTAAATCGTCCTTTTTAGCCTGTGTACTTTCTACCAAGGGGCTTGTGGATGATTAATAACAGCAGATCTTTCAGCCTAATAATTTTAATGTCAGGAAGCTAGCTTATGAACTCAATTGCCAATATACTGCACTACCTTAATTCAGTTTCTTTGTTGGACTCGTGATCATATTGTCTTGGATTGTGCTTGCTTAGCATTTACAGCTCTGTCAGGACTTCCTTTTAGAAAGCATAGGAATATGCCTACAGGCACCATTATGAAAGGGATACTACCACCTTTCTGGTTGGTGCTTTCTGCAAAGCATTGCTCAGCTAGAATGACAGCATCCCATTAATGCCATCCTCCTAGAAGTGCATTGGCTTGTGGGGCAGTGGCATTTGGAACACTGTAAAATAAAATCTCTGCTCCTCACTCTCTTTTTTTCAGAATGCAACCGAGTACAACTTAAGAGGGAGGATCACCCAGACAAAAGTGGTACTCTTCCATTGTGGGGTGTCTTTTTAGAGGAAGATGCTTCTCCCGCCCACAGTTTTTTTTTTTTTCTCCGCTTTTAGGAGCTTAGCAGGCAAATATGGCTCTGTTCACAGCCCCTGGAAAAATAAATTTCTTTTTAAGATATGTTTTAACCAATGGAGGAAAACTGAAAAATGTTTCTTATGGATTTGCCTTATGTAATGTTTGGTCCGAAGATAACAGCCAAAATAGAAGAAAATACCATCAGCTGTGCATAGTAATTTTTATATGGCAAACAGAGCAGAAAAGAAAGCTAACAGGGGAGCATAAATAAACCAAAATCAACAGTTTCTCTTCTGTTTGCTTTTCACGTGAAATATGGGCAATGCAGGTTTAACACAAAGTAACTAGGGCTTTATTGGAACTGGTGTTTTTCAGTAAGGGTTTTTTTTGTGCTTTATCTGCAGGTGAACACCAGCAGCCTCATTTTCCTGGGCTGACAAGGGGTTTAGTTGCTGTCCTCTTATATTGGGATGGGAAAAGATGTATTGCTAATTCACTACGTACCCTCATCCAATCTCGACAAGGAAAGACATGGACATTAGAACTCAGGTAAGCTTTTCTTTGGACCAACATAAACTAAACATAAGAAATATATGATTCAGTAGTATCTGGACATTTTCAGGCAGTATGGGACACATTTGTGGACCGGGAGCGGAAGGAGTGGGGCCTGGCCGTAATTGTGTCTTGTGTCTCATGTTCTTAAAGTAGCTAAACAGGTAGAAAAGGCAACTGCGAAAGCCAGAAGGATGCTTAGGTGTATAGGGAGAGGAATGGCCAGCAGAAAAAAGGAGGTGATAAAGCCTCTGTATAAGTCTCTGGTGCGACTTCATTTGGAGTATTGTGTGCAGTTCTGGAGACCGCACCTTCAAAGGATATAAGTAGGCTAGAGTCAGTGCAGAGGGTGACTACTAAAATGGTTAATGATCTTCATTATGTAACACATGAGGACAGACTTAAAGATCTTAACATGTATACTTTAGAGGAAAGGTGGGATAGGTGTGATATGATAGAGACATTTAAAAGGGTTTCTTTCAATTTAAGGTAAGCTGTGCTGAAAGGGGATAAGACTCAGGAGTAATATGCGGAAATATTTCTTTCTCCAGGAACAAGCAGGAAGTCAGTCCTCACATATGGGTGATGTCGGCACTGATGGAGCCCTCACGGAAGCATCCCCCAGCTTTCAAAGAAAGCCTTTGGGAGTTGCTACCACGCATGTGTGGTCCCCTTCCCGGTATTGCACCGGTACTCTTCCCGCCACCTGACCTTGTCACCTAGGCATCGAGTTCGGGTCTATTTTTGTAGTTTTCATTCTTTCTTTTCCTGGTGCCTTTGCGCCTTTTTCCAACTGGCAGACATGAGTCTTCGACCTCTCAATGGTACTTCCCGCCCCGCCGCCCCCCCCCCCCCCATATGGATAAGAGTGGCTTTAAGAAGTGTGATCGGTGCTCTAAAATTCTGTCCTTGACAGACACACACAACTGCTGTCTCGGCTGCTTCTGGCCAGGCCACGACCCAGAGGCCTGCGGTCTCTGCAAAAGGATGTCCAGTAAGGCCATCGAGATGCCAGCAGCAGCACAATAAGTTTTTCCTCGCATCCCCGGCGCCTCCGAAGGCCAGGGCCTCATCTGAGGCCTTAACGTCTCGGGCGAACTTCCTGAACCCAAGCCCCATCCGAGATGGGAGAACCAGATGGGACGTTGCGGTGGCAACGGTTATCGAGGGACTCCTCATCCTCCATCTCCCACTCGGATTGCGACCTCGGCCGAGGATCGACTAGAGGCCGAAGGACCTCGAGAACAGGTTCGGCCTCCGGGGACATCTTGGACAACAGAGGGCGCAATGATTGAGGGGGATGAACTGGCCATGCCGGACAACAGCGCCCATTGCTAGTCCATGAAGGCAAACTGCACTCCAGGGCCGCCATTCTGGACTCCAGACCAGAAGGCACCACAGTCTTCGGCGAGGGCACTGAGGGGCCAGACGCCGGCTCCCCCAAAGGATGAGGATGGTGTCTGGGGACAGAGGCCAGTCCGCGGTCTAATCCTTTCGGGGGACCTTCGCAAGCCACTCCTTCTCTGAAGTCTCGGATGGACGTCTCGGACTGCAGAACTGGGACCAGGCCCGGGGGACATCCGGCAAGTTAGAACTGTCCAATGACACCACCTTTGAGAGTTTCTTCTTTTTCCTGGGTTCCTTCGAGGGAAAGAGAGTTCCGACAGGATAGTGCCCTCGGCCAAGCTGTGCTCCGTTACCTTTTTGGGGTTTAGGCAGCTCCTACCCTCTGACCCTTCTGTGTTCAGGCTACCGGAGTGCTGATTCACTGAACAGAGGGGTCCTACTGTGGTCTGTGTACATGGACTTTCTCCAGGAATAAGCAGGAAGTCAGTCCTCACTTATGGGTGACTTTGGCACTGAAGGAGCCTGCATGGAGCAATTCCCCTGCTTTCAAAGAAAGCCTTTGGGATTGCTGCCACACATGCGTGATCCTCTTCCCACACAAAGGTGCCATCTTGCCCAGTCTCCCTTTTTCCGCAGAGCTCTGTGGTCGGATGCACGTAACTTGTCCCTCGGAAGAAGTGTTTTATTTTCGGCCTCTGGCTGTGTTTTGCCAGTTGTACCAGTCCTTTTTCTCTTCCTCTGCTCGCCCCTTTTTTTTCCTCGAGCGAGGGGATATCTTTCCTTAAAGTTTTTTTCCTGTTGCGGGCTTCACGCCCTTTTTTCTCTCCTAACCGCTGGCTGCAAAGGTCTTTGACCTAGCAGAGGTCCTTTTTGCTACCATGGCCACCGTTTTTAAAAAAAATGCTACAGATACTCCAAAAGCATGTCGCTCACGGACACCCATGACTGTTGTCTTCAGTGTCTTGGTGCTGACCATGACCTGGAGCTCTGGTCTCTTTGCAAGAAAATGTCCTCCAAGGTCTTGCTCAGTTGTAAGTAGAAGTCAGATGTCATTTTCAGGAAGGTGGCCCCGGAATTCTCGGCGGCACCCTCAGTCATCCCTCTGCTCGTGGGATCCCCCGCTTCGGTTCTGCATTCTCGGTGGCATTCCGACTTGGGGTCCCCTGAAGTGGAACGGCGTAAGAAGAAGACGACCTTGATGTCGCTTTTGGGGGCTCTGGATAAGCACGAGAACTCCCGCGCTCGGTCGCTCAGCCCCCCATGGCATTCACGAGAGTCGGACAAGGAGCGGCCTCGAAAGGTACCTCGTACAGATACAGAGGCCTCTGGCGATGGCGCCCAGTCTCCTGAGGGTCGTCCTGGTGAGGATCCCTTCTCTTCCTCCACTCCAGGTCTGGTTACCCTGGTGTCTGCGTCGCAAGGTCCCATGTCCGCGTGGGAGCCCTAAATGCTGGCACTGGAGTGCAGCGTTTCTGCCGCCTTAGCTTCCCAGCAGGCGCTCATGCCCAGCATGGCTGGCTCGTGCCTCGAGACCAAGGTTCCCTCAAGAGGGACACCAAAGCCCACCTTGGAAACCCCTGAGAGCTACGGGCCTCTTAAGTGTTCTCGGTGTCGGTCTCGCTCGCCTTCCTGGTCCTCGGGAGCAGATCCTCCAAGGCCTCTTTCTCCAAGCGGACCCCGGCCTCTGGACGTGGCGACCTGCCTGATTCGGACTCCTCCGTGGACCTCTCAGGCTGGGAGTCGGATGAGGATACTTCCCTGGAGACCCGTGCCTACAGGGACCTCCCTTCGGACCCATCTGCCTATCAGAGGCATTCACCGCATACATACATATCAACAAACAAGCACCAACAACGACCACAAAAACCTCTAAACATCAGCAGCACCCAATCAAATGCTCTCTCATCAACGCTCGTTCAATGCGCAACAAAATTCAGATTATCGCAGACTATATTTACATCAATAACACAGACATAATGTCTTCTAGCAAACTGCTTCTATCTGTGCCCTTCTCTTCTGCTAACTCCAGACTTCGCTCCTTTCACCTTGCTGCGCCTTTCGCCTGGAACAAACTACCTGTGTCCATACGCCAGGCACCTTCTCTAACCCTTTTCAAATCCATGCTGAAAACTCACTTCTTCGCTGTTTCTTTTGGATCTTGACCCACCTGATCTCATTTTTCTTTCCCCTTGCTTTATCCCTGCCTACATCTTCTGTGTTTGTCATGACTAGACTGTAAGCTCTGATGAGCAGGGACTGTCTCTTACATGTCTGTGCAGTGCTGCATACGACTTGTAGCGTTATATAAATGCTCAGTAGTAGTAGTAGTAGTAATAATGCGCATCACGGAAAGCTGGATCAATGACTGTGATAACGTCCTACTAAACCAACCAACAACATCACAATATACACTATTTATTTAGCTGCCCCAAAGCACACCAGAGAGGGGGGGAGGGGGTGCTCATACTTACAAAAAAGCATCTGAACTTCACACTTACAAACTCTGTCCCTTCAAACATTATACTTCCTAACCATCTCTAACCCTGGTCATACCATATCTGTAACATACAGGAAGCCAACCCCCAACTCCGAAGATCTAGCTGCAATAATAAACGAGGCATGTACCCATACAGCCACAGGAAACCTCTACACCCTGATGGGCGACATCAACCTTCCTTCAACCTCAGACAAACAAGCTAATGCATTCATAGACGCAATGGAAGCCCTCTAACTAACCCAAATAATTGATACACCCACTCACTCCAAAGGGTCTACTCTTGACCTCATCTTTGTATCCAACAAACTAGAAAAAGAAAATCTAGACGTACAAACTGAACCAGTATCATGGTCAGATCATACCATGATAACCATCAACATACCAACCAACATCACACAAACGAAATTCACTCAACAGCAACAATTCCAACGTCGCTTTAAGGCATTCAGCGCACAATACTTCCTGGACCACACCTCAGCGCTAATAGATACAGACATAGCTGATCTAGATGAATACATAGACTTGTGGAACCATACAATAAACAATGCTGCAGCCTTCCAAAAAACCCCCACCACAAAACAGCAAAAATATACGCGGCCACCATGGTTTTCCAAAACACTGGACCAGATACGAAAAGATCTTAGACGCCTCGAAAGAAAATTGGAAAGAACACAAGAAAGTACAATAAAGACACAACTATGCATCTTACAAAAGAAATACAGCAACTTATGTAACATGGCACAAAAGGAATACATCACAAACACACTAATGAAATCGCTCAACCGCCCAAGAGAACTATTCTCCATTGTAACCCGAATGACAAACGACCTCAACACAATGGATACAACGATGGAAAAAACACAAATTGACCCACAAATCATGGCTGACTTCTTACACAACAAAGAACAAACTACACAACAATGCCTAGTACTACCTCAACAAAATAAAGATACAGAAAAGAAACACCTATTTAATACAACCACTTCACCTCTAGATCTATGCCCCATGACATGACTGAAAAATCTATGCAACCAATTCGTCCAAACCATCCTACAGATCGTTCACTCCTAGGATACCTACCTCCAGCGCTCAAACAAGTATCTGAACGCCCTATCCTCAAAAAGGCTTCAGTAGACATCCCTAGCTCCTACTGTCCAATTGTGAGCATTCCATTCCTGGCAAAAATAATTGAAAAAACCGTACAACAGCAGCTACAAGAGATACACACGCACCACTAGACCAACACCAACATGGATTTCGCCCACAACACGGCATAGACACCCTCCTAACAGATCTCTTCAACAGACTAATCACTGGTCTGGATAAACCCCGACAGGGATTTGTGCTACTATTCCTCAACATAAGTGCTGCATTTGACTCAGTGTGTTGCCCCACCATGCTAAACAGGCTAAGAGAAATTGGCTTAACAGATAACACACTAAAATGGTTTGAATCTTACCTCTCAGACAGAACCATGTAAGTGAAGACAGGCGCAACCAACTCCAGACCATTTTTCCGGCCTACTATTATTTAACTTATATATTCAACCAATCTGCAACCTTCTACAGAAATGGAACATTCAGTACCATCTCTATGCAGACGACATGATGTTCTACACACTGTTCAGCACTACTAATCCAGACTTTTCGACTATGACCGATGTCTTCAATGCCGTGACTAACTTCCTGGCTAATATCAACCTCACTGTAAACAGAAATAAAACAGAGGCACTACTCATCTTCAGAGACCAAGAATTCAAGGCTCCAAAAAAGATAGTAACACAAGATACCGATATAGCTATAAAACAACATATCAAATACCTAGGCATAACCATCGACAGCAACTCAATATGGAAACCCACATCAAAAACTCTGCAAAACTGGCATACTGGAAGCTGAAGCTAATCAAACCGCTTTGACACATCCTACACGAGACTGACTTCAGATCAGTACTGCAAGCCATAGTCACACCACACCTTGACTATCGAAATATCATCTACCAGGGCCTCACAAAATCTACGCTATCACCACTACAACTAGTTCAAAACACCGCTGCCAGAAACCTCACCGCAAGTCCAACAATTTCTTCATATAACACCAATACTAAAAAACTTGCACTGGCTCCCAATTCCACAACGAGCAAAATATAAAGCCATCATCACCACCTTCAAAATCATTCATAAATCTATCAGCCCCCCTGTCTCAATGAAATGATCACATCACACGCAACAAGACCAAGAAGATCTGCCAGTTAGAATCTCCAGAACATCCCACTACTCAAAGCCAAAACCACAAAACAGACCAGCAACAGAGCATTCTCTTTGTATGCTCCATCAATATGGAACACACTTCCGGACAACATAAGATCAGCTAAATCCATCAACGATTTAAAAAAAAACAAGTGAAAATGCATCTATTTAGAGAGTACTATGGACTCGATGACAAAACATAAATCAAACACTAACATTCCACACAGAAGACCAGAAAAAATAAACCAACCAACTCTACACAAAAAGTCTAATTCTACATGTAAATAGTTCATTCCCCCCACTTATCTCCAGGTTCCACACCCTTGTTTAATGTAAAGCAATTCTCTGTAATTGTTAGGTCATGTTTGATGTAAACCACCTTAGATAAAGGCGGTATAGAAAAGCTGTTAAATAAATAAATATATGAGCATGTTCCTGCGTGACCTTGCTAAGGAGCTCGGTGGCTTCACCGTGGGCCTCGGAGGCAAACCCCAAGGAAATAACAAAATGCTCTCAGACATCAAAGAGCAGAGCCTTTATGTTCTATGCACCTACTTGTTGGAATATCCTCCCAACAACTATCAGAACGATCACTGACCTCACCCAGTTCAGGAAGGCATTAAAGTACCATCTTTTTCTTCTACATTATTCACAGCCCAACGATACAGCCCCAACCACCACACCCCAACCCACCCTGACAGCCACGACCTCCAGCCCAGCGGCATCCCCAGCACACCCCCTAAGAAGACCAAGGCAACTACAGTCATTAACCCAACTATCTGAGATGGTAAAGAATTGTAAACAAATGTAAATGTAAATAAATAGATTGTAAATAATGGTAAAAAAGGACAATTTCTGTATATAGTTATGAAAGCCCGCCATGTCATTAAACAGCTTAGTGATAAAGGGCTCAGCCTGTATATAGTTACCCCAGTTATAAATCCAAGTTATAATACCTGTTCAGTGTAAGTGCAATGCAAGTCCTGCATTGTACAAAGAAATGTTAATTGTAAACAGCACTGATTTCAAAAAGCATGGTATAGAAAAGCTTTTAAATAAATAAAAAAGGTATGCAACTTATGTGCCCTCGGACGGCGTGGAGGAGCCGAGGACACTGGTAATAGGCGGTTGATGGTGGCTGTTAGTGCTTGTGTATACATGTGACCTGGCTAATCTGTCCGTGCTGTGGGGCTGGGTGGGGGGAATGGGGGGGAAATTGGGGGGGGGGGGGAAGGGGGGGAGGGCAGGGTTGCCAGAATTGTGGACCACCTTGCGATCTTTGCCTAGTAGCGGACTTATGTATTAGTATTTTGTGGTTATAGCTATGTTGATGCTTTGGTTTTTTTTTTTTTTGTTTGGCATATCCTATAATACCAATAAAAATGATTTGAAATAAATAAATAAAAATAAATAAAATAAAACCCCTCCTAAGGTTCCAAACCATCCTGAAATCTGTCACGGAGTGTTTGAAGTACCTCTCCTGTGCTGCTTAAAACGGATTTGAGTCTTCCACAGGGGTGGTGGTGGCCGGCATCGGGACCCGACACCAGGCATGGCTCCAGTCTTTGAACTTTGAGCAGTGGGTCCAAGAGAAGATCCTGGACGTCCCTTGCCTTGGCGAGCAACTATTTGGTAAACCGATGGAACATAAAACCGCTGAGATAGAAACTGAGTTCGTGACTCGAACTCATCTCTCGTGTAAAACCTTCTCCCTCCCTTGGAAGAAGCAGCAGACCAAGAAGCCATTCTTCCAAAGGAAGGGGCTCCCCTACCGGGGTTACCCGCCTTTCCTGCCTACCTCTGCACTGACCCCCAGCACGCAGGGGAGGGGAGGTGCACATAGCCACCGCAAGCCTAAAGGGCCTAAGGCCCAACCCCCGGCACCACCCCAGCCTGTGCAGGGGTTTTGACGCCATCAGCATAGCCTCTCGCCCCCTGGCAACTCCTTCGCTGGTGGGGGGGACGCCTGTCCCTGTTCGCCCCAGAGTGGGCGTTGATCACTTCGGACACCTGGGCCCTCTAGATGATCTGAGACAGATACTGTCTCCGTCTGGACAGGCGCCCTCCTCCTTTCTCCCCAGTGGAGCCTGCTCGGCTCCTTGCACACCAGACATTCTTGCAGCGGGAATTGTCCATTCTCCCCGCCCAGCAGGCAGTCGAGAAGGTACCATGGTACCTTCGGGGTCAGGGGTTCTACTCCTACTTTCTCATCCTGTAAAAGACAGGGGGCCTGCTCCCCATCCTCAACCTCAGAACAAGTTCCTGGTGTGGGAGAAGTTCAAAATGTTATCGCTTGGTGTCTTGCTGCCCTTCCTTCAGCAGGGCGATTGGCTATGCTCCTTGGACCTCAAGGACACTTGCGCCCACATCCTGGTTCACCCGCAGCATAGGCAGTATCTGCACTTCAGGGTGCAGGGGGAACACTACCAGTAAAAAGTGCTGCCATTCGGGCTCGTGTCCGCACCATGGGTCTTCACAAAGTGCCTTTCTGTGGCCTCCGCCTCCCTCAGGCTTGTCATGGGGTACTCGATCGGCGAAGCCTGCCTAGCGGCATCGCACACAATCCTCCTCGAGTGCCTCGGCTTCCTGGTGAACTACTCCAAGTCCCACCTCGAGTCGGTGCAGACTCTGAAGTTCATTGGCGCACGCCACGACATGGTGCAGTCGACCGCCTTCCTTCCCAAGGACTGAGCAAGACTGCCTTCGAGCTGTGGTGTCCCAGGTCCAAAATAGGGCTTGGGTTATGTCGTGGGCCATGCTGCGCCTCCTCGGACATATGACCTCCACAGTCCATGTGGTCCCTCACGCCCGTATGCACATGCGGACAGCCCAGTGGTGCTTCCAGACACAGTGGAACCAGGCCTCCAGCCACCTCAGAGACCCTATTCGGGTCTCCTGCAGTCGCCACGACTCCCTGAGTTAGTGGCGGGACCCCCGAAGTCTCTTTCGGGAAATGCCCTTCCAGAACCTGCAGCATGAGCTCGTCCTAACAAAGGATGCTTCCCTGCTGGGGTGGGGATCCCACTGCGGCACATTGTGCACCCAGGGGCAGTGGTCGGCTGAAGAGTCTCAGCAGCAGATAAACCTGCTCGAGCTTCGTGCGGTCTGATGGGCCCTGCTGGCCTTCGAGGGCTATCTGAGGGGAAAGTCGATGCTTTTGCATAACTGCAACAGGGTACCATGTTTCACATCAACAAGGAGGGGGGAACGGGATCATGCCTTCTCTGCCCAGAGATGATCCTCCTTTGCCCCTTTGCGTCTCGCTGAGGGATGACCTTGCGGGTGGTCTACATCCCAGGCCAAGAAAATGGTCTCGTGGACAAACTCAGTAGGATCCTATGACCACACGAGTGGTGCTTCCATCTGCAGGTCACCGGCGTCTTGTTTCTTCGGTGGGGGACCTCATCCATGGACCTGTTTGCCAGTCCAGTGAACGTGCAGCTTCCCCACTTCTGCGGCCCGGTTCCGCAGCCGAGAAGGGTGGCCCCGGATGTGTTCCTCTTGAACTGGACCTCTAGCCCCCTTTGTTTTCCCTCCCACTCCTCTCATTGCGAGGACCCTCCACAAAGCTCAGCGGGACCGAGCTTCGGTGATTCTCGTGGCCCCATCGTGGCCTCAACAGCCTTGGTTCCCACTTCTGCTCTGGCTTGCGTCCGAGCCCCCAGTCTCCCTGGGCTGCGCCCCAGGACTTTTGATGCAGGAGGAGGGTCGGGTGTTCCACCCGAACCTGGCCTTGCTGTCCCTTGTCACTTTAGCTCCACTGTGTCTCATGGAGGATGTCGATGAGATTCTCCTTACATCGAGGAAGGACTCAACGAGACGGGCGTATACCTGAAAGTGGCAGCGTTTCTCGACCTGGTGCTCCGAGCTCCAGATCGACCCGTTCTCCTGCTCTACCCGGTGGATCCTCCAGTACCTCCCCCACCTCTCGAAGGCCGGGCTGAAATCCAATTCAGTCAAGGTACACCTGAGCGACCTTTCGGTGAGGGAAAACCCCTCTCGGGGCAGCCCTTGGTCTCTCGCTTTATGCGAGGTCTGTTGCTTTTCAAGACTCCCATCCAGCCTCCGCCAGTGGAGTGGGACCTCAGCGTGGTGCTGATGCAGCTCACGCGAGCACCCTTCGATCCGATGGCGACGTGCTCACTTCGGCATCTCTCCTGGAAGGTGGTCTTCCTAGTGGCTCTGACCTCGGCTTGCCGAGTCAGTAAACTTCAGGCCGTCATGGCTGAGGCCCATTACACCAGGTTCTACGGGAATAGGGTGGTCCTCCGCACCCATCACAAGTTCCTACTGAAGGTGGTCTCGGACTTTCATCTTAACCAGGAGATAGTCCTACTGACCTTCTTCCTGAGACCCCATGCCGACCAGCCGTTGATGGTATTACACACTGTTGACTGCAAGAGGGCCCTCACCTTCTACCTGCAGCTTACTCGGGGTCATCCCAAGACCATTTGGCTTTTCGTCGCCTATGACACCGTGCACTATCTCCGTCTGGGTGGCAGATTGCATTGCGTTCGCCTAAGCAAAAGCAGGCGCTCTGCTGGGTCGGCAGGTTACTGCACACGACGTCCGAGTCAAGGCGGCTTTGGTTGCTTTGCTGCACTCAGTGCCTCTATCGGACATCTGCCGGGAAGCGACCTGGTCTTCCGCAAACACCTTCGCTGTCCACTACTGCCTGGAGAGGGAGTCCCACCAGGACAGGGCCTTTGGCCAGGCTGTACTCCATAATCTGTTAGGGGGTTATAACCAACTTCTGCTCTCTGACGGCTACCGAGAGCTTCGCCTCAGGGACCTGAAGACTTGGGCTCCTCCAGGCATCAGCTTCTGCTCACGGCCTCGGTGAGACATTTTTGGTTTACAGGCTCAGTAGCCTGTAGCTGCATAGTCCCATAAGTGAGGACTGACTTCCTGCTTGTTCCTGGAGAAAGCGTAGTTACTCACCTATAACAAGTGTTCTCCAGGGACAGCAGGAATCAGTCTTCACTACCCTCCCACCTCCCCTGAAGAGATGCTATTTTTGTCCTTCCATTGCCATCTACTTAGTAGGGCTCTAGAACTCTGAAAATTGCCCAGAAATGCAGAGAAGCTAAAGCCAGAGGAGAAAGAAAGACAATAACAGAACTCAACAGAGATTTCCAGCGTGCAGCAAGACAGGACAAGGAAAAGTACTACGACGACGCATGCAAAAAAATAGAAGCAGAAACTATTAGAGGAAGAACAAGATCGGCTTTCCTAAAGCTACAAGAGTTAAAGAAAAAGTTGCAGCCTCGAATTGGGAATGTTACAAGATGCTCAAGGTTCTATGTTGAATGATGCTGAGAAGATCAAGAAAAGGTGGAAGGAATATACAGAGTTTTTATATGATAAAGATCAAGTGGACCAACAGCCGTTTCAACCTGTACCTTATGATCGGGAACCATTGGTGATGAAAGAAGAAGTTAAAGCAGCATTGAAAGCCTTATCAAAGAACAAAGCACCAGGCATTGATAGCATTCACATAGAAGTATTACAGCAATCTGATGCAGCTTTTACCGTACTTACAAGGCTCTGCCAAGAAATATGGAAGACAACATCATGGCCAACTGACTGGAAAAGATCTGTGTTTATACCAATACTAAAGAGAGGTGATCCAACTGACTGTGGAAATTATCGCACAATCGCTCTGATCCCACATGCCAGCAAGATTCTACTGAAGATTATTCAAAAGAGACTATAACCATACCTGGAACAAGAACTATCTGAAGTACAAGCAGGGTTCAGGAAAGGGCGAAGAACGAGAGACGACATTGTGGATGTGAGATGGATCCTTGAAAAGACTAAAGAATACCAAAAGGATATCTATTTGTGCTTTATCGACTATAGCAAGGCTTTTGACTGTGTAAACCATGAGAAACTCTGGGCCACATTAAAAAGCATGGGTATACCAGAACACCTGATCATACTCTTGCACAGTCTGTACATTGATCAAGAAGCAACAGTTCGAACGGAAGAAGGAGAAACAGAATGGTTTAAAATAAGCAAAGGTGTAAGACAAGGCTGCATACTTTCCCCCTACCTGTTTAATTTATATGCAGGACAAATCATCAGAGAAGCAGGATTATATGAAGACAACAGAGGTGTGAAGATTGGTGGAAGACTCATCAACAACCTTCGCTATGCTGATGATACCACAATCTCCAGGAACAAGCAGGAATGAGTCTTCACATATGGGTACCGTCGGCACCGACGGAGCCCACGCAGGAACGCTCCCCAGCGTCCAAAAGGAAAGCCTTTGGGAGCTTCCCACAGCGCCTGCGCGCTGCCCTCCCGCCTTTCCTAACTGCCTCTCTCCAGTTCTTCTTTTCCGCTGAGCCAGCAGGTCGTGTTCCTGTCACCGCAGAAGAATTTTTTTATTTTATTTTATTTCTTTGGTCGCGCCGGTCTTTTCTTTCTTTATTCTAAAAAAAAAATAAAAAAAAAAATACTGTTTTTCTCACTTCAGTGCATTTTGTTCTTTGGCCTTAGGCCTAGGAAATTTTTCCTCATGGAAAAGCCCGCCTCTGGTTTTTAAAAAATGCAGCGGCACTATTTCTGTCACTGACACCCATGAATGGTGTCTAAAATGTTTAGTTCCTGACCATTCCATTGCGGATTGTGAGTCCTGCTCCATGATGTCTAAAAGAGACCTACAGAATCGAGCAGCTAAGCTCAGTACCCTGTTTCCCTCGGATGCAGCTTCGGTTGCATCGAAGTCTTCCAGGGCTGCTTCTTCCTCACATGGATCTCAGGTAACCAAACTTAAATCCAGCCAGTCCTCGAAGGGTAGATCTCCTTCCAAGTATTGAGATGCCTCCGGGCTTGCCCTCGAGGAACCCGCACCGGCAAAATTACCCCTGCTGGAGGCTCCGGCTTCCAAAGCTTTATCTATGGGGTCACAGGTTGACATCGATGGCTCGGCCTCGACCGATCACCTGTTGCCATGTTCTGGGGTACCGGTGGTTCCCACTGGTACCGACATCCAGACATTGGTTGCGTCAATGGATCAGAATATCCTGACCATGCAGCGTGCCATCACGGCATTCATTCAAGCTGCGACGCCTTTGGTACCGCAACAAACTCCGTTGCAGGTACCGACTCCAGCACCGGTACCGACATCGGTTCCGGTGCCGGTACCGATTGCATCGACATCCGCTGCGGGGTCGACTGCAGCGGTACACTGTTCTGTGATGCCCATCGGTACCGAATCGGTACCGATCACGCCCGATGTCGATACCACCCGGTACGCGTATCGGGCTCTGCAGGAGCATCCAGACAGACGATACTTCGATTCCTCTGAAGACTCTGATGAATCAGAGGTCTCTGTCGAAGCATCGGTGATTCATCCTCAGGAGCCCTCTTCTCCAAAAAGGAGAATGTCTCCTCCAGAAGACTTGTCTTTTCAAGACTTCATTAGGGAAGTGGCCAGGGGCCTTTCCATCTCAGTGGCCCCTGAGACAGAGCCTAGAGTCAAAAAATTGGATATCTTACAATATCCTTAGGTTCCTAAAGAGGCAGCCACTTTACCAATACATGAGATTCTTTATGATCACATGTTGGGCATATGGGAGACTCCTCTCACCACTTCCCCTCATTCTCGCAGGTTGGACACCATGTATTGTGTTCCTCCTTGTCCTGGCTTCCATAAAACTCAGCTTCCTCACCACTCCATTGTGGTGGAGTCTGCCATGAAGAAGATAAAGAGTACAAAAAGGCACTCTTCTGCTCCTCCAGGAAGGGAATGCAGAACCTTAGATGCCTTTGGCATCTCTTTGAGATTTTGGAGTTACTCTTTGACAGCAGTATGGGACGTGGGTAGCATCATAAATTGTTTGGGGAAGGATCTCCTGAAGAAAACTAGTTTGAAACGCCGGTAAGGCGCCATAGCAGAGCGTCGGGATCCAGTTCACCAGCACTGTTCTTAAGGCTGTGAATAAGGGCTGCGGTTTTAAGTTAAGTTATATTTTAAAAGTAATACAGCATTTGTATCTATAAAGCACTTGATAGCTAAGAGACACTGGGGTCATTGATGTGAACGACGGCACCGAGTGAAAGGACGCGGGTCCTAAACGAGTGCTTATCGAATCTGAGACCTATAAACAGTGTTACTATAGCCCTATTATAACTCATTCTCGAGTTGAGATTGGACGAACTTTTCAATAATCAGCAGTAATTCGTCCAGAAGATCAGACCTAATTGGTTGTATCAATACAAGGAGAGTTTTCCAGGCTAGTATGCTTGTTGCCAGAATCAACTCCTATAGTCTCTATATGGGGATGTTTCTAAAAGAAGTTACAGATCACCTGGCTCAAACATACCCAGGATGTTTCCAAGTTTTCCACCCGTGCAGCCTTTGACTCTTTTGAAGGTGCCAGCAGAGCCTCGGCCATTGCCATAGGTGCACGCAGAGTTGCTTGGTTACAAGCTTGTGATTTGGAACCTTGGATTCAAGATGGTCTGGGAAATCTTCCTTGTACAGGGGAAATCCTTTTTGGCAAAGACAAGCAAAGGCCACCCAGATGGATGCTGAAAACTCTGCTTTAGATAGACTTTCAAAGTCTACTTCTGCTCCTTTTAAGAAAAGGTTGTTCAAAAAGGGTTTTTTTCCCAAAAAAGGGAAATATTATTCTGCTTATGGTCAGCAGTCATCTTCTGTAGGTCGTTTTGCTACAAAGAGACAGCAACAATCAAAACAGGCCAAGCCTAAGGCTGCTAGGACTGCTACTGCCCAACAGCCTCAGCCTCCTCAGGGCTTTTGACTTACAACTAGAGAGCTTAGCTTTTCTGGCTCTAGAACATCCAGAGCCTCTCACCATTCCAGGAAGGTTGGCTTACTTTGCTCCTAGATGGGAACAAATCACAGCAGAGCAATGGACCCTCTCCATCATAAGGGAGGGGTACAAGCTTCATTTCTTAAACCTTCCTCCCTACACCATGGTGAGACAGTTAAATTCTCAAACATCACTCCTCGACCTTCTGGGTCAAGAGATTACTACCCTTCTTGCCCAAGGGGCAATAGAAGAAGTACCCCTTTTTCAGCAGGGCTCAGGGTTCTACTCCCCCTACTTTCTTATTCCAAAGAAAACAGGGGGCTACAGACCCATATTAGATCTCAGAGAATTGAACAAGTTTCTATGCAAGGAGAAATTCAAGATGATTTCTCTCGGTACTCTCCTTCCATACCTTCAGAGTCAGGATTGGCTTTGCTCTCTAGACTTCAAGGATGTGTACACCCATGTCCTCATCCATCCAACACACAGAAGGTTCCTTAGGTTCATTTATCAAGGGAAGCACTATCAATACAGAGTGCTTCCCTTCGGTCTGGCCTCTGCACCAAGGGTGTTCACAAAATGCATGGCAGTAGTAGCTGCATTTCTACGCACTCTAGGGATATTCATATTCCCATATCTGGGCGACTGGCTCATCCGAGCTCCATCCCAGTCAGAGGCCCAGACTTCTCTAACCTGCACAAGGCTTATCCTTCGGTATCTGGGACTTGTAATAAACTTCCCAAAATCCCATCTCACCCCTACTCAGTCTCTAGAGTTCATAGGGGCCTTGCTGGATACCACAACTGCAAGGGCCTATCTTCCCCAGGCCCATTGCCTACGCTTGGTGCAGTTAGCCTCATAAGTTCAGTTAAAATCTCATTTAACTGCTCGAGAGATGTTACAACTGTTAGGCCACATGGCATCCACCGTGCATGTGGTTCCCTACGCTCGCCTTCACATGAGGGCAGCTCAGTGGACTCTATCCACCCAATGGACCCAGGCATCAGGTTGCCTGTCAGACAAAATAGCAACCTCCAGTCACCTCTTTTGGTCCCTCCACTGGTGGAAGTCCACTCAAAATCTGTTGTTGGGGTCCCCCTTTCAACAGGTGTTACCCCAAGCAACCCTTACCACAGATGCTTCTCCAAGAGGTTGGGGAGCTCATCTTCAAGATCTCTCCACTCAAGGCATCTGGTCTCTAGAGGAGACATCTCTTCATATCAACCTTTTAGAGCTCAGAGCAATCTTTCTAGCTCTCAGAGTTTTCCACACCCTGCTCAGCTACAAGACAGTCCTCATCCACACGGACAACCAAGTAGCCATATTCTACGTGAACAAGCAGGGCGGAACTGGCTCTCTGTCGCTTTGCAACGAAGCTCTGAGATTGTGGGCCTTCGCCAGAGAGCATCAAATTCATCTCATGGCAGTGTATCTTCCAGGAATTCAAAACTCTTGGGCAGACAGACTCAGTCGAGTTCTGCTCCCACACGAATGGTCCCTCCATGGGGATCAGATAGCCAGGATCTTTCGAATTTGGGGAACCCCAGACATAGACTTGTTTGCAAGTCTGTGGAATGCCAAACTTCCCCGGTTCTGTTCCAGAATTCCATGTCGGAGTTCAGGCCAGGGATGCCTTCCTCCTCCATTGGGGGCAAGACTTCCTCTATGCCTTTCCACCCATTCCCCTAATTCCCAAGACACTCTTCAAACTTCAGAGAGACAAGGGGTCTATGATCCTCATAGCACCACATTGGCCACGCCAAGTGTGGTACCCTCTACTTCTGCATCTCTCTCAAGCTCCCTCCCTGGACTTGGGATCTGCTCCAGACCACCTGTCCCAGGAGGAGGGAACGTTGTGGCACCCAAATCCCCAGTCTCTTCACCTCAGAGCCTGGTTGCTGAGGGCCTAGACCTTCAAGATTTGCATCTTTCTCAGCAAGTGAAGGATATCCTTCATGCTTCCAGAAAGCCTTCCACCAGACTTTCCTATGCTTTTAAATGGAAAAGGTTTACCATTTGGTGTGCAGAGAAGGGTCTGAACCCTCTTGCAATACCTCTGAATTCTTTACTAGAGTATTTGCTGCATTTATCCCATGCAGGCCTTAAAACAAATTCAGTAAGAGTCCATTTGAGTGCTATTGCAGCATCCCTTAAACCTCTCAATGGAAAGCCTATTTCCTCTCATCCTCTTATAGCAAGATTCATGAGAGGCCTTCTTTTGACTAAACCTCCCATCAGACCACCTCCAGTGGCATGGGACTTGAATCTGGTTCTTGGCCAGCTTATGCAGCCACCCTTTGAACCCTTAGCCACTACCTCCTTGAAATTCCTTTCCTGGAAGGTTATTTTTCTCATTGCAGTCACTTCAGCTCGCCGCATCAGTGAGCTGCAAGCCTTGGTGGCTAATCCCCCTTATACAAGGTTCCATCATGACAAGGTAGTCCTCAGGACTAATCCACACTTTATGCCTAAAGTGGTCTCACCTTTTCATCTGAACCAAGAGGTATATTTACCTGTCTTTTTTCCAGGACCTCATGCTTCAAGTGCAGAGAGGAATCTTCATACCCTGGATTGTAAAAGAGCTCTTGCTTTTTACTTACAGAGGAGACAGCAACATAGAAAATCCTCTCAACTCTTTGTTGCTTTTGATCCCTCTCATTTAGGACTTCCAGTCTCTAAGAGAACTCTGTCCAATTGGATTGCTCAGTGTATTTCTTTCGCCTACCAGAGTAAGAATCTTTCTCTGGAGGGCCATGTCACAGCTCACAATGTGAGGGCTATGGCAACCTCTATGGCTCATCTAAATTCTGTGTCCATCGACCAGATCTGTCGAGCGGCCACCTGGGCCTCGGTTCATACCTTCACAGCCCATTACTGCTTGGACAAGGGCTCCCGCCGGGATGCCTTGTTTGGTAAGGCTGTTCTCAGACACCTGTTCCATACCTAACCAACTCCTACCCTCCATCCCTGGCTGGATGCCTGAGATTCATGAGGGGAGGTAGAGCCCTTCCCAGGGACTCACAACCTGGGTGATCTCCCAGGCATCTCTAGCTGGGGAGTCCCCATATGTGAAGACTCATTCCTGCTTGTTCCTGGAGATAGCACAGTTACTTACCTGTAACAGGTGATCTCTGGGAACAGCAGGAATAAGTCTTCACAACCCACCCACCTCCCCTAGGAGTTGTATCTCTCTATCTTTCTTTCCTTTCCTTTCCTCACTCTCTCTTTGTTTCAGCTTTAAAACTCGAACTGGAGAGAGGCGGTTAGGAAAGGCGGGAGGGCAGCGCGTAGGCGCTGTGGGATGCTCCCAAAGGCTTTCCTTTTGGACGCTGGGGAGCGTTCCCGCGCGGGCTCCGTCGGTACCGACGATACCTATATATGAAGACTTATTCCTGCTGTTCCCAGAGATCACCTGTTACAGGTAAGTAACTGTGCTTTACTGGCTGAGTGAAGATGATCTGAAACATTTGCTTCTCACAATCAAAGAACATAGTCTCAAAATGGGCCTGCAGCTTAATGTAAAGAAGATAAAGATCATGACAACTTTCATAATCAACAGGTTCATCGTTGAAGGAGAAGAAATTGAAATCGTGAACAACTTTAAACTACTTGGATCAACTATCAAATAAGCAACAAGCAGTCAAGAAATCAGACGAATCAGAATGGCTATGAAAGACCTAGATAAGATTCTCAAGAGCAGAGATGTCTCTCTCCATGCAAAGATTTGACTTGTTCAAGCCATGGTATTTTCAATAACATCTTATGGATGTGAAAGCTGGACAATGAAAAAGATAGACAGGAAGAAAATTGATGCCTTTGAATTATGGTGCTGGCGGCGAATACTGTGTATACCATGGACTGCCCGAAAAACAAACCAGTCGGTACTAGAGGAGATCAAACCTAAGCTTTCTTTAGAAGCTCAGATGACAAGACTTCAACTTTCATACTTTGGACACATCATGCGAAGAGAGATCATTAGAGAAAGACATGCTTGGTAAGGTAGAAGGTCAACGCAAAAGAGGAAGGCCAGCAATGAGATGGATCGATAAAATAACAGCAGCTATGGGTACCATTCTGTCAACAATGAGCCGCCTGATTCAAGACTGAACACAATTTAGGATAGCTATCCAGAGGGTCACCATGAGTCGACTCTGACTTGACGGCGCTTAACAACAGCTAGGGGACCTGACTGGGCAAGACGGCACCTTTGGGTGAGAAGAGGACACGCATACGTGGCAGCAATCCCAAAGGCTTTCTTTGAAAGCTGGGGAATTGCTCCGCGCGGCCTCCTTTGGTGTCATCACACATAAGTGAGGACTGATTTCTGCTGTTCAAGATGCTTTCCCTTGGGATCCTACTGCCTTACCTCCACCAGGGAGACTGGCTATGCTCTTTAGATTTAAAGGATGCTTATACTCACATCCTCATACACCCAGACCTCAGACAATACCTCAGGTTTGTGGTTGGAGGAAACCACTTCCAGTAAAGGGGGCTTCCCTTTGGCCTAGCTATTGCTCCCAGAGTATTTGCCAAATGTCTAGCAGTGGTGGCGACCTTACTCAGAAGCCAGGGTGTCTTTGTCTTTCCATACCTGGACGACTGACTCATCAGGGGCCAATTGGCATGGGAGGCACAGCAGGCCACTGCTCGCACAGTCACCCTGCTCCAGCACCTAGGGTTTGTTATAAATTACGAAAGGTCCACTTTACTCCCCACGCAGAACTTGGAGTTCATAGGGGCAAGACTGGACACACTTCATGCAAAGACTTACCTACCGCTGGACAGGGCAAGGCGGTTGCTGGACTTGGTACAGCAGGTCCAGCACAGGCCTCAAGTCTCCGCAAGGGTCTTTCAACGTCTCCTGGGCCACATGGCCTCCACGGTGCATGTGACTCCATATGCTCGATTCCGCATGCGCACAGCTCAATGGAGCCTCAGAGACCAGTGGACACAGTCCACTGGTCGCCTCAGAGGCAGAGTAGCAATTTCCATGCTACTGGTGACAGTCTTGCAATGGTGGCTTCACCCCCCACCCAACTTGCTTCAGGGAGTACCATGCCAACCTCCCTCTCACGCCAGAGTGCTGACGACAGATGCCTCCTTGCTGGGCTAGGGAGCCCATTGCCAAGGTTCATGCACTCACGGTCTGTGGTCCTCGCGAGAGGCCGCGCTTCAGATCAATCTTCTATGGCTTCGAGCTATCCGCCTAGCTTTTCAAGCTTTCTGTCATCTTCTGGCACATCAGTAGGTGCTGATAGAGACAGACAATCAGGTGGCGATGTTCTACATCAACAAACAGGGGTGCACAGGATCTCGCATGCTATGTCAGAAAACTCTGGACCTCTGCTCTTTTGCAGTGGTACATCACATGTCCCTAAAGGCAGTTTATCTGCCAGGTCAGGAGAACCTCCTGGCCGACAAGTTGAGCAGTCTTCTTCAGCCTCACGAATGGCAACTGAACCGGGATGTAGCCCAGCGGATCTTCAACCGTTGGGGTCTCCCATCTATGGATCTCTTTGCCAGCCCGCAAAACCATCAGTTGTCCTGGTTCTGCTCGAGGCAAACGCATCCACTGAGCGTGGCGGCGGATGCTTTCCTGATCTCGTGGGCACAGGGCCTTCTCTATGCGTTCCATCCACGCCCCTGGTGGCCTGCACTCTGTTAAAGATTCTTCAGGACAAGTCCTCGGTCATCCTGGTGGCACCCAGGTGGCCCAGACAGCCTTGGTTTCCTTTTCTCATTCAACTGGCGGTCGAAACTCCACTCCCACTGGGGCTGCACCCCGACCTCTTGACCCTGGAGCAAGGTTCCTTGCTACACCCCAATCTCAGATCCCTCAACTTAATGGCCTGGCTGCTGAGAGGGTAGTACTTGTCTCCTCTACTCCTTCCCAAAGAGGTTGAGGAGGTGTTGCTGGCCTCTAGGAGGCAATCCACTAGAAAATCCTACGCGTTCAAGTGGCATAGGTCTGAAGGGTAGTGTGCCCAGAATAAGGAGAACCCTTTCACTTGTCAAGTACTTCAGTTAGGCCTCAATTCTAACTCTGTCAGGGTCCACCTGAGTGCGCTATCAGCTCACCACTCTACAGTGGACAGGCAGCCTCTTTCAGGTCACCCTTTGGTATCCTGATTCCTCAGAGGCCCTCCTACTCTTGAAGCCTCCAATTCGCCCACCGGCTACAGAGTGGGACTTAAATGTGGTCTTGCAGCGGCTTACTTGCCCACCTTTTGAACCAATGTCCACCTGTCCTCTCCGCTTCCTTTTCTGGAAAGCACTCTTTCTGGTGGCACTCACGTCTGCTCGACGTGTGAGCGAGTTGCAAGTTTTAGTATCGGATAGGCCGTATACTTGGTTTAGAATACAACCCAAGTAATGGTCTATGACTTGCGAGAGTAATGAGGGAATCCAAATCACATCAAACAAATACTCCCAATATAATAGCAGAAAGTGAAAAAGTGAAGTATATAGTTTGAAATCAAAATACAATAAACAATTTTTTATAGGAAGGGTAAGGTCTCAGAACTTACAGGCTGTCAACGGCTGCATGCTCATTGAACAACCCCATTTAGGTACATCATTGACCTACCACCATCCCTTCCATTAGTAGTTTTTTTTGTGTTTAAACAAAATTGAAAAAACTGTGCAGTCCATAAAACAGCTGATCAAGGCCGGCAATCTTCTTTAAGAGAAATAATGAGACTTTTACTTAGCTTGTTCTGAGAGCTTTGATAAATAGTCGAAAAGAGGCCTGCCAAAGCCTTGGTTGTCTATAGCTGGCAAATCCCAACGCCAACTAGCGCGCTGATTATAAGCGTTTCACCCGAAAGGTTTCTTCAGGGGAATTGGTGTGAGAACGGACTAAAACAGAAAAAAAGAAAGAACTTCTAAACCGAAACTTTCTTGCAATGTATTCAAACAGCTTATAAAATCCGAAGAATCCTTGTCACTCTAAAAACAAGTAAGACATACCTTTGAACAGTGGGCTACACGAGCTCAAAAGCTTGTAAAGTTCTGCCGTTGGTGTTACAAACTGAAGAATGCCATTTTGCATTATAGCAGTGGTCGTCCATTGCATTTGAAAGACAGCTTGCCTCTGTCTCAATTCATCAGGTATCGTCGTAATTGTTCAGACTTACAAGATGCCTTTGCCTTTAAAATCATCCTGGTCTCCCCCCACTCCTCTTCCCCCAGCATTGTCTATTTATCGAGATCTGGTTTTGCGCGATATGGATCAGATAGAATTGACTAAACCTAAGTCCCATCATACTTTGAACACCTCTGAACGAGCAGCGCTACAAGCTCTTCAATCATGTTCTGATCTGATTATAAGACGAGCAGACAAAGGTGGTGGTGTTGTTCTTTGGAGTCGGGCTCAATATTTACAAGAGGCCCATAGTCAGTTATCAGACCCCACTGTATATCGACGATTAGATACAGATCCTACACCAGAATTACAACAGAAGATTTAGATTCTCACTTCGCAGGCATTACAACACAAATTGATCTCTAAAAAAGAGTGGTATTTTTTAAATCCGGTGGATAGCACGATGGCGAAATTTTATCTGGTCCCAAAAATCCATAAGGATTTACAAAACCCCCCTGGAAGACCAATAGTCTCAACTCGGGGTTCCCTTTTGGAACCATTAGCGGTATTTTTGGATTCTTATCTGAGACCCAAAATGACATCTATTCCATCATATTTAAAAGACTCGTCTCATTTTTTACGAATTTTGTTCAATTACAACCAATGGGCATCAGATCCCGATCTTATCCTGGCTACCTTTGACGTCATATCGCTTTATACAGTGATTCCCCAGTCCCAGGCTCATTCAGTGGTAATGGCTTCGCTACGTCAAAGTACTGACATTTCTGAGCAACAACTTAATTTTTTGTCAGAACTTTCCTCTCTTGCATTACATAACAATTTTTTTATGTTTGAAAATACCATCTATCTGCAGCTATCTGGAGTGGCTATGGGCGCGACGTGTGCCCCTTCTGTTGCCAAGTTATACATGCAACAATTTGAACAAAATTGGTTATCCAGTTCTCCATATTCAGCTTCTGTGAAACTTTGGCGTAGATATATTGATGACATTTTTGTTCTATGGCATGGCACTCAGGAACATCTGTTGCAGTTTCATGCATGGCTGAACGATAGGGATACTAATATCAAATTTACTTTAACCTTTCATACACATCAGATAACCTTTCTGGACATTTTAGTGAAAAAAACATCCGAGGGATGGAATACTTCTATATTTTGAAAACCTATAGATAAGAATGCTATTTTGCATTATAGCAGTGGTCATCCATTGCATTTGAAAGACAGCTTGCCTCTGTCTCAATTCATCAGGTATCGTCGTAATTGTTCAGACTTACAAGATTTTAAATCTCAAGCACGCTCATTGAAGAACAATTTTTATCAACGAGGCTATCCCCATAAGATAGTAGATCGAGCCTACAAAAGAGCGCTCTATTCTAATAGAGATTTATTGTTGCAATCACATAGAACTGTGGATTCAATGTCTGAAATGCGACAAGTTAATCTGGTTACTAGTTTTACTCCTTTGAGTATGCATTTAAAACATAGTATTAAACATCACATGAATGTTTTACATAGTGTACCAGGATTAGAAACTTATCAAATTCGTTGCGTTTGGAAAAGATCTCGGAACATCAAAGAGATACTGAGCCCGGCGGTTCTACGCCCCATCGCTCCCATTTCAACTCCTATAGCAAGAGGCCACTTTGAATGTGGCTCCTGCAACATCTGTATTACCCAAGATTTATCAGAATTTCAGTATGGGGGACGGACTTACCAACTTTGTAATTTAACCACCTGCGATTCCACCCATGTGGTGTATGGAGTAAGATGTCCGTGTGGAGTACTATACATCGGTAAGACCATTTGATCGTTCAAGGTTCTCATGAACGAGCATAAAAGCAAATTAAAATTCCACAGACGAGACGCGCCAATGGTTGATCACTGCCTCGAATTCCATCACATTTTCAATGATCTCACCTGTTTCTGTATAGAGCAAGTTTTGACATCTCGCTTCGGGAGAACACGGGAACGAGCGCTGTTGTATGCGGAACAACGATGGATACATCAATTGGGCACGTTGCCCCCAGGGGGCCTGAATGCGCGCATAGAATGGGAGGCGTGCTTCAGGTGATCTTGGTTGCCATTGATGTATTAGATGCCCTTTAAAAATCTTTTCCGCATGCGCACTCCCTTCAGTTTGTAACACCAACGGCAGAACTTTACAAGCTTTTGAGCTCGTGTAGCCCACTGTTCAAAGGTATGTCTTACTTGTTTTTAGAGTGACAAGGATTCTTCGGATTTTATAAGCTGTTTGAATACATTGCAAGAAAGTTTCGGTTTAGAAGTTCTTTCTTTTTTTCTGTTTTAGTCCGTTCTCACACCAATTCCCCTGAAGAAACCTTTCGGGTGAAACGCTTATAATCAGCGCGCTAGTTGGCGTTGGGATTTGCCAGCTATAGACAACCAAGGCTTTGGCAGGCCTCTTTTCGACTATTTATCATAGCTCTCAGAACAAGCTAAGTAAAAGTCTCATTATTTCTCTTAAAGAAGATTGCCGGCCTTGATCAGCTGTTTTATGGACTGCACAGTTTTTTCAATTTTGTTTAAACACAAAAAAAACTACTAATGGAAGGGATGGTGGTAGGTCAATGATGTACCTAAATGGGGTTGTTCAATGAGCATGCAGCCGTTGACAGCCTGTAAGTTCTGAGACCTTACCCTTCCTATAAAAAAATTGTTTATTGTATTTTGATTTCAAACTATATACTTCACTTTTTCACTTTCTGCTGTTATATTGGGAGTATTTGTTTGATGTGAATCGTATACTTGGTTTTACAAAGACAGAGTGGTCCTATGTACTCATCCCAAGTTCCTCCAAAAAGTGGTTTCCTCATTTCACCTTAACCAAGAGGTGGTTCTTCAACCTTCTTCCCCAGGCCACACTCCAGGCGAGCAGAAGCGGTTCTGCGTACCCTGGACTGTAAGAAGGCGATTGCCTTTTTTCTGGAGCGTACACGTGGACAGCGGAGGGCTTCCCAGCTCTTCATCTCTTATGACCCTAGTAAACTTGTCTGTCTGTCTCCAAGTGCACGTTATCCACCTGGGTGACAGACTGCATTGCCTGGGCGTACAGGGCAGTTGCCCTCCAGCTGTAAGGCCGAATCATGGCCCACTCAGTCAGAACTAAGGCCGCATCAGTGGCTAACCACCGCTCTGTTCCGTTGGCAGACATCTGCCGGGCCACAACTTGGTCTTCAAGCCAGACGTTTGCAGCCCACTACTGCCTGGAGAGAGATTCCCAGTGGGACAGTGTTTTCGGTCAGGCGGTACTCCATAACCTATTCGAGGTTTAGGCAACCCCTACCCTCCGACACTTTGGTGTCCGGCTACCGTGGGGTTGTGTTCTCGGAGAAAAAGCCTATCACTGCTGCTGCAGCTCTTCTAGAGGAAGCCATTTTCAGCTATGGGTTCTCTGTAGCCTATAGCTAGGGAGTCCCATATGTGAGGACTGACTTCCTGCTTGTTCCTGGAAAATGCATAGTTATTCACCTGTGACAGGTGTTCTCCAGAGACAGCAGGAATCAGTCCTCACGACCCTCCCTCCTCCCCTGGAGTTGCAGTCCTTTGATTAATTTTTTCTCATTTTGCCGTCTTTTTAGCTATGTCATCTGACTGAGCAAGTTGGCACCCTTGGGCGGGAAGGGGACCACACATGCGCGATGCAGTCCCAAAGGCTTTCTTTGAAAGTTGGTGATTTTCCCCGCCGAGGACTCCGTTGGCGCCGACGTCACCCATATGTGAGGATTGATTCCTGCTGTCCCTGGAGAACACCTGTTACAGGTGAGTAACTATGCTTTCCTGCCTCAGAGTCCCTTCACATTTGCTTCAAGGTTCGGTACCTTTTTCGGGTTTTTTTTGTTGTTGTTGTTGTTGTTTTTCTCCAGTGTGGTTTCGTGCCTTTTTCTAAGGTCTGGCCATGTTGAGGTTCTTCGACCTCGCTGTTGTCCTTTTTGCCCCAGTGGCCAATGTGTTCAAAAAGTGTGATCAGTGCGCAAAGAACATGAACATGTCTCCAGTGTCTAGGTGCCAACCATTATCTGGAGGTTTGTGCCCTGTGTAAAAAGATGTCCATGAAGGCCATCCAAAGTCATTGGCAGAAGCAGGACACAGCCCTTTTATCCCCCGATAGCTTCACGTTCTAAAGCCCTGCATGCATCTTTGGCGTTACGTAAAGCCCCCGCGGTGGCCTATCAGGTCCACAGACACTTCGACAAGGGTTCCCTGGAGCATGAGCACCAGAAGAAGAAGAAATCCTTGTGGACCTCTTCCTGGGAATCAGACACACATGGCAAGTCCTTTGTGAGGTCCCCCAGTCCCCCGGAGGTTATCTGAGGAGTCTGAGCAGAGCAATTGTCGAAGGTGCCCAAAACAGACATTGAGACCTTTGGCGAGGGAACACTGATTCCCAATGCTTGTCCCATCAAAAACTACCTCTTGTCACTAATGCTGGAACTGGTCACCATGATGTCTGCGTCGAAGGCTGCAACTCCTGAGTGGGAAGCCAGGGTGATGGAGCGGTGTTACTGCCTTCCTTGCCTCGCAGCAAGCGTTAATATTTTATTTTATTTTTATTTATTTAGCAAGCATTTGTAGCCCGCTCCTTCCAGCGATCAGAAGCGGGTAGGATTACTATTGTGAAACTGCCGAATCAAGGCAGGTACAAATTTTGTTTACATACAGATTGTCAGAAAAGCACATCATACAGAGTTAACACTTCTTAGCTATGGGGGAGTTCATTTACATATATACAGGATAATCTTCTTGGACACAGTGGTCAGGGGCTGCTCCATCTGTGGATTTAGTTCAGGTTGAAATGTGATTGGAAAATGTGCGTTTTGAGTTTCTTTCTGAAGTCTAGAAGGTCATTGCTAGCTCGTAGTTCTGGTGGGAGTTGGTTCCACAGTGTTGGCGCCGCATATGAGAAAGCCCTGTGGCTGGTGTTAGCTTTGGCAGATCTTATATCTGTTGGAGTGTGAAGGATGTTGGAATTGTGGGTTCTTCTGTTTCGGGTAGGAGGTTGCAATCTTACTAGGTTGTTGAGGAAGGAAGGTGCTAAGTTGTGGATGAGTTTGAAGGTGGTTGTTAGTATTTTGTATTTTGTGCGAGCTGTTATGGGTAGCCAGTGTAATTGAATTAGTACTGGTGTGATGTGGTCACTTAGATTTTTCTTCATTATGACCCTGGCAGCTACATTTTGTGCCATTTGTAATATGTTTAGGGTTTTTTTAGGTAAACCTTGTAGGATGGCGTTGCAGTAGTCAAAATGTGGCATGATGAGTGCTTGGGCCACTGTTCTGAAGTCTTGGGGATCAATAATATTCCGAATGGGTTGGAGCACTCTAAGCTTGTGGAAAACTGCTCTGTTGGTCTTTCGGAGGTGTTTTTCCATCTTTAGGTCACAGTCAAATGTGACTCCTAGATACTTTATTTCTTTTTTTGTTTGGTAAGTGTTGTTACATAGTGTTATTGATGTGGGAGGGTCAAAATTCGGTTCTTTGGAGATATACATTACTTCGGTTTTTTTGTGATTAATTGACATACTACTTTGTTGTAACCAGTCTTGCATCTCTCCGATACATGTCTCCAGTGGGTTGTAGTCTGGGTTTTTAGTGTCTAGTTGTGTGTATAGCATGATATCATCGGCATAGATGTGGTAATTAATTTCGTGCCGTGAGAAAATTTTGCATAGTGGCTGCATATATATGTTAAACAGAAGTGCTGAGAGAGCAGAGCCTTGGGGGATTCCCTGTGTTTGTGAGAAAGATTCTGCTTTTTCTCCGTTGAATTGAACCTGTTGTGTTCGATTTGAGATGTAGGATGAGAACCATTTTGGTGGGGTTCCTGTTATTCCTATTGATTTTATCCTATTTATGAGGGTCCCATGATTAACTGTATCAAAGGCAGCTGAGATGTCAATGAATACAAGAATGTACATTTTCTTTTTGTTTTCAAGGCCCTTTAGGAGGTTGTTAAGTAGAACTAGTAACAGGGTTTCAACTCCATGATGTTGCCTGAAGCCATATTGCTGGTCATCAAGAGGAGCACTGTCAGTCAGATGGTCTTGGAGTTGTAGAAGGACCGTTTTTTCTATGATCTTTGCCAGGAATGAGATACTTGATATGGGACGGTAGGAGGCTGGGTCTTCTCCGTTGAGTGTAGTGTTTTTTAGCTCCAGCTCTGCCTGTGCTTGCACTGAGATTGCAGGGACCTCAATGGTGAGGACTCCCCGGGCCACCGAACCGATCCTCGAGAGCCCTGAGCTGACCTGTGTGAGGGTCTCGATCCCACTCCCAGTCCTCTGGATTGCTTCTGTCTCCGACCAAGCAAACGTCATGGGTCATCGTGGACTTGATCAGAGTTGGACACCCCAGGAGCCATCAGGCCTCGAGTTCTCGACAGACTACTTGGACTGGGATTCCAAGGATGAGGCTTCCCCTGAGATGTGCACACACTGCCATCTCCCCCGGCATCAAGATGCCAGTCACCTTCCCAAGGACACCCTTGTTCCTCAAGGTGTTTTGGGATATGGCGAAGGCATTGTCCCTTACCACGGACTCAGAGGAGGACCCTCGCATGGAGGAACTTGAAATCCTCTAATATGAGGCCCCACTCAGGGAGGCCCTGACTGTCCGGTCCATGCCATCCTCGGGCGGCGACTCCTTCGGATGAACACCATGTACTGAGGCCAGCGATGGCTCTGGCTTCCGGAATGCACAACTTCCTCACACCTCCATGGTGGTGGAGTTGACCATGCATCGACAGAAAAGCCCGAATAATCACTCTTCCGTGCCTCGGGCACAGTCCCGCAGCCTCGACACCCTCTGACGCAAATGCTACCGAGGCTTGATTCCGGCCTGCTGGATACAACCATATCAGGTATATATTGGCATGTATCTCCGAGACCTATCTAAAGATCTCTCAGGTTTTTCGTCGTGTTTCAGTGGGGATCACCATTAGTGATTCTAAACCCTTGCAAAATGTGTTGGGGAATGCTCTCGAAGTACATGTCTCGAACCCCCTACGTCGGCTTACAGTCCAACGCGAGGGTGGCTGCCTCAGGGATCGGGGCCTGATGCCAGGCCTAGCTCCAGGCATTGGACCTCGAGCAATGGGTCCAGTAGAAACTTCTTGACGTTCCCTGCCTCTGTGAAACCTCTTCAGCAAACCGATGGAGGACAAGGTGGCGGAGGACCACCACCCAGGAAAAAGATTTATGTGTCATCATGGATAACATGTTAAAATCCTCCGCCCAGTGTGCAGCAGCAGCCAAGAGAGCAAATAGAATGCTAGATATCATAAGGAAAGGAATGGAAAATAAAACAACGGATATTATGCCTTTGTATCGTTCCATGGTGCGACCGCACCTTGAATATTGTGTGCAATTCTGGTCACCGTATCTTAAAAAGGATATAGCGTTATTAGAAAAGGTACAGAGAAGAGCCATCAAAATGGTAAAGGGGATGGAAGGCTATTCCTATGAGGAGAGGCTACAAAGGCTAGGGCTCTTCAACCTGGAAAAGAGATGGCTGAGGGGAGATATGATAGAGGTCTATAAATTAATGAATGGAGTGGAACTGGTAAATGTAGATCGATCATTTACGTTATCAGAATATAGAAAGACTAGGGGACATGCAATGAAGCTACAGGGTAAACTATTTATGACAAATAAGAGAAAATATTTTTTCACTCAACGTGTAATCAAACTCTGGAATTTGTTACCGGAGGATGTAGTAAAGGCTGTTAGTGTAGCTGGGTTTAAAAAAAGGTTTGGACAAGTTCCTGGAGGAAATGTCCATAAACCATTATTAAAAAGGGACCCAGGATATCAATGCTTGACACAATACAAGCATTGTGGAACCTGTGTCTTTTGAGGAAACTGCTAGGTACGTATGACCTAGATTGGGCACTGTTGGAAACAGGATACTGGGCTTGATGGACCTTGGTCTGACCCAGTATGGCATATCTTATTTTCTTATGTTAAATCGAGACAGAGTTTACCAGGCCTCTGCTTTCCAAGAAGACCTCTACCCTTTTCAAGAAAAAAATGCAGGGAAAAAGGCCTCTCTTTCTCAAAAAAGGCTGGCCTTATTGGGGCTACCTCCAATACCAGGCCCCTCAGACCCTACAGGAGGGTCACCAGAGGAAAGGAGCATACCAGGGCCAACGTAAGCCTAAGGACTCAAAGCCCCAAACACTGGCTCCAGCCCAGGCTGTGTCAGGATTTTGACTCCTTGAGCATAGCATCTCCATCCTTGGTGGAGCAGCTGCCAATAACAAGGAGTCTGATTCATTTTGCCCATCGGTGGCTTGCTATCACCACCAACACCTGGGCACTCATAGTGGTCAGAGATGATTATCTCTTTCACTTCGACCAGATGCCGCCTCCTTTCTTTCCAGGAGAGTCCGCTCGGACTCCCCTGCACCAATCCATGCTACTGCAGGAACTCGCAGGCCTTCTCAGGGACAGGGCTGTGGAGCTAGTACCCCACCACATAAGGGGAAAGGGGTTCTACTCCAGGTACTTTCAGGTCCCAAAGAGAATAGAAGTCCTAAGGCCCATTCTAGACTTGTGAAACCTGAACAAGTTCCTGGTGCAGGAAAAATTGAAAATGATCTCATATGGAACATTGCTGCCCTACCTCCAGCAGAGAGATTGGATATGTTCCTTGTACCTAAAGGACACTTATACCCACATCCTTATCCTTCCAGCTATAGGCAGTACCTAAGGTTCATGGTCGGGGATGACCACTAGTAGTACAGGATACTACCCTTCAGCCTAGCCTCTGCACCAATAGTCTTCACCAAATGCCTGGCTGTGGTGGCCGCATACCTCCGTCTCCAAGGGGCCTTCGTCTTCCCATACCTAGACCACAGAGGTGCAACAAGCTACAATCTGTACCATCAAATTCCTGCAGTATCTGGGTTTTTGATAAACCACCCCAAATCTCACCTTACTCCAGCACCTAATCAGGAGGTCATCAGGACACTCTCCAGGCCAGGGCCTTCCTCCCCCTGGATAGGGCAGATCGCCTTGGGTTCCTGGCCACCGAGGTACAGCGCTATCACGTAGTGTCAGCACTGTCCATGCTCTACCTACTAGGCTACATGGCATCCACATTCCATGTGCTCCCCAATGTACCCCTCCACATGCAGGCAGTTAAGTGGTGTCTTTGCTCACAGTGGACACAAGCCACAGGCAGGCTCTGGGACACTATCTTGGTTTCTGTCACAGGTCTGCGACTAAACAGCTGTTTGATTATTTTCATCTAATTTCCATGTATTTTGGTGTGCTGAAAACAAATAAAATATTGAAAAAACTCCTAGACATCATGATTTGCCACAACATGCAAAATTGTCTTCAAATTTATCACATTTTTTCAAATTACGATTAATTAATTCAAATTACTTTTAATTAATTCACATAAGTGCATTTAAGATATAAAATGCCAAAAAAACCTTAAAAGGGGTTGTCCGAGTTATGTAAAAAAAAAATATAGCACTGTAAATCTGATGGCCAGCAATATATACATAAGCTGAGCAAGTTTTAAGTCCGTGCTTCTAATGGTAGAAGGGGTTAATCTTTCCTGAAGAATCCAGTGGGAGGGAGACACATAAGAACATAAGATATGCCATACTGGGTCAGACCAAGGTCCATCAAGCCCAGTATCCTGTTTCCAACGGTAGCCAATCTAGGTCATACGTACCTAGCAGTTTCCCCAAAAGACACAGGTTCCACAATGCTTGTACTGGGTCAAGCATTAATATCCTGGGTTCCTTCTTAATAATGGTTTATGGACCTTTCCTCCAGGAACTTGTCCAAACCTTTTTTAAACCCAGCTACACTAACAGCCTTTACTACATCCTCCGGTAACAAATTCCAGAGTTTGATTACACGTTGAGTGAAAAAATATTTTTTTATTAGTCTTAAATAGTTTACCTTGTAGCTTCATTGCATGTCCCCTAGTCTTTCTATGTTCTGATAACGTAAACAATCGATCTACGTTTACCCGTTCCACTCCGTACATTAATTTATAGACTTCTATCATATCTCCCCTCAGCCGTCTCTTTTCCAGGTTAAAGAGCCCTAATCTTTTTAGCCTTTCTTCATAGGAGTATTCTTCCATCCCCTTTACCATTTTGGTGGCTCTTCTCTGAACCTTTTCTAATAACGCTATATCCTTTTTAAGATACGGCGACCAGAATTGCACACAATATTCAAGGTGCGGTCTCACCATGGAACGATATAGAGGCATTTTAATATCTTTTGTTTTATTTTCCATTCCTTTCCTTATGATACCTAGCATTCTATTTGCTCTCTTGGCTGCCGCTGCACATTGGGCCGAGGGTTTTAACACACAGGGCAGATAGCAGCAGCTCCGGTCAGTGCAGGGGGGCGTGGCCAGCACTGTGACGTCTCGTGTACAGACACAGAGCCACACTTGTGCACGAATCATGTTTGTTTATTAAAATACTTTCTATACCGCCCCATACCAGCGGCGTCTGGGCGGTTTACAATAGTTAAAAAAGTTACAATATATTACAGGCTGTTAAGAAAGGGTTCTTGGTTCTATGCTGTTCACACTTTTTCATCGCAATTCGTGTTAGCTCGTCATTCTTCAACTGTTATGTTATGGCTCCGTGAAAGTGTATTAATTCGCCAGACGGTTTCTGTTTCATCTGTGGTGAATATACCGTGTTGAAGCAACAGTAGAATCTTACAGACTTTGTGAAAAATGTATACTTTGCATACTTTGGACTAAAAATTGGAGATCAAGATAAAGTCTGGGCGCCTCATAAAGTGTGCAAACGGTGTGTTGAGGACCTCCGAAACTGGTTCAAGGGTAAGAATAAATCATTCCGTTATGGGTTTCCTATGGTATGGTGAGAGCAAAAGAACCATAGTGACGACTGTTACTTTTGTTCATGCGATGTGAAAGGGTTTAATTCCAAATGGAAGCATTCCATTTCATACCCCAATCTTCACTCTGCAATTCGTCCCATCCCCCATGGCACAGATATACCAGTACCCAAGCCCCCTGCTACCTTGGAAGAGATACCTAGCTCCGATAAAGGTGAAGTCATACCTGAACCAGATGACGAATCAAGTTCTGACTTTGAAGATGATACAAGACCAAAATTGTTTTCTCAGGAGGAGATGAATGATTTGGTAAGAGACTTGAATCTTCCCAAAGATGCCGCTGAGTTACTCGGATCAAGGCTGAAAAGCAGGAATTTATTGTTGGCAGGAGTGTCATCTTCATGGTTCAGACATCGTGAAAAGAAGTTCGTTCCTTACTTCGCCCAGGAAGACAAGTTGGTTTATTGCATTGATGTCGAAGGTCTGATGGGTCAATTTAAAATCCAATATGATTCAGAGCAATGGCGTCTTTTTATAGATTCTTCAAAAAGAAGTCTCAAAGCAGTTTTACTCCACAACGTTTTTTACGCTTCCATACCTGTAGGTCATTCCGTACACTTGAAGGCAACCTATGAGAACTTGGAATTGGTTCTTCGTAAACTTAAATATGAAGACCATGTTTGGCAAGTGTGTGGGGACTTGAAGGTCTTGTGCATGCTGCTCGGGCAACAAGCTGGGTATACCAAATGTTTTTGTTTTCTGTGTCTATGGGACAGTCGAGACCTACAAAATCATTGGACCAAGAAGAATTGGCAGCCGAGGGTGCTAACAGTCTGTGAAAAAAATGTCCTCCAAGAAAATTGGTACCTTCCCATAAAGTTCTTCTACCACCTCTCCACATAAAATTGGGATTGATGAAGCAATTCGTAAAATCGCTTCAAATATGTGGTCACCAAGTTTCCAGGCCTGTCGGAGGCAAAATTGAAGGAAGGTGTGTTCGTCGGACCAGACATTAGAAGGCTTATAGTTGATCAAGAGTTTGTCAATACCATGACGGATCCTCAAAAAGAAGGATGGATTGCATTTAAAGAAGTCGTACAGAATTTTTTAGGCAATAACAAAGATCCTCACTACAAAAAGATTGTCGGACGAATGCTGAAAGCATTTCAAGCTTTAGGTTGCCTGATGAGTTTGAAAGTGCATTTCCTCCAGTCCCACCTTGACTACTTTCCTGAAAATTTGGGAACTATGAGTGAGGAACAAGGTGAACGATTTCACCAAGACATTAAAGAGATGGAAAGGAGATACCAGGGAAAATGGAGCATTACAATGATGGCAGACTACTGTTGGATGCTTCAGAGAGACATTCCAGATGCTACTCACAAGCGTAAATGCACCAAGAGGAGCCTCACAAGGAAGGAGAATCGAGTTTAGTGTGTGTAGGTGAGCTCATTTCAGTTCAAAAAAGGATTTTCATGAAAATACTGTAATAAAACTTTAATTTTATAAGTCTATTTCCATTTATTTTGAGGTATTGCCTTATTTAACATAGTTACCTAAATTGTCAGGAAACGTGATGTCCTATGACAAAATGGAAGTCATTTTCGGATTCAGCGCACCAAAAAACATAAAGATTACGTGGAATAACCAAAACTGCTCTCAAAAACCTTTTTTGCAGACCTATCAGTTGGTGGCAGGACATAAAGCACCTGTAGAGGGGCATGCCTTTCCAGCCCCCAAACCCCCAGTGGATCCTCACTACAGATTTGTTCCTAATGTGCTGGAGTGCCCACTGCGAGGAACTGCGCACGCACGGCGGCTGGTCCCTAGCGGAGAACCAACAGTAGGATCAACCTGCTGGAACTCAAGGCCATTTTTCTGGCAATCAAGGCTTACCACCACCACCACCACCTTCAGAACCAGTCTCTGCTAGTCCAAATGGACAACCAAGTTGCGATGTTCTATCTGAACAAGCAGGGGGGCACAGGGTCTCTGTGCCTCTACGAGGAGGCAGTATCTCTCTGCTCATATGTGATCAGTCAGGGAATGCGCCTCAGAGCAGTATAACCTCCGGGCCAAGACAGTGCCCTATTGGACAGATTGAGCAGGGTCCCCCAGCCACACGAATGGTGTCTAGACCCCAGCGTGGCGCATCGGCTATTCCAACTCTGGGGAACCCCAAGTCTGGACCTCTTTGCCATTTCAGCCTATGCTCAATTGCTCCACTTTTTCTGTCCCCAACTGCATCCATCCTAGATAGCTGCAAATGCCTTCTCATCTCTTGGTCAGAGGGCCTGCTGTATGCCTTTCCCCCTACGCCACTAATTGCCCACAACCTCAACAAGGCCTCCATGTTCCTTCTACCCCGTCCCTCTGAGGAATGCCCTGGGCTAATGACACAAGAGGAGGGCTTGCTCCTTCACCCCAACCTGGGGTCCCTGTCACTAACAGCATGTCTGCTGAACTGGTCACCATAGCCCCCTTCAACCTCCCCATGGAGGTGGAGGAAGCTCTCCTGGCCTCTTGTAAGGATTCCATGAGACGAGTCTACGCCTTCAAGTGGTGCATATTCTCAGTATGGTATGTGGAGCAATGGGAGACCCATTCTCTTGCCAGGTGCATATGGTACTGCAGTACTTGCTCTACCTTTTGCAGTCCAGACTCAAGTCCAGCTCCATCAGGGTGCACCTGAGCACACTCTTAATGCACCATCACTCCATTGAGGGGAAACCTCTTTCTGCGCAGCCTCTCATTACTCAGTTTAGGTGGGTCCTTCTGCTGTCTAAGCCTCTCTTCTGCCCGCCCCTGGCAGAATGTGATCTCAACGTAGTTCTGACGCCGTTCACCAAGCCACCTTTTGAACCTCTGACTACTTGCCATTTGCGTTGTCTATCCTGAAAGGTCGTCTTCCTGGTGGCCCTCAATTCTGCCCAGAGAGTCAGCGAGCTTCAGACTTTGGTGGCTGAGCCACCTTACACCAGGCTCTACAAGAACAGGGTCATGCTCTGTACCCACCCTAAATTCCTTCCAAAGGTGTTATCAATCTTCCACCTCAACCAGGAGTTGGTGCCTCACCACTTCTTTCCATGGTCCCATGCCGACAAGTCAGCAGCCCTTCTCCATACTCTGGACTGCAAGAGGTCCCTGTCCTTCTACCTGCGACGTATTCAGGGCCACTACAAAGCCTCGCAGTTTTTCATTTCTTACGACGCCACTCGACTGGGGGAGACTGTTAAAAAGTGGACTCTGTCCATCTGGGTTGCGGACTGCATCGTCGTCACCCTTGATCAGGCCGGGCTTTCGCTGGAGCGCCAGGTCACGGCGCACAATGTTAGGGCTATGACGACCTCTGTCACAAGTCTACGCTCTGTCCGTATGACAGACATCTTCCGGGCCACCACCTGGTCCTCATTTCACACCTTTGCAGCTCACTGCTGCCTGGAGAGGGAGTCGCGACGGGACAGTGCCTTCGGTCAGGCTGTATTCCATAATTTGTTTGTGGTTTAGGCAACTCCTTCCCTCCAACCCTTCTTGTTGAGGCTACTGGAGCGATGGTTCTCCCTGGACACTAGGGTCCTCAGAGTCTTTCCTCATACTTGCTTGCAGCTGTTCATGGCTGGGCCGTGTATTTCTACAGGTTTTCAGTAGCCTGTAGCTATGTGAGGATTGAGTTCCTGCTTGTTTTTAGAGGAAGTGTAGTTACTCACCTGTAACAGGTGTGCTGCAGGGACAGCAGGAATCAGTCCTTGCAACTCTCCCTCCTCCCCTTGAAGTTGCTGTACAATTTTTTCCATCTTCTTTTGTCTGATCTAGTTAGGTCATCTGACTGAGTAAGATGGTGCCCTTGGGTGGGAGGGGGATAACACATGCATGGTGGCATTTCCCAAAGGCTTTCTTTGAATGCTCGGGAGATGCTTCTGCATGGGCTCCGTCGGTGCCGACATCACCCATATGTGAGAGCTGATTCCTGCTGTCCCTGGAGAACACCTGTTACAGGTGAGTAACTACACTTTTTCTTCCGTCATGTTTCTATGTTTCTACCTACTTTAATCCATATTAAAATCTGGTTTTAATGCCTGTTTCTTTAAAGAATGTTTAAACCTTTGGTGATTTTGACGTTTAAACCTCATCTAGCAGGTTGTAATTGTTTGCTAATGGCAATAGTGACCTTGCTGTGTTTGTAATGCATAGACTGCTGGTGGTGGTATACCCACTGCCCCTCCTCCCAATATGGTAATGATCAAAGACCTCTATTTTCCAGCCTAATGTCATGAAAGTCTTCTCCATAGTGGTCTTCCTCTGACTTGACATGCTGGTTCTTACTGTTCTAATAATGCATGATGACCTCATGTATACCTTAGCATTCCTTCCTGTGTAGAAAATTGCAAAAGCTAATTGGGCTCTTCTCGAGTTAACCTCTTCAGTGGGGAGAAAATAGGTCATTATGTGTTTTTGGGTGCTACTTTGAGTTTTCTGGTTGAGAGTCTTTGGCATGCAGGGGCCTTGATTGTTTTTCAGGTTGTTAGGAAGATCAGAGCTTCCATGCAAGCTTGTTTGAGCTGACAGCAGCTGACACAAATCTTCTGTTATTGGGTAGCTTAATGCACAATTTGTGGCAACCCATTTTAATATGTTTTTTTATTGTAATGCTTAGGTTCAGTTGTCTTCATTACATTAAACCAGTGATTCCCAAACACTGGGTCACAAAATCCTCATTTGGGTTGTGGCCGGAGCAGGGGTGAATCAGGCATGCAACACAAAGTAAAATGGTCACCCCCTAAAACTCTGGTTTGCCCCTTCACATCAAATCCACACCGCTGCTCACCATTGTTCATCAAAGGTAGAACAGGCGCAGGGTCTTTCTGATACAAGCATGCTCGCGCCTCTGCTGGCCCTCCTTGTTACATGCCTTCTGACGTGACAAGTATGTGTAAGAAAAGACAGGTAGGACTGGCAGGGCCTTGAAGGCATGCACAAACCTTTTTCAGAAAGACTCTGTCTGTGCGATCTTTGTTTAGAGGCTGCGGGCGGTGGAGAAGAGGGTTAGATTTAGACATAAAGTTCTGCTACGCAGGTTGGGAGGTTGGAGGATAAATGCACAGCAAGGGATAGGAAGAAAAAAAAGGAGATCTGAGACATAAGGGTGGAGGGAGACTCAGGAGATGCTGGACATGTCTGGGGGAAGATAAATTGGGTGACTGAGGGGGGGCTAGGGAGACAGAGAGGTGATGTGGGGAAGAAGGACCAAGGGAGATAGAGATACTGAGTCTAGGGAGAGAGAGGGAGAAAGAGAAGGGAGATGCTAGACGTGGGGGTATAGGGAGAGTGGGGGAGATGAGGATATGAGTGAAAAGGAGAGAAGGGGAAGACGGGCTGGCAGGGATATAGAGGAGAAATAAGATAGGGCAGGGGGGGAAGAGAGGTGGTGTGGAGATTGTATGGGGGACAGAAAGGAGAGAAGACATTGGATGATGGTGAGAGAGCGCGGGAAGGCATTGGGCAGAGTGTGAAGGGGAGAGATGCTGATTGGGGGGTGCGTTAATAAAGACTGGAGAATGAGAGATTGAGGGAGAGAAGTGGCAGATGTACTGCAGTCTCTGGAAAAGAGAGTTAATTGAAGATAGGACTCAGAAACCAGACAATGGGACCAAATCAGTTAAAAAAAAAAAAATAGCCAGACCACAAAGGTAAAGAATTTATTTTCAGTTTAATAACTGGAATATGGCAGTTTTTGGATTTTGTGCCATCTTTATATTTTGCACAGTAGAAGAGGAAATGCATCAGTTTATTTCTCTGGTATTGCCCTGCATGTAAAGCCTGGCTTCTTGGGGTTTCAATTTAATTTTTATCTATGAGATGGTACAGGACTGGGGGAAGATGCTGGACCAGCAAAGAGAAGGAAAGGAAGGTTGGATGGGGGACTTCCAAGGAAGGGGAAATAGGGAGGATGCTTGACATGATGGGGGATGGAATATGTTTCCATATTGTCTTGCTAGACCAGTTCAGACAAGTTGGTTGTGTTCCCTACCAGCAGATTGGTGGAGACAAAGAACCAATGAAAAGCCCAGGTATAATGACATCACTGCTATTGCCCCAGCCACTACAGGGTTTCTTCAGTATTTATTTGGTCTTTTCAATACCCATGGGGTAGGGAAAATTGGTTCAGCTCCACGCCCTTATCATAAAAACCTGTTGAGCAACCAGAGATTGGCAGGATTTGGAAGGATCTGGAAGAGTGCAACAGCCTCACACAACCTCAGTGCCCCTTCCTGCCCCCTTGATCTCTCCTGAAGTTTACACAAGACAGTCAGAGAGATCTGCCTGCCAGCCACCTTAAATGCAGTTCTGCAAAGCCAGTACATTAGTTTCAGGGGAGTAGAGATGATCCTGGCATGGATTCTCTGCCTGGACCTCTCAGGGGTGAAAACCAAGGCTTGATCTCGTCATTGTCCTTGTTGGGGGCTCCTGATTCTGTTATCCTGGGATGCAATTCGGGGTGGACTGCTGGTGACCGTTGGCACAGTGTGGGTTTCCTGCCATTTTCTGCATGCATTATTAGTATTTTCTCCTATTGTATGCCTGATGGTTGCACGGTCTGTACACGAGTTCCGCCTAAGCAGCTCCAAAGTGCGTTCCTACCCTAGCACCTAGTTAACGCATGCTGCAGTAAAAGAATAGTTAACACTTGCCTTTTGGCCACTGTGATAGTTGCCTTAACTCACTGCCTTCTTTCAGGAAGCGTCGCTTGACCTGTGGCAAATGAGATGCCTCATCTCTGGATTCTAAATTGTTCTTGCATGGCAGCTTCTGAGTCATTCCTGGAGAGTCTGCTCTTCCTCTCTCTTTCGGGGAATGCAGTTAGTCGAGCCTTGCCTGCTTCAGGGCTGGAGGTGATGGATGTTTCTATGGGTAAGAATCTCCAGCTGGCTGGAGAGTCCAGCGACTGTTCAGTGAACCGCTTCTTGTCCCCTCGGGGATCTGCGACGACTAGGCCCCCTTATGTTGTGGGGGATCATTTGCAAGTGGAGAGCTTCCGGACTCTGGATTGTCCTCCCTAGAATTCTTCTCTGTCAGCAGGCCCTGATTTTCCTGATGTGGAAATTCGGACCCTGTGGCCTCTGGTCCTCCCCCCCCCCCCGATGCAGTCTCATGTGGGGCAAGCGGAGAGTGGAAGCATTGTTCGATTGTTTTTGAATTAAGCGTCCCTGGCAAGAAGCGCTCCATGGAGAGGGGGAACACCTGGGAGCTGTTGGAGATTTTGACTAGGACTTGGATTCAGATGACTCTATACTGGCTTCTGACATGGATGAAGAAGTAATCTCTCCTTCAGAAGATTGTGAAGAGACTGGTGTGATCCACCTATTCCTGAAGGAGGAGCTGGCAGCGTTGATTGCCAGGATCCCATCCACGTTGAACTTGATGGATGCTTCCAGCATGGAGCAAGAGCTGAAGGTGCACCTGCTACTTCAAGGGGTGTGGAAATCCACTGCTGTCTTTCCGTTCCCGAATGTGATCAAAGATGTGATCCGATTGAAGTGGGACTCTTCTGACTTCCTGCCTAAGAAGATCTATGCTCTCCCGGAGAAGGAGTGCATTGAGTGGTTTGGTATTCAAAAGGTGGATGCGCGGATCACAGCGGTTATGAGAAACCACCTTAAAAGATTTTCTGGACCGTAAGATGGATTTGTTTTAGAAGAGCCAGTTTGTCATGGCAGTTGCTATTCAGCAGTTGGCGGTATGTGCCAGCTTGACGTCTTAAGCCCTGCTCCAGTGGATTCAGTTTCTTCTGCTGGATGAAACTACCCCTCTACTTAAGCTGTGTATGGTCTACCTTTCTGATGCCATATACTGTATGATCTGGTATGTTTTGGCGGCCAGGGATCGTGTCCTGATGATTATGTCATGGCATTGGATTTGGCTTCGGCACTGGGCAATAGACATCTCCATGAACAAGCAGGAATATTGTTTTTACATGTGGGTGACATCGGGTATTGATGGAGCCCACGCGGGAAGCTCTCCAGCTACCAATAGGAAAACCTTTGCTGCCTTCCCGCTCTCCCAACTCCCTCTCCTCAGTTATTCTTTATCTGCGGAGCCAACGGGTCACTACCCTATCACCACAGAAAAGAACTTTTAAATCTTTTCCTTAACCGCTCTGCCTAACCGCCTATTTTTTTCTTTTGTTAAAGTTTTTTTTTTTTTTCTCTCAGGGCCTTGTGCCCCATGGGTCTTGCCCACCATTTTAAGATGGAGAAAACCCTCCAGCAGTTTAAAAAAATGCACCAAGTGTTCCAGCACCATCTCAGTTACCGACAAACACGACTGGTGTTTGAAGTGCCTTGGTCCTGACCATATTCCCCAAGACTGCTCCCTCTGCAAGCAGATGACGATGAGGGGCCTAGGGAACTGGGCCAAAAGGTTTGGGGAACTCTTCTCCATGGACTCGTTGTCATTGGCCTGTACTTCATCCACAGCATTGTCCTGCTCCCACGGTTCGAAACACTCCAAGGAGTCGAGGCACTCAGAGAAGAAGACTAAGAAAACCACGTCTCCTTATAAGTCAAAAAACCAAGACTCCTCTTAGAAACTGAAGGAACACCGAAAGGTCCAAGGACTCCTCAGGAAAGTCTTGGGAATCCAGAGAAAGATCCCGTTTGACTCACCTGGAATCGTCCAGGACTTCCTCTTAATCTGGACATCAGTCCAGCCATCCCTGGTTGGGGGACTTGTCTTCCAAAGCCTTGATGGGGATTCGGGAGACAACTGAGGCCTCTGCCTCCAGAGAGCCCCCGATGCCTTGCTCTGGTACGGTGGCGTCCAGCCCAATTCTTTCATTGGACCAGACGCAGACGTCTTCCCTGGATCAGCGTATGCTGTCCTTGGAAAGGACCATAGCGGCTCTTCTGGCTTGCTTTGATACTGTTAGCACTGACAGCACAAGGAATGCAGCCGGGATCATCAACCTTGATGATTCCATCCACTCCGGTGCAACAAGCGGTATCGGTCTTGCCTTTGACATTGATGCATTGAGCAATGAGCACTGAGGTATTGGTACAGGGCTCCGGTTTCGGCATCCACCACGTAATCTCCCTGGTCTGCATAACGCTTAACCCCTGGGGACATTGAGGAACATCACCACTACTCATGTCACCGTCTGCATCGACAGTAATCTCCAGGAACAAGCAGGAATGTAGTCTTCACATATGGGTATCGTCGGTACCCACGTAGCCTGCGCGGGAACACTCCCCAGCGTCCAATTAGAAAGCTTTTGGGAGCATCCCACAGCGCCTGCGTGCTGCCTTCCTGCCTTTCCCAACTGCCTCTCTCCAGTTCTTTGTTTTCCGCGGAGCCAGCAGGTTGTCGTTCCTGTCACCACAGAAAATTTTCCTATTCTCCTTTTTTGTTGTCGCCTCTGCCTTCCCTCGACGCTTTTGAGGCTTTCTTAACCAGGGCTCCACACATCAAACAGTAAGTAAGGATTTGAGGGTTTCTTTGTTTGGTTTTTTTTTTTTGTTACATTGCTAGCTCTCTGACTGGGAGCTCTTAAAAGGGTTTTGTGTATATTTTTAAAGCAAGGTTAATTTCATTTTTGCTGTTTTAGGGGAACTTTACTTGAGCACAGTAGGTTGCTGAACTCTGTAACCTCCTCAGGTTCAGGAACTGCTAACACCTAATCAGGTGTTAGTTCCCTCCCTACCCACCCCGACTCCCACCCACCCCTAGTGAGCAGTCTTGCTTTATAGGGCACCTCCCCCTTTAACAAATCACAGTGAATTGGACCAGCACATTTTGAATATAATTAAAGAGATTTAACTGCTTTTTCTCTGAAAGGACAGCTGCGAAACCAGCTGGTACTTGGTAGATCTCTCTCTTTTGCTTTAACAGATACCTAAGCTCCACAAACAGAACAATGGCTGGGAAAAATCGTATTGCTAAAGCTGTTGCCCCCGTTACAGCTTCTGCCTCGGTCCAGACAGAGGTCCTATTGCCAGTTGAAGAACCGGTTCCATGTGCAGGGTGCCTGCATGCTGAAGCTCTGAGGAAACAAGTGGAGGAACTCAGAGAGGAGGTGGCGAGGCTGAGGAGCATTCAAGACAGTGAGAAGTACATTGATGAGATGCTTCTTGCAGCAACCAGGCTCTCCAGCACAGGAGAAGATGGGTGCCAACAGAATGTCGATGGTTGGACAAAAGTCACCAGAGCCTGCAAAATCACCAATTCAACTTCTCCAGCCCTTGAATTGAAGAACCATTATGCAGCCCTGGAAGTGGAGGAGGTAAAAGCATCCCTGGAAAGGGAAGAACCAGAGTTCAAGTACCCCATAGTTGCGGAATCAGTGACCAGAAGGAAACGAAGGGTAGTGGTGGTTGGAGACTCTCTTCTGAGGGGTACTGAGGCATCCAACTGCCGACCATTGGTACTCATTGTGGGATGCTACCTCTCAATGGTTGTTCTTATTGCGTTCATTAAATTGACGCCCCCCCCTCTCTCCCCCCTTCCCTCCCCCCCCCTTTTTTCACACTTTCCACAGTTTTTTCATTGATTACAGTTTTTTCAGTTTTTAATACATCAATTTGTTGTATGTGGTCTATATATTTTTTGTATAACTTATACAGTGTGTCCTTTCCCAAAATTTTGCGCTTTTTTATAGAGTCTGGAGTGTGCACACTCAATACATACTTCACCTCTTTTGCCTTTGATATGGGCACCTAAACTGCTTTAATTTTGACTCCGCCCATTTGTCCACGTCATTTCTAAAAAGGCGCGAAAAATGGCGTCTATAAAAATACTGTCACTCGTTGCTCCCCTCTTAATGCTTTGAATGCAAGATCTTATATGCTGTGTTTCCTTGCATTTTCACATTTTCCTGTATAATCAGTAAGTGCGTTTCTACATTTGTACATCCCTCTCTTGTTTTGATTTTCGGTGCCCGTAGCAAACCAGCGCTACGATGTTTTTGCCTCACACATCTATCTCCGATACTGTAATTCGTTGTTCTCAAAAACATGTGTTTTGACTGTGTTCTTTCCACCTTTAAGTCTATACAGCCCATTTCGGCGTATATTATTTACTAAGTTCTTTCCGGCACCTAAACATTAGCTGTCCCTGAGTGTGACCATCTTTGACGCCCATTTATTTAATGCGCTCTTCAGCTTTTAGTTAATGTTCCCTCTTCGGTTCCGCTATCCATCATAGTTTATTTTAAGCTTCCCATTACCTTTTTAATGTGACAATATTTCTAGTAATACATACATTTGGATTCTGCTCACATCTTTATTTTTATCATATCACAAAGTGCATGTTTTAAGTGCCGTTGAACACTTGTTTCTATATTGACATGCGAGTATTATTTTAGCGATCGTTTGATCTATAAATAAACATATCCATATTATTAGTGTACATAAGACTTTTAATTTCCACACAATTTCTGTTTTATAAATACATCAGTCGTAATAATACATGTTGCCATGTTAGACGATCGATTCAAAATTGGAGTCATATGTTGTTCCTCAAATCCCATCAGTACATTTACAAAATAGGTTTCCTTCAATCCTCTCTCCTTCAGTTCTCTATTTCCCACGCTTATCAGTATATTCATGCTGCTCTTCTTCCCCCACATTAGATCATTAGCTCCATACTGACTGCATAATAGTCGCTTATTATCTGATGTTCCGTGGTCTCCTTTATGATCCAATTAATATATAAATGTTCTGTTTATATGTCTTCTCATTAACAGTCTCTTTCTAATCCATCACTATTTATTACCACTTTCTTTTACTCATATGTTTAATGATTGTTTAATTTTTAATATTTTACAATTTACATTTTACAATTTTATATGAGTATATATAAAGCTTTTATGTGTTAGCTTCATTTTTATATTATTTGTGTACCCATTCATCTTTATCTTTGATTTATCATAATTATCAGTATTATTTATTTATTTCATCATTTTTATTTATCTATTTATTACTTAGAAATGTTAGATACCCTGTATTTTAATTGATTGTCTGTCCAAGCATGTGATTACACAACTTTTCTTTTTATAGCTATTATATAGTGCTACAACCTGATTGTCCTTTGGTGACAAGCTCATCAGATACGGCACTATCAACACATAGTGTTTTCACCAAACTGTCTTTATGAGACACTCCATTGTATACAACATTGGTATGTTTCTTTTTTAATTTATACCTTTTTTAAATTTATACCTTTTATGATCTTTTGATTTGTTTTATTCTTATTTATTATGTATATATTCATGCCTGTACAGCTTTTTAGGTTGTTTAATTATGCTTTTGGAATCAATCTGTTTACTATTTATTAATATTTTAATTCATATTTAAATTTTCTGTCTCTGTCTCGGCCCTCGTTTGTATAGTTTTATTTAATCTTATTTTTAATTTCATTTTATTTTAATAATAATTTTATTAATATGATTAATTGTTCGTTTTGTCCTCTGGATAGTCTTTTTTGATTTATATGTAAATTTATATACATATATTATCAGTTTAGATATGTTTTTTACTTATATTCGTCACAATTTATACATTATTAGATTCATTTATTTGTTTTTAAATGTAGCGCAATTATTTATTTTAAATGTTGTATACCCATCTTTTGATTTTTTTGATTTTAACATTATTTGTTTAACCCTATGGTAGCTGTATGTCCCCCGAAGAAGGCGCAAGCCGAAATGCGTAGGGACCATCTTCAATAAAGCAGTCTGTTCCAAACCTGCTCTATTCTCTTGCTTCGTTTGTTTCCGTCTACACCTGCAAGAGTCACGCTCCTCCTTTGCACTCTACAAGAGCATCCGGACAGAAGGTAATTTGAATCCTCGGAGAAGTCTGAGGATTCTGACAGTTCTGTCGGTACCGGGATACTTCTCCTCGAGGAGCCTTCCTCTCCCAAATGTAGGATGTCTCCTCCAGAAGATATCTCCTTTCAGGATTTTATCAGGGAGGTGGCTCGAGGTCTTTCCATTACTGTGGCTCCTGAAACAGAGCCCAGAGCAAAGGAGTTGGATATTCTACAATATCCCAAAGCTCCTAAGGAGGCAGCTACCTTGCCTATCCATGAGATCTTACATGATCTCATGTTAAGAATGTGGGAAACCCCCCTTACCACCTCTCCTCACTCTCGTCGACTGGATACCATGTATCGGGTTCCTCCGTGTCCTGGTTTCCAGAAGACTCAGCTGCCTCACCACTCTATTGTAGTGGAGTCAGATATGAGAAGGATCAGGAGTGCAAAGAGGCATGCCTCTAATCCTCCAGGACATGAGTGTAGAACTTTGGATGTCTTTGGACGTCGTACTTTCCAGGCTTCCATGCTTTCTGCCAGGATCAGTTCCTATATTTTATATATGGGTATATTTTATATATGGGAATGTTCCTTAAGGAGGTCACAGGAGATTTAGAGATTTTGAGCCCTCTTTTTCCTGAAGATAAGAGGCAAGATTTTCTCACATTGGTTAAACATGCCCTGGATGTTTCTAAATTTGTCAATTGTGCAGCTTTTGACTGTTTTGAGTGCATAAGCAGAACCTCTGCCATTGCCATAGGTGCACGTAGAATTGCCTGGCTCCAGGCATCCGATTTGGAGCTCTGGGTGCAGGAGAAATTGGGCAATATTCCTTGTACAGGTGAGAATCTATTCGGCAAAAAGTGGCAAGAAAAGGCCAATGAGTTGGATGCTGATAACTCCACTTTGGATAGACTATCCAAAGCCACAGCTGATCCTGCAAGAAAGAAATCTTTCAAAAAACCATTCTTCTCCAAAAAGAAGAGGTTTTATCCCTCTTATCAGCAGGGACGTTCTGCAGGTCAGTCTGTCCGGAAGAGTCAGCAACCACCTAAACAAAGGAAAGCAAAGACTGCTAAGCCTCAATTGTCTCAGCAGTATCAGCCTCCCCAAGTCCTTTGACTTCCATCTAGAGAACGTATCCTTCCTGGCCCTCAACGGACCCGAACCTTCCACCATTCCAGGAAGGTTGTGCCACTTTGCCCCCAGATGGGAGCAGATAACAGCAGAACATTGGACTCTCTCCATTATAAAAGAGGGGTACAAGCTTCACTTTCTCCGCATGCCCCCTCCCACAGTGGTAAGACAGTTCAATTCTCAGACCTCTCTCATCAACCTGTTAGATCAAGAGGTCTCTATGCTTCTTGCCCAAGGGACAATAGAAGAGGTACCCGTTCCTTAACAGGGTACAGGGTTTTACTCCCCCTATCTCTTTATCCCAAAGATAACAGGGGGACACAGACCTGTTTTAGATCTCAGAGAATTGAACAAATTCTTGTTCAAGGAGAAATTCAAGATGATTTCTCTGGGAACCCTGTTGCCGTACGTTCAGAGTCAGGATTGGCTTTGTTCTCTAGATCTCAAGGATGAATACACTCATGTTCTCATCCATCCAACTCACAGAAAGTTCCTTCGGTTCCTTTTTCAAGGAAAGCACTACCAATACAGGGTGCTTCCTTTCGGCCTGGCCTCAGCACCATGGGTGTTTATGAAATGCATGGTTGTGGTAGCAGCATTTCTTCGCACTCTAGGAATATTCCTCTTCCCCTACTTAGACGACTGGCTCATTCGAGCTCCATCAGAGTCAGAGGCCAGGATTTCTCTATCTTGCACAATGCGTATCCTGCAGTATTTGGGTCTGGTCATAAACATCCCAAATTCCAGCCTGACTCCCACTCAGTCTCTAGAGTTCATAGGAGCTTTGTTGGATACCAGGAAAGCAAGGGCCTATCTCCTCCAAACCCGTTGCCTTCGCATGGTGCAGTTAGCTTTTCAAGCAGTGCTAAAGCCTCATCTCACTGCTCGAGAAATGTTACAACTACTAGGCCACATGGCATCTACCGTGCATGTGGTCCCTTATGCTCGCCTCCATATGAGAGCAGCCCAGTGGACCTTATCCACACAATGGACCCAGGCATCAGGGTGCCTGTCATACAAAATAGCAAACACAAATCGCCTTATTTTGTCCCTCCAATGGTGCAGTCCACTGAAATCCTGTTGCTGGAGTCCCCATTTGAACAACCTTCCCCCCAGGCAAGTCTCACAAGAGATGCTTCATCAGTGTTTTGGGGAGCTCATCTGCAAGACCTCTCCACCCAAGGCACTTGGACTCCACAGGAGACTCATCTACACATCAATCTTCTAGAGCTCAGAGCAATCTTCTTTGCTGTTCGGGTGTTCCACACTCTACTCAGCTACAAGACAGTCCTCATTCACATGGACAATGAAGTAGCCATGTTCAAGCTTTGCGACTATGGGCCCTCGCCAGAGAGCATCAGATTCATCTCCTGGTAGTGTATCTTCCAGGTATCCAAAACATTTGGGCAGACAGACTCAGTCGAGTTCTCCTTCCACACAAATGGTCTCTACATGCAGACCCAGGTGGCCAAGATTTTTCAAATTTGGGGAACCACGAACATAGACCTCTTTGCAAGTCCGTTGAATGCCAAACTTCCCTGGTTCTGTTCCAGAATTCCGGCTCAGGGCTCTCAGGCCAGGGATGCTTTCCTCCTTCATTGGGGTCAAGACTTCCTTTATGCCTTTCCACCCATTCCCTTGATTCCGAAAACCCTATTCAAGCTTCAGAGAGACAGAGGCTGTATGATTCTCATAGCTCCACATTGGCCATGGCAAGTGTGGTACCCTCTGCTTCTACATCTCTCTCAAGCTCCCTCTCTGGAGTTAGGCTCTGCTCCAGATCTCCTGTCTCAGGAGGACGGAATGTTATGGCATCCCAATCCCCAGTCTCTGCATCTCAGGGCTTGGTTGCTGAAGGCCTAGATCTTCAGGATCTTAACCTTCCTCAGCAAGTAAGGGATATCCTTTATGCTTCTTGAAAACCTTCCACAAGACGCTCTTATGCTTTAAAGTGGAAAAGGCTTACCATATGGTGCTCGCAGAAGGGTCTTAACCCCCTTGCGATTCCTCTGGAATCATTACTGGAGTATTTTCTTCATTTATCCAATGCAGGACTCAGTAAGAGTCCATTTAAGTGCTATTGCGGCTTCTTTCAAGCCTTTATATGGACAACCTATTTCCTCCCATCCTCTTATAGCAAGATTTATGAGAGGCCGCCTTCTAACTAAGCCTCCCATAAAACTACCACCGGTGGCATGGGACTTGAATCTGGTTCTTGGCCAGCTCATGAAGCCACCTTTCGAACCCTTAGCTACTACCTCGTTGAAATTCCTTTCTTGGAAGGTTATCTTTCTCATTGCAATCACAGCAGCACGTCGCATCAGTGAGTTGCAGACACTAGTGGCTGATCCACCTTATACAAGGTTCCATCATGACAAGGTAGTCCTTATGACTCATCCACACTTTATGCCAAAGGTGGTCTCGCCTTTTCATCTTAACCAAGCGGTCTAGCTGCCTGTGTTTTTTCCAAGACCTCATGCATCAAATGCAGAAAGGAATCCTCATACTTTGGACTGTAAAAGAGCTTTGGCCTTTTACTTAGAAAGAACACAGCAATATAGAAAGTCCTCTCAACTCTTTGTTGCTTTTGATCCTTCTCATTTGGGACTTCGAGTCTCCAAGAGAAGGCTGTCCAACTGGATTGCACAGTGTATTTTGTTTGCCTGTCAGAGTAAGAACCTTCCTCTGGAGGGCCATGTCACAGCTCACAATGTGAGAGCCATGGTAGCTTCAATGGCTCATCTGCACTGTGTGTCTATTGATGACATCTGTCGAGCAGCCACTTGGGCCTCGGTTCATACCTTCACAGCCCATTACTGCTTGGACAAGGACTCCCGCTGGGATGCCTTGTTTGGTCAGGCTGTTCTCCAACACCTGTTCCATACCTAATCAACTCCTACCCGCCATCCCTGGTTGGATGCCAGAGATCCATGGGGGTAAGTGGAGCCCTTTCAAAGGGACACACAACTTCTGAGGTCTCTCCCTGGCATCTAAATCCAGGGAGTCCCCATATGTGAAGACTACAATTCCTGCTTGTTCCTGGAGATAGCATAGTTACTCACCTGTAACAGGTGATCTCCGGGAACAGCAGGAATTTAGTCTTCACAACCCACCCACCTCCCCTAGGAATTGTATCTCTCTATCTCTCTTTCCCTCTCTCTCTCTTTGTCTCAGCTTTAAACTCAACTGGAGAGAGGCAGTTGGGAAAGGCAGGAAGGTAGCACGCAGGCGCTGTGGGATGCTCCCAAAAGCTTTCTAATTGGACGCTGGTGAGCGTTCCCGCGCAGGCTCCGTCGGTACCGACGATACCCATATGTGAAGACTAAATTCCTGCTGTTCCCGGAGATCACCTTTTACAGGTGAGTAACTATGCTTTACTCCCCTGTAGCAGGTGATCTCCGGGTCAAAGCAGGAATTTAGTCTTCACAACCCGAAGTTGTAGGCTTCTTTTGGGTTTTTTTTTCCCACTCCTTTTCTTCAGCTACAAACACAATTGAGGAGAGGAAGTTGGGAGAGTGGGAAGGCAGCAGCGCAGGTACAGTGGACTGCTCCCAAAGGCTTTCCTATTGTTAGCTGGGGAGCTTCCCGCACACGCTCCATTGGTACCTGATGTCATCCATATGTGAAGACTAATTCCTGCTGTTCCTGCAGATCACCTGTTACAGGTGAGTAACTATGCTTTCTAAAGCCCATTTGGCCCAACTGGCTTTTAAGGGAAAGCTTTTTTTTTTTTTTTTTTTTTTTGGAGCCGATTTGGAGAAGCTGATGAAGGACTTGGGCAAGACAAAATGTTGTTGCTTTCTGGAAGACAGATCCAGGGGTCCTGTGAAGTGGAGTGGTGCACTTCTCTCGTCAGCCTCTGCCCATCCACCGAGGGTTTCGCTGGTCAGATCCTTGGGGGTCTCAGGACTTTTGTCATTACCAACCTGTAAAACCTTTCTTCCATTCTGCTTCTGGGCTTTAGGCTTGTTCTCAGTCCTTTCGTGGAGAGCGTAATCCAGGGACTCTGTCTCCTCCAGAGAAGGATCTTCCCAGGCTGTGCAATGAAAGTTCCTGATCATGTCCCCAGTCTAGTCCCGAAACCTCTGGGTTCCCCATCTCATACAGCAGCTTGGAGACTGAGAAACTCCTCCTTTTTGTGACCTCACTGGTGTATCCATCCCGGATCCGCCTCCTGTCACCAGTTACCTCAGTCTCCAAGCAGCTGGATAGATGGTGAGACCGTGGCTCCGGGCTCACTGGAGAAACAATTAGGAATAGCTGTTAGCTAGGGTTTCAATCCACTTAAGGAAAGGGAAAGATTATTTTCTTTTACTGAGGTCCTGTGTCTTTAAGGCTCCTCAGACCTTTTCTCTTGTCCGGATTTTTTTCTTTACTTTCTTTACTTCTTACCTTTGAGCATAAGCAGCTGGCATTAAAAGATGGATATCTAGTGGCTTGTAAAAAAAAAAATAAAAAAGACCAGACCGGCGCTGCCTCACGAGTCGCACCGGCGCCAAGTAGAAGCCTTGCCTGCAAGCGCGGTCCGGTCGGCTCGCCACGATCCCAAGTAACCGGAGGTCTTGCCTCTCTGTGCCAGAGTGCGCAGACCTTCCGGGTGGTACGGAGTTGCGGGCGTCGGCTTTGGCTGAGTTAACCCTCCTGGGATCGGGTGCCTGTTTCTCCCGCCGAAAAACGAGGTAAGGCCGCAGGCGGCAGTTCTCTTTCCTACAGAGTAGTTTTTGGCGCGAACGCGCCTTCCGGCCCTCAAGCGTGCGATCGAGCACAGGGGCACTACGAAGCAGGAGGTAAGCGCCTCGGAGGGCGCTAGCTTTCTCCTGAGGGGGTCTTAACCCGCAGGGGACTCCCGGTGACTTTGTGGCAACAGCAGGGCACAGTTTTAAACTGCTTCAATTTGTGCAGGAGCTCCGTGTTGGTCCGCGTGGCTGGGCCGCACTGCTTTCCGTCCTTGCAGAGAGGTCATTGGCGGTTTGGCAGTGCAGGATTTTCTTTACTTTGTCACATCTACGATGCCGTCCAGGCCCCAGTGCGTAGTCTGTGGGGCTAAAAAGGCCTCAGACTCGGGGGTCTGTAAAGCCTGTGCCAGGGACTCTTCTGCCTTGGAGCAGGCTAGCGAGGGAGCTTCTGGGCCAGATTTGGAGCCCTCATCTTTGACGTCCTCGGGCGGAGCGCAGGAGGAGCCGGTGGCAGGGCCCTCTACCGTGACGGCCGCTCCTGGCCTAATCAGTTAGCCTCCATTTTCTCCCAGGAGTTTATTTCTTTGCTGCAGCAGTCAGTGATGGGGGGTGCTCAGCAACCAAAAAGTGTTTCTGGCGGGGGCATTTTGAAGAGACCCGCTTCCCAATCTCTGCTGGAGGTCCCTTCTCGCTGCTCCAAGAGGGCTCGTGGGGAGGGGGACTTAGGGGAGCAATCTTTGGCCTCAGAGGGTCCATTTTCGGATGAGGAAGGCATCAGCTTGGATTGCGAGGAGGAGCTGGAAGAAGGTGAACTTCCAGAGGAAGAGGACCAAGCCAGAGTGGTGAGAGTCTTCAGGAGGGAAGAATTACCGGCCCTCATCGCAGAGACGTTGAAAGTTCTCAATATGCCCACTCCAGGGTCTGCAGAGGTGGATACTCTGGAGGATCCTCTGCTACAAGTTTTCCGTAAGAGTCAGAGTCTTTCCGGTCCATAGAGTGTTCCACGAAATGATACAAGAGGATTGGAATACCCTGGAGGCTCCGCTGCGAGGGGCGCAGGTTATGAGTCGCCTGTATCCTTTGTCGGACAAGGACAAGGAAGTGTTCCGCCCTCCCAAAGTGGACGCCTCTGTCTCGGCAGTCACTAAGAAGACTACCATCCCGGTTGAGGGCAGTGCAACCCTTAAGGACTCCCAAGACAAGAAACTGGATATGTTGTTGTGGCAAGTATTTGATGTTAATGCCCTGTCGCTCCAGGCGGCTATTTGCGGGGCCTGGGTAGCCAGAGCCTGTCTACGCTGGTCACAGAGGGTGCGCACGGGACAGGAGAGTGAAGTAGCAGACGAGGCAGCCAAGTTGGAGACGGGAGCGGCCTATCTGGCTGATATTCATTATGATCTGATGCTGGGGTTGTCCAAAAGCATGGCGTCTGCAGTTGCTGCGTGGCGCTACTTGTGGCTGCGCAACTGGGCGGCAGATTCTTCCTCCAAAGCTCGGTTGAGCAAACTTCCCTTTAAGGGGCGCCTGCTCTTTGGAGAAGATTTGGAGAAGCTCGTTAAGGATCTGGGAGAGTCCAAAGGCGGTAGGTTGCCGGAGGACAAGCCGAAAGCAGGGCATACAATTCCGTCAGGCAAGGGGCAACAGTGGGATTTTCGCCGGTTCAAGTCTCAAAGATTTACTTCCTTTCAACGAGGATGTTTTCCCAGCAGAACTCAAAGTTTCCTTGGGTTTCGAGGAGCGGGTAGGGGTTTCGGAGCCTCCTCCGCGTCCTCTTTCGCTTCCAAAAAGCCACAATGAGATGAGGGGGGCCCAGGCGCCCCTAGTTCCTGTGGGGGGGGGGGGGGGGGAGCGCTTGCAGAAGTTTTATTCTGCCTGGGCCCAGATCACCTCCGATCAATGGGTGCTAGAAGTCATCCGGGAGGGCTATGCATTGGAATTTCTGTGTCCCGTCCGAGACTCCTTTGTACAGTCCCCAGGCAGGTCGGTCGTCAAGTGCAGGGCCTTCCGGGAGACCGTACAAAGGCTGCTAGACCTCGGGGCGATTGCCCCGGTCCCTCCGGACCAATGCGGCAGCGGTCGGTACTTCATCTACTTCGTCGTTCCCAAAAAAGACGGCGGGGTCTGCCCGATCCTTGATCTCAAGGGAGTAAATCGTTGCCTTCGGGTGTCTCATTTTCACATGGAAACTGCGCTCTGTGGCGGTGGCGGTCCAGAAAAGAGAGTTCCTTACTTCCCTAGATCTCTCGAAAGCTTACCTTCACATTCGCATTTGTCCGGATCATCACCGGTTTCTCCGCTTTGCGGTTCCTTTCGGGCATTTTCAGTTCCGGGCATTGCCCTTTGGGCTAGCGACGGCCCCGAGGGTATTCACTAAGGTCATGGTGGTCGTGGCGGCGGCCCTTGGGAAGGAGGGCATCCTGGTACATCCCTATATGGACGATTGGTTGATCAGGGCAAAGTCTCGGGCGGAGAGCGTCTCCGCTACAGCCCTAGTAGTGGCTTTTCTGGAAGGTCTCGGATGGATAGTCAGTGCATCCAAGAGCTGTTTAGTCCCGTCACAAAATCTGGAATACCTAGGGGCCCGTTTCGAGACGTGTGTGGGGAAGCTCTTCCTGACGGACCACCGGGCGCAGAGCCTGCGTCACCTTGTCCGAAACTTTCTAGCGCTCCTGGCGCCATCGGCGTGGCTTTACCTTCAATTGCTGGGCACCATGGCGGCCACCATAGAGACGGATCCCTGGGCACGGGCGCACATGCGGACGTTGCAGGGAGCGCTTCTTCGCCAGTGGTCGCACCAGGAGGACTCGCTGACCCGGAGACTGCCCTGCTCGGAGGAAGTCCGGACGTCTCTGGAGTGGTGGCTCGTCCCCAACTCGCTGGAGCAGGGAAAGTCGCTGGAGTCTCCAAGCTGGGTATCCCTCATGACAGACGCCTGCCTGCTGGGTTGGGGGGTGCACTGTCAGGGCCAATTCATTCAAGGGCGATGGTCTACTCCGGAACAGTTGTGGCCGATCAACCTGTTGGAGTTGCGAGCAGTGACTCTTGCCTTACAGGGGTTTCGCTCGGTCCTCCACGGGAAGGCGGTCCGCGTCTTCTCCGACAACACGACGGCGGTGGCCTACGTCAACAAGCAAGGGGGCACCACCAGCGTAGCTCTAGAGGCGGAGGCAGGAGTTTTGTGCAGTTGGGCAGAAGCGAATCTCCTAGATCTGTCGGCGGCGCACGTGGCCAGAGTCGATAATGTGCAGGCCGATTTCCTCAGTCGGGTGAGGGTGGATCAGGGGGAATGGGTCCTGCATCCCGATGTGTTCCAGATGGTCGTCCGCAGATGGGGCACACCAGTCATGGACTTCATGGCGACATTCAGCTCGGCAAAGGCCAGTCATTTTTTCAGCAGAAGAAGAGAAAGGATGTCGGAAGGTCGGGATGCGCTCGTTCAGGAGTGGCCGGCGGGGTACCTCCTCTATGTGTTCCCTACGTGGGTTCTGATCGGCAGAGTGCTTCAGCGGATAGAAAGGTTCTGGGGGCAGGTAATCCTGATTGCCCCGAATTGGCCGCGTCGCCCCTGGTACGGGGACCTCGTGAGGCTGTTGGTGGCGAAACCCTGGCGTCTTCCGGCGCGAGCAGATCTGTTGTCTCAGGGGCCTCTTCACATGCCCCATGTGGGTCGATTCTCGCTTACGGCCTGGCTCTTGAGAGGGCGCGGCTGACGTTTCACGGTTACTCGCTGGCGGTCATTTCTACCCTGTTGGGGGCCAGGAAAAGGTCGACCTCATTGGCCTATGTTCGCGTCTGGAGGATTTTCGAGGCGTGGTGCGCAGATCGGCGGTGCACAGCTTTGAAGGCCACCATCCCTCAGATATTAGAGTTTCTGCAGAATGGGTTCGACAAAGGGTTAGCACCCGCCTCGCTGCGGGTGCAGGTAGCATGTTATAGAGGTAGAGTAGGGGATCAATCCATCGGGGCTCAGCGAGATGTCAAGCGTTTTTTGAGGGCGGTGTCTCTTATGCGGCCTCCGTGCAGACAGATCGTTCCTAAGTGGCATCTCCTGTTCGTTTTGGACGCGCTGGAGCGCGAGCCTTTCGAGCCCCTCTCCCAGGCAACGCTCAAGGATCTCACGCTAAAGGTGGTTTTTTTAGTGGCGATCTGTTCGGCTCGTAGTCTCTGAGTTGCAAATGTTTTCCTGTAAGGAGCCCTATCTCTCCTTCTTTGCTTCCAAGGTGGTGTTGAGAACGGTGCCTGCTTTCCTACCCAAGGTGGTTTCGCCGTTTCATGTGAGTCAGGACGTGTCTTTGCCGGTGTTCCCTCGGGAGACCCACGGTGAATCGTCCAGGAGCCTACATCTTTTGGACGTTGGTAGGGCTTTGAAGAGGTACCTCAGGCGGACGGCGCCTTTTCGGAGGTCGGACCGGCTCTTTGTGCTCTTCGTGGGTCCCAAGAAGGGGGAGGCGGCGTCTAAGGCGTCCATTGCTAGGTGGATCAAGGAAGCGATTGCTGCCGCCTATATTTTAAAAGGTAAATCGGTGCCGGAAGGGCTACAGGCTCATTCCACCAGGGCACAGGCCGCTTCATGGGCGGTGCGGCGGTTGGTGTCTCCAGAAGAAATTTGTAAGGCGGCGATCTGGTCATCCTTGAATCCCTTTGTGAGGCACTACAGGTTGGATGTGTTAAGGGCCAAGGACGTCTGTTTTCGAACGGTGGTGATTCAGGCTGGGCTTCAGGGTCCCTCTTGTGCTTAATGTGTTCACTGCTCTGGTACTTACCCAGAGGTTTCGGGACTAGACTGGGGACACGATCAGGAAGATGAAATTAGACTTACCTGCTAATTGTAGTTCCTGGAGTGGACCCAGTCTAGTCCCGTATCCCGCCCGAGTGCGTACATTGTCTGCAAGGCCTGAAGCGTTCGTGGTGGTTCACAGGTAAGTCCAGGGGTTATTGGTGAGAGTCGAGCACCAAGCGCAGATGTTTGGGGGGCTCACCTTTCTTTCTATTTCTCTCTCCATATGTCTTTGCTTTCCTCTGGACGTAAGAGGGGTTGGCTCAGCTTCAAAGTTGCATGTTGCGTTCCCTTTTTGGGTGCGATTCTAGTTAGTGCTAGTTTCTTTTATGTTGTGTACTACATTCATTCTTACTTGTTGCTTCGGTGAGTCTGCTTTGTCAATAGGTAACTGGTGACAGGAGGCGGATCCGGGATGGATACACCAGTGAGGTCACAAAAAGGAGGAGTTTCTCAGTCTCCAAGCTGCTGTATGAGATGGGGAACCCAGAGGTTTCGGGACTAGACTGGGTCCACTCCAGGAACTACAATTAGCAGGTAAGTCTAATTTCATCTTTGGCAGCCCATTCCCTGGCAGGCTTTGCCTTTTCTTTGAGGAATGGGCCCGGGTTACCAAGGACTTTTGTATGCTGGATACCATTCAGTTCTGCTTTGTCCTGAAATGAAAAGAGCCAATTCCGGATGCCTTCATCTCCCCTTGTGGTTCTCCTCTCAAAAGTGCCACTGTGTGGACCACCTTGGACTAGCTGCTATGCCTAAGGGTAGTGGTGCCTGTCCCCTTGGATGAGCGGCTAGGGCATATATTCAATCTAGTTCCTTCTGGTCCTCTGGATCTCAAGGGGGTCAATGAGCACTTGCGCATCCTACGCTTCCAGATGGAAACCTTGAGCTCTGTGATAAAAGCAGTGCACCAAGGGGAGTTCTTGGCTTCTCTGGATCTAGCCAAGGTGTATTTTCATATCCCGATCCATGCGGTTCAGCAAAACTATCTGCGTTTTGCCATGCATGACACTCACTATCAGTTCATCGCCCTCCCTTTCGGACTGTCCACTTCCTCGAGGACATTTTTTCAAGGTCATGGAGGTGGCGGCTGCGGCACTTTGGCACTGAAGGATCTGTGTCCATCCATATCTGGCGACTAACTCATCTAGACCCATTCCCTTTCAAAAGCATCTCAGGTAAGGTCTCGAGTGGTGTCCTTGGAAAGCCTTAGCAGGGTGATCAATTGGGGAAGGAGCCAGCTGTTGCCCTCCCCGTCCCTGGAGTTTCTGGGAATAGGTTTCGACACTCAAGTGGGCAGAGTTTTCCTTCCAAAGGAGAAAGTCGATAGACTGTTGGATTGCTTGGCACTGTTTTGTGTACAGCAGGCTCCCAGTATCTGGGATTAACTTTAGCGCCTTGGATTGATGGCGGTGGCCATAGAGATGGTGGCATGGGCATATGCTTACATGCATCCACTCCAACAGTACTTGATGACTTAGGTGGTCCCTCAGTTCTCAGGAGTTTGAGCACAGGTTCCTGCTCCTGTTGATGGTGAAGTCCAGCCTGCATGTGGTGGTGGCAGCCCTGTCATCTGAGGAAGGGTGTGCCACTGGACTATTTTTCCTGGTTCCTTCTTACAAAGGATTTGAGTCTCTAGGGCTTGGGAGCCCATTGCCAAGACCGTATGGCCCAGGGTCATAGGAGCTGCAGCCGAGCAGTGTGGTCCATAAATCGCCTTGAGGCGAGGGCCATCAGGTTGCCTCTTCTGTATTTCTGGTCCCTGGTCTAGGTCCGGGGGGGGGGGGTTCAAATGTTTTCAGACAATGCCACGGTTGTGGCTTATATCAATTGGTAAGCGGCTTGAGGAGTGCTGGGGTAGGTATGGTGATAACTTTCCTGTTTGCCTGAGTAGAGAAGAACATCCTAGCCTTGTTGGCTGAGCACATTGCTGGGGTGGACAGTATGAAAGTGGATTAAATCAGCCGGCACTCTCTGGATCCTGGAGAGTGGGAGTTGAGTCAGGAGGCATTTCTGTTGATTCTGTGCCGCTGGGTCCCCCTGAAATGGATCTGATGGTGACTTGCTCCAATGTCAAAGTTTGCTGCTGCTTCAGTCTCTGCATGTAGACGGTGTCTGAGGGCATTGATGCCCTGGTCCCAGCCTTGGCCAAGTCAGCTCTTGCTGTATATGTTTTCTCTGTGACCCCTGGAGGGGCGTGTGATTCAGTGTATAGAGCGCCACCCGAGCATGGTTGTTCTGATGGTGCCAGAATGCCTGAGGAGAGCTTGGTTTGGAGATCTGATGTGGTGCCTGCAGGTGTCTTCTCTATGTTTGCCTCCGTCTCTGGGCTTACTGAAGCAGGGGCTGATTGATCCGATTTCCTTGTCGCTTACAGCTTGGCTCTTGGAAGGAGATGGCTAGCGCATAATGGCTATTCTCCGGCAGTGGTTGCCATTCTGCTGAAAGACCGGAGGAGGTCTACTAAGCTTAGCATACGTGCGGGTCTGGTTTCTCTTTGAGCGATGGTGTGACACTCAGCAGTTGACTCCTGAGGCGGCAAAAGTGCCATCTCTGTTGGCTTTTCTACAGGATGGCCTGGAGAAGAGCCTTCCCTTAGCTCCCTGAAAATTCAGGTGGCAGCTTAGACCTGATTCTGAGGCTTAATGGCTGCTAAGATTCTAGCCTTGCCACCTAGATGTCATGTGCTTTTTCGAAAAGGTTTGGCATCTGCATACTCCCCTCTGGTCTGTAGTCTCTTCTGGGATCTGTGTGTGGTGCTTTGGGCCCTGAAGTCTGCTCCCTTTGAGCTGTTAAAGCGCGCTACTTTGAAGGATTTGACACTCAAGATGGTGGTCTTGGTCGTGATTTGTTCCGCGAGTTGGATTTCAGAGCCACAGGCTTTCGTGCAGAGATCCTTATCTGTCTTTTTTAAAGGCGGCAGTTTCCATTCAGCCTGTGCCTTCCTTCTTGCCTAAGGTGATTTCTCCCTTTCATGTGAACCAGGTGATCTGCTTGCCTTTCTTCTCAAAGGAGCAGTGTCTGAGGAAGGATAAAGATCTTGACCTTGTGGATGGCCGGAGGGTACTTCTCCGGTACTTGGAGTTAATGAATTCTTTTCCTAAGTGCTACTTTCTTTTTGTGCTGTTTGCTGGCCCACACAAAGATGACTCTGCGTTTAAGTTGACTTTGGGGCACTGGGTTGAGGCGGCCATTGCCTTGGCATTTCTGCTGTGTAACCAACTGAACACAAGTGTCGTCCTGGATTGAAAGGAACTATGTAGATCCTGCAGACGTTTGTCGGGCAGCGACATGGGCATCACTTTCCACTTCAGTCAAGCATTACTGCTTGGATGTCCATGCACGGGCCGACCCGACCTTTGGTTCAAGGGTTTTGTGAGCTGCTGTGTTTTCTTCCTGCCCAGTTGAGTCGTAGCTTTATGCCCCACTGGTCTAGACTGGTCTAGCAGGACGATATGGAAGGTGACTTTTTACTTACCAGTTAGTTCTTTTCTTGAGTCCTGCTAGACCAGTCCAGAGCCTGGTCCTGAAACTGTATTTGCTCTCTTATTTTGCTGCGGTACCCTTGGGTCCGCTATGATTTTTATACTTGGCTCTTCTGGTTCGTTTTCCACTGACAGCTTTCTGTTTATGCTGTCCTGTACCTAGTTCTCTACTGTTGATTACTCATTGTTTCCCACAATTGAGGTTGTGTGAGGCTTGTCATGTTCCTCCCATATGCTTTGGGACAAATAGTAAGGAGACTTCTGGTGGCTGAGGCGAATAGAGGCATGGGAGTGATGTCATTGATACCTGGGCTTTTCATTGGTTCCTTTGTCTCTACCATTCTGCTGGTAGGGAAACACAACACATTGCCTGGACTGATCTTGCAGGACTCAAGGAAAGGATGGAGCTAGGCTGCTGGCATTAATCTTTAAACAGGAGATGGAGAAGTTTTTAAACTAGATAAAAGGGAAAAGTTGTCAGTTGCCCAAAAGCGCATGGTTCGAAAGGATTTATCCTTGAAGGAGACTAGCAAAAGAGGGGAGGTTAGGATATCCCATCAGAGAGGTTCCAATAAAGATAAACGTAACCTAGATGCCCTAAGTACAGAGCTGAAAGATTTCAAATTACCCCTGTCAACTGATAACCAGTATGTTCTGTAAATATGTTCTGTTATAATATGACGTTCCCTGTAAAACAAATTTACTTTGTTAATTGTTGTTCACTGTAAACCGCAACTGAACTTTGGAAGATGCGGTATATAAATATATATAAAAATAAATAAATAATGAATAAAATGAAATCTTTAAAATGCTTGTATGCAAATGTTAGAAGTCTAAAAAACAAGATGAGAGAGCTAGAATATTTTAGCAGTAAGTGAAAAGTTAGAGATGTCTGTGATACCTGGATAGAAACTATATATATATATTTTTTTACGTGCCATCAAATCAGTGTTGACTTATAGCGACCCAGCTACCTCTGGGTTTTCTTGGCAATGTATCACCGGAAGTAGATTGCCAGCCTTTTCTTCCGAGGCAATGGAAGGTAAAGTGACTTGCCCAAGGTCACAAGGAGTGCCAGTGGGAATTGAACCCTTGATCGTCTGGATATGAGGCAGTTGCTCTAACCACTAGGCTGCTACTCCAGAAACTATATAGGGTTTATCAAATTCCGTGGAGGGGTTGCGCTCTATGTTAGGGCATTGAGTCATATAGGATTAAAGTTTTGCATGAAACAAAATACACTGTAGAATCTCTATGGATAAAAATCCCATATAAAAAGGGGAAGGTGATGGCCGTTGACTGCCTGTCCAGAATGGCCAGATGGATGATGAAATGCTAAAAGAAATCAGGGGAAAGTAACAAAAGTTAAAACACAGTAATGGGTGATTTGTATTACCCTGGTATCAAATGGGTTAGTGTCACAGCAGGACATGCTAGGGAGATACAGTTTCTAGATGAAATAAATGACAGTTGCTTGGAGCATCTGGCTCATGAATCAACAAGAGGGGAAGCTATTTTGGACCTAGTCCTTAATGGAGCACACAATCTGGTGCAAAAAATAGGATTGTTGGGACCACTTGCAAATAGTGATTATAGTTTGATTGCATTTGATGTAATAAATCGAAGAAGGATGAGATGGAAACTTTCAAAAGGGAGATTATGATAAAATGAAGACAATTGTAAGCAAATTGTTAAGAAAAAACCTCAAAGGAGCAGCTGCAAAGGTTAAAAATTTACATCAAGCGTGGGTGGTGGTTAAAAATACTATCTTGGAAGCCCAGACCAGATGTGTATTCCACATTTTAAGAAAAATGGAAGGAAGGTGAAAAAACTACCGCATGATTTAGAGACTAGGTCAGAGAGGCTGTTGTAGCCAAAAAAGCATCTTTCAGGAAATGGAACGAGGAGCCAAATGGCGAAGACAGGAAACAACATAAGCACTGGCAAGTTAGATTCAAGCATTGATAAGGCTGGTAAAGAGAGAATTGGAAAAAAAAAAGGTTGCCGTGTGAGGAAAAACATATACTAAAAACATTTTCAAGTTCATTTGTAGCAAAAAGCCTCTGAGAGAGTCAGTTGGACCATTGGATGTTAGAGGGATAAAAGGGGCACTAAGGGAGGATAGGGCGATAGTGGAGAGACTGAATGAATTCTTTGCTTTGGTCTTTACTGAAGTTGATGTAGGGAAATTACCAATGCCTGAAATGGTATTTAAAGGTGATGTATTGGAAGAATTGAAAGAAATATTGATAAACTGGGAAGATGTATTACAACTATTTGATACTCTGAAGAGTAGCAAATCCCTGGATTGGATGGTATACATATGAAATATGATATTGCAGACCTACTATTAGTTCACAGATTACTATCATTAAAATCATCTGTAGTACCTGAAGATTGGCGAATGACCAATGTAATGCCAATTTTTAAGAAGGGTTCCAGGGGTGATCTGGGAAACTACAGATGGGTGAACCTGATGTCTGTATCGGGCAAAAAAACATAAAGAACAAAATTACTGAACATGTATATCGTCATGGTTTAATGGGAGAAAGCCAACATGGCTTTGGCCAAGGAAGGTTTTGTCTTACTAATCTGTTATATTTTTTTGAAGGTATGAATATTCAGGTAGTCAAAGTGACCTGGTTGATATAGTGTATCTAGATATTTAGGGGCTTGTTTACAAAGCCGCGGTAGCGATTCGCGATCGTTATCGGAGCCGCGGCACCATTGTGGGGCCACGGCTCCGATAACGATCGCGAACCGCTACCGCGGCTTTGTAAACAAGCCCCTTAGAAATCCTTCGACGAGATCCCTCATGAGACTCTTGGCCAAATTAAAATGTCATGGGGTTGGAGGCAGTATACTATTGGGATCAGGAACTGGTTAAAAAATAGAAAGCATCTTTCAGGAAATGGAAAGAAGAGCCAAACGATGAAACCTGGAAACAGCACAAGCACTGGCAAGTCAAATGCAAGGCATTGATAAGGCAGGCAAAGGGAGAATTTTAGAAGAAGCTTGCTGCGGAAGCAAAAATGTGAAATAAAGACTTTTTCAAGTACATTCATAGCAAAAAAACTGTGAGAGTCATTTGGTCCATTAGATGATAGAGGTGTTAAAGGGGCACTAAGAGGCGACAAGAAGATAGCGGAGAGACTGGATGAATTCTTTGCTTCAGTCTTTACTGAGAAAGATGTAGGGATGTTACCTATGACTGAAGTGGTATTTAAAGGTGTGAAGGAATTGAAGGAAATATCGATACATCAGGAAGATGTATTACAACTATTAGATAAACTGAAGAGTAGCAAATCACCTGGGCCGGATGGTATACATCCAAGGGTGCTGAAAGAACTGAAATATGAGATTGCAGACCTGCTATTAGTAATCTGTGAACTATCATTAAAATCATCCCTAATACCTGAAGATTGGAGGATTGCCAATGTAACACCAATTTTTTAAAAGGGTTCCAGGGGTGATCCGGGAAACTACAGACTGGTGAGCCTGACGTCAGTCCCGGAAAAATGGTAGAAACCATCATAAAGAATAAAATTACTCAGCATGTAGATAGTCATGGCCTAATGGGAGACAACCAACATGGCTTTAGACAAGGAAGATCTTGTCTTACTAATCTGTTATGTTTTTTTGAAGGTGTGAATAAACAGGTGGACAAAGGTGAGTCGGTTGATATTGTGTATCTGGACTTTCAGAAAGCCTTTGACAAGGTCCCTCATCAGAGACTTTTGGCAAAACTAAGAGTCATGGGATAGGAGGCAGTGTACTATTGTGGATCAGGAACTGGTTAAAAGATAGAAAGCAGAGGGTAGGGCTAAATGGCCAAATTTTCCCAATGGAGAAAGGTGAATAGTGGTGTACCCCAGGGATCTGTGCTGGGTCCGCTGCTTTTTGACATATTCATAAATGACTTGGAAAGTGGAATAACGAGTGAGGTTATCAAATTTGCAGATGACACAAAACTATTTAAAGTTGTTAAAACCCAAGAAGATTGTGGAAAATTGCAAGAGGATCTTGATATATTGGAAGACTGGGCATCAAAATGGCAGATGAAATTTAATGTGGATAAGTGCAAAGTTATGCACCTAGGGAAGAACAACCCAAACTATGGTTACACGATGCAAGGTTCCACATTAGGAGCCACCACCCAGGAAAAAGATTTAGGCCTCATTGTGGATAACATGTTAAAACCTTCGGCCCAGTGTGCAGCGGCGGCCAAGAGAACAAATAGAATACTAGGTATCATAAGGACAGGAATGGAAAATAAAGCAAAAGATATAATGCCTCTATATCGTTCCATGGTGAGACCGCACCTTGAATATTGTGTGCAATTCTGGTCGCTGTATCTTTAAAAGGATATAGCGTTATTTGAAAATGTTCAGAGAAGAGCCACCAAAATGGTAAAAGGGATGGAAGGATACTCCTATGAAGAAAGGCTAAAAAGGTTAGGTCTCTTTAACCTGGAAAAGAGACTGCTGAGGTGAGATATGATAGAAGTCTATAAATTAATGAACGGAGTGGAACGGGTAAATGTAGACCGATTGAGAATATAGAAAGACCAGGGGACATGCAATGAAGCTACAGGGTAAACTATTTAAGACTAATAAAAGAAAATATTTTTTCACTCAACGTGTAATCAAACTCTGGAATTTGTTACCGGAGGATGTAGTAAAGGCTGTTAGTGTAGCTGGGTTTAAAAAAGGTTTGGACAAGTTCCTGGAGGAAAGGTCCATAAACCATTATTAAGAAGGGACCCAGGATATCAATGCTTGACCCAGTACAAGCATTGTGGAACCTGTGTCTTTTGGGGAAACTGCTAGGTACGTATGACCTAGATTGGCCACTGTTGGAAATAGGATACTGGGCTTGAGGGACCTTGGTCTGACCCAGTATGGCATATCTTATGTTTTTATAGCAGAGAGTAGGGCTGAATGGCCAATTTTCTCAGAGAAAGGTGAATAGTAACAAACTCCAGGGATCTGTTATAGGTCTGCTGCTTTTTAACATATTCATAAATGACCTGGAAATGGGATTAACAAGTGAGGTTATCAAATTTGCAGATGAGACAAAATTATTCAGAGTTGTTAAAATGCAAGAGGATTGTGAAAAATTGGTGGAGGACTTTGATAAATTGCAGATAAAATTTAATGTGGACAGATACGTTTTGCACCTAGGAAAGTATAACCCAAACTACGATTACGTGATGCATGGTTCCAAGTTAGGAACCAGCACCCAGAAAAATATTTTAGGTGTCATCATGGATAAAATGTTGAAACCTCTGCCCAGTGTGCAGCGGTAACCAAGAAAGCAAATAGAATGCTAGGAATCATAAGGAAAGAAATGGAGCATAAAACAAAGGATTTTATAGTGCTATCGTTCCATGGTGCAACCACACCTTGAATATTCTGTGCAATTCTGGTCGCCGTATCTTAAAAAGTATATAGCAGAATTAGAAACGGTACAGAGAGGAGCCATCAAAATGGTAAAGAGGATGGAAGGATACCCCTATGAAGAGAGGCTAAAAAGGTTGTGGCTCTTCAACCTGGAAAAGAGATGGCTGAGGGGAGATATGATTGAGGTCTATAAATTAATGAAAGAAATGGAACGGATAAACTTAGATCGTTGGCCTACGCCATCAAAAGGTAAAAAGACTAGGGGACACAGAATGAAGCTACAATGTAACCCATTTAAGACTAATTGGAGAAAATATTTTTTTGTTCAACGCGTAATCAAACTCTAGAATTTGTTACTGGAGGATGTAGTAAAAGCCATTAGTATTGGTGAGCTCAAAACAAGTTTGGACAAGTTCCTGGAGGAAAGGTCCATAAACCATTATTAAAGAGGACCCGGGAAATCCACTGCTTACCCCAGGATGAGCATTGTGGAGCCTATGTGCCATTTTGGGAACCTGACAGGTAGTTGTGACCTGAATTGGCCATTGTTGTAAACAGGATACTGGATTTGATGGACCTTGGTCTGACCCAGTATGGCATTTCTTTTGTGCTATGTATGTTCTTAAAAGGCGCTCTGACACCGTGCAGCCATGCATCATTCATCTCTACGATGCAAGCTTCTCTACCTTAGCCTGGCTCTTCTCTGTGTTCACTTGTAATCCATTCTCTTGTGCTGCTTTGGGAGTAGGTTGCTGCATATCCTATAGCTAAGTACAGTACAATATACCTTTTTCATCTGTGTAGTTTACTCTCAATTTAGCTACCTTTATCTTTATCCTTTTTTTAATTTCTTGATATACCGCCCAAGTTGAAAGGCATTAGAGTGGTTTACAAATGCTACAAGCAGGTACTGAATATATTCCCTTGTCTCAATAGGGCTCACAGTCTACATGGCTGAGGCAATGGAGGGTTAAGTAGCTTGCCCAAAGCCACAAGGAGTGCCTGTTGGACTAGAGAACCGTATCCTTGGGCTGGATGGACTGGGTTTTCTAGTCCTACAGGTGCTTCTTGTGTCCTTGGGCATGCCCCTTAACTCTTTGTTGCCTCAAGTACAAAAACATAGATTGTGAGCCTTTCAGGAACAAGGGAAAAATATATATACAGTACCTGAATGTACATCGCATTGACTCGTAGAAAAGTGGTATTTAAGTCTAGCTAAATAAATAAAAATAAATATTTTGTAAAGCCTTGAGAATTTTATGATGTTTTATTAGAGATCCCAAACCTCACACTTTCTAAGTTATACTGTGCATCTGGGGGTCACTTCTTCGAGCTCATTATAATCTTGACTGCCACTTTTATATTGTATTACTATACAGGAAGAGATCCCCCCCCCCCTCACACTACCCAGCCTAGGACCCTCACTTAAGTTAACTAGAGTTACCCAGTTATCGCTCCCCCACAGTATCATATTCTCTCTTCCTTTCCTCTCTCTCCATCTATACAGTTGCACAATACCTATTTTACTCCTGTTCTCTGTCCTAAATAAAACTCCCTGGCAGACATATAGCTATTCATTCTCCCCCCCCCCCACACAACTAACCTCATTCAAACACTTCTGCAGCCAATCACCCCCATGCCAGCCCCATCAGACCCCTTTCACTCACACAAATCCATTCAAACTAGCATACTAAATCCTTTAGCAAGGCTGTCCTAATCATGCAAATCGTTAACATCAGGAACCTAACATAGATTTGCCCACTGCCACAAACAGTTGCCAAACCAGCACAATGCCTTGATGCTGTGAAAGTTGGTGTATTAGTCAATCCATAAGAATATATCCAACTAATGTGTCTGCCAGGGCTCCCCCCTCAGGTTGTGAAAACTTCCTTGCAGCCACACTCTGCTGAGAATGAATCTTATTACTGTTTCCAGTTCAGCTTGACACACAGTTAACCTCTTAAAGGCAGTAAGTATAAGGGTAATGAACCACACTATCTTTGGGAAACTACTCCTGAAACTAGAAACAATCTGTTAGATAGTGGCGATTTGACTGTTTAGTTTTAGTCTTTGTAACTTGGGTAGTTCTCCAGGAACAAGCAGGAAGTAGGTCTTTGTATATGGCTGACGTCGGCACTGATAGAGACCGCACAGAGCATTTCCCCAGCTTTCAAATAAAGCCTTTGGGAATGCTGCAACACATGCGTGGTCCCCTTCCTGCCCAAGCATGCCATCTTGGCCAATCTCTTTTTTTTTTTCCACAGAGCCAAGGTTTGCGTACCGGTTCCGCTTGCTGCCTCATGTCGTTTCTGGCGCCGTCCTCTGCTCCCCCTTCTTTTTGATGAATCTTGGCACCCTTTTTTCACCCAGGGTCATCGACTCCAGCTGGGTGTCCCCCACCATGTCCCCTGGTGGGTTCAAAAAGTGTGACCGCTACAGTCAAACCATGTCTGTTACAGACACCCACAACTGCTGCTTACATTGCCTCGGCCTGGACCACGACAGTACCACCTTGACTCCTAAAACCAACAAGAAAAGGTTGGAGTTGCAGGAGAGGATGTTGCTGCGGTCCGACTCAGCCCTGGCTTCCCCGATGCTGAGCCCCAAGCCGAGCACCTCCCATGAGGCCCAAGCATCTTCGGAGTCCCGCGGCGGCTCCTTTGCAAAGACCATGCACCCCAATTAGAAAAAGAAAAAATCTTCGAGACCAGTCGAGGTTCTACTGGTGAAACTTGGTAAGATCCTGCGGCGGGACTCAGGCGACTCCAAGCAGCTCCCCTTAAAGTCTCCTAAGAAGGAGTCCTCGGCCGGCGGTAACCCTGTGAGGCTCCTCAAGGCTGTGGTCCTCTTCGAGGATGCACTTATGAGAGTGTAGGTTCCTCACCCGAGTCCCTCAGTGCCCACACCACCAGCTTTGGAGCCTTGTGGTATTCAATCCCGAATAGTGGCCCTGGAGTAGAATATTTCTGACATCCTGGCCTTGCAGCAGGCGATGATGTCAGATTCGTCCGCATCATCTGCCCTGACAACTGCAGGGTAGTCCCCAGGCGTCGAGCCAGGCCCCGAGCTCCTCTGGCCTCGGGTGAACCCTTGGCACAGATCGAGATCCAGGTCCCGATCCTCGGGTGCCCAGTTCTCTTAGGCCAGTTTCCGGAAGTTGGACCAGAGATCCACCGGCGGACCCCGGTTCCTTGGGGCCGACCTCGAGGCACGGGACTCCCGAGCCTCTGAGTCCTCGACGCCCTCCGGCTCTGATTGGGAGACCGACATTGAGGCCTCTCAACAATGAGACGTTCCTTCAGTGCCGTTTCCTCCAGAGCCACGGTGCCATTCCCCCCCTGCGAGTACATAGCCTTCCATGACTTCATCCGGGATATGGCCCTGGCCGTTTCGGTCCCAACAGAGTTGGAGGAGGACCCGCGCACCGAAGAACTGGAGATTCTCCAATATGAGTCTCTGCCAAAGGAGACTGAGTACCGGTATATCCCATCCTGGAGTGGCTGCTCCTACAGATGTGGGAGACCCCATCCTCAGTGTCTATGGTCAGTTGACACCTCAACGCTATCTACCGCATCAAGAAGGGCCCAGATTTTCAAAAGTCCCAGCTCCAACATAACTCCATGGTCGTGGAGTCTGCTATGCAAAAGCTGAAAAGTAAAAAAAACAACCTCTCTCCTATTCCCTCGGGCAGAGAGGCCCGTGCCCTCAATGCCCTCGGGCATAAGTGCTTCCAGGGATCCATGCTAGGCTGTCTGATACAGGCCTATGAATTGTACATAGGCATGTACCTTAAGGGCCTTATCCAAGAACTGGCAGGCTTCTCTGCAGGCCTTGCCAGGGAACCCCTCCAGAGGTTCCAAACCCTGACAGCTGGGATCAGGGACTGCTCGAAGTTCCTATCCCACACCGCCTACAACGGTTTTGAATCCGCAGCCCATGTAGCAGCAGCGGGCATCAGGGTCTGGCATCAGCCCTGGTTGCAGACCTCCGACCTTGAGCAATAGGTGCAAGAGAAGTTGCTAGATGTCTCCTGCACTGGGGAAAACTTGTTTGGCAAGCCCATGGTTGACAAGGCGGCCGAGATAGAGGCCGAGGTTGTGACCAGGCAAATACTCTTGAGGAAAACCAGAAGGGTTGGGAAAAAGACCTCCTTTTCTAAGGAAAAAGGGCTCTTTTCACCAGGGCCATTACCAGCTCTACTCTGGGCAACAGCAACAGGGCGCCCAGCCCAAGAACCAGAGTCATGGGCAGAGGAAGCCAAAGACTCAAAAACCTCATTCACCAGCTCCCACTCAGCCCGCTGGGAGCTTTTGACTCCCCAGGTGGGTCCTCCCCCCCCCCCCCCGGGAAACCTTCCCCAGCCCACAGGTAGCTACCTGGCATTCTTCGCCCATAGGTGGGCTAGGGTCACTGCAGACTAGTTGATTCTACAGTTGATAAAGGAGGGTTCTCTCCTCAGGTTCCAGCAAACACCCCTGGGGTTCTTCCCAGGAGAGCCAGTGCGACCTTGCTCCTCTTGGAGCTTGCAGGGTTACTCAAGGACAGGGCGGTAGAACCTGTACCCAGACATTTGTGGGGAAAAGTTTTCTACTCCAGGTATTTCCTTGTTCCCAAAAGAACTGTGGGCTTCCGGCCCATACTAGACCTGTGAAACCCTGAACAAGTTTCTGGTGAAGGAAAAGTTCAAGATCCCCTCTCCCTTGGAACCCTGCTGCCCTACCTCGACCAGGGAGACTGGCTTTGCTCCTTTGATCTAAAGGATGCATATACTCGCATCCTGATTCACCCCTCCCACAGACAATATCTAAAGTTCGTGATGGGAGGAGAGCACTACCAGTACAGGGTGCTTCCATTTGGCCTGGCCTTCTCGCCAAGAATCTTTACAAAGTGCTTGGCGGTTGTGGCCATTTACAAGGGGCCTTCGTCTTCCCATATGTGGACAACTGGCTCATCAGAGGCAGCAGGGCCTCAGAGTCCACCCAGGCTGCAGGGCGAATAACCCGCCTCCTGCAGCACCTAGGGTTCGTCTTCAGCTACCCCAAATCCCACCTCTCTCCAGCCCAAAACCTGGAGTTCATAGGTGCCCAGCTGGACATGTTAGTTTAAAGCATTTCTCCCAATAGAAAGGGCACATCGCCTCTTGCAGCTGGCGGGAGAGGTGCAGACTCACCGGTTCATACCAGCTCGCTGCCTCCTTTGACTACCGGGCCACATGGCCTCCAAAGTCCACATCATGCCCCTAGCCCACTTGCACATGCGGACAGCCCAGTGGTGCCTCCGCTCCTAGTGGACTCGGGCCACAGGTAGGTTGTGCATCAGGGTCACCCGCCAACTGGCGGTCTCCCTCAACTGGTGGCAGTCCCTCCATCACCTCCAGGTGGGAATGTCCTTCAAGATGCCCACACCGCAGAGGGTCCTGACCACGGATACCTCCCTCCTGGGTTGGGGGCCAACTGCGGAGATCTCCGCATGGAAGATAACTGGTCACAGGAGGAGTCACTCCTGCAGATCACCCTCCTGGAATGCGGAGCCATCTTCCTGGCCTTGCAAGCATTCGGCCACCTCCTGTGCAACCAACCTGTGCTGATCCAGATGGAAAACCAGGTTGCTATGTTTTACGTGAACAAGCAGGGGGGCATGGATTCATACCCTATCTGCCAGGAAGCTGTAGCTCTCCTCTCCTTTGCAGTAGGTCACAGACTGCTTCTATGAGCAGTATACCTAACAGGTCAGAAGAATTGTTTGGCAGACAAACTCAGGCAGAGTCCTCCGCCCACACGAATGGTGTCTGAACCCCAGGGTATCACAAAGACTCCTCTGCCTCTGGGGCAGGCCCGTGATGGACCTCTTTGCCTTCCCTGACAACATGCAGCTGCCCCACTTCTGCTCATGCCAGCCGCACCCAGGAAGGGTGGCAGCGTATGCCTTCCTGATCCCGTGGTCCGAGGGCCTCCTCTGTGCCTTTCCACCGGCACCACTGGTAGCCAAGACCACCTTCAAGGTCCAGAGCGAGCAGACATCAGTGACTCTGATCGCCCCCAGATGAGCCCGACAATCCTGGTTCCCTCTGCTGCTCTCCTTGTCGGTGGCACTCCCAGTCCTGCTGGGTCGGGATCCGGACCTTCTGTCCCAGGAAGAGAGCTCCCTTCTGCATCCCAACTTGGGGCCACGAGTGTTGACAGCTTAGCTGCTGAAAGGGTATCCTTAGCTCCTTTCAGTCCCCCGTGGGAAGTTGAGGAGATCCTCCTGGCCTCCCAAAAACCCTCCACGAGATGGACATATGCATTTAAATGGAGAAGATTCTCCATCTGGTGTGCAAAGAGAGGAGAGAATCCTTTCTCCTGCCGCATGCGACTAGTGCTGCAGTATTTACTGCACCTCTCGCATGCCGGCCTGCAGTCCAATTCTTTGAGGATGCACCTGAGTGCCATAGCCGCTCACAATCACCCTGTAGAGGGGAAATGCCTCTCAATCCAGCCCGTGGTCTCCAGGTTCCTCCGGGGCCTCTTGCTATCGAAGCCCCCTCTCTGTCCTCCGGCGGCGGAGTGGGACCTCAATGTGGTACGCACTCAATTCACCAGACTGCCGTTTGAGCCCCTGGCCACCAGTTATTTGAGATACCTCTCCTGGAAAATGGTCTTTCTGGTGGCCATCACGTCTGCTCGGAGAGTGAGTGAATTCCAGGCCTTGGTGGCCGACCCGCCATATACAAGATTCTATAAGAACAGGGTAATGCTCCTCATGCACCCCAAATTCCTCCCCAAGGTGGTATCTCCCTTCCACCTCAACCAGGAGGTGGTCCTCCCCACCTTTTTTCCCCTGCCCCATGCCGGCAGGGAGAAGATCAAATTGCATATGCTAGACTGTAAGCGGGCCCTGGTCTTCTACCTGCAGAGGACCCAGGCCCATTGCAAAGCTCCTCAGCTCTGTGTCATATGATCCCAGTAGACTGGGGCTCCCGGTAACAAAATGGACTCTGTCCACATGGGTGATGGACTGCATTTCTGTCATCTATGAGTGAGCAGGCCCCTCTCCCTTGAAAACCGGATTACTCCACATCGTGTGTGAGCCATGGCTATGTTGGTAGCCAACCTCCGCTCAGTGCCAGTGATGGAAATCTGCAGGGCCGTCACATGGTCTTTGATTCTTACGTTTGTAGCGCAATCTCCAGGAACAAGCAGGAATGAGTCTTCACATTATGGGTACGTCGGTACCGATGGAGCCTGCGTGGGAACGCTCCCCAGCTTCCCAAAAAGGAAAGCTTTTGGGAGCATCCCACAGCGCCTGCGCGCTGCCTTCCCGCCTTTCCTAACCGCCTCTCTCCAGTTCTTCTTTTCCGCGGAGCCAGCAGGTCGTGTTCCTGTCACCGCTGAAGCAGTTCTTTATTTTATTTTATTTCTTTAGTTGCGTGTCTGCCTTCTTCGACGTCGGACCGGTACCGCCGGTCTTTTCTTTCTTTTCTTTAAGAAAAAAAAAAGGATACTCCGTTCCACTTCAGTGTATTTTTCTTCTTTGGGCCTTGGGCCTAACAGAAAAATTCCTCATGGAAAAGCCCGCCTCTGTACCATCTCTGTTACCAACACCCATGACTGGTGTCTTAAGTGTTTGGGTCCTGACCATTCCATCACGGATTGTGCGTCCTGCTCCATGATGTCTAAAAGAGGTTTACAGAACCGAGCAGCCAAGCTCAGTACACTGTTTCCCTCTGATGCAGTTTCGGTGGCATCAACGTCGTCCAGGGCTGCTTCTTCCTCCTATGGATCTCTGGTAACCAAACATAAGTCCAGCCGGTCCTCGAAGGGTAGATCTCCCTCTAAGCATCGAGATGCCTCCGGGCTTGCCCTCGAGGATCGTGCACCGGCAAAAGTACCCCGGCGGGAAGCTCCGGCTTCCAAAGCTCCTCCTATGGGGTCGCAGGTTGACATCGATGGCACGGCTTCGACCGATCACCTGTTGCAATGTTCTGGGGTACCGGTAGAATCTGCCAGTACCGACCTCCAGACATTCATGGCGTCGATGGATCAGAATGTTCTGACCATGCAGCGTGCCATTACGGCTTTCATACAAGCTGCGACGCCGCTGGTACCGCAACAAGCTTCGTTGTCGGTACTGGCTCCGGCACCGGCTCCGATAACTATTCCAGTGCCGATACCGGTTGCATCGACATCGGCTTCGGTGTCGACTGCAGCGGTACCCTGTCCGATGATGCCTATAGGTACCGATCCGGTACCGATGACTCCCGATGATACCACAAGGTATGCGTATCGGGCTTTACAGGAGCATCCAGACAGGCGATACTTCGATTCCTCCGAAGACTCTGATGCATCGGAGGCCTCTGTCGAAGCATCGGTAATCCTTCCTCAGGAGCCGCCTTCTCCAAAAAGAAGAATGTCCCCTCCAGAAGACTTGTCTTTTCAAGACTTCATAAAGGAAGTGGCCAAGGGCCTTTCTATCTCAGTAGCCCCTGAGACAGAACCTAGAGCCAAAAAATTGGATATTTTACAATATCCTAAGGCTCCTAAAGAGGCAGCCACTTTGCCAGTTCATGAGATCCTTTATGACCACATGATAGGCATATGGGAGACTCCTCTCACCATCTCTTCTCATTCTCGTAGGTTGGATACCATGTATCGTGTCCCTCCTTGTCCTGGATTTCATAAAACTCAGCTTCCTCACCATTCTATTGTGGTGGAGTCTGCTATGAAAAAGTTAGAGTGCAAAGAGGCACTCATCTGCTCCTCCAGGAAGAGAATGTAGAACCTTAGATGCTTTTGGCAGGAAAATCTTCCAAGCCAGTATGCTTGTTGCCAGAATCAACTCCTATAGTCTCTATATGGGGATGTTTCTGAAGAAAGTTACAGATCATCTGCAAACTTTCCTCCCTTTTCTTCCAGAAGATAAAAGGGAGGACTTTCTTACCCGGCTTAAGCATGCCCAGGATGTTTCCAAATTCTCTAACCGTGCAGCCTTTGACTCTTTTGAGGGGGCCAGCAGAGCCTCGGCCATTGCCATAGGTGCACGCAGAATTGCTTGGTTACAAGCTTCTGATTTGGAACCCTGGGTCCAAGATGGATTAGGAAATCCTCCTTGTACAGGTTGAAAACCTGTTTGGCAAAGATTGGCAAGCAAAGGCCACTCAGATGGATGCAGAAAATTCTGCTTTGGATAGGCTTTCAAAGTCTACCTCTAATCCTGTCCAGAAGAGGTTGTTCAAAAAGACATATTTTCCCAAGAAGGGAAGATATTATCCTGCTTATGGTCAGCAGACATCTTCTGCAGGTCGTTTTGCTGCAAAGCGTCAACAACCTAAACAGGCCAAGTCTAAGGCTGCAAGGCCTACTGTAGCCCAACAGCCTCAGCCTCCTCAGGGCCTTTGACTTGCAACCAGAGAACTTAGCCTTTCTGGCTCTAAAAGAACCAGAGCCTCTCACCATTCCAGGAAGGTTAGCCCACTTTGCTCCCAGATGGGAGCAAATTACAGCAGAGCAGTGGACCCTTTCCATCATAAGGGAAGGGTACAAACTTCATTTCTTAAACCTTTCTCCTCACACCATGGTGAGACAGTTCAATTCTCCAACATCTCTCCTCGACCTTCTGGGTCAAGAGATTTCTACCCTTCTTGCCCAAGGGGCAATAGAAGAAGTGCCTCTTCTTCAACAGGGCTCAGGGTTCTACTCCCCCTACTTTCTCATCCCAAAGAAAAGAGGGGGTTACAGACCCATCTTAGATCTCAGAGAATTGAACAAATTCCTATGCAAGGAGAAATTCAAGATGATTTCTCTAGGTACTCTCCTTCCATTCCTTCAGAGTCAGGATTGGCTTTGTTCTCTAGATCTCAAGGATGCGTATACCCATATACTCATCCATCTAGCACACAGAAGGTTCCTTCGGTTCCTTTATCAGGGAAAGCACTATCAATGCAAGGTGCTTCCTTTTGGTCTGGCCTCTGTTCCAAGAGTGTTCACAAAATGCATGGCAGTAATGGCTGCATTTCTACGTACTCTAGGAATATTCGTATTCCCATATCTGGACGACTGGCTCATCCGAGCTCCATCCCAGTCAGAGGCCCAGACTTCCCTAGCCTGCACAATGCGTGTCCTGCAGTATCTGGGATTGGTTATAAACATTCCAAAGTCCCAACTCACCCCTACTCAGTCTCTAGAGTTCATAGGGGCCTTGCTGCATACCACAACTGCAAGGGCCTATCTTCCCCAGGCCCGTTGCCTACGCTTAGTGTAGTTAGCCTCTCAGATTCAGTTAAAAACCCACCTAACTGCTCGAGAGATGTTACAACTGCTAGGCCACATGGCATCCACCGTGCATGTGGTCCCTTATGCTCGCCTTCACATGAGGGCAGCTCAGTGGGCTTTGTCCACCCAGTGGACCCAGGCATCTGGAAGTCTGTCAGACAAAATAGCAACCTCCAGGCGCCTCTTTTGGTCTCTTCAGTGGTGGAAGTCCACTCAAAATCTGTTGCTGGGGTCCCCCTTCCAACAGTTGTTACCCCAAGCAGTCCTTACAACAGATGCCTCTCCAGAGGGTTGGGGAGCTCATCTTCAAGACCTCTCCACCCAGGGCATTTGGTCCCCACAGGAGACCTCCCTACATATCAACTTCTTAGAGCTCAGAGCAATCTTCTTGGCTCTCAGAGTCTTCCATAACCTGCTCAGCTACAAGACAGTCCTCATTCACACGGACAACCAAGTAGCCATGTTCTATGTGAACAAGCAGGGAGGAACTGGTTCTCTGTCGCTTTGCAACGAAGCTCTGAGATTGTGGGCCTTCGCCAGAGAGCATCAAATTCATCTTCTGGCAGGATACCTTCCAGGAGTTCAAAACTCTTGGGCAGACAGACTCAGTCAAATTCTGCTTCCACACGAATGGTCCCTTCATATGGACCAGATAGTCAGAATCTTTCGAATTTGGGGAACCCCGGACATAGATCTCTTTGCAAGTCCGTGGAATGCCAAACTTCCCCGATTCTGTTCCAGAATTCCGTGTCAGGGAGTTCAGGCCAAGGATGCCTTCCTCCTTCATTGGGGTCAAGACTTCCTGTACGCCTTTCCACCCATTCCCCTAATTCCCAAGACCCTGTTCAAGCTTCAGAGAGATCGAGGGACTATGATCCTCATAGCTCCACGTTGGCCACACCAAGTGTGGTACCCTCTACTTCTGCATCTTTCCCAAGCTCCCTCCCTGGATTTAGGGTCTGCTCTAGATCTCCTGTCCCAGGAGGGGGGAACGTTGTGGCACCCAAACCCCCAATCTCTCCATCTCAGGGCTTGGTTGCTGAAGGCTTAGACCTTCAAGATTGGCATCTTTCTCAGCAAGTAAGGGATATCCTTCATGCTTCCAGAAAGCCTTCTACCAGACGTTCCTATGCTTTTAAATGGAAAAGGTTTACCATTTGGTGTGCTGAGAAGGGTATTAACCCTCTAGCAATACCTTTGAATTCCTTACTAGAGTATCTCCTGCATCTTTCCCATGCAGGCTTCAAGACTAATTCAGTAAGGGTCCATTTGAGTGCTATTGCAGCATCTCTCAAGCCTCTCAATGGACAACCTGTTTCCTCTCATCCTCTTATTGCAAGATTCATGAGAGGTCTTCTTTTAACTAAACCTCCCATTAGACCACCTCCAGTAGCATGGGACTTGAATCTGGTTCTTGGTCAGCTCATGAAGTCACCATTTGAACCATTAGCCACTACCTCCTTGAAATATTTTTCCTGGAAGGTTATCTTTCTTATTGCAGTCACCTCAGCTCGCCGCATCAGTGAACTGCAAGCCTTAGTGGCTAATCCACCTTATACAAGGTTCCATCATGATAAGGTAGTCCTTAGGACCAATCCACACTTTATGCCTAAAGTGGTCTCGCCCTTTCATCTTAACCAAGAGGTATATTTACCTGTCTTTTTTCCAGGTCCTCATGCATCAAGTGCAGAGAGGAATCTTCATACCCTGGATTGTAAGAGGGCTCTTGCCTTTTACTTGCAAAGGACACAGCAACATAGAAAGTTTTCTCAACTCTTTGTTGCCTTTGATCCCTCTCATTTGGGACTTCCAGTCTCTAAGAGGACACTGTCAAATTGGATTGCTCAGTGTATTTCTTTCGCCTACCAGAGTAAAAACCTTTCTCTGGAGGGCCATGTCACAGCTCACAATGTGAGGGCCATGGCAACCTCTATGGCTCATCTAAATTCTATGTCCATCGACCAGATCTGTCGAGCGGCCACCTGGGCCTCTGTTCATACCTTCACGGCCCATTACTGCTTGGACAAGGACTCCCACCGGGATGCCTTGTTTGGTCAGGCTGTTCTCAAACACCTGTTCCATGCTTAATCAACTCCTACCCTCCATCCCTGGTTGGATGCCTGAGATCCATGGGAGGAGGTAGAGCCCTTCTCAGGGTCTCACAACCGTGGGGATCTCCCGGGCATCTCTAGCTGGGGAGTCCCCATATGGGAAGACTCATTCCTGCTTGTTCCTGGAGATAGCACAGTTACTTACCTGTAACAGGTGATCTCTGGGAACAGCAGGAATAAGTCTTCACAACCCACCCACCTCCCCTAGGAATTGTATCTCTCTATCTTTCCTTCCTCTCTCTCTCTTTGTCTCAGCTTTAAAACTCGAACTGGAGAGAGGCGGTTAGGAAAGGCGGGAAGGCAGCGCGCAGGTGCTGTGGGATGCTCCCAAAAGCTTTCCTTTTTGGGAAGCTGGGGAGCGTTCCCGCGCAGGCTCCTTCGGTACCGATGTACCCATATGTGAAGACTTATTCCTGCTGTTTGCAGAGATCACCTGTTACAGGTAAGTAACTGTGCTTTACTGCCTTAAGAGCGAGTCCTGCTGAGACAGTGCCTTCGGACAGGCAATACTCTGTAATATTTTCGGGGTGTAGGCAACTCCTGCCCTCTGACCCTTCTGTGTTCAGGCTACCGGAGTGATAATGTCGCTGGATGCTAGGGTCTTGCAGAGTCTATCAGTGGGGACTCACTTGCTGCAACTCATAGCTACCCTTTCGGGCGCCATTGGTGCTGTCGTGGTTCAGTCCTTTGCAGCCTGGAGCTAGGGAGTCCCATATGTGAGGATTGACGTCCTGCTTGTTCCTGGAGAAAGCGTAGTTACTCATCTGTGACATGTGTTCTCCGGGAATATCAGTAATCAGTCCTCACAGCCCTACTCCTCCCCCTAGAGTTGCCTCTCTACATTGTTTTCTGTCCTTTTTCGCTATGTCATCTGACTGGCCAAGATGGCACCCTTGGGCGGGAAGTGGACCACGCATGCATGGTAGCATTTCCAAAGGCTTTCTGTGAAAGCTGGGGAAATGCTCCGTGCTGGTTCCGTTGGCGCCGACGTCACCCGTATGTGAGATCTGATTCCTGCTGTTCCTGGAGAACACCTGTGAGTAACTACGCTATCCGAACAGCATACAGGAACCTTCGACAGTAAGGCAGCAGCTATTTTAGACAAGTGAATCGGTGTTCAAGCTGGTCACCTCCCCAAGGTACAAGATGTAGGTAATCAAGCCACTACTGGAATTAGGCCATAAACCACCAGTTCCTTCAAAGACCACAAGAGGCAAGATATTTCAAATTGAAAAGTTCAGTTAGATCAGAGATTAAGTACCTGAGTTTTCCAGGTAGGCCAACAGTGTTTGAGCCGCCTCCATGGATGGAAAAAATTCAAGTTGGCCATTAATGACTTGGTCACAGCTAGTTATAATAGCACAAATTGCATTTGTCTCTCATGCAGACGCACACATGGGCAAGACTTCCTTCCATAGAGTGAAGACTCGGCTAGAATAGTCTTGGAAAACAAAAATGCGTGTACCATTATGTTGAAGCTGGGATTTCTGTGCCGCTCATAGTTTCCTCCTTATTTACGAAGTTTAGGAAAGAGGCAAACCTGTCCATGGTCTATTGTCCCTCTCTTTATGGAGTCTAGTGCAATGTGCTCTCCCAGTTATTTGGCCTGATACCTGATCTTCAACTTAAGCTCTAATGGGAGCCAGGTTTCAAGAAAGTCTCTTAATTCTGCATATGAAATTTATTTCCAGTAGGCCTACAAATCTTAGATTATTCAGGCATGAAGGATTCTTCTGTTCATCCAGCTTCTCCTCATATGTAGTGTCACGTCCTTAGCCCCTTACAGACAGTATGGAGGGGTGTGCTTGTCATAGGAGAGATTCACCATTTAGCCTTTACCTGACTGGCTGCCTTGTAATGCCTCATGGGAAATGTAGTCCAGTCAGAAGGTACTTGGCTTCAGGTAAAAAAAACATTTGTAGTTGGCTTGAGTGGTAAGGCTTTGACAGAAATTTATTTATGGGGTAACCGCTAGGGTCATAAATTAACACCTGTGGGACCCTAGCCTGGGCCCTAGGGCTCACAGGCATAGGGCTGCCTTGTAATGTCCTTAAATAAAGCTTTTCTGACTGTCCCCAGTGGAATTCTGGGACTTGTAGTTAGGCTTTTCTTGAGCAAGGACAAAATGTAGTGTGAGACCGTTGGTAAGGCATACAAGAATATTTATTTTTCTATGGGGATTTCCAAGGCATTAAAATTCAAACACAAGGCATTAGGATACTTCTCCAACACAAAGGATAACAGAAGATAACTGGCAACTGAGGTAAATGGAAACCAAAAGTCCTGCTAACCTTAGCAGCTGTTTTTCATTAAATAAAACAGTACTCAGCACAGCTTCTTGTATCTCTTGTATCAAAAGGTAAACTTTTTTTCTTGGCACAACTGTTGTTTTCCCTTTTAAACAAACTTCTGGTAACACACAGCTTCTCACTCTTTCTCAACTCTGCTTAGTAAGGCTCAGTCTTCTTTTAAACAGAATGAGCAATCCATTGGAGAGATTCCTAGGTCAGACTCTGGCACTTAAGAATTGATCTGCATTTCCTCCTGGGCTAAAGAATGCTCATTGCCTTCTACAGTCTTAAAATCTTCCTCAGCTTCTTTGTCTTGTAGGAACTTTTGAAACTGGCTCCACAGCAAATCTTTCTGATTGAGCACAGTTATTTTGGGAGAATAAATCTTTCTCTCAGGGAACACTTGTGCTAATGTTTCTAGTGTTTTTAGCTCAGCTGCTCTGCTCGCTGCTGGGGTTTGGCTTTTTCCACTCTCAAGCGTCTCCACCCACCTTCTGGCAGTTGTAGGGCTCAGGTCTGGCTCTTGTACACTAGCTGTTGCAAACTGTTCCTGTTCATCTGTAAGCTGTTCAGCTATACATCTGTTGGCTTCACTTCTAGGAGCATTTCTCAGACATCCACTGCTTCCTTTTCTACTGACCTCTTTCAGCTTCTGGAAGTCAGACTTCTTGTGCCTTTCTCCACTCCTTCTCTCATGAGATCTCTCCTGAAAGCCTTCCTGGAATCCTCCTTCCTCTCCAGGATCTCCCAGGGCTCTGGGATATCTTTTCCCACTGGAATCCCCTTGCTCCAGGATCTCTCCTTCTCCTGTGGAAGTGATTCTCCCTTTCTTCTCTCCTCTCTGGTCAGAGGTTTTAAAAACCGTTTCTTCCCTGCCACACCCTTGCCTTCGCACAGGCCTTTCCAATCAGTATCTAAGCCTGCCCCCACTTCAGAGTCTGGGCGTGGCTTAGCCTCAGCAGAGACAGGATTTTTTTTCTTTCCTGCTCTGCAAGCTTTGTGTACAGCTTGTCTGTCACTTGTTTTAAAGGCAGAAACATGGTTTTCTTCTATCTCCATCTGTTCTTGGCCGCTCTCATCACACACCTTTGGATTGTTTCTCCAGGATAATTTCAAAAATACATCAGGATATAACTGAACTGAAAACAGAACAGCTTATAATGTTCTTTAGCATAAAGAAAAGTCCTTTCAACAGCTAATGCTACCAGATACAGCTAGCAGTGCTGTTCAAAACTAACAGAAACAGCTTTTCCTAAAGCAAGTTTCTTTTCTCTCAGTCCAGAACACTTCCCGGCTGTTTGTCTCTTTAAGCACAGTAAAATCTTTCAACAAGAAGTCCAACTCTTCAAAGGCAAACAATTCTCTATGCAAGGTTTTTAGGAATAGTGAAAACAAAATCAAAGCTTTTCTTACTTTCACCATCAGCACAGCTTCAGGCTGTGCACTGCACTGGCTAGCAGCTGTTCCACAGATTTTAATTAGAAAGCTTCAGCTTGCTCAGTTAAAAAGGTATTTGTCCTTTTAATACAGGACTTTCACAAGTTATCAACAGGCTCTCAGGGTTACCGGACTCTGGAGGTTTTCCTTACGGTTGACTCCCTTCCAAACCCTCTGTATTTGAAGATTGGCATAAAGAGTAATCCATGTATGAGTCGTCTTCTACAGCTAGGTCTTGTTCACCCAGTTGCATAGGCTCTACCTTCAGGTCTGGCTCAGAGGGCTTGGCTGACTGCCTCCCGTTAGGGCAAAAGCTGTCTCTTGCAACTCTGTAGTGCTCCAAATTAGACAAGCTTCTAATGCTCCTACCTGGGTCAAGGCTTGTATCAGCTTCTCCTCTCTCATGCTCTGGCCACCATTCACCTGAGCTTCCTCGTCCTATCCTCCAACTTGTGTTCCTGGTTCCTGCTGTTCTTACTGTTCCAGCTCCATTCCTCTTCCAGTAAGCATTCCTACTCCTCTCTCTCTCTCTCTCTCTCTGGATAATCTGACCTAGTCTTAAACCTCTCAGGCTCCAGCCCCACCCCTTCTCCTCTCAGGTGTTGGAGATCAAACTGCCTCGTGGCAGCTGAGTGATTGGGGAATTCAGTGACGTAAGGGATCCTTACCCTGGGCCTGCATTCCCTCTCCTTTTCTCCACTAGGGGCATTCTGCAACCTATTGCAGCTAGGAATTACCTGCTTTCTAGGTGTAAATGGAGTTTTGTGTTTCTGACCTTGTAAAATAGGTCCTTTGATAAGGGTGAATTCCTTCTCTTTATCCCTATCTCCTGGGTCCTGATAAGCTTCCTTATCACAGTAGCCAGAGGGTTTTTTGAGCATATCTGCTTCAGCTGTTAAATCGTGAGCCGAGTCTTCAGTATCAGATGCACCATTCTGTTATGCTTAGCTATTTGCTGTATGCATTTAGAGGGTCACCACATTATCGATTTTTTGCTGATATTTCTTGGAATTTACCTTCCAATGCACAAACCACTGCTGCTGTGACCTCTGTCACCAAAGACTTCATGTCCTCCTTTCGCTCTATACTCCAAGAGTCCAAAGACATCAGGTCCAGGAGAAAAGGATCTCTAATTACATTATCACTGCCTGTACATTTTGCTAAATCTAACTCAACTACTTCTAGAAAAGCTTTCTCACTATATTCATCACGTATTTAGAACTCAATTCCACCAAATGTATGAATCATCAAAGACTTACTTTCATTTCGTAAAGCCTTAACACTAGAAGCCCCAAAAGGAATTTTACCTAGAAACCCCAAAGTGCATCAGTTGACGCATTATCATGACGACTGCGTTTAGCATGAAATGCAGATGTGAATTAATGTGAATTTACTTATTTGTTAAATATGTGCAGTATGTGACGTCATTACATGACGTCATCGGGTGTTTATTGTTTGTAATGTTGGAGTAAAACTGTAAACAGTGATTGAGATGCGCCACCTAGTGGGAACATGAATTTATACCTAGAAGCCCCAAAGTACGTCAGTTGACGCATCCAATACAATTGAGTGCGTCAATTGACGTACTTTGGGGCTTCTAGGTTTAAATTCATTTTCCTGCTAGGTGGTGCATCTGTCGTCAATTTTCGATGCACATATTTGAACATCTTGACATTGCTAACAAAGTCATGGAACATGACTGACATGTTTCTAGCAGTGGCGCTGGTATACAACTTTGAATATGCATTTGCGTCAATTGACACACTTTGGGGCTTCTAGTGTTAAAGACTCATTTATTTGCAAACTATTTTGAAGATTAATTGTGTACAGAATATACTCTTAATCTCTATTCTCTGTACTTATGCTAACATTATTCCAACATCACCCTTTTATTTTTATACAAATGTTTGTAATTCATTTACATGGTTACATTGTTGTATGTTCTTTTTTGTTTGATGTATACCGCTTTGATAAAGGGTTAAAGCAGTATAGAAGATCTGTTAGTTAATTAAATAAATAAATAGACCATGGTTCCATATTAGCATCTGCCATCTTGGAATCTGCTGGGTGTAATTTCTCTTGCTCTTTAAGTGTTTTTTGAACGGGATGGCATCAGAAAATGGAATACCTTGGCCCGAAAGACTGTCAAATAACTAGTCTTTCCTTATCGTCCCTCCAGTCCAGTCCTGCACCTCAGGGTAGATAACCTCCTCTAGCAGCTTGAAGACTGAGCATGTCATCTTTTGTTGATATCAGTGTACTTAGACTGCTGGCTTCTCCTTCCAGCCTCAGTAAACTCAGTCTCCAAGCAGCTGGAGGAGTGATTAGAGAGGTTGGACTCACTGTAGGGACAAATAAGGTTTTAAGTATAGGACAGGTTTTAGGGGTGTCTCGGAGGTGGCAAAAGCATTGGACTGGACCTGCATTACCTTAAGGAGAAGGCTAAAAGGGAGCAGTGGCAAGCTGAAATAGGAACCTCTTTTCTCCTCCATCCCCTTCTTCCCTTTCTCTCTCCAGAGGGGATAGCAGCGGAATCAGGACTTTGCTCAAGGCCAGGCAACATTTGAGGCTCCCGATCCCCTGATTGGGAGAGGAGCTGCTGCTCAGAAGAGGACTGCAGTAATGTAACAATGCTCAGGCCCTTCCCCCTCGACACCAAAGCCCTCAGGAGCAGCTGAGCACGAGGGACAGGAAGATCAGCAGCCGAAGCGTTTTTTCTTTTTCTTTGTTTACTTCCCCTCCTTCCTTTGCCGTTGAGTACTTTTAGCTGCGGGGGCAGCTGGCAGCCCAGGGGAGGTGTCCAGTCAGTTCCCGAGTCTTTTGGTGCTCCTCCTCCTCCGGTCCACGTGGGTTGTCGTCGGCTCGCTTGCGGTGGGAAAGCGCCATTTTATTTAAAACATTCCCCTCTGTCAAAGAGGACTGACAGGGAACAGCTTATGCTGGGTTTTTCTCGGGGGGGGGGGGGGGGTTCGTGGCCAGAAGGAGGCAAAAGCATAGTTCCTTAAAAAAACCCAAAAAAACAGCATAGAAGCAGGAAGGAAAACTCCTCCTGCAGCATCTCCACAGCAGGCAGCAATGGTGAAACCCAGGATCCGGGACTACTCAAGGGCAGGAACTCAGACCTGGAGCATGAGAAGACCATGCCTAGAAGGCCTCAATGTATGGCCTGTGGCGTCCGCAGGGGATTGGTATTGAAGACCGGCCTTTGCTGTGACAAGGAGGCCGGGATGAAAGAACAGGACCTCCTGGAGTGCACTGAAGAGTGCTCAGGACGCATGGTCTCTTCAGATAGTGTGAATAATGGTCCGCATGCCCAGGAGAGCCGGGGTTCAGCAAGTGCAGAAGTCAGGGTTGGGAGAGCAGACCCACCTCTGTTGGAACCGTATGGGAAAGACCTGGCCTTCTCTGGCCCTTCCACATCACAGGGTTTAGGAGGCAAGGGGGATATGGAGGCCTTTTCACTAGAGTTTGTCCTGTTTATACATATTCTGCATGAGGCAACAGTGGGCGAAGGGCCAGACCATCCTGCTGAGCAAAGCAGAAAGAGACCGATTGTCTGCCAGAGAGCCAGAGGCTATCGGAGAGGAGCCCACATGGCATTGGCTGGAGGCAGACTGGGGAGAGGAGTTACTGCCTTTGAAGGAACCAAACTTTATGGGTCCAGAAATGAACTTTGAAACGGAGGCAGGTGAATTGGAAGGAGGAGAAATTCCACCAGTGGACGAAGCCCATATAGTCCAGGTCTTCTGCCGAGAGGAGTTGGTGGCACTCATCGCAGAATCTTTGAAGACGCTCAGTATGCCAATGGGTGTCCCGGTGGAGGAGGAGTCGTTAGAGGATCCGCTGCTTCAGGTGGTGCGTAAGATGCAGAAAGTGATCTCCAGGAACAAGCAGGAATGTAGTCATCACATAAGGGTATCGTCGGTACCGACGGAGCCCGCGCGGGAACGCTCCCCAGCGTCCAATCAGAACGCTTTTGGGAGCATCCCACAGCGCCTGCGTGCTGCATTCCCGCCTTTTCTAACTGCCTCTCTCCAGTTCTTCTTTTTCCGCGGAGCCAGCAGGTCGTGTTCCTGTCACCGCAGAAGAATTTCTTTTTTCTTTCTTTCTTTTTGTGGTCACGTCTGCCTTCTTCGATGCTCTACCGGTACCGCCGGTCTTTCTTTTTTTATTTCTGTAAAAAAAAATAAATCTTTTTTTCTTCAGGTGCACGCGCCTTTTTTGGGCCTTAGGCCCAAAAACGTTTTCCTTAACATGGGAAAACCTGCCTCAGGTTTTAAAAAGTGCATCAAGTGTGGCGGTACCATTTCTGTCACCGACACCCATGAATGGTGTTTAAAATGTTTAGGTCCTGACCACTCCATCACGGATTGTGTGTCCTGTGCCATGATGTCTAAAAGAGGTCGGCAGAACCGAGCTGCCAAGCTCAGTACCCTGTTTCCCTCTGATGTGGCTTCGCTGGCATCGATGTCTTCCAGGGCTGCTTCTTCCTCCCGTGGATCTCAGGTAACTAAACATAAATCCAGCCGGTCCTCGAAGGGTAGATCTCCTTCTAAGCATCGAGATGCCTCTGGCGTTGCCCTCGAGGATTCTGCACCGGCAAAATTACCCCGGCGGGAGGCTTCGGCTTCCAAAGCATTATTGGGGTTCCAGGATGTTCTCTATGGCTCGGCCTCAACAGATCTCCTGGTGCCATGCTCTGGGGTACCGGTGGTCTCCACCGGTACTGACATCCAGGCGTTGGCGGCGTCCATGGACCAGAGAATTCTGACTATGGAACGCAGTCTGGCGGATTTTCTTGCAGCATCGACGCCCTTGGTACCGCGACAGACAACTCCACTGGCACCGGTACCAGTACCGATAGCATTGACATCGGCATCGGTGTCTGCTCTGCCGGTACCCTGTCCTCCGGTGCCCTCCGGTACCGATTCTCCAGTACCAGTTATTCCCGGTACCGACCTTGGTCGGTACGGGTATCGGGCTCTACAGGAGCATCCGGACAGACGATACTTCGAGTCCTCAGAAGAATCTGAGGATTCTGAAAGTTCTGTCGATGCAGCGATGCTTCTTCCAGAGGAGGAGTCCTCCCCTAAACGCAGGATGTCTCTTCCAGAGGACATGTCCTTCCAAGACTTCATCAGGGAGGTGGCTCGGGGCCTGTCCATTACTGTGGCCCCTGAAACAGAGCCAAGGGCCAAGGAGTTGGAAATTTTACAATATCCCAAAACTCCTAATGAGGCAGCTACCTTACCCATTCATGAGATTCTATATGATCTCATGTTGAGGATGTGGGAAACACCTCTTACCACCTCTCCTCATTCTCGTAGATTGGATACTATGTATCGAGTCCCTCCTTGTTCGGGGTTCCATAAGACTCAGCTTCCTCACCACTCTATTGTGGTGGAGTCAGCTGTGAGAAGGATCAGAAGTGCAAAAAGACATGCCTCTAATCCTCCAGGACGTGAGTGCAGAACCCTGGATGCTTTTGGACGTCGGGTCTTCCAAGCTTCCATGCTTGCTGCAAGAATCAGTTCCTATAGTCTCTACATGGGAATGTTTCTAAAGGGGAGGTCACAGATAATTTAAAGACTTTAAGTCCTTTCATTTCTGAGGATAAAAGACAGGACTTTCTCATTTGGGTCAAACATGCCCAAGATGTTTCTAAATTCTCCAACCGTGCAGCCTTTGACTGCTTTGAGTATATAAGCAGAACCTCGGCTATCGCCATAGGTGCACGTAGAATTGCTTGGCTCCAGACATCTGATTTAGAGCTCTGGGTACAAGATAAATTGGGAAATATCCCTTGTACTGGTGAGAACCTGTTTGGTAAAGATTGGCAGGAAAAAGCCAATGAAATGGATGCTGAAAATTCCACCTTAGATAGACCATCCAAGTCCACTGCTGATCCTGTTAGAAAGAAGTTGTTCAAGAAAACATCTTTTTCTAAAAAGAAAAGATTTATCTCCAGGAACAAGCAGGAATGAGCCTTCACATATGGGTACGTTGGTACCGACGGAGTCCGGGCGGGAACGCTTCCCAGCGTCCAATCAGAAAGCTTTTGGAAGCATCCCAACACGCCTGCGCGCTGCCTTCCCGCCTTCCCAACTGCCTCTCCTCAGTTTTCGTTTTTCCGCGGAGCCGGCAGGACGTTCTCCTGTCACTGCAGAACATTCTTCTTTTATTTTTTAGTTTTCTTGTGGTCGCGGCTGCCTCCCGCGACGCCACTGGTACCGCCGGTGTTTCTTTCTTATTTTCTTGTGAAATGTTTTCCTTAAGGAATATAAAATTTCTTCTTAGTGTTCACGGTTCTCAGGCCTTCTAGGCCTCTCCATTTTTCCTCATGAAACCGCCAGTCATTTTCCCCGGGAAATGTACAAACTGTGGCGGTACAACTTTATTTTTAGACACTCACAATTGGTATCTAACCTGCTTGGGTCCTGACCTTTGTCCTCTGGAGCCTTCGGGCACCAGTGCTGTGAGAAGCAGTTTTCAACATCGAGTTCCCCTCGACACGCGGTCCCCTTCCAACTTCAGGGCACTGACTATATCTTCTACACAGGATCAGGTAACCCAAAAACAGTCTGTTAAGACTAGCCAGTCCTCGAGCGGCAGTTCTCATGCACATCATAGAGATGCCTCCGGCCTTGCCCTCGAGAATCTACTGGTTTCAAAACCCCGGTGGGAGTCTTCGGCCTCCAAAGCCTGTGTGGAGTTTCAGGTTGTTCCTGAGGTTCACCCCTCACAGAACATACCTGAGCCATGTCCGCTGGTGGCATCCGTTTCAAGCGGTACCGATACCCCGGCATCGGCACCGGTGTTGGATGAAATATTCCTCACCGAGGTTCGTCGTCTGGCGTCTCTGGTACCTACGGGGCCGGTGGATGCGCTTCAGATCGATTCTACAGTATTGGTGTCGTCACCGATACGAGTACTGACGTCGGTACCCTCCAGACGTGCATCGATAGACTCTCTTTCTTCGATGCCAAGTCTAGAATCGATCTCCAGTCTGGAGGACTGGGTACCGACTCGCCTTGGTACCGACTCCCGTCGGTACCAAAGGCTCGGTTCTGATACCTCGGATCCGCAACCCTCTGTTCCACCGATACCGTTAGAGTTGCCACCGGCTGGTTTTCTTCCTCCGGCATCAGATTCGGTACCGAGTCCGGTACCGACATCCACAGTACCTTTACAGTCGGTACCTTCCATGCTCCACTCATCAGGATCGCTTCCCTCGATGCCGAGTTTGGAATCGATTCCAAGCATGGATGCTATGTTACCGACTGTTGCTGGTCCTGTCCTACAGTACCAGCAACCACTATCTAAGGATCCAATTCTGCACCATTCAGGATTTTCTATTCCTATATGCTGGAATAGATCCCTTGGTGCCAATGCTAGTTCTTCATCAGATCTAGCCTGTCCAGGGGGAATTCCCTCCAGGGATCTTTCTTTCCAGACTTTCCTCCTGGATATGGCAAAATCACTTGCCATTCCTGTCCCTGGACAAGATCCTACACAAGGGAGTACAGAATACCTCTCTATTCCTAACGAAGCAAAGGAAAATATAATGCTTCCTTTGCATCATTCTTTGCAGGATCTCCTTCTACGAATGTGGGAATGTGGGAATCTCCTTTAAAGGTACCCCAACTTTACAGAGCAACTGATTTCCTATATCAGGTGCCCCCCTCTCCAGGGTTTCAAAGGACTCAGCTTCCTCATCATTCCATTGTAGTGGAATTAGCATTGAGGCGAGTGAAGAATACTGAAAAGCACTCTTCTTGTCCGCCAGGTCATGAGTCTAAGACACTAGATGCCTTTGGACGTCAAACCTTCCAGGCATCCATGCTTTCAGCAAGGATTCTCTCATATATTTTTTATATGGGTCTATCTCTTGAGGAGATCACAAAGCAATTACATCTTTTGACTCCTTTGCTTCAGGAGCCCAAACGTACAGACTATTCCTCACTGGTTAGTCATATTCAGAATATCTCTGTTCCTTACTCGTGCTACCCTAGACTCCTTTGAGTCTGTTAGCAGGACTTCTGCTATAGCTATAGGGGCACGACGTAGAGCCTGGCTTCAGGCCTCAGACTTGGACAAATGGGCACAGGAAAGACTGGGAAATACTCCTTGTACTGGAAAGAATCTCTTCAACAGGGAGTCTTTACTTCAGGTTACTCAGTTCTCCACTGACTTTCCTTTTTCCAGAGGCTGCTCTGCGCCGCCTTCTTTCCCAGTAGGTAGGAAATGTCCTACCAAACTTTCAACCCCTAAGGGGAGAAGGTTTTACCCATCATCTGCCCATCATTCAGATGTCCCTAAACAGGGGAAACATCGTTCTGGTCTGAGCAATCCACAACCTCAACAGGGTCAGCAAACCCAGAAGTTGCAGGGTTTTAAATAGATCATTGCCCCTTTGTTTGGGGGGGTTGGGATGGCAGTCTGCTTCTTTTCACTTGAAGTATCTGCACTAATTTTATCCTAACCTACTTAGATATCTCTTCATGAGACTTCTTTTCTTAAGAATCTTCATGATGATCATGCCCATACTTAACAGATTTTCCTCTTCCTCGTGGAGGAGAGGGAGAGGTGACAACTATCAATAGACAGTTGTTTCTATCTACTGGCATGTGTCATCGCACCTGTTGGAGATTTCCTCCATAGTTGGTCTCCTGAAACTCTATCTTACCTCCCTCTTACTACAACATTTGCTTTGTAAGAGTGACTTTTTCTACATCTTCTACCGGGGGATTCTCCCTTCTGGAGTTCTCTCCCCCTTGTTACCTTAGGGCAGCTCCTCAGACAATAGGAAGTCCTACCATTTCTGTTGGGTTTTCTTTTTCCCAATCTACAGAGTAGGGGAAAGAAATTCCCTATGCTGCCCTCATAGTTGCTGCAGATGCGAAACTTTCTAGTGGTTATGCCACAGGTTTTGTTCACTACACAACCAGGGCTTCCTCTCCACTAGCAATCCTCCTAATCTCAGTACTAACTCCCAAACAGGTTATCAACCTCGTTGGGAATTCCTGTTTCACAGTTTGGTTGGGTTATCTTCTATTCTTTGCCCTTTGTCCTTGGCAGAATAGTTGGTTACCTGCTGGTTGTCCACATTCCTCACCAGGGATTGTCCACAGCCAGTTGTTTGTTCTAACCAACCTGCATCATGCTCTCTGCAACTCTACAGGGTAGCTTTGCACTATGGGCCCTTGCTAGAGAGCATCAATATCTTGCCTAGCAGATAACCCCAGATGGTTACAAGGGTTTCCCCCAGTCATATTCATGCCTGGCAGGTATTCTACCCTTTCCATCTTATCTTTAATCTCTGTTAAGGCATAAGCCTCAGGCTTTTCATTACGTGAAAGCCTAGAAGAGGGGCCAACTCCCTGGCTTGGCCCATATTGCCTGGGATTTTTCCCATCAGGGATAAAATTTTTCTGGCAACTAGAGGACATCTAATACCCATCTCGCCCTCATAGGCGAATCACTAGGGTATCTTCCTCTAGTAGCCTTCTCTATCCAATCTCCATACCACAATTCTGGAGATATCTGGACTTCTGCTCTGCAGACTAATGTTATCCTCTGCCATCTTCAGGTAGGCCATCCTGGTTATTCAGCAGCTCAAATTCTACAAAGAATTAAGCCACCCCTTTGTCAAGGAAAACCTTCCTCTGACTATAACAGTCATAACCAGGAGGAGAGGATTTTTCCCTGTTTATCTACTCAAGTAGGTGTCAGCCTTCTTGTTGTCAGATGAATCTCCCTCTCTCCCTATAGGGTGATGGGGATCTTTGAACATCTCTCCATCCGTATACCTGGAGACATGTCCTATTCTTCTATATATATATACATATATATATGTGTGTATATGTGTATATGTGTGTCTTCTGCCCATATATATATATATCTTATGGATATATGCCCTATATGTGTATATATTTCGCTATGTATATACATATATATATTTATAGGCATATGAGATATATTTTTAGATAGATCTGTATTCATCTACTTATCTATCTATCTGTTAGGTTCAGATATCCTTACATTCCTATAGGATCCTGACAGATGGGCACTACCCCTATCAATGCTGTTCTGGCATATTTAGGGGGCTACACCTATAGCCACTTTCTGTGGTAATTAATAATCCTTTTTTTTACCTTAACCTTTTCGGTTTAGGTGCTCCTGAAGCTCTCCATGTACCTTCTCTTCCCTAAGTGACCCCATTTAGGAAAGACATTGCGGAGCTTCAGTTGCTCTAAAGCTTAGCGCTTCTGAGTCTGTTCTTACTTTCTTATCAGATACAAGGGTCTCCATACCCTTTCTCCCTATATGGACTGATCCAACCCAGTCCAGTTAGGGCAGACTCATTTTTTCTCTTAGACCAAAACAGCTTAAGCTTTAATTCAATAGTACCTTCTGCGTCTCTGCTGAAGCTCTACTTTGTATACTACCCCAGTTTTTTCCCCTGGGGCTATATTTTCTAACCCTGAAGGGTTCTGGCCTCCACTTGTTTTTGGTCTACTTTGTTACCTCTACTTTACAGTAAGGTACCCCTTGAGCATATTCACTGGCTCTTTTATCAGATCCATATGGTGCTCAGTGCACCTGTGCAATACCAACAAGGGAGGTCCAGATCACAATATTTTACTACCAAATGCCCTTGATACAGGGTCTTCCCTTTTGAAGCCCTGTTCTATAGCTCCTTTTCTATATTCAACTCCTGCCCTCCATCCCCAGGATGCCTGAGGTCCTGAGGTATAGCATGGCTCGTTCTAGACTTGCAACATGCTAGGACTCCCTCCGGGCATATGAGCTGAGGAGTCCCCATATGTGAAGACTCATTCCTGCTTGTTCCTGGAGATAGCACAGTTACTTACCTGTAACAGGTGATCTCTGGGAACAGCAGGAATAAGTCTTCACAACCCACCCACCTCCCCTAGGAGTTGCCTTTCTCTATCTCTATCTTTCCCTTCCTTGCTTCGCTCTCTCTATTTGTCTCAGCTGTAAAACTTAACTGAGGAGAGGCAGTTGGGAAGGTGGGAAGGCAGCGCGCAAGCGTGTTGGGATGCTTCCAAAAGCTTTCTGATTGGACGCTGGGAAGCGTTCCCGCGCGGACTCCGTCGGTACTGACGTACCCATATGTGAAGACTTATTCTTGCTGTTCCCAGAGATCACCTGTTATAGGTAAGTAACTGTGCTTATCCTGCTTATGGTCAGCAGGCATCTTCTGCAGGTCAGTTTTCAAGCAAACGTCAGCAACCACCCAAACAGAAGACAGCAAAGGCTGCTAGGCCTCCACCGGCCCAGCAGCCTCAGCCTCCTCAGGGCCTTTGACTTTCAGATAGAGAACTTAGCCTTTCTGGTTCTGGAGGGACCAGAACCGTCCACCATTCCAGGAAGGTTATGTCATTTTGCCCCCAGATGGGGGCAAATAACAGCAGAGCATTGGACACTCTCAATCATAAAGGAGGGGTACAAACTTCATTTTTCAAGCATGCCCCCTCACACAATAGTGAAGCAGTTCAATTCTCCGACCTCTCTCATCGACCTGTTAGGTCAGGAGGTTGCCATCCTTCTTGCCCAAGGGGCAATAGAAGAAGTACCTCTTCATCAATAGGGCATAGGGTTCTATTCCCCTTATTTTCTTATTCCAAAGAAAACAGGGGGTTACAGACCTATCTTAGATCTCAGAGAATTGAACAAATTCCTTGTCCAGGAGAAATTCAAGATGATTTCTCTCGGAGCTCTGCTACCATATCTTCAGAGTCAGGATTGGCTTTGTTCTCTAGATCTCAAGGATGCGTACACCCATGTCCTCATCCATCCAACCCACAGAAGGTTCCTTCGGTTCCTTTTGCAAGGAAAGCACTACCAATACAGGGTACTTCCTTTTGGTCTGGTCTCAGCACCAAGGGTGTTCACGAAATGCATGGCTGTGGTAGCAGCATTTCTCTGCACTCTAGGAATATTCGTCTTCCCTTACTTGGACGGCTGGCTCATTCGAGCTCCAACTCAGTCAGAGGCCAAGACTTCTCTATCCTGCACAATGCGTATCCTTCAGTATTTAGGGCTGGTAATAAACATCCCAAAATCCATTCTAATTCCCACTCAGTCTTTAGAGTTCATAGGAGCTTTCCTGGATACCACAAGGGCAAGGGCCTATCTTCCCCAGGCCCGTTGCCTTCGCTTTGTGCAGTTAGCTTCTCAAGCAGTGCTAAAGCCCCATCTAACTGCTCGAGAAATGTTGCAACTACTAGGCCACATGGCATCCACCGTGCATGTGGTTTCATATGCTCGCCTCCATATGAGAGCGGCCTAGTGGACTTTATCCACCCAATGGACCCAGGCATCAGGGTGACTGTCAGACAAAATAGCAAACACAAGTCGCCTGATTTTGTCCTTCCAATGGTGGAGGTCCACTCAAAACCTGTTGCTTTCATCAACCCTTATTGCAAGCAACTCTCACAACAGATGCTTCTCCAAAGGATTTGGGAGCTCATCTGCAAGACTTCTCCACCCAGGGCACCTGGTCCCCGCAAGAGAGTTGTCTACATATCAATCTCTTGGAACTCAGAGCAATTTTCCTGGCTCTGCGAGTGCTCCACTCCCTGCTCAGCTACAAGACAGTCCTCATTCATACGGACAATCAAGTAGCCATGTTCTGTGTGAACAAGCAGGGGGGAACGGGCTCTCTGTCGCTTTGCAACGAAGCTTTGCGACTATGGGCCCTCACCAGAGAGCATCAGATTCATCTGCTGGCAGTATATCTTCCAGGCATTCAAAACTCTTGGGCGGACAGACTCAGTCGAGTTCTGCTTCCACACGAGTGGTCTCTGCATACAGACCAGGTGACCAGGATATTTCAACTTTGGGGAACCCCGGACATAGACCACTTTGCAAGTCCGTGGAATGCCAAATTTCCCTGGTTCTGTTCCAGAATTCCGGCTCAGGGGGCTCAGGCCAGGGATGCTTTCCTCCTTTACTGGGGGTCAAAACGTCCTGTATACCTTTCCACCCATTCCCCTAATTCCCAAAACCCTCTTCAAACTGAAGAGAGATAGAGGCCACATATTTCTCATAGCACCACATTGGCCACGGCAAGTGTGGTACTCTCTGCTTCTACATCTCTCTCAAGCTCCCTCCCTATCTCAGGAGAACGGAATGTTATGGCATCCCAATCCCCAGTCTCTGCATCTCAGGGCTTGGTTGCGGAAGGCCTAGATCTCCAAGATCTTAATCTTTCTCACCAAGTAATAGATGTTCTTTATGCTTCCAGAAAACCTTCAACTAGACGCTCTTATGCTTTCAAGTGGAAAAGGTTTACTATTTGGTGTTCGGAAAAAGGGTCTTAACCCCCTTGCGATACTCCAGCAAAGATTGCAGAGGTATCTCCTCCATTTATCTAATGCAGGCCTTAAGACAAATTCAGTAAGAGTCCATTTGAGTGCTATTGCAGCTTCTCTTAAACCTCTAAATGGACAGCCTATTTCCAGTCATCCTCTTATAGCAAGATTCATGAGAGGCCTCCTTCTAACTAAGCCTCCCATTAGACTACCTCCGGTGGCATGGGACTTAAACCTGGTTCTTGGGCAGCTCATGAAGCCACCTTTCGAACCTTTAGCTACCACCTCCTTAAAATTCCTTTCTTGGAAGGTTATCTTTCTCATTGCAATCACATCAGCACGCCGCATTAGTGAGTTGCAAGTGCTAGTAGCTAATCCACCTTATACAAGGTTCCATCATGACAAGGTAGTCCTTAGGACTCATCCACACTTTATGCCTAAGGTGGTCTCGCCTTTTCATCTAAACCAAGAGGTCTACCTACCTGTCTTTTTTCCAGGACCTCATGCATCAAATGCAGAAAGGAATCTTCATACCTTGGACTGTAAAAGAGCTCTAGCTTTTTACTTACAAAGAACACAGCAACATAGTAAGTCCTCTTAACTCTTTGTTGCTTTTGATCCTTCTCATTTGGGACTTCCAGTCTCCAAGAGATCACTATCTAACTGGATTGCTCAGTGTATTTCCTTTGCCTATCAGAGTAAGAACCTTTCTCTGGAGGGCCATGTCACAGCTCACAATGTGAGAGCCATGGCAGCCTCATTGGCTCATCTGCACTCTGTGTCTGTTGACGACATCTGTCGAGCAGCCACTTGGGCCTCGGTTCATACCTTCATACCATTACTGCTTGGACAAGGACTCCCACCGGGATGCCTTGTTTGGTCAGGCTGTTCTCAAATACCTGTTCCATACCTAATCAATTCCGGCCCACCATCCCTAGTAGGATGCCAGAGATCCATGGAGGGAAGTGGAGCTCTTTTCAGGGACACACAACTTCTGGGGTCTCTCCCTGGCACCTAAAGCTAGGGAGTCCCCATATGTGATGACTACATTCCTGCTTGTTCCTGGAGATAGCATAGTTACTCACCCTGTAACAGGTGATCTCCGAGAACAGCAGGAATTTAGTCCTCACAACCCACCCACCTCCCCTAGGAGTTGTATCTCTCTATCTCTTTCCTTTCCCTCTCTCTTTCTTTGTCTCAGCTTTAAAACTCAACTGGAGAGAGGCAGTTGGGAAAGGCGGGAAGGCAGCACGCAGGCGCTGTGAGATGCTCCCAAAAGCGTTCTGATTGGATGTTGGGGAACGTTCCCGCGCGGGCTCCATCGGTACCGACGATACCCATATGTGAGGACTAAATTCCTGCTGTTCCCAGAGATCACCTGTTACAGGTGAGTAACTATGCTTTTCCCGTCCACAGAGTGATCAAACAGATGAATAAAGATGAGTGAGACCTTCTGGAAGTGGGTTTGCGGGTGGTAAGGACCATGATCCGTTTGTATCCACTCCCAGAACAGGTGCGAGAGGCTCTCTGCTCTCCAAAGGTAGATGCCGCGGTCTCGGCCGTTACAAAGAAAACAATGATCCCAGTAGAGGGCAGTACAGCGCTCAAGGATGTCCAGGATAGAAAGTTGGACACCTTGCTGAAGCATACTTTTAATATTAATGCCCTTTTGATGCAGGCTTCCATTTGTGGGGCCTGGGTGACCAGAGCTTGCCTGCGGTGGGCACAAGGTATGCAGGAGCCAGCGGAGACCTCTCTGGAGCCGACTGGAGTAGCAGCAAAAATGGAATAGGGAGCTGCGTACCTGCCTGCTATGATCTGATTAGGGCCGTATCCAAGAGTATCTTCTTGATGGTGGCAGCTCAGCACTATCTATGGCTGTGAAATTGGGCGGCAGATAGCTCTTCCAAGGCCTGGATTAGCAAGCTCCGATTCAAGGGGAAGCTGCTGTTTGGGTAAGAGTTGGAGAATTGGTGAAGGATCTTTGAAAGTCTAAGGGTGGCCACCTTCCCGAAGATAAGCCTAAATTGACCCGCAGCGAGATGCTAGCACGAGGGCATCTGTGGGACTTCTGGCGTTTTCACAACTCACAATTTACAAAGCCCCAGAGGGGCTGTTTCCCCCTCGAAGGGACAGGGTTTCCCAGGGTTTCGAGGAGCAGCCAGGAGTTAATATTCTGCCTTCTAGTCCTCGGGGCCTAAGAAGTCACAATGAAGTGAGGGGTGCTCCAGGTGGCTGTGCAGCCCTTAGGTGGTTGGCTATGGGAGTTTTACACTGCTTGGGTCCAGATCACTTCCAACCATTGGGTACTATAGGTCATCAGGGAAGGCTACACACTGTAGTTTGCCCGACCATTGGTCCCGTCCTTTGTGCAGTCTCCCTGCAAGGCACAGGGAAAGGTGGCAGTGGTAAGAGAGACCTTGTTGCATCTGCGGCAGCTGGAAGCTGAGGTGCCGGTTAGGTCGTACTCTATTTATGTCATGGTTCCCAAGAAGGAGGATTCCCTTTGACCCATTCCTGACATCAAGCGTGTAAACCGCAGCCTGCAGGTTCCCCGGTTTCACATGGAGACGCTGCGGTCAGTCATTGTGGCGGTGAGGGCCGGGGAGTTTTTGATGTCCCTCGACCTCATGGAAGCGTACTTGCATATTCCGATTTGTCCAAAATATCAGCAGTTCCTGCGCTTCGCCGTGACCAGGGTCTTTTTAAATTTTGGGCTTTGTTATTTGGGCTAGCTGCAGTGCCTCTGTGCCCAGGAGGGAGTGCTCCTCCACTCTTACGTTGATGACTAGTTCATACGTGCAAAGTCGCGGAGTGAGAGCGAACAGGCAGTGGCAAGCGTGGTGGCCGTTTTACAGAGTCTTGGATGGGTGATCAGCAGGGCCAAGAGTTGCTTGGTACCATCCCAGGAGATCGAGTATCTCAGGGCACACTTTGATACACTCAGGGGGAAAGTCTTTCTCCTGGTGCAGAGCGCGCAAGGGTTACGACAGTTTGCGTGGCAGTTCCTGCTGAGGGAGAGTTCCAACTGCATGGCATTATCTTCAGCTGTTCAGGACCATAGCTTTCGAGCTTGTGCCATGGACAAGAGCACACATGCGACCGCTACAGAGAGCGTTACTGCACATGTGGTCTCACCAGCGGCATCCCTTGTTGCAGAGGCTGCCCTGCCTGACGGAGACCAGAGGAGCTCTCCGATGGTGGCTCCAGCTGGTGAATCTGACAGCAGGAATGCCACAGGAGGCACCTGGCTGCATCCCACTAACAACGGATGCGAGTCTGTTAGGATGGGGAGCTCACTGCGAAGGGCAGTTTGCTCAACATCAGTGGACTCTGCACGAAACTAGGTTGTCCATAAATTGACACGAGATGAGTTGTCGCTCTAGCGCTCCAGAGTTTCCAGACAGAGTTGCAAGGCAAGGCTGTCCTGGTCTTCTCAGACAACGCAACCACAGTGGCATACATCAGTTGACAAGGAGGGACAGGCAATGTAGGTCTCGAGGAAGAAGGGGAGGCACTGCTGCTATGGTCCGAGGCGCATCTGCAAGCGCTGTTGATGGTGAATGTTGCGGAAACGGACAATGTGACAGCAGATTTCCTGAGCCGAGTGCAGCTGGATCCTGGGGAATGGTCCCTATGCCAAGAAGTGTTCTTGCAGGTGGCGTGCAGATGGGGCACACCAGTGATGGACCTAATGGTGACATATGTGTCTGCAAAAGGAACAGATTTTTCAGCAGATGAAGAGAGTGGATGTCAGGGGGGTCTCGATACCCTTGTGGCCCGCGGAAGGCCTTCTATATGTTTTCTCCTTTGGCAATCATAGGTCGGATAGTGAAGCGAATAAAGGCTCACAGGAGGTTGGTCATCCTGATTGCCCAAGAAGGGCTGAGGCGACCATAGTATGCCGACCTAGTATGGTGACAGGCAGATCGACTGTTGCGGCTGCCGTGTCAAGAGGACCTATTGACTCAGGTGCCTCTGCCCATGTCCCAGGTGGATTTATTCTCGCTTACAGCCTGGCTTTTGAGGCAGCGCAGTTGAGAAGACTTGGCTATTCAGGGCCAGTTAGCGTAGTGTTGCTGAGGGCCAGGAAGAGGTCCACCTCTTTTGTATATATGGATATTGCGTGTTTTTGAGGCTTGGTGTGCAGAGAGGCAGTGTTGGCTGTTCTCAGCTTTGGTGCCAGACGTATTTGCTTTACTTCAGAAGGGGCTTCAGAAAGGTTTGGCTGAAAATTCCTTGAAGGTGCAGGTCACAGCCATATCATGCTATAGGGACAGGATCCAGGGAGTGTCCTTGAGAGCGCTTCCGTATGTAGTACAGTTCCTGAAAGCAGTTAAGCATATTATTATTATTTTTATTATGTTTATTAATCATTTGATATACCGCTTAGGCCAGAAGGCATTAAAGCGGTTTACAATAATATCATTTGAGGAAATAGGAAAAGAACGCCATTATAAGATAGGACAGAATAGAAGACAGAAACAGGTAAACAGATAAGAGGAGGAGAAGAATAGAGACAGCAAGTTACCACAAATGCAGGCATCACGATCCAGTCCAGGATATCAATATGAATCGCCACGGTCCAGCGCCACTGATTCGAGCCTCCGTTCCTGCTTGGGATCTTAATCTGGTGCTGACAACTCTGGCTAAGAAGCCTTTTGAGCCTTTGGCTAGGACCTTTCTGAAGGCTTTGACTCTTAAGACAGTGTTTCTGGTGGCAATTTGCTCGGCCCAGAGAATTTCAGAGCTTCAGGCTCTCTTATGCTATCCAGCTCGAAGGAGAAGGTGGTGCTCCAGCCGGTTCTGTCCTTTTTGCCGAAAGAGGTCTCGATGTTCCACATGAATCAGACAGTATCTCTGCCAGCACTCTCAGGCAGGCAGGAAGCAGATGCGGATCTTCACTTGTGTTACGTAGAGAGTGTTGCATCATTATTTGAAGAGAACGGCTCAGTTTCGGAACTCAGATATGTTGTTTGTTTTGTTTGGAGGGCTACGCAAGAGTGAGGTGGCGGCCAAATCATCCAAGTGGATCAGGGAGGCTATTGCCTCGGCGTACCTGTTGAAGGGAAAGTCAGTACCAAAAGGTCTGCAGGCACATTCGACCAGGGCTCAGGCGGCTTCGTGGGCAGAATATTCTTTGGTACTACTGGCCGAGATCTGTAGGGCAGCGACCTGGTCTTCCCTTCATACCTTTCCAAAGCATTATAGATTAGATGTACAGGTGGCAGGAGACATCAGATTTGGAGCGGCGGTGTGTCAGGCTGGAATCATGGGCCCCTCATTGATGGAACTGCTCTTTTACATCCTAGAGGTGTGGGACTGGACTGGAGAAATGATAAGGAAAGTGAAATTAGACTTTACCTGCTCATTAGCGTTCCTTGAGGAATTCCAGTCCGGAGCTGAAACCCACCCTGTTGATAAAGGACAGTCGCGTGACCCCGGGCCTGAAGAAGTGTATCGGGAAACAGTATGGTCCAGGGGTTTATAGGGTTCTCAGATCCCAAGGGACGAGGGGAGTTCTGCAGTAGTGTAGTCTCTTGTCTGTTTTTTTTATGGCAAGCAAAGTATACGGGTAGCCATTCATTTTTTTGTGGAGCTAAAGCAGTCCACAGGTCAGCCCCCTTTCTTCGGGGGAGAAGGAGGGCCCCTCCTGCGATTAGGGGGGGGGGGAGAGGACTTAAGTTAGATATAGTCTCTGTTTTTTTTTTAATGTTTTTCCTACTTATTTGTTACTCCTGTGAGTCTGCTTTGTCAGTAGGTTATTGGGGCTCGAAGGAGGAGCCAGCAGCCTGAGTACACTGATGTTACTAAAAGATGACGTGCTCAGTCTCCAAGTTGCTAGAGGAGGTTGACTACCCGGAGGTGCGGGACTGGACTTGAGTTCTTCAAGGAACGCTAATTAGCAGGTAAGGTCTAATTTCACTATCTTTTAAATGTTGTTGGGGTGTAGTGTTGAATGGTGATGCATGCAGATGAAGAAGTAGTTCTTGAGCTTGGTTTTTGACATCCTCCTTGTCTCATCACATCGCGTGACTCCTCTGTCACAGCTCCTTTTTAAGACCCAGATTTACTGTCCCTTAATGTGCCCTTTGCACAATGCCAACTGAAGGCAGTGACCTTTCTGCTCCCCCTCGCCCCATGAGTATATCAGCAGCATGTTGATGATCCTTTACAGATGCACCTGAGGCAACTTCCTTTTTTGCTTCACCCATCACCATGACCTGGTAATATATGAAACAAAAAATGTCTCTCCCAAAGTATCTGCACTGTGCCTTCACCCAGTCTTTCTCTTTTTATCTCTCTCTTATAGCCCCCCCCCCCCCCCAGCTATCACCCAGTCTCTCTCTCAAACAACCAGCTTTCATTTGTTTCTCTTTCACTCTCCATTCTTCTTTCCTTGTTTGCAAGTGCAGTAAATAGGCCATGCTTATTACTTTCCTACCATGATCGACTTTGCAAGCAGCTTTGAGCTGTGTGGTGGAAGGAGTTCGGGCTGATATCAGGGTTTCAAGTCTTGTGAGATTTGAAACTGCAAGATCAGCTTAAACATCCTTCACTGTACAGCTAGAGTTTCTTGCAGAGCCAATTATGGGGGAAAAGTAAGAAGTGTAGTGTTTGATGGGCCACACCGGTACACATCAGAAACATTTGGGGAGGGGGACATGAAATCTCAGATCCCAGGTTGCAATTTTTAGATGCTATGGCAACTTGGTGCCCAGGATTTGTCAAACTCTGCTGAGTATTTTTTTTAATATTTAATTTGAACGTTGTTATCCCTTTTTCTGTCTAGTGCAGAGTTGGTGTCTTTAACAACGCGTTTTACAGATGAGTTGATGGAGCAGGGCTTGACTCAGAAGATTCTGACTCTGGTATCACAAATTAATGTGAATAATGAATTTGACAAACTTCAGAGAGCACGAGGGCTGGGCAATGAGAAACATCGGAAGGAGGTAAGGCATATGGTAGTAAACAGACAGCAAAAGGGTTGCAATAGCTTAAGTTTTGAAAGTTGTATCCAGTTGTGCTGGTTGTCCAAGCGTTTACCTTTCATTTGTTGAGAAAATCACAACTCCTACAGTGTGTGGGTATATGTCCAAGCTTTTACCTTAACTGTTAACCATTTCCCAAATTCTGGTACACCGAATGCTTATGAAATTGGGAGTTTCCTGCTGGATCATTCAAAGTTACTTGTTTACTGTGATGCCAAGCAGAAGAAAACAATCCTTTTTATGATCCACTAAAAACAGAAATGTTATGCTAATGTATCTTCTTTTTTCCTTTAAAGTGGTGGTCTTGTGAAAGATAACTGCAACTCAGTGAGAGGCTCTTTTGATGGCAATGTTGATAGACAGTTGCAAATCATTGTCTAACAATATCCACTTCTGAAAGAAGCATCCTGAAACCTAATGCATTTTCCTGTTTTGTGGCAGAGTTTGTTAAAAGGTGACGCATGCGTCTCCTAATATAAATGAGATCTGTGTGTGACAAAACAGTAGTCATAGCCCTCTGTGTGTGACAAAACAGTAGTCCTAGCCCATGGAGTAAATCTAGGATTTGCCATAAGAGGCTTTGCAGCCAACTGGAAGCAAAGTTACAATTACATAAAGACATGCCACTGATTTCTGCAATTTTTCAGCACATTTTGAGTGCGCATATTTCTACTGTGTAGTTTTAAATTGTTTTTTTTTTAATGTCATTTGAAAGAGCGTCTCTTTTGTTACGAAGGTCACCCAGTTTCATTTTAGACCCAGATTTGCCTTGGTCAGAATGAAGGCCCCAAAGATATAATTTGCATCTGGATAGGTGCTTTGTTAAAAAGAATCACCTTTGGAAGAATCACCTTTGGCATCTTATTGTGCAACACGCAAATGAGCTAGAGATGTAAAAGTCTACAGTGCAGCTGAGCTGCTTGTGCTTATCGTGCTTTTAGCTTATATGACACATTTAATAAATAATACCTCAAAATGGACTTTAGGTTATGCTGTGTTACTTTTGTATGTCTAGGCTTGCATGCAATAACTATCTCTTTTATAAGGAACTGTGGATATGCCATGGCAAACTATTATGTTTGCAGTTCATTGAGACAGCCTTTGACACCATTGTGTCCTTTATAGTACAGTGACTGCCTTGCTATATAGGTCATGTCCTGGCCTGGCCTGTCCTGATGTGTTATTTACCTTGATGAAACTACTAACCTTTTAGCATGCCATTTCCCATCTGTTCCTTTCAATAAAATATGTATTTTTTTATTATTTAACAGATGTTCTTTCTGGTTTTTGTTGTGTTCTTACAAGTTTTCCTTGAATTGCTTCACGTTTCTTTTATTACAGTTACCTTTAGATAATTATTCATTCTGATAATATGGAGATTAACAACAAATTAGATCCCTTTAGCATTGGAACATAACATATGGTTCTGAATGCCATAAACCATCAGGTTTTTAAAGTAGCTTAAAGGCCCACTGCTCGCCAACTCTCCGCCCCCATGCCGCCCATTCCCCGCCCCCATCTAACTTCCCGCACAACCAGCAGGGAAGTTATTCGGGGGCAGGGAAGCCACGAATAGCGGGGATGGGCCGTCCATCCCCCGGTATTCGTGGCTCAGAATCATCCCCTAAGTGAACTTTTGTGCAACTTTTCTGTATTCATGTGCAGTTTAAGAAATTCTTTTATGCAGTACCTTTTCTAGTTTTGTGTTTAAATAAAACTTTGAAACCCATGGGTGGTAACTTGCTTGGCTATCGGGAGTGGCCCCTAGGCGATGCGGTTGCCGATTTTGCTTAATTGGCAGTGGCTCAGCAATCACTAATGCAAGGGAATTAACATATGACAGTTTTGCAACAACTTTATTTATTTATTTATTTACATTCTCTTATATACCGTGCTATTCTGCATCAGTGCGGTTTACATTGGACAGGGCATTATAACTTGGAGATAACTATTTTACAGGGAACATGGGCTATGGAGGGTTAAGTGGTTTGCCCAAGACCACAAGGAGCACCTGTGGGACTAGAAACCCCAGTCCTTCCGGCCCAAGGTTGCTGTCCTCTAGTGGGATTTGAACCCCCGGCCTTCCGGCCTGAAGTACCTTGCCCCAACCACTAGGCCACTCCTCCACTCTGACTGACTGATTTGATGACTAATTTATGCAGAGTATCATAAGCTAAATTAGTCAACTTTGATGACTAATTTATGCAGAGTATCATAAGCTAAAAGTCTGGTTAATAAGCTTAGCTGCAATGTAAAATTTCACATCTCTAGCTCATTTACATGTTAAACAATAGGGTGCCAAAGACGGTTCTTTTTAACATAGTGCATATCCACGTGCAAATGCTTTGGGTCCTTAATTCTGACCAAAGGAAATGAGGGTCCATGCTGAAACAGGGTGACTTTTGTAGCAAAAAAGACACTCTTTCAAATGACATAAAAAAAGAAAATATTTAAAAACTACATAGTAGACATATTTGCACCCAAAATATGCTGAAAATTTGCATAAAACAAACACGTCATGTCTTTATGTAATTATATCTTTGCTTCCAGTTGGCTGCAAAGCCTCTTATGGCAAATCCTAGATGTACTCCAGCCGCAGGGCATCGGGGGCCTCGAGGCCCGCAGAGCAGGCCTCCTACGAGTCCTCGATGGACTACTCAGAGTGGGAGACGGAGGACGAGGAGTCCCTCAAAACCCGTTGCTACGGTGACGTCCCATCTGACTCTCCCATCTCGGAGCCTCGACGACGGTCCTCGCCTGAGGGTATGGGGTTTCTTGATTTTGTCAAAGACATGTCTAAGGCCCTGGCATTCCCGACCGAATCGGAGGAGGACCCTTGGGCGTAACAGTTGTAAATCCTCCAATACAAGGCCTCTCCATGGGAATCATTCACAGTGCCCATCCCTCCCATCCTGGAACGGCTGATGCTCCGAATGTGGGTGAGCAAGCAGCTCGACTCGATGTATCAAGTCCGCCGGAGCCCGGGCTTCCAAAAGTCACAGCTGCCGCTTAACTCCATGGTGGTGGAGTTGGCCATGCGTCGGTTGAAAAGCCAGAAGATGCACTCCTCGGAGCCCCCTGGCAGGGAGGCCTGCACCCTGGACGCCCTTTGCAGAAAGTGATACCAGGGCTCATTGCTCATCGGCCGCATCCAGGCCTACCAGATTTATTTTATTTTTATTTTTATTTACATTTCTTCTATACCGCACTATTTGCGATCAGCGCGGTTTACATAGAACAAACAGTATCCGACAATAAACAAGAGTCAGGTCATTACAAAGAACAGGAGCAATTAACTTGGATAACAGGGGAAACTATCTACATGTGCAGAAATTTGAATAGATAACTATGTACATGTGAGATGGAGTTATTGTGCGTAGATCATTTATGGTGGTTGGGGTTCAGTGGAGTCTGTGAGGTATTCAATAAAGAGGAAGTGTTTTAAGGCCTTCCTGAACTGGCTCAGGTTGGGGATGGTTCTGATGTTTGGTGGTAGGGAGTTCCAGAGGCTTGGGGCGCTTAGACTAAAGGCCCTGTTGATGTTGCTTTGGAGCATTTTGTCATGTCTCTCGGTATTGCTAGCATGTTGGCTACTGAGGTTCTTCTTAGCCTGGTGGTAGTAGGTGGTTGAATGAGGTCGCATAGTGAAGAAGAGGAGAGCCCCTTGATGGCCTTGAATGTCATCACTAAGGTCTTGAAGATAATCCTAGCTGGAATGGGGAGCCAGTGTAGCTGCTTCAGGAGGGGTGTGATGTGTTCTCTCCTTGGAACTCCGAAAAGGATTCGCGCTGCACTGTTCATGGCGAGTTGTAAGGGATGTAGGGTTGCTTGAGGTAGTCCTTGTAAGATGGCGTTTGCATAATCGAAATGAGGGATGATGAGGGCTTGATATACGGTGCGGAAGTCGCTTGGATCGAGTAGGGGGCGTATGTGTCTGAGGGATCTGATCTTGAAGTAGATAGTTCTTACTGTTTTAGCTATGTGCTGCTTCATATTGAGGTTCTGATCCAATGTAACTCCGAGATACCGTATGGCTGATTTTACTTGCAACTTGGCGTTGTCTACTGTCAGGTGGCTAGGTGGAGTGAAATCAGGATTTCTGGATATAAACAGGACCTCCGTTTTTTTATGTTGGATGCGTAGATTTTGGGAGAGGAGCCATTCGGATATTGCGTTGAAACAATTAGTTAGTGGGGTGAGGTCTGGGTAGGTCAAGGATATTGGTAGGTACAGTAGGACGTCGTCTGCGTATATCATGCAGCTCACGTTGCACGATCTAATGATGTTACAAATGGGTTGGATGTAGATGTTGAACATAAGTGAGGATAGGGATGAACCTTGAGGGACTCCTTGACTTTGTAGGAATGGCTCGGATGTTGTTCCATTTGTTCGGACTTGTTGCCATCTTCCAGACAGGTAAGACCTGCACCACTCCAAAGCTGTTCCGGTGATGCCTTTTTCTCTTAGCCGACTCAGGAGAATCTCGTGGCAGACTGAGTCGAAGGCTGCCGCTATATCTAAAAAGATGAGCGCGAAACCTGAGCGTGAGTTGTCAATGCCTGAGATTATGGTGTTGAAAAGAGTGGAGAGTAGTGTTTCCACTCCGTGTGATTCTCTGAATCCGTGTTGTGATGAATCTAGGGGTGCATTGGTGTCCACATGGTCTTGTAGCTGCCTGTAGACTATCTTTTCAATGATTTTAGCGAGCATCGGGATGCTGGATATGGGTCTGTAGGACTCGACCTACATGTACCTGAGAGACCAAGCGAAGGGTTTTTGACTGGTCTCTCTGAAAAACCTTTGCAGCGGTTCAAAAACCTGGCCAAAGCAGTCTGTGAATACTCCAAATTCATGTTTCAGGGGCCTGTGGCTGGTTCGAGTCGATGGCTCGAGTAGCGGTGGCTGGCATCGGTGCATGCCGCCAACCTTGGCTACAGTCGTCTCACCCTCAAGCGGTGGGTTCAGGACAAATTGGTTAATGTCCCCTGCCAAGGAGAGAACCTCTTTGGCAAACTCATGACCGGCAAGGCTGCCGAGCTGGAGGCCAAGTTCATGGTGAGGACCCAGGCTCTCTAAAAAGACTGCTGCCCCTCCCTGAAGGAAGGGCTTGGTTAAAAAGCCCTTCTACCCGAGGAAGGGAGCTACTTACAGAAACTACCCACCTTATCAGGCCTTCACAGCTCCCCAACAGGGTCAGCATGCCAAGGGACATGGGCATAGCCCACGTAAGCAGAAGGCTCCAAAACCCCATGCACCGGCTCCGGCCCAGCCAGGGGGAGGAGTTTTTCACTCCTTGAGCATAGCCCCTCTACCCCAAGGAGATTAGCAGTCCACAGGGGGACATCTGACCCTCTATGCCCAGAGGTGGGTGACCATCACCACCGATTCCTGGGTACTGAGGGTAGTCAGGGAGAGTTACCTCCTCCACCTGACTCAGACTCCTCCCCCTTATTTCCCGGGAGAACACCTCAGGTCTCCCTTCCATCGGGACCACCTTCTGAAGGAGTTGGCAGGTCTTCTCGAGGACAATGCGGTGAAACCAGTGCCCCACCAACTCAAGGACAAGTGGTTTTACTCCAGATACTTCCTCGTGCCAAAGGACAGGGGGCCTAAGACCCATCCTCTACCTACCAACCTCAATAAATTCCTGGTGAGGGAGAGATTGAAGATGCTCTCCCTTGGAACATTGCTGCTATACTTCCAGATTGGTGATGCATGTGGTGATGACTATGCTCCTTAGACCTCAAGGATGCTTATACCCACATCCTCATCCATCCCAACCACAGGCGTGGGGGACAGGCACTTTCAGTACAGGGTGCTCCCCTTTAGCCTAGCCTCTGCCCAGAGTCTTCACAAAATGTGTGGCAGTAGTGGCCGCCTTCCTCTGGCTCCAGGGAGTCTTTGTCATTCCCTATTTGGATGACTGGCTCATATAAAGGAGGCACAGCCTTAGTAGTGCAGCAGGCCACCGCACACACCATCCAGATTCTGCAACACTTGGACTTTGTCATAAACTACCCCAAGTCTCACCTTCTCCCAACACAGTGTCTGGAGTTCATTGAGGCAAAGATCTATACTCTCCATTTGAAGGCTTTCTTGCCCAGGGATTGAGCTGTTCATCTCAGATCTCTAGCTCGGGGCATACAGTACCCTTCTTAAGTGCCTGTCCGGCTTCTCCTGCGCCTCCTCGGGCACATGGCCTCCATGGTTCACATCACCCCAGATGCTCGCCCCCACATGAGGTCGACACAGTGGTGTCTCCGGGAGCAGTGGTCTCAGGCTACAGGCCACCTCTGAGACAGTTTCTGTGACCCGCCAATTGGTGTACTCTCTGGTCTGGTGGCAGTCACCCCAGCATCTCGAGGCGGGCATGACTTTTCAGGCCCCAAGTCCCTCGAGGGTCCTCACCATGGACGCCTTCCTGCTCGGCTGGGGAGCCCACTGTGGAGATCTCCGCACCTAGGGCAACTGGTCACCAGATGAGAGCACCCAGGAGATCAACCTCCTGGAGCACTGAGCCATATACCTAGCCCTGAGGGTCTTCCATCACCACCTGTGTCACCAGCCGGTTCTGGTCCAGATGGACAACTAGGTGGCAATGTGTTCTACATTAACAAACAGGTGGACACGGGGTCTCATACCCTTTGTCAGAAGGCTCCAGCCCTCTGCTTGTACGCAATCCGAAAGGGTATCCTCCTGCGGGCAGTGTACCTGCCCGGTCAGGACAACCAGTTGCCGATAGGCTCAGCAGAGTTCTCCAGCCACACGAGTGGCAGCTGGACCCTAAGGTACCCAGTCAGCTCTTCTGGCTCTGGAGAGAACCTATGATGGACGTGTTTGCCAGCCCGGACAACTTTCAGTTGCCCCGCTTCTGCTCCTGGCAGGCCCACTCCTCCAGGGTGGCAGCGGATGCATCCCTGGTCTCATGATCGGAAGTCCTCATGTACACCTTCCCTCCTACGCCTGCGTATCACCAAGACCTTGTTCAGGGCCCTCCGGGACAGGGCCACTCTCATCCTGATAGCTCCTCATTCACCTAGGTAACCGTGGTTCCCGTTGGTTCTACAGTTGACGGTGGACACCCCCATCCCCTTGGGGACTGCCCCAGGACTCCTATCTCAGGAGGGGGGCTCTCTCCTGCCCCACAATCTGGGTCCCTGTCACTGACATTGTGGCTGCTGAGAGGGTGACTCTGTCCCCATTCAACCTCCCAGTTGAAGTGCAGGACATCCTGCTGGCTCCTCGCAAGGCCTCTACTAGGAAGGCTTACGTCCTCAAATGGTGCAGGTTCTCTGTTTGATGCATGGATCACCGGGGTGACCCTTTCTCCTGTCCGGTGGCTCTGGTGTTACAGTACCTTCTCCACCTCTCTCGGTCTGGGCTCTAGTCTAGCTCTGTCCGGATGCACCTGAGTGCCTTGGCGGCGCACCACCATCCAGTGGATGGTAAGCCCATCTCGTTCCAGTCATTGGTGACCCGTTTTCTTCTGGGTCTGATCTTATCAAAGCCCCCGGTTTGTCCTCTGGCAACCGAATGGGACTTCAACATTGTGTTGGGGCAGCTCACTCGCCCATCCTTCGGGCCTCTAGCCTCCTGTCATCTCCACTACCACTCTTGGAAGGTGGCTTTTCTGGTTGCGCTTACCTCCGCCCGCAGAGTTAGCGAGCTTCAGACCCTTGTGACGGAGGCGCCCTATTCCAGGTTCTACAAGAACAGAGTGGTGCTTCGCACACATCCCAAATTCCTACCAAAGGTAGTGTCGCCCTTCCAGCTCAACCAGGAGATGGTGCTTCCTACCTTCTTTCCAAGACCCCACTCCAGTCGGACGGAGAAGGTCCTTCCAACCTTGGACTGAAAGAGAGCTCTGTCCTTCTATATCCAACGCACTCAAGTCCACTGCAGAGCTGCTCAGCTTTTCATCTCCTACGACTGCAGTAGGCTGTTGGGAGGCGGTGATCAAGCGTACGCTGTCCACATGGCTGACACTGTATTGTCCTCGCTTATGAGCAGGCGAGGCTCCCACTGGAAGGCCACATCACGGTGCACCATGTCAGGGCCATGGCTGCCACGGTGGCAAACTTGCACTCTGTCCCGATGGTGGACTTCTGCCGGTCCGCCACCTGGTCTTCAATCCATACCTTCGCAGCCCATTACTGCCTGGAAAGAGAATTCCGGTGGTACAATGCCTTTGGCCAGACTGTGTTCCATAACCTTTTCGGGGTTTAGGCAACTCCTACCCTCCAACCCTTCTGTGTTCAGGCTACTGGAGTGCTGGTTTCATCAGACACAGGGGTCCTACTGTAGTCTGTGGGCACAGTCTCAATTGCTGCTGCTTGTGTCTCCCCATGAGGGAGCTCTATTTTGCTTTTGGCTTTCGGTAGCCTATAGCTGGGGAGTCCCATATGTGAGGACTGACTTCCTGCTTTTTCCCGGAGAAAGTGTAGTTACACACCTGTAACGGGTGTTTTCTGGGGACAGCAGGAATTGGTCCTCACAACCCTCCCTCCTCCCCTTGGAGTTGCTCCTTTACCATCTTTTTATTTTTGCCATCTTTTAGCTATGTCATCTGACTGAGCAAGATGGCACCCTTGGGGTGAAGGGGGCCACATATGCGTGGTGGCATCTCCCAAAAGTTTCTGATTCCTGCTGTCCCTGGAGAACACCTGTTACAGGTGAGCAGCTACGCTTAAGCTTTTGCAGATCTTTCCTCACTTTATCCCCTCCCTCAGGGGAGTCCACTCTTCGCAGATAACGTGAAAATTTGCAACAAAGACAGACTTTTTTACACAAATACATTGAACAGTACCGGTCCCAGGACCAGTCCCTGGGGCACGCCACTACTCGCCTTCCTTTTATCAGAGTGAGTTCCGTTTACCATCACCTTCTGTCATCTGTCAGTCAACCAATTTCTGATCCAGTTCACCACCTTGGGACCCATTCCTAGGCTGTTCAGTTTATTGATAAACCTCCTATGAGGAACAGTATCAAAGGCTTTGCTGAATTCTAGGTAGATCACATTCATCACATGCCCTTGATCTAGTTCTCTGGTCACCCATTCAAAGAACTCAATCAGATTTGTTTGGCATGATCGTCCTTTAGTAAAATCATGCTGCCTCAGATCACGCAACCTGTCGGTTTCGAGAAATTCCACTCTTTCAGGAGTGCCTCCATTACTTTATCTGCCACCGAGGTAATGCTTACTGGCCTGAAGTTTGTCCCTTCTTCCCTACTACCACTTTTGTGAAGATATACCACATCAGCCCTTCTCTAGTCCTGTGAAATGTCTCCTGCCTACAAGTATCTATTAAAAACATCCTTTAAAGGCCGTGCAAGAACCTCTGTGAGCTCTTTCAGTATCTTTGGATATATCCCATCCGGTCCCATGGCCTTGTCCACTTTCAGTTTTGCAAGCTGTTCAAATACATCATTTTCTGTGAATGGTGTAATATCTACTCAATTTCCGTTTGTATATTTGTCAATCATAGGTGGTCCTTTTCCAGGATTTTCTTTAGTAAAAACAGAACAGAAGTATTTGTTAGCATTTTCGCTTTTTCAGTGTCACTTTCCATGAATCCGTTCTCGGCACTTTTGAGTCTTGCAATTTTACCTCTGATCTTTCTCTTCTCCCAAATATACCTGAAAAAGTATTATCACCATGCTTCAGATCTTTAACCATCTTTTCTTCTGCCTGCACTTTTGCTGTCCTTATTTCTCTTTTTTTTTTTTTTTTTTTATTGAAAGGCTTCCAAAGAATACATAACAGCATAAACCACAAAGATCTACAAAGAAGTAGCAACAGTAATAACATAACGCCAGATCACAATGGCATTGAACAATATGCCTTCATTTTTGCATTTTTAAAGTAAAGAAACGGAGAGCAGTAACCCCCCCAACCTCCCGTCCTCCCCCCCCCCCCCCGACACCTCCCTAGCCCAGGACCCCCCTCCCACTCCCCCCCCTCTATGGCTTGCTAACGTTCAAGTACGGGGAGGGTGATGAGCAGCAGAGACACTCATGGGGCGAGCTCCCTTTAAAGTTTGCAAGGTCCCCCCCTCTTATCCAGCACAGTCACGCACCATAACGAGAGACAAAAGGGGCCCACACCAACTCAAAGCGCACCAGGCGCATCCTACTGACCGCTACCCCTCTTTCCATGGTATACATATCCCACATCCGTTCCAGCCAAGTCTGAAAGGAGGGGGCCAAGGCAGGCTTCCAGGCTGCTGCAAGGGATAACCTAGCTGCATTCAGGCCATGGCGAAGTAAAGCAAGCTGTAGGGCCCGTGCTCCCGGCACCGCGGCCCCAAACAGGAAAATCCCCGGATCCCAAGGGACACTTACTCCTAGAAGCAACTGCAACCGAAATTGTATACCCCTCTAATAGGCGCGAATGCGGGGGCAGTCCCACCAAATGTGCCCTAGGGTACCCCGATGTCCACAATTACGCCAGCAGAGGTCCACTGCCCCAGGATAGATGCGCGCGATCCGCGCCGGAGTCATGTACCATCGGTACAGTATTTTATAATTGGTTTCACGGGCATTAATCGCTACCGCACTTTTCCACAGGTGAGTTTCCGCCCTTTCCCACTGCTGCTCAGTATAGGAAAGGTTCAAGTTGGAGTTCCAAAGTTCCCTGTGCCTATTAGAACACGATTGAGAGCCCTGCAAGTGAGCATACAGGGTCGCCACGAGTCCCCTAGTGGTAGTGCACCCCTCACAGTAACGTTCCAAATCGGACAGGGCCTGCGCAAATTGGGGCCGAACAGGCTTGGATCGAACCCAATGTGTCACTTGCATATACTGATAATGTTGCCTAGCCGGAATGTCAAATTCATCTTGTAACGCACGAAAGGGTTGTAATTGACCATCATCAAAAAGCTGTCCGACCCTACTAAGGCCGTGATGTCCCCACTGCCGAAAAACTGCATCACTTGACCCCGGCGGGAAAGAGGCGTTATCTACTATAGGAGCTAAAGGGGTTAAGTCCGTGTCGCGAGATCGAAAGTGCCGATCCCAACAACGGAGGGTGTGAAGAATATAGGGATTGCTAGTACGCTTACCACGGCGTAGTTTTGGGCCTAACCACAGCCAATCTCCCAGGCCAGCTCCCCCCGCCAAGTGCATTTCCAGTTGCACCCATCGCTTAGTACTATCAGCAATCATCCACTCCACCCCTGCCCGGCATTGCGCCGCCGCATAGTACCAATATAAATTGGGCATGCCCATACCTCCAGAGCGCGTACGGGTATAAAGAACCTGACGCGCCAAGCGTGGACGACGATAATGCCAAATGAATTTCATGAGCAACAGTTGCCAGGTTGCCAAAGTGGCCCGCGCGATGGGAAGCGGCAGAACCTGAAAAAAGTAAAGGAAGCGGGGAACAACCACCATCTTGACCACGGCTATATGCCCGAACCAGGAAAGGAGCAAGCCCTGCCATACTTCTAAGTCCCGCCGAACCTGACGAAGCAAGGGATCATAGTTGGCCTTAAAAAGGTCCGCCCGCTCCACGGTCAACTGCACCCCTAGATAACGCAAAGCTCCGGACACCCAGCGAAGAGGATAAGCCGCCTGGAGCTCCACACAAACTGCCCCGGGGACCCCAACATTCAGAATCTCCGATTTAGTGTAATTGATTTTGAAACCGGATACTCGCGCATAGTTATTGAACAGCTGCATCGCAACTGGGAGGGAGGTGGACGGATCCACCAGGGACAGTATGATGTCATCCGCAAAGAGCGCAATCCTATAATCCTCAGGGCCAATATGAACCCCCCTCAAGCTTAGATGTTCTCGAAAGCTTTGGGCCAAGGGTTCCATCGCGAGAGCAAAGAGTAGGGGCGAAAGAGGGCAACCTTGTCGCGTGCCCCGTTCCAGCAGAAAGCGTCTCGAGTGTCCCCCATTGATCCGGACGCACGCCTGGGGCATCTGATAAAGACTACGAACCCAACAGATATAATTAGGGCCGAAGCCCATTTTTTCCAGAACACACCATAAGTATTCCCAGTCAACCCGATCAAAGGCTTTTTCTGCGTCAATCCCCACCAGCAAGGCTGGTTGGGGGTCCTGTTGGGCTACGTGCATGACCTGCAACATACGCCTAATGTTGTCTGCCGCCTGGCGCCCTGGCACGAATCCCACCTGATCCGGGTGAACCAAGCCCGGAAGGATCCGATTCAGGCGTGCCGCCAAGACGGAGGCAAATATTTTAACGTCAACATTTAACAGGGAGATGGGGCGGTATGACGCCGCGTCATGCAATGGTTTACCAGGCTTGGGTATCATCACGATCAATGCCTCACGCTGGGATGGTGGTAAAGGGGGGCCCCCCCCCAAGATCTCATTGAACAGGATAGTCAAGGTTGGCGCCAATTGTACCCGAAACTTCTTATAATATTCTGCTGGGAAGCCATCACTACCTGGCGCACTCCCAGTTTTCAATCGTCGGATTGAGGTTTCCACTTCATCTACCGTTAATTCAGAATCTAGCTGAGCCCGGTCAGGGTCGGAGAGATGCGGCAAACCAATCCCCCGCAGATAGTCCTGTACGCGATCCCGCTCAAAAGGCTCCGCCTTATAAAGCTGCTCCAGAAAGTCAGCAAAAGATCGCGTATCTCCCGAGAGATAACCCTCCTCCGTCCCCCAGCGTCGCGCAGTTCGCGTACCACTCGCGCGGATTGTTGTTGGCGAAGACGCAAGGCTAGGAAGCGGCCGGTTTATTCCCATGCTCATAAAAAGTTTGTCGTAACTTCCGACGCTTATTATCTAATTCTTTCTGCATACACGCATCCAAGGTGGCTCGAGCCGCCCGCCACTGGCGCAGGACCTGTCGCGAACCAGTTCGGGCGTGCTCCGAGCCTAAGCGGGCAGCCTCCGCCACCAACTGGTCGCGTTCACGCGTCCACTTTTTACGCGTGCCGGCCGCTTCCGCCATGAGTTGACCACGAGCCGTCGCCTTATAAGCATCCCACACCGTGGGGAGAGAAACATCCCCAGAATTGTTAAGCTCGAAAAATTCCGTAATAAAACGGACATGATCCTGCACTGCGTCCTGCCGCCGTAGGAACCTCACATCTAGGCGCCAAAGCCTCTGGTGCTCACTGTACAATCCAGGCGGAAGAGCAAGCCAGCATGGGGCATGATCTGACCAAGTCAGCGCTCCATGGCCAGCCTTCACTCTCCCGTCCATCAGGCGCTGATCCAATAGAAAATAATCAATGCGAGTGTGAACCTGATGGACCGGAGAGTAGTACGTATAGCTTCTTTCTCCCTCATGGGTATCCCTCCAGACGTCCCTCAGACCTAAGTCAAGCATAAGGCTTTGCAGGGCTCTGGCTGGTCCCCCCACTCGCCCCCCAGCACGACTTGTAGAATCCAGGTGAGGCACCAGGTGCGTGTTACAGTCCCCCCCTAGAACAATAGGACCCCTTGCAAAATCCGCCAATGAGGCTTTCAATCGTGCAAAGAAGGCCCCTTGACCTGTATTGGGAGCGTAAACATTAGCCAAGGTGAGCAGGTGCCCTTCTAGACGGATATTCAAGAAGAGCCACCTCCCCAGAGTATCTTGTTTTGTCTCCTCTATCTGTAGAGAGAGGCTCTGGTGAAACAGTACGGCCACTCCCCGTTTCTTCTTCCGTCCCTGTGCATCCGAGGCTGCCCGCACCTCAGTATATGGGGACCTCCTTAGCCAGCCCTGCTTACAGTTCTGAAGATGGGTCTCCTGTAGGTAAACAATGTCCCCCTGCAAAGTGCGCAATTCGGAGAACAACAGGGATCTCTTCCTCGGGGAATTAAGGCCCTTAACATTCAAAGAGACAAAGCGCACCATTAACAATTACAGTCCACTCCCTCGCTGCCGCCCGCTATCCAGAAGGTCCCAATGGTAGCTCCCCCCCATCAAACCCGGGGAATTAGTTAGCCGAACCCATCCATTCCACTTTTCCAAGAACAAGAGCCCTAGTCCCTCCTTCCAAGCCCAAGCACACCCCCCAATTCCATGTTAGTAAAAAAGCCCCCCCACCCATCTCCCCCCCCCTTGCCCAAATCCCCCCCCAGCCCAAATCCCCCCCCCCTTCCCGTCAATACCACCTGCCTGTCAAGGTTAATACAGGACACGGTAAATTGACCACAGACCCCGTTTCCCCCAAGACCCCATGAAGCAGAAGGTCAACTTAAACACATAGAAACCATTCCCACACTACTCTCCCACCCACCCACCCCAGGTCAGCATACTCCCCATGCCTCCCCACTAGAACAGTATCATCATCATAACATTTGCAAAACATCCGCCGCCCCCCGCATATAGGATAGTGCGGGTCTAATTCAAACCTTTTCAGTGGCCCATAACCCAATGAGAAATATGTCTTCCATCAGTTATCCAAAATTGGAGAGTCCCACCCAGAAAGGCTCCCTAAAGGGTAAAGATAGCTCCCCAAGTGTACACAAAGGTCAGAGATCAAGCAGACTTGCCCACCCGCGTCCACTTGGGGTGCTGGGACTTAGGGGGGGGCGGATGGGGCTGAGCATTATCATCAACTAGTCCCGCCTGGCGTAGGGCTCGCCAAGCTTCAGTGTGGTCCTTTGCTGAGATCTTTTTGTTGCCCAAAAGGAAGTTCATCCGAAAGGGAAAGGACCAGGAATAACGAATCCCCTTGCTGTTCAAAACCGTTGTCACTGGTTTCATCTCTCTCCGGCGCGCCAAAGTGAACGTCGAAAGATCTTGGTATATGGACACTGACGCATCCTGGAAGCGGACTGCTTTTTTCTCCCGGCCTCTCCGTATGAGAAGCTCAGCATCAGAATAACGCAGGAATCTCGCAATGACATCACGAGGCTGATTATTAGGAGGTTTTCCCAAAGCCCGATGGACTCTTTCTATTTCCATCTCGGGGGCTCGCACAGCCAGCTCCTCCGCCGGGAGCAGCTCCGCTTTCAACAGTTTAAGCACAGTTGGCAAATCTTCTCCGCCCCCTACCGCTTCTGGTATTCCACGAAAACGCACGTTATTGCGGCGGGAGCGATTTTCAATGTCATCAATTTTGTAGGTCAGTTCCATTGCTTGCGCTTGCTGTCGATCCAAGGCACACTGTAAGTCCATCAGGGTCCCATCCTGATCAACCATTTTGGTCTCCACCTCCTCTACTCGGGCTCCCAGCTCTTTTATGTCAGTCCGTAAATCTGCGACATCTTTCAACAATTCCTCACGTAGCGAACGAAACTGGCTGGCTAACTCCGCAAATCCTTTACGGAGTTCTCGCTTGATTTGAGCAGAGGAGAGTTGTTTATGAGATTCTAGTTCCTCTTCACTTACAGTGTCATCCTCAGAGCCTGAAGGAGGAGAGTGATCACGGGGGCTACTCG